>OY787662.1:15499690-16699690 GCA_963678985.1 Spisula subtruncata | reverse complement strand
CAGGATTTTGTTATCCATGAAATCTAGACCAAGTTTGAAACCGGGTCATGTTGGGTAAAAAACTAGGTCACTAGGTCAAATCTTAGAAAAACCTTGTGAACACTCCAGAGGTTACTGTTTTGACCCAATCGTCATGAAACTTGGTCAGAATCTTGCACTCCATGAAATTTAAGCCAAGTTTGAAACTGGGCCATGTTGGGTACAAAAATAGGTCACTAGGTCATGTCTTAGAAAAATCTTGTGACACTCCTGAGGTCTGTTTTGATCAAATCTTCATGCATCTTAGTCAGAATGTTTTTCTTTATGTAATCTAGGCCAAGTTTGAAACTGGGTCATGGGGAGTCCAAAACTTGGTCACTAGGTCAAATCTTAGAAAAACATTATGTACACTCCAGAGGTCACTGTTTTGATCCAATCTTCACGAAACTTGGTCAGAATGTTGTTCTCCATGAAATCTAGACCAAGTTCGAAACTGTGTTATGTGGGGTCAAAAACTAGGTCATTAGGTCAAATCTTAGAAAACCTTGTGTACACTCCAGAGGTCGCTGTTTTGATCCACTTTTAATGAAATTTGGTCCGAACGTTAGTTGTATTGATACCTAGACTAATGTGCAACAGGTGAGCGACAAATTATACATTTTATTCTGGGGGACCAGTGATCAAATCAGTTAGTGTCTAGCTTGCATATCATTAAACTTGGTCTGGTGGAGAGATACAATTGATGGGCTGTGCAGGTGGTCTGTAATCAAGGTTTAACTTGTTATTTGATTATTTCAGTGGCTGAGGAGGAAGAAGATACAACATATGATCCCAGTCTTCTAGATGATCCAGAGTTACAGTCAGGTGGTTATAGGACAGTTCTCAACTTCTCTTCCTATATGGTGCGTTATTCTTTAAAATCATAAAAAAAAATTCTTAACCTCTGTACATTCTCAGGGGTCTACACTATCAGATTAATTAAGAAATCTTGATAAGTGGCATTAAACGGGCCCTGTTGATTTGCTTCATTGATTGATTGGTCGCTCATTTTTGATAATATTATGTTTATGTTTCCAAAGAGTGATTTCCCTTGCTTGCACTAAGGTTATTTCTTTTCTCATAGTATAATGCTGATTTCATTGTATTTGTTACTTGCATTTGGTGATAGCTCTAGTTATTATTTCAGACCTCAGTGATTGACTATGTTAAACCATCTACACTGAAGAAAGAACTCAATGAAAAGTTCAAAGAAAAGTTTCCTAACATTCAGCTAACACTCACAAAATTTAGAAGGTAAATTAAATAATAATTCTTTGTATTATAGATATAACTTATATATTACACGGTGCACAATCACGTGGTTTGTGACGTCACAGTTTGGTATCGCGAACAGCAATTTTGGTAAATAAACGCTCGACTCAACCAAAAAAAATCGCCGTAAGTATTTATTTACACATATTTAGAAATTATCATTTGTATGTTGCAAGTCCTTATATCAATGCATACCCCCGACAACCACGAAAATGTCCCTGTCTGGTCTAGTTTTAACGGAGTTGCGGCCAAACTGATCAAAAATCTCAAAGTTGGTGTTGGTATTGCTGACAGCAGATTCAAGAACATCATAAAACCCGGTTTTCCTTGCCAGAGTCTTCGAAAGGCATCATCTGTTGGTACTTTATGTCTCCAAACAGCTAGTGATATATTGTTTTGTACATTAAAGCCGATATTTCCAACATAGAATGGGAATTAAAATAATGCTATTGCGGCACGTTATGAAAATTAAATGCTATTGCAACCAGCGGAAAGGTATGCTCAAATATAAGCCAGTTGCTTTATCATCAGTTTTCATAAGAAAATCGAAAGTTAATTGCTGTCTTACATGGAAACAATATTCTAGACTCAAACTCAGACTTAGACTTTAAATTGACGACATTTATAACAACTGTCATTTCGTTGCAATTTGATTTAACCATGTGTAATGTAATCTGAATCACAGAACATGTATACTCAATTACATCAAAATCATTGTACATTGATAACGTCATAGAGCGAAAAACAGTTGCAATGTAAAGTCTAAGTCTGAGTTTTAGACTTATAATGTTTGTGAATAAGGCCCCTGTTTTGTCGAAACATTTCAAATCGTCGACGAAAAGTGTGAATTCGTCATCAAGTCTTTCTGAACCAAGTCATGTTATAGCCAATTAGGCATCCGTAATGTGGTCATTTTCATAAAAATAGATAAACGATGCCTTTACTATCAGTACATTATACTTAAACTTGAATTTCGATTCTTACAGGTCCACGAATTCGATTTCCATGAGCAAACCCAGTTGCATGCAGGAAGAAGATCGCTACCATGACCATTGACAGGAATGCGATAAAAAGGTTTACGGGTTCCCTTGGTGTTAGGTAGGACAACAGTGCCCGGCGAAATGAAAGCAAAATCCTCCTGACGCTGAGAATGGGACTTGGCGACTGATGGTGCTACGATTGATACACAACACATGTGCGTCTACACGTCACTATAACATTATAGTTTCTCAATACAGCCAATTCAAAATTGCCTGCGGAACGACTATGAAACGCCCATGTTGGGTATTTCTTGTGTTAACAAAGGGCCTATCAATACCGACGTCGGATTTAATTTTTTACTTAGTCATCTCACGTCTTGTGCTCATGACTTTCAGGCTAAAATTATGTTGATGTGAACTCGACTTGTCTGTCAAATAAAGATTCAACAAACGCAATTCAGAGGTTTCATTCAGCTTGGATTTCAATATTCTATTAAAACATGTAACTTCATGCATAATCATACGTAAACAAAATAAAAGTCATTTATAATAAATAATTTTGTAATGTGATATATTCAATGACGTCCCGAAAATTCGTTCCTCGGAAAATTCAGAACAGTACTAACAAAGGAGTTGTTTATTAAACACTGTGTACTGCAATACTTTCTCTATTGACTTGTTGTGCTATAAGTCCACTTTATTCAGTTTAAACAAATAACTTTCAAGACACTCATTTGCTATAATACAGAACAATTAATGCCAGAATTGTGTCATTGATAGTTTTATCTTGATTTTCGTAAGTACTAGTACGCCCCAATAACGACTAAGAGATTAAGGTTCATTTGAACAGAAAAAAGTGTGTATTTTCTTCAATGAATTACATACCTTTTTACAGAATAACCCAAAAGTATCATACACCGTTTGGTTGCTTTAAGTTCACACTATCTATCTGTCTGAATATTTTTTCTGTACCTCATTGTTATCAAAATATATTTGTAAAAGATAATTATATAATTGGTATACACTTTTCGAAATGTCAGTCACTGTTATTTGTTGATATAATATTAGAAAAATAGACAAATCAGTTGTCAGAGATTTAATCCAGGTCATGCCAGCCCTTTTTAAAAAATTGAAATGGTGTAATTGCATTTATTTTGAACAAATAAATACATCAACATGACTTGCAATCAATGATACATGTATGTGTGTAGAACTACTTTTAATAAATCTTAAATAATTAATATATTTCAAATACATGTATCAGTACGTTTTCTTTGGTGACAAGGGGGTTCAAATATGGCGACCTATTTGTCGAAAAAATCAGTGGACATGACGCTGCTTCTCTCGTAAACGAAACACCAACACTTAATTTCAGGCCTGGCATGCACTTGCGACGATCGCTTTTAAAGCATATCCAGCGTTTCGTTTCATAGAATGCAATAATAATAATGTTCTACATTTTGAAAAAAAATGTTGATTTTTTGACAAAATATCGCCTTTATTTCAGTGCTAGCATTTGAATTCGGCGACCATATGTTACATATTACACTACACGCAAGTGCTACACTGTTTTTCTATTATATATGATATAATCGGATGGCATATTCTGTTTGAAATTGTTTTTTTCAAGTTTGTTTTTTCAAGCATTTTCATCAGGTAACCTCTACCTTAATGCAGCAAATTGTTTCAAGTTTAACCAGAATTTTTTGATAATGCTGTACTTACTTATAAGCTCACCTGAGCACAAAGTGCTCAAGGGGAGTTATTGTTACCGCTCACCGTCCGTCGTCCTTCCGTCAGTACGTCCGTCTGTATGCCCGTCCGTCCACACTTTCTAATATCTGATTTAAACCGTTTGGTCAATTTTAATGAAATTTTGCCTGAATGTACGTGGCATTTGGGGATTTAGTAATTGCTCAAAGTATGACCCTGTGGTGAAAACTGGCCCCGCCCGGGGGCCACCGTTTTACATAGACTTACGAGAAAACATATAAAAATCATTTTGTCTAAAACTACAATGCCTAGGGCTTTGACAATTGGTATGTGGCATCATCAAGTGGTTTTCTACCAAGCTTGTTCAAATTATTCCTTTGGGTGAAAATTGTGCCGGACTTTATTTATAATCACGTGAGCGATGTAGGGCTACCATGACCCTCTTGCATAATTTATAATAGTTTTAAGGTTTGCTACATATATGATTTAGCAAGCTTAAGAGGAATGTGTATTGGACCGAGGATCGGTTTCTGGTAGATTATGTCATGTGTTGCATCATTTTGATTGTAACATCAAATACATAATGGTGTAAGATTTGACTACATACATTCGAAACGACTAAACTGGTACATCAAAATATGCAATTCTGGCATTAATTAAATCATTAAATCACAGGCAAAATATAAATAATGATTAAAGTTACAAAAACAGATTATATTGTATTTTGTCCACCGCTCATTTATCTAGTTATATCATAAGCATGTAAGCCTATATAACAGTGCGCTTAATTATGGTGCATATCGTGTGACTTATTTTGGTATTGCGTCAACCACAGCTTTAGCAAGTGCTTTAATAACCCCCATACATTTAATAGTTCGTTAACTAATACCTAGCTGATTTTAAGATGGTACAACCGGAGATGTAAAGATTTGTTCTACTTAACGGCCTTTATCTTAAAATGTGCAATTCCCATAAAAGCTCGTTTATTTTCTGACCGATATTTTACAAAACACTTATACCTCAAATAAACACCCAACTCGAAATTTAAAAGTACCAAAATATATTTCAATTCCTTTTAAAAACACAAATGTGTACAGTCCAGTTAGGATAAAAATCCGGGGACGCAGTGAAACAATCCACTAGTACGGTGTAAAAACAAGTGTAAAGGATTATACTAACAGTTCAATACCAAACTAAACTCTACCTATTTAAGCAATGATTTTAATCTTTTGGGTACACATAAATGATGACGTCACTGTCACCATATCCTAACTGGACTGTATATATAAACAATATCTTTAGTATATAATGAAAGTATGTGTAAACAACTACATGTATTTTCAATCAAGCCTGTGCCGTTGACTAATGTGCCTATTAGGTATAGACCTGTGCTTGCAGTTGGCACCAAAGTCGACAGGTTATACTGCGATCTTCTTCATGACTATGAATATGTTCATTCAGTTCAAGACGTTTAAGTGCGTTGTGGTTACAAATACAACAACAGAATGTCCGCTGACTGTTCTCTCTTGTCTCATGGGCATTTAAGTCTCAGTCAATGGAAACGGCTTACCACAGGTCGGACAGACGTGCATTTGTGTTGCAGCATGTTCATTGCACCTGAAAGATAAAGGAACTAATGCAGATGTTTATAAAAAGTATTATCATAATTATGCACATATATCGGATCATGCCGGACATGCGTTTAGCAATTTCAGAATTTTTATATTCACCACACCAGGTATAATGCAGTCCCTCTAATACATAGTGTCGTTCTTTATCCACACATGATACCAAATTAAATGACAAGTCAATTTTACATCCACATCACGCCAGAATCAAAACAATACATTTGTAGTGTCATTCAGTGGATATGAAACGAAACCGGATTCTTTTGTACAGTAAAGCAGTTCTAACCGCTTTGAACCACAATGCTATACTCGTATACGGTATATATCCAAGTCACAATTATTGTTTTAATTAATGTATTACATCACTGTTTATACTACCGCCTGATGTTATCAATCACCACGAGGGTATGAAAGAAGAGAACTCAGTTTGGATCAGTTTGGCCGCAACTCCGTTCAAACTAGACCAGACAGGGACATTTTCGTGGTAGTCGGGTGTATGCATTGATATAAGGACTTGCAACATACACATGATAATTTCCAAATATGTGTAAATAAATACTTACAACGATTTTTCTTGGTTGAGTCGAGCGTTTATTTACCAAAATTGCTGTTCGCGATACCAAACTGTGACGTCACAAACCACGTGATTGTGCACGGTGATATTAGGGATGTAACGGTATACCGTGGTACGCGAAACACCGCAGACTTCGGTCACACATGGTTCACAGTACAAGACTTCCAAATTTTGTAACGGTTCGGTTATTAACCGGGTGTAAGATTTTTTATAAGCAAAATAATATTCAGACAACAAAATCATCTGACTGACCACTGGTAATGTACATGTATAATAATTAATTGCCATGTGTCACTCATTTTAACTGTATTAAGATATGCTTCATCTTGTCGAAATGCATTTAAAATAGTTGATAGGCACAGAACAATTGCTGTTATAGAAGCAACAAATTCATTGTCACTTAAAAATTGAAGTATTTTAGCTGCTGTTAGAGAATATTGTATCATACCGAAATATTCCGAACCGTTAAAAAAATTGACGGTACAAATCATATCTTGAGGTGAAAGTACCGTAACACCCCTCGTACATACTAGTACCAGTACAGAGGATTTGCATTGATTTTATATTTTTATTTGGAGGCACTTGCTCGCCATGTAGGAAATAAAAATGTCTGAGATTTTTGTTTGAGGGCTTTTTGAAATATTACGAGAAACGACAGTGAAGTTCCATGTAGTATATTTGTTAATGGCTGTTACAATGGATTTTCTCATGTATTTATAAATAGGTTTGTCAAAAGAATGAGGCTATGTACCATAAAGTCAGTAATGTACTTTCATTACTTTACATTTTGAAGTTTTCGTATTAATATTGAGTTACAAATATAAATGTATTAGATATGGAATCTTTTTCAACCATTGATACACATACTGAAGGGTAAAATTGACAGTATAGGAGTTGCTTGTTAACTCAGTTCATCGGTCATACTTCTATAATTTCAGTTTGAAGAAAGAAATGAGAAATATAGGCCATGTAAAGGTATGTATTCTAAAATAGTGACTTGTGCAATATCTTTATACTTAGTTATACCAAATGGTTTCCGTTCAATACCCAAGAAAACTTGCAGGGATTGACACAAGTTATTGATAGATTGGGAAGCATATACCCCGGTAGTGATTCACCTGTCCGTCCGTTAGTCCGTCTGTCCAGCCTGGTTAACCAACATTGACTGTTTCTTCTAGCATTAATATGGCTTGCTACAAAGCTTTCAAACTTGCATGGATGTTGTATGTGACCACTCTCCACAAGCCTGTATCACCTGAATCCATTTTGACCTTCACCTTGACCTAATTTTGGACTTAGACTTATTGAAATGGCTTCCACGGGGCATAAGCGTTTATTGAACGCAGTCTTGTTTGTCACTGGTCTGACAGTAAAGAAGCATTAAATTTGTAAAGAAAACAGCTACTGGTCCTTCATGATTTTCAATGGTCCTTCAAGATTTTCACTAGCCCCTGGCCTGGGGACCGGTGTTAGTGTTGAGCCCTGTCTCGATGACCCTAGGATCCTCAAGCTGTACATGGATATTATTAATCCCCAGTAGATGACCCTTGGCAACTTGTTACTGTGACCTGTACCAGTTTTTACTTGTGGGATGTTTAACAAACATTTTAGATGTGAGGGGGGCAATCAAATTGAAAAGGATAGGTGGACTCTAGAAGACATCAAGGGAGACCATTCTTGATATTTGTGAACATTTGTTGACAATGAGTCTCAGTGCATGTTACATTTGCTCTAAAAAGCTGCTTATGAGTTTTTAGATATGTGTACATTCTAGTTTCACTAGCGACAGAGTTGTGTACGGTGTATGGAGTTAAGAATTAAATAATATGGTTCTTTCATCTCATTGCTTAGCTAATTATCATACTTTATATCTTAGTACGCCTGTTTTCATGCAGTTTTGTTTTGTGAATATTTCAGTGCAATATAGATTTGTGGACAGTTGCTCAAGCATATGTCTTCTTTGAAAAACTCATTCTGAAGGTAGGTGTTCAATTATTTGTGAATCCAATTTCATGAACCTAAACAATGTGTATTGATTTTGGTGTAAGATTGAGACTCATTTTCCAAGATGATGTGTTTTAGCAACATTCTTATGATTGCATACATGGTTACATGTAAAAATGCTTTTTATGTAGTCATGAGTTCAATTAAATAATCTATCAGTATAGATGTACAACAATCGTCGAGGCGTGACCTATATAGAGATAGAATAGTAAGTGTTTACTAGTCTCGCCTCGAAGATTGTTGTAGATCTTTAAAAATCAACAAATTTTCTGTTTTATTTTTTGCTTTGAATTAAATATTTTTTTAGAATGAATAGAAAAACTGTAGGGATGTCTAGGCATATTCAAATTGTTATGCAATGCCAATATCTGACTACTGTACTGATTAACCATTAGACTATTTGAAAATTGCTCATCAATTCTAAGAGATCAAATTATTTCAGCATTTTCTAGACAATTTTACGCTCGACTTTGCGAAGAAAAAAGTTGATTTATTGTCAAGACAGGATCATCTGCGTGTGTGTCTGAGTGTATGTTGGTTAAGTCTATTGTCAGTCATTTTTCTAAAACCATCAAAGGTATCCACTTGAAATTTTGCTAGTTATTCACCATCACATGAGGTGTCTATACTCACAAAGCTGATAACCCTTTGACCTATATTTATTGAGTTATCTGCCCTTGTTACTATCAGAAGCAAGAAAGTCTAACGTCTAGCACTTGTAGGTGGTGCTCTTGTTTTCTAAAATATTATAAATATATCCATACATTTCAGATGTTGATCTCCAAGCAGAACCGTAAACTCTGTGCTGGTTCTTGTCTTATGTTATCAGCCAAACTCAATGATATTAAAGGGGCAGAACTCTCCAAACTTCTTGATGTAAGTCTGTCAGTAGTTACCTACCTTACGTCAATCCTGGAATTATTAAAAGTTTTCCTAAGAAATTTAACTATTTTGGCCTGGGTGAAGGCATCACTTTTTATGTGCCTATGCTGAAAAATAGTATTTCTTTATGGGGATTAAACTTTCTCAACCATAATGATTTATTTATGAAATACCACAAAAATCTTAACACATTGGACATGGGAAGGCTGCACACAACTGTAACTGCAGTGCACAAAAGACCCAAAACAGAACCCACTAAAAGACCACAAGCTGTACTTGACTTCCAATCTTTCCAAGCTCAGAACAATTGTTACTGTTTCCATTCTTTGTGATCCAAAAGTTTATGATTTTACAGTAGTTCTCGTTATTATTCTTATTCTTTGTGGACCATAATGAAATTGGTTTACCAATAATGTTATCCACTGAAAATAAAGATGTTATTATTGTTATCATAATTATTATCATTATTATATCATATCAATATCAATATCATTATCATTATCATCATTATTATTATCATTATTATTATTATTATTATTATTATGTTTTCTTTTTCAGCAATTAGAAGATGATTTCCGTTTACAGAGGAAAGAAATGCAGACTTACGAGTTTGCTACACTCGTTGCATTAGAGTTCTCCTTGTTGATAGCTGACAGTGAAATATACCCACATTACCAGAGACTTCTTTATCAGTCTTGATAGCGGCACTGTGTAGGCTTTTATGTTAGGCAATAGTAACACTGCAGCAAAATTATCAGTAGTTGGACCGTGTTGGGCTTTATGTTAGGGTAGTGTCACTCTTTAGGGTAGTGTCTCTCTGAAGCCTGTGATGGGTTTGGTGATATCTATGGGCATGAAATATCTGTTTATATCACCCTCAGTCAAAGAGGCACAGCAAACATGGCAAATGTTCCACCAGCAATGCACCATTGGAATAGATTATCAGCTTGCATCACCACCAGTCATTGAAGTGAATGTTATTTTGCTTCCTCACAAGTCATCAACGCACTGTCATTGATTCATTTTGGAGCAAGTCCTGTGTCACTGACTCACAAATCTTGCTGGGGACTCTATTGTTACTATAAGTTTAATGGAAAAGGACTCTTAGTTTTCTAAACCAAAATGAAACACTGGCAATGCATCAGCTTGAGTCACCACAAGTCATTAAGGCAGGGTAAATGTTCTCCGAGCGATGAAACGTCACAAAATCATGCTGGCCAGCTGATGTTACATCTCCAGGAGAATATAAGTGGGCTTTGAAGGATCAGCTGGCCAGCTTGTTTCAGTGATTGTACAATAATGTAGCCTTGAATATCACCCAGTTTCTGTACCTACGTTATTAGATAAGAGATTGTAATGTATACATATAAGCCGTTCTCCAGGAAAACTCGGCTTAGTGGCAAAGCTGTGAAAATGTTGATAATATATGGTTAAAAAGAGGAGACTCTTATGAACAGTTTCTGAAAATATGAACAAATTATCATAAACTTACATTTAGTTGAAGACTTTGACGTAAAGTAAATTGGTCACATTTTAGAATCATATTCTTATTTTCATAAAACTTGTCAAATTTGTGAGTGTTTGCTTATAGGGAAAAATAGCGAGTGTTTTTAGCCACTTAATCCTTGTTTTCATTTATCACTATAGCAACGACAGAAGTTATGTTAACACAATTTTAAAGAAAACTTGAAGCTAATGGATAGTACTATGCTATACAATTACTTAAATATGAAATCAAAGAGACACAAGCTTTTTTCTCATTTTAGACATTTTTCTAAATTTGCTTGCATAATTTCAATACAAGGTCATTAAGCCCGGGTTTTCTGGAGAACGACTCATATATAAATATACATTTGGTGATGGTTTTGGAAGTAAAGCAGTAGGGGTGTGATTGGAGTATAAATGGAAAAAGGAATAATTATGGATATTTAAATTAATTCATGTCTGACTTTTCATCTTTTTGTTAAAACTATACTGGATAATGATACTGATACGAGTTGTTTTATGAAATAATGTTAAGAGTTTATGAGTGTTGTTTGAATATTGAATAATAAGTTAATTTCTGTTAAAAAATTTAATGTGTTATGAATTTTGATTTATATACATGTATTTAGAATTTTACATGCCTATTGTGCAAAAGGCATAATTTTTACAAAATTGTTGTTGGCTGTATTTTTGTATTAACATACAATTATGTTTAAAGGCAATTATGTGAGGTGTAAATATTTTGTTTGTTTCCTGTATCCCAACATTCCTTAGATCTATGCCCTCCTCTCTATGTTAAGTAAACCACAAAATCCCAACATTTTACAACCTACTTATCACTATTTTTAGCTCACCTGATACCGAGATGTTTGTGTCGGCCGTCAACTTTTGACTCTTTAACACTCTAGAGGCCACAGTTTTGTCTCAATCCTTTAGAAACTTGGTCACAATGCTTGTCCCTTTGAAATTTATATCAGGTCATCTGGGGTCGAAAACTAAGTCACTTGGTCAAATCTCAGAAAAACTGGGTAACACTTAAGAGGTCACATTTTTCACTTAATCCTTTTGAAACTTGGTCAAAATGTTTGTCTCTATGAAATCTAGGCCAAGTTTGTAACTAGGTTATTATGGGTCAAAGACTATGTCACTAGGGCAAATCACAGAAAAACCTTGTTTACACTCTAGAGGTCACACTTTTCACTTAGTTGTTCTGAAATTTGGTCAAAATGTTTGTCTCTATGGAATCTAGGTCATGTTTGCATCTTGGTCATTTGGGGTAAAATATAGGTCACTAGGTCAAATCTTGAAAAAAACAACCTTGTTAACACTCTCAGAGGCTACCTTTTACTCAATCTTTATGAAACTTTTTAAAAATGTTCAGCTCCATGAAATTTAGGTCTTCTAGTTGACCAGTCAAATACTGGGTCAATGATCTTAAAACTCCCATTTCATGTAAGGTGAGCGGCACTGGTCCCTCAGACTATATTTTATTTTATAAAGCTTACTGTAAACAAACACTTCTTTGAGGCCTATGACAATAATAAATTAATTAATGCAACTCTTTTAAAAAGGGAAGGCATAATCTGGTTTTGATTTTGACTTACTTTCATCCATTTAAGAATTCAGGAGCAACTTTTTTTAAAACTGCTATGTAACTGTATAATCCAACATTGGGTAGGCAATACAAAATGTATTTGACAGGGGAATGGTACTAGTGTATTCTGTACATATTAACTATATAAATTATTGTGACCTGTTAGTCAACGGTCAATCATCATCAAACCCCGACCCTCGATTAAAAATAACTTTACTGTACTGTCAGTTTTAGATACTGTAAAATCATTCCATTGCAATCAGACATAAAGTTTTTGGTGAAAAAGACCATTTTGTTGGGACTTAATTTCAAGGATTTTGGAATTCATGAAATTGACAAACTTGAAATTTTCACAAATTATCAGAATTTTTTAAAATCAAACAGATTGATATAATAATCATTTTATTACATGTTGATATAATATATATATGTCGATTTTTTGGTATAAATATTCATTATAGCATAAAAACGGTGATTTTGCTCATACTTAAATGGGGAAAAAATGTACGTTATTGTAAAGATTTTCGCGCGCACGCGCGGTTGGTGTTCAGTTTTAAGTATGCTCATTTTAGGAACCAGCCGACAAAAATAAATGATTTACAGCGTTATATGAACTGTAATTCACATTCTAATTGTAACTTACTACTTTATAATAGTGAAATAATAAACGTCAACAAACCCCCAATGTCACTGTTTTCTTGGTATTTGCAAAAACCGGAAGTCGACGCTCATAACAAAAGCTTGTATGTGACGTGACGTTTGCTAAGCGACGTCTCGTTTGTTTTCCCGACGTCGCCCAAAATGTCATAATTTTGAAAAACATACTAATAAAGTGTTGTATTTGTGCTATAATAGCGTTTTCGCAAGCCTTTTCGCATCAATACATCTGCAGAGTCCCTCAGGGATGTTGGTGCCCTCGCCCTGACTGGCTTGGGCACCAACCGTCCCTCGGGACTCTGCAGATGTAATAGCTCGAAAAAGCATGCGTTAACCCTACATTAGTGATTTAATTTCATGGGCATCAAGGGAAATAAATCTCCCATGATTTTATAGTAGACAGAGAGTTACACTCGATTTCTAGAGGTAAACAACCAAATGAGCAGCCAGGGGTAAGCGACAAAATGAGCAGCCAGGGGTATGGGACAAAATGAGCAGCCAGAGGTAAGCGACAAAATGAGCAGCCAGGGGTAAGCGACAAAATGAGCAGCCAGGGGTAAGCGACAAAATGAGCAGCCAGGGGTATGGGACAAAATGAGCAGCCAGGGGTAAGCGACAAAATGAGCAGCCAGGGGGTATCTGATGATGGTTGTATGTGTGTACTATACAAACACTGCAGTATTTATGTACATTTATACATGTATATATGGCATATTTTATTGTTATTTTATTGTGATGTGCAATGGAGTAACTTGTTAAGTTATATAAATATAAAATGCAAGATTAAAGCATGTGATATTATTCAACGTGTTACAGTTGCATTTGAAACTTATATCAGCTAATCAGCTTGCAAACCTTCTTGCTGTTTGCACAGATTGTGTTTTGTGTCCCTATCATTTGATGGTACAGAGATTGCCGGGACAGTAATTTACGGCGTCACAAATTTCTTGTCCGGGCTGTATCTCACTCATGTATTGACACTTTTGAAAATAACTTGGCATAATTGTTAAGCACCATGAGGCGGTGTGCAGTGTGCAAGATCCAGGTCTCTAGCTCAAAGGTCAAGGTCACACTTTGAGGTCAAACATCAAAAATGACCATTATAGACCTTGTCCGGGCTGTATCTCACTCATGCATTGACACTTTTTTAAATTACTTGGTATAGTTGTTAAGTACCATGAGGCGGTGTGCAGTGCGCAAGATCCAGGTCTCTAGCTCAAAGGTCAAGGTCACACTTAGAGGTCAAAGGTAAAAAATGGCCATTATAGACCTTGTCCGGGCTGTATCTCACTCAAGCATTGACACTTTTTTAAAATACTTGGCATAGTTGTTAAACACCATGAGGCGTTGTGCAGTGCGCAAGATCCAGGTATCTAGCTCAAAGGTTATGGTCACACTTAGAGGTCAAACATAAAAAATGACCATTATAGACCTTGTCCGGGCTGTATCTCACTCATGCATTGACCAACCTTTCTTATGTTTGGCATCAATGTTCACCTTAATGAGACAGAGGTTCATGACCGACCCCGATGTTCATATCTCAAAGGTCAAGGTCACAGTTGAAGGTCAAATTGAAGCTTGTCCCGACCATAACTTTGTTGTGCATTGACCAATATGTCTTACATTTGGCATGAATGTTCACCTCCATATGCTGGAGTGTCATGCTCAACCCTCAGGTTCCTATATCAAAGGTCAAGGTCACAGTTGCAGGTCAAATTTCTAAAGAAGCTCGTCTATAATTTTGTCATGCATTGACCAATCTTGCTTGAAATTGCCATGAATGTCAACCTCTATTAATCGGAGTTATACCTGGTTCTTTTCTCAAAGGTCAAGGTCACAGTTAGAGGTCAAAGGTCAAATTGAAGAGCATAACTTTGTCACCTTATGTTCAAATGACTAAATATTTGGTATGCATGTTTCTTGCAATAAGCCAAAGTGCAGTGCACAAGAACTATAACTCGTCCTTGCATTGTTTTTGAATTATGTCCCTTTCACACAAAAGGCACAAAACTAGTAACTTTGATCTGCCATGGGAGAACAAGTCGCGGAACGTTGTTCTCCAACACCTGTAAGAACAAAATTTTAATGTGTGACGTCACCATCCTTTTGGTGCGAAACAGTAGCGCCAACGACTTAAATTTGTTATTGCTGACGTTGTATTGACCCAGTAACTATGATTTATGATAAAAAGAATGCGCCACCCGTTGTCTGACAACTCACGACGGTTCCTACATTATTGCAGTTAAAGAAAGGTTAAGTCACTAACAACATCAATTCTCATATTTCGTGTAGTCAGGCGACACATGCGACTCGCGGAGCTTTTATTGAAAACATAGCATTCATTTTTATGCTCCCCCGAATTTTTTGGGGAACATATAGTTGAGGCTTTGTCTGTCTGTCCGTAGTTCCGTCCAATAATAATAATACAGAAATTATTATTAAACACAGTCGTCTTCCATTGTCTCAATTTAAGCTCACCTGTCAAATTTTGTGATCACTCTTCGTCTGTCGGCAGTCTGTCGTCTGTCAACAATTGGCTTGTGTACACTCTAGAGGCAACTGTTTTGATCCAATCATCATGAAACTTGATCAGATTGTTGCTCTCCATAAAATCTAGGCCAAGTTTGAAACTGGGTCATGTGGGGTCAAAAACTAGGTCACTAGGTCAAATCTTAGAAAAACCTTCTGTACACTCTAGATTTCACCAATTTGATCCAATCTTCACGAAACTTGGTCAGAATGTTGTTCTTCATAAAATCTAGGCCAAGTTTGAAACTGGATCGTGTTGGGTCAAAAACTAGGTCACTAGGTCAAATCTTAGAAAAACCTTGTGTACACTCCAGATGTCACCAATTTAATCTTATTTTCATGAACCTTGGTCAGAATGTTGTTCTTCATGAAATCTAGGCCAAGTTTGAAACTGGGTTATCTGGGGTCAAAAACTAGGCCACTAGGTCAAATCTTAGAAAAACCTTGTGTTCTCTCAGTAGGTCGACATTTTGATCCAATCTTAATGAAATATGATCAGAATGTAAGTTGTATTGATACCTAGACCAATGTGCAACAGGTGAGCGACCTAGGGCCCTTTGGGCTCTCTTGTTTACAATTTTTGGAGCGTATTCATGTGTATTTCATAGGTCATGACTTGCCGTGTAGTTACGCAAGATGTATCAAGTGTATAGTTGTACATATGAAGGTGTATACACCTGTTACTGTTACACCAAGATGTATCGTGTAGCAAGGCCTTAATTTTCAACAAGGCCTCCAATACTTAAAATTTATAAGACGGTAAAGAAAAGAAAAAAGTAACATAGCAAACAAGATTAACAACATTTTGAGGGAGAGAAACAAAAATGCACAAATACATTCATAAAGCATCAATTATTATGTGAAATTGTGATACATTTATAAAGGTTCCGTTCAACAGACACTCTTCAATAATAACAGAAATAACGACAAAATTCATTCATTCATTCAATCATTTAATTATGATTCGATGTTTTTGTCTGGAGTCTAACTCAAAAAGTATGTGAGGTATCACCAGGAAACCAGGTGGATAGATCTCAATGAGTAGAAGTTCAGTACCACAGAACCACAACTTTACACAACCTACTTTTGGAGTTATTGCCCTTGGGTTTTTTTCACACTTGGCTTTTTTGTCCGGAGCTTAACTCGAAAGTTTGTGAGGTATCATCATGAAACTTCATAGTATGGAAGCCCTGGAGGGCACTTTTGACTTGTGGCTAGTGACTTGTGACTTATGACTTGAGGAGGCCCTGGAGGGCACTTTTGATTGGCGACTTGTGACATGCGACTTGTGACTTCGGACTTACTTCATTCTATAAATAAATATATGGGCATTTCATTGCAAGGCGTGCATAGTAACGGATGTGCTTTGAATCGGAATTAACTATAAATTTATATTGATAGGAAGTAAGGTAAGTCGACATTTAATTAGTTTTGTTTTGAATTATTAACACCATTATCTAGAGATTGCCGTTCATGTAATGGGATACATGCACAAATAAAATGAGATATCTCACGGTGTAGTTTTGCAATTATGCATGAACATTTTGAGTAGGGTTTTCTTCAATTCCAATATCATTTACCATTTGCACGTTTAATTTATATAAGATGTATTTTAAGTTTTCCCACCTTATATTAACCACTCTCGACACATTATTCCCGATATATATATATATCCACGAGGGTATGCGAGGAGAAAAGCCAGTTTCACGAGCAAGGGAAATACGTGCTATATGTTTTGTCTTTGTTATGACGCGGCCTGGGACTGAACACTGGACCTCCCGCACTCGACGTGGCAACATAAGTTGTCTGCGACACGTGATTAGGTCCATAGATTTTTCTATGAAGATGCGTTTGTTTTGTTAACGTAATATGTTATTTTATATTGTTCCAGGCGAGGAAAATGGAATACCTATTTGGTGGGCTTGTGCGATATGATTGGACCGATATACTGTGACACCGCTACCTTATCTGCAGTTACCTTGTCTTCGCATCCTGAAACCAAGCCACAGAAAGCAACGAATTCAAATGTAGACTTTGTAGCAATTAGTGTGTAGCACTATAAGCTTGAATTACTTTTTATGTGTGACTGTATAGTGTACCATATAGGGATAAAGAACATTACGAGCGTTTTGTGGACAGCTTCAAATCACGGATACCAATACAACTAGAATGTATTATTTCTTCTATGAACTATGTTGTTCTAGAAAAAAAGTATAATACGTTTGTTTTAAAATATTTGCAATATCTGCAGACTCTAGGTTATAATTGGTATGAAGCAAATAAAGATCAACTTCGCTTAGTCTGTTGATTTCATGATTCAATATAATTCCTTGGTTCTTGGCTACTTGCCATCTTCAGTGGATACTAATGACAAACAAATGAAAACAGACGCTGTAATATTTAATAAACACCATGTAAGTTGTGTATTTCTCATTTCACAAGTTGCAAGTCGCATGTCACCACAATAGAAGCAAGTAACAAGTAAAAAATCGAATTCTTACTTGACATAAAATTATACAAATAAACCCGGCCAGCATGTTACTATTTGAATAAGCTATTTAATCAGACTTAAAAGTGTAATGCACATTCTATTATACTGAAATGGCTCATCAATACAGGCTAACTACATAAATATAGAGGACATCGGACTGTCAAGGTAGCACTCAAATTAACTAGCCGAGCTTAGAAAATATTACCATCATCGCATAACACAATCAGACCGTTCAACCCGATACATAGAAAACAGATGGTACTAAGAAGACAACTGTCTGTGTTTATGAGCTCACAACTCGCGGAAGTAAGTATCGCTTGTTTTTAAATTCTTTTTGCAGGGTCCGAACAAAACAAAGTGGACACATTTATTTGCAGTTAAAAGATGTATCAGTACACATAATTCTAAGCAAAACCGTATATTATTCAGGGAGAAATCACGGAAAATATGTGCGATTTTTGACTAAAAACGTGATGTTTGAAACTTTAATCCCCAAAAAGGATTTTTTAAACAAACCCTTACCCTTTTACTTATACCATGATGACATTACATCCATCCCCCGTTTATATGCAGATTTCCATACTTGTATTCATCCTTTTCGCTGAGATATTGAAGGTTAAACAGGACATGGTGTCATATTTTTGAGAGCAATGGAGACAGCTGATGATAAAAAAAGATCACATAGAAATCAGATGCAACGGTACAGATGATATCAATGAAGACAGTCCAAACGCAATGTTTTTGAAATGCAATAACAATGAAATAAGTATACTTAAGTACCATTGTGTATAAATGAATTTCTATAATTTGCTATTTCTAAACTTTTAAAAAATAACATCTACTGCCATCGCAAAACCAAGTGCAAAGCCTAGGTCCAATTGAGCGTTTTTGGCCTGAACGTTGTTCTCTCGATGGTAATTAGTTAACGGCGGTAGGCATCGAAAACGGCGAAATCGGGATAAATCGGGATAAATCGTGATGAATCGGGAAGCATCGAGAGTAATCCCGAGTTCATGAACCAGATTAAAGTTCTGTCACTAACCGACTTTGCATAGACATAAACCATTGTTTGCATCTTTTAAAACTAGTTTTCCTTCAAGTTTAACGGACATTGGCGTCCTCGGTTTGTCGTCATCCAGAATGATGGCGTTTAAACACAGACTCAAAATCAAAGCCTACCTTTTGAAATGAATTCAATAGTGTGTTGACTTGTGTTGCCCATCTAACCACTTAAGGTAATGTTTCTGTTTCAATTATTGCACAATTTTGGCTAAATGTCGTGGGTTCAATGGAGGTTGGTTATAAGGTCTCTTGAAATGTCCATGTGATCGTTGCAAATCAACCTGCCAGGCTCTAAATAACTGTCCCTGACTGAAATCACAGGAACCTGATCTTTTTCATACAAATGACCACAACACACTATCTAAGACCCCATGACTGACGTGCAACCTAAGAACGAAATGCGCCGGTACGCCACTCGCCATTCCTTTACGAGAAAATTCGTTTAAAATCGTTTTAACTAAGTTACAACTGAAAATTCGTGTTCAGGCAATTACCGAGGGTTGAAATTAAACTGCTGTTGATGTTTGTCGCATATGCGCTCGTTAATCATCATTTTAAAATGTTTTTCAAACCTCTGAGTAGCCATCAGATTCCTGTGATGAAATGCACCCTGAAACATCACATTCCATCCATGAAACCAATCTGTAGACAAGACACAATGTGTTGGAAGATCTTGGTGCAACTGACAGAGGTTGACCATTACTATGCTTAATTGCAAGCCAACAAAAGCTGTTGTGTAGCCTCTGCTTTCTCATCGACACCACATTACGAAACAGGGGCCCAATTCACCAACATTGTAAGACTGAAACTCAGACTTCGATATTTTTTTGATCTAACCATTTGTGAATGGTAGAAATATATATGATACTCAGTCACAAATTTAAAACCGCATTCATAAAATGGTTATGAAAAATATAAATGGAAAACACATGTTTAATAAAACACTTTAGTAGGCATAAGAAGCATACGATTGTTAATAAAAGTACACAATTGCTCATAAAACTACTATAAAGGACAGAGTTCTATAAATAAGCAAGATATGATTAAAGCTGCAGCTTTGCAGTTAATTAAGAAATTTTGCAGTAATTTAAGATTTACGAAGGATGTATACGAACGGCCCAATACAATGCTTAGCCGATTTCCGTCATTCGGCCAATTCCGACAGAGTTCCGAGTTGTGTTCGTTTGTTTTAGGTACTTTACGTAATGCAGAAAACAAACGAAGGGAATCTCCTTTAAAATGTTAGTATACATACTAACTTCACCCACCGCCACGCTAGCTTGTATTTGATATATACATTTTCTTAATAACCGCATTCATGGTTTAAAATTTGCATAAATGCTGATTTATTAAAGGGAGGTAATTCACCAAACTGGTGCAGCCCGGGGATATTGAATCAACTTCTAGGTTTACGAAAAACTTTAATCATTATATGTGCTTTTTTTATTTCATTGCATGGCGCTGAATACCTTGATTGCGAATCATGATATGCTCTCAAACACACAATAAAATTACACTGCTGACCTCAACAAAATGGCAACCTCAATCAAAAGTGGCCGAATTATTGAGGTTCTATCGTCAACCCTAGTTTAAGACTGAAAAGACTAGAATTTAGCTTTTTAACATTAATTTGTATTTAAAATGAATGACAGAGAGCATATCATGACCGTGCGACCATATACACGCGCCAGGTAGTTTGTTCGTCTCAATTAAGTGACAAACATTAAAACAAGCACAAAGACGATGCTACTAAGACATAGACGAGCTCCAAGGCCACCCCTTCTTATCTAGGAGGGAAGAAGGGGTGTAGGGAAACAGCCGAGGATCAAGTCCAGACAACGCCAAGTGCTTGGCAATCGTGAGATTGCACGGATATGGTACGACAAAAAACACTTTATATATGACTGCTAAATGACTGAATGTAGACTTCGTTCTAAGATTGCATTGATAAATTTGCATGTCAAACAATTCGAATCTCTGAGTGCAGGTGGTATAATTTAATAAAACGCTTACGTCTGAATTAAATAACGTATTCTCAAAGTTTCGTTATACTTAACCATAAATTTAAAGAAATAAAACGAAAAGAACGATTTTTTAAGTTATATTTTAACCTTCCATTTTTAATTTATACCCCGGGGCTTATTTCGTTTACAAAGGTAGACACATAAATAAACTATACTTGCATGATACTTTCACACCATTTCACACGTGACATTGCATGTAATGATGATCAAATATCATACGCAGTTATTTCCCCTTACATGGGTCGAAGAATACCTATCTATTTCCCCCAATGTTTCACCTGATTTATTGTGAATTTCATCGCCTGTAGTCCCGTATGTTACCCAAGCCAAAATAACAGAAACATATCTTTATATACAGAGTGGCACCATTTCCTAATCAAAGTATTGAAAGTACTGACAGGCTGGCGAACTGCTAATGAACCATAGCTTTTCAAGTAATATAACACCAAGTGGTTTTCTAACCCGAAAGAGAGGTAAGTTCTGGACTTAACAAAAAATAAAAAAATAAATTTAAAAATATAAAAAATTTGGAACCGCCGTGATTCGATCGCTGGACCTTATCATCAGAAAATTATTTAGCGAGTTGCTCAACCACTCGACCACAATCTCGTTGGAGAATGTTGACCTAAATAATTTAACATAATAAAATCATTGATGCGCCGCGCTATATATCGCGTTCGTAACGCGTAGTAATAATTATCAACGCATTTAAACACTTTTTCTTTTAATTTCATACAATTTCCTTCCGTTTCAAGAAGAAACCAATATAATTACAATCGAACAGAATAAATGAAACAAGGAAAGTGGAATGTTCTTATCTTGCAAAACTGACTAATGAGGAGGAACTATTTGCATTGAGTGTATAGATTCTGTGTTATTAGTTTCGGGAGTAAATTCATCTTAGTGGATTTCATTTTTTAGGATTGTAATAGTCTGGCGCGAAATCGCCAGCCTAAAAACGTTCGTTAAATGCATTGGTACTGAAAAATTGGGTTTTTGGGTATTGAATGAAATCACTTTAATATATTACAGGAGGTGGGGGGTGGGTGGGGGGCTTTTTCGGGTTCCACCGGTAACGTAATGTACACAACACTGATTCATGGCCGGACAAAAGTGAGGAATGATAAAATGTCAACAAAGTATCATGGAATGAGAGAGTCACAAAGTTTATTTGTACAAAGTAAAGTAATAATAAAGTATCATAGTCACTGAAACATACGAATCAAAACCAATATAATGTCACGACTCTTATCAGTAAGAACTTTTCTCTAAGCGTGTGCCACAAGACTATAATATTACAGTTGACCAAAGTCATTCTTTTATTTCTTTGATCACTTTTTGGTAACCACGTAAACATAATGACTAAATCTATTTTTGCAACTCTATATGAATAAAATTTCATGGCTTCTTGCGAGCAAAAATACTTCCGGCCACTGCTTGACTTATTTGGAACCAATGCAATTGAATGTTACGATTTCTTGCGATCACTGACAAATAGCTTAAAATCTAGTGATAAAGCTGCATCACTGCATCACACTAGTCTGTCTTACTTTGCCTGTGTACTTGATACAATGTACAGTAAAACTTGATTAAACCGAGCATCGATATAACGATCAACCGGCTTATTTCGAGCAAATTTCAAAAATCTCGGCTAATTTGCTAAAAATATATTGTATCATGACTATAATCATTACGATATGTCAAGCTCCCAGTTTATTTCGATCATTTGGTTTGTCGATTTGTAAATTTTAATAACTCACACAGTGATCTCGCTTGTCACTATTACATTGGCTTCCCTGATACTATCTGAAAAAATGTCCGATGATATGGCAGGTAATCTTGGCCTGGACATCGCTGCTTCACTATTCTTCGAAAGACATTTCGTCGAAAACGACACTTCACCGAATAAGACATTTCGTCGAATACGACACTTCGCCGAATAAGACATTTCGTCGAATACGACACTTCGCCGAACAAGACATTTCGTCGAATACGACACTTCGTCGAACAAGACGTTTCGTCGAAAACGACACTTCGCCTAATAAGACATTTCGTCGAACACGACATTTCGTCGAGTACGACACTTCGCCGGAAAAGACATTTCGTCGAATACGACTATATTCGTCGACAGCTGGACGATGCGGTTAAACTGATCCATATTAAAACAGTGTTATTTACATGTTCATGATTGTTGATGTCTCCAATCTTCCCGAAACTTCGCCGATGCATCGGGGAGCTTCCCTCACACACCTGGGAACCATCTATTTTTCATCGGTAGTACATCCCGATGCAGTTGGATCGACGTATAAGATCGGGAACACATCGGGATTACTCTCGATGCACGATTTATCCCGATTTCGCCGTTCTCGATGCCTACCGCCATTTACTAATTATTATCGAGAGAACAACGTCCAGGCCAAACACGCTCAATTGGACCTAGGCTTTGCACTTGGTTTTGCGATGGCAGTAGATGTTATTTTTTTTCAAATCTTGTAATAACCTTCTTTCTACGGACTTTTAGATCGACAGCGATTTTCGTCTTGTGCTGGTGTATTGTGCTCCAGGTGCAAGTGTTTCTCAGTGTTCTCAGACAATATATGATGCTTTGAAAGATATTTCTTCAACAAGTTATGTTCTCATATCTAACTGAAATACTGTTGAAAAACAGTGTAAAACACAATAGAAACAAATTTAAGTAACACGATTTATGTAAAATATATCAATATTGGCAACATCATATTTCATCATTCCAAATAATGTATCTTTCTGTGGATAATGAAGTAAAAAATAGCTGCTACAGTTATGGGACATGGTCAGTTACATATAATAATGAACTGAAAGACATGTGTGAAATTTTAATTGATTATCTTCAGTGGTTGTGGAGATGGACTGTAAATAGCAAATTTGCATGCTAAAGCTTAAACTGGGGTTCTAAGTCCAAAATGGGGGATGATTCAGTCAAAAATACCTGCCCGAGTTATGGGACATGGTCACTGACCTACATGTACAATAATGAACTGAAAGACGGGTTTCATTTGATCATCTTCAGTGGTTGTGGAGATGGACATTAAATATAAAATTTGCACTCGCGAAACCGTAACATGCTTTTGTAAGTCCAAAATTCAGTCAAAATACCTGGTCATTGACTTAAAAAAATGACAAGTAAGCTTGTGTGAAGTTAATATCTTTAGTGGTTGTTGAGATGTACAAAATTTGCATGCAAAATCTTAACCATTACGCCGACGCTGACACCAACTCGTTTAATAAATTCAATATGAAATTTCACTCATGAAAGATCCTCTATAATATGCCTCATGACCTTGTCATTTGACCTACTGACCTTACAATTCAGAAGGGACATCTACTTTTGCTGGCCTACTATATGTGAATTTTGAAGCTCATAGGGCAAAGCGTTTTTGAGTTACTGAACCGAAACCAAAGACCGACCGACATTGCAAAGCAATACAGTCCCTAAAGATAGGGCATACTTAACAAGCATCTGCATCTATACATTTATAGCTGCCTTCATTGCCCAATTTGATTATCTTCATACACGCATCACAGATGGATATTCGTGACATAAACATTCAGGAACACAATGCAATAGCATCAAATGGGGATGTAGCTAATGGATAGAATTACTCAAGTCAGATAGGAGAATGGTAGTTTTATCTAATCCCTTAAGCATGTCACAATTACGCTCCTAAAGCAATAATCTGAGAAATATAAACCCAATAAGAAACATGAAATAACCAATGAGCTTCCAGTTGCCTTCTATCAAGCTGCTTAGCAAGAACATATCAATCATTGTATGTCTTGAACACCAATTTAAGACTAGAACTGCCACAGAGTGACTAAAAACCCACTTAACGCTTAGTGATAGATTTAAAGCAAACCATGTCCATATGAAAATATTTTATACAATCATTTTCAGTTCATCAAAAAAATGAACATGTATAACAAAGTTATGGCCCTGACAAAATTAGTTATGGTTGTTTAGAACTGACCTTTGAACTCTTAGTCTTATCTTGATCTTTGAGATAATGATGTAATATTTAATATACCGCAGTCTGAGATTGAACCAAACCATGCAATTAGATTGACCAGCAACGCTAGATGTTTTGGGTGTAGATAACAAAGAACGCTCTGTCACTAGGCGGCAAGCGGTTCTAGAGAATTAAAAACAATTCCTCTGTTATAGGAAAGTGTAGAATAATTGCATCTATTACAAGCCGTGTGTTATCTTATTGCTTGTCCTCGTTCAATCAATGTATCGTCTTAACCAGGATATTGGACCAAGTTGATTGTCAATAACAGAACAGAACGGAAGTTTATTGGATTTGTGCGTTCAGCACCTTATCATATACAATCAGTTTATACAAAATAACATATATACATAAACACATATATACATGATCACATATAACAAAATTACGCAGATGGCAGATAATATAAATATTTGTTAGTATAGGAGAATGGACAATTATGACAATATTAATAATTGATTTACAATATAAGTATTACTGGTTTTTTATTTTGAATTTTTGACCGGTTTCGGTAAGCATAAAACATATACTTACATAGGTTTATAAGAATATTTTTAGTTATGATGTTAAGCAATTCTAAACATTTAAACATGCTAGGATTTTGGTAATAATATCGTTTAATGTATTTTCGTCTATATTCAAAGTAACATGGGCGTATTAAATACACACGAACATGATCGAGTTCACAGCGATAAATCATTGGGGACGGATACTATCAACTCGATTGATTTATATCTTTCTATTATATGACTTAAAGTGTATAGAGCTATATTCTAACAGTCATTCAATGTCAAAATAATTACTTGCATCGTTTTTAGTATGATACTAGACTACCTTAATTGCAAATTAAAACTTTGGATGGGTTCCGTGTACTTTTATTCAATCGTCGAAAAATAGACAATTCTCATAATTTCATAGGGTGTTCTAGAACACATTCGTATAAAAATGAACAATTCGTATGTCAATTAAATCACAGAGAGAGTTTCTGTTAAAACTAAAGCCAAAAATGATTTAATGGAGATGAAAGCCTAATTGTTTTTCAGTTTTTGAAACTTTAAAAAAAATATCTTCCGATACAGCTCTATACACTTTAGTGCTTGTATGATTGACTTTTTGTCCCGAAATTAAATAGAGAGTAGCTCGGAAACGAAAGGGGAATAATTGATAACACAATCAAAGAACACTGTTGCAAACCAGAGCAGCTGTGAATGAAGAAAGAGTACTCGAAAATGAAGGGGGGGCATTCGATAACAAATTTGAAGAACACACACGATGCTCACTAGCAGACGAGAGTATTCGTCACTTTGAAACTGAAGGGAGAGCACTCCGAATCAAGGGTCAGTACTCAACAAATGACAATAAAGGGAACATGCTCGCTCGTAATTAAAGGGGTAGTTATTAATAACAAAGACTGGGTACAGATAAACGAAGGAAGCGTACTCGCACAAAAGGAGTGAAGTCTTAAACAAACCACTCGATAACAAATTGAAGAAAACATGATACAACTTGGAGACGTATAGAAAACAAAGAACGAGTGCTCAAAAAACAACACCAAGGGGAGAATGCTCGCAAAAGGGCAAGAAGTCGCACATAGACCATATAATAACAAGACTATTGCCAAGCAATGAAAGTCCCCTACCGGTAGCCAATTATAACAGGTAGAGTTATGGGTTTTGTGCACTGCACTTCTCCTAATTAATATTTATCCACATGTAAAGTTTCAAAATAACATCTCTTTTGGTAATGGTGTTAGGCTCTGAACAAAATTTAGGTATATAAAATAAACGCAGGGGTAACCAAAAATTAAGCTTTTTATGTGTTCGTTCCTTCGACCTTCCGCAACGCGTAAACACGTACATTCGAAATGGCAGAAATCGGTCACCATAGATCAGAGTAATCTCAGAAGTTTCTCCATTAAAGAACATGGTCATCTGGATCACAAACCGCTTATTCGTATTTCTGTTACAAGCAAGGGATAAAGGTTTGTAATTACTTGTGACGTTTCACATTTTGTTGTTCATACAAATAATCTTGAGATAATTGGATATCTCAATTCAAATGAATCACAAGACTAATGAATATTTATATTTGTACAATACCAAATTGGTTACATGTACAAGCATTACGCAATGTGCTATTTTGTCGTTTTGCGTACTGTGAAGCAAACGGTGATCATGAATTATAAAACAGAATGTTGTTATTGTATGTATTTGTGTGCCATCTTTTAATGTTCTGAACTACTTTAACAGGACCATTTGGTCTATGTGTATGTGTGTTAACTTCGGTCGACATGAGACGTTTTATGTTCGTTCGAAGAATGTAGGTTAAGTGTCATTCCTTAGCCCAATGAAAACTGCTTAACATAGACATATGTTTTGTCCGTGCCTTTCGTGATGTGTTTCTGTTTGGTGCTGCTCAACCACCCATTGCCATTTTAACTCAATAAAATACAATGGAATAATGTTTTACAAAGGATTGGCCAATGAAAGTATTGATGTTTTAATAACGATTTGCCAAGGAAAACATGTTTTGCTAAAGATTAGCCAAGGAAAGCATGTTTTACATAGGATTGGTCTATTGAATTAAGCTTAACAAAGTATTGGCAAATGAAAACATGTTTTACAAATGATTGGCCAATGAAATTACGTTTTATAACGGATTGACCAAAGAAAAAATATTTTAAAAAGAATTGGCGAATGAAAGGTATAATGTTTTACAATAAGTGCCAGTTAAAGTTTGTATTTAAAAAAGGAATGACTGATGACATTATGTTTAACAAAGGAGACATTTAGACATTTAGTGGAGAACACAAACAACCCAGTTTTCTCGACTATTTTTCAATCAATACAATAGTACGCTTTTCAAGATAGAAACGACCTTGCAAATTGCACGAGAGCAGCATGTGATTAAAAGCCGGTCCAAAAATAAACAGCCATGATTAAATTTCAGTCACTGTATGATTTCCGTTTTACTCACTATAAATGTAAGATAATATTTATTGTCACATCTATACAATATCAATTTGAGAATTCCGAACATGACAGGAATGTCTGTATTCATAGGATAGAGGACTTTTTCTCCATAGATGTCGTGCGATTCACATTTTCTCCAAAATGAGATAAAACCCAAGGGAGCTTATGTTGCAATACTAAAATGCTACATTTAATAAAGAGTTACGAATTCCGATATGAATACTAAAAGACAAATTGTTGTTTTAGTGAATTGAAGCAAGACACTCGAACCTTGTTTACTTTAGAGGAAGTATATCTCCTCCCATACGTGCTTAATACCATCTCAATTATTGCCACGTATATTTTCAGTCTATAACAGCAGCATTACAAGAGCTCATACCTCATTTTACTCTCCGATTTCAACTCGAATGTGATTGTTTTTCACTTTAAGTTGATATGCTTCGGAAGATCAGTGTCAGGTTCATTTATGTGCCCCATGTAAAGCGTCATACTCTTGATCCTAACGACATGCAGTACTGTGATGAACTGTGGCAATTTATTCATTTATAAAATAAATTATTAGAGTATGACATATTATCACACACCATAGGGGTAAAACGATATATACGTCCATCTCTAATGAAATTGTTTAGATTCATTGATTGTGCTACAGTTATACAAAAACAACAGAGGATGACAAACAGTGCTTGTCTCGTTGAATCGACGTGTATCTCCCTCGAGTACCTCTTCAAACATTGAACAATAGAATAATGACAGCTTAAATCAACACAAGTCAAACGTGCAAAAATAACGACCATAATAAAAGCTAAAGTAATCGTTTCATGTAATCTAGCTGATGCATAACTTGACTGTGATACTCAATCACAACAACAAACAAATAAAAAAGCAAACATTGAATTCACTTTGGCTTTGATGAAATACAGCATTCATTTATAATGCTCCCATAATTCACTAGGAATGTGATTGGTGATATCATTCGTGTCATGTTTTATATATTCAGTACATGCAAGAGAAGAAAAGACAAACTTGTCCATATGAGCGTTGTATCTGGTTACTGCATTTCTGCCACCACAAAGCTGCACGTAAACCTCGAACACATTTCATTTTATGTTTTCTGGTGCCACTCATCAAAGCTACCTTCAACTGTACTCATTGCACAGAGTTTGACATGTGAAAAAAAGAAACAATTCTTTGAATGCATAGATGTTTTATCGCAGGTTATCGAGACTATACTATATAGTACTTTTCTCTTTGAAATATATATTCCTAGTGCAATTTCAAAAAGGCGTTTCATGGGGATGTTCAGCCTGCCCGAATGATAAAACATAAATACTTGAATTTGGAAGATACGAGCCTTGGGTGGTATTCACAAATCAGCTTAAGTGAAAAAATAGAATTTTCTTTAACTCTTAAAATTTAAAAGTATCAGCTTAACAGGAAAATCCAAATTACTTTTTTTACAGATTTATGAAGCATTGTGTAAATAGCTTCAATAATAACAAAGAGAATATGGTATATTCATTGTTTCTTTAGAAATATATGTGGGTCAACTTTTTAATTTAAGTAACATTTTTTAAGTTTTCCCTTAATAAGCTTTGTGAATACCAGTCCGAGCAAATATCTGAATTGTGCAACGAACGAACGAACTTGTGTCTTGCAAACAGACGGACTATGAAACTCAAACAATTTCATTTAAGAGGCAATCGATTCTTGGTACGTATTTGTCTGCAACATTTATATGAATTCTAGATTTTATCACAATATCGCAATATGGAGTATTGGGGTAAATCGCATCTAGGACTGTTGACAAGACTAGTCACCTAGTCGCTAGGCCGCATAAAACACACTCGTGCGGACATGTTTGGCCTTGAAAGTTAAAGAACGAGACAGCATTTTGTGAGTAGTGTTAAATGCTTATATCTCGTCTCTGGACCAAATATCCTTTAAAGTAAAATTAACAATTTGAATCTCTATTGTAGCTGATTAATTGCCATTTAGATGTACAGAGAAGTGATTGCCTTTTAGATTAAAAAGACAATTGAGTGCTTATTGGCACGAATACATGTATATATATACCTTTCAGCCATTTAGGACTTCATATAGCTAAAATTTCCTCTTTACCCATTTTAAGGTCCATTCCTCCTTTTTAAGTTGTATAATGTCGAGGTTGCAGGATGAGTTACTTTTTAATTAGGTCACTGTGCTGTTTGGTCGCTGTTGTCAATGTTTTTGTCATTTTATATGTTGAGTGCTGCCTTCCATGTCCAGTTTCCTCATACCTTTTTTGTGTTCGCGTCTCAATTAATAAACAATTGTATTCACCTCTGACATTTCTTCTAGTACTTGTTTTTGAATTTTAAGCTTATGTGGAACACATGGTAAAATCATGAATACACATTAGCATCGAAAAACAAAGGGCGATCACATGAAAAATGAGAATTAATTCTAGCATATGTTTAAGAATACTTCCCCTTTGTATAACTTAATAACGGATGTTATTCTTCTGCATATCGGATACTTACTCCACGGTGTATACTCGTATCGGAACCCTCTCTATGCAAAAGGTAATATCGGCACCCTCTCTGTGTTGGTATAGGACTTTCTTCGTGAAAAAACAATGATTTGAGGAAACCAGTGGACAGGAGAAGTACGAATATGATTTTTTAAGCAAACTAATTGATAATCATAAAATGACAAACGAAATAATAGTTTGAAGACTGACTGTATATTCATTAAATTCAATCTAATATGCATAAGTGTTCTACACAGTAGAAACAAAACAACAGGAAATGTCAAATACTAGTAGTTAACTATAGCCTAATAATCAAAGTACTGAAAGTACTGACAGGCTGGCGAACTGCTAAGGAACAATAGCTTTTCAAGTAAAATAACATCAAGTGGTTTTCTAAGTCGAAAGAGAGGTAAGTGCTGGACTCAACAACAAAAAAAAATAATAATTTTGGAGCCGCCGTGATTCGATCGCTGGACCTTAGCATCAGAAAATTACTAAGCGAGTTGCTCATCCACTCGACCACGACCTCGTTGGAGAATACTGACCTAATAATTTAACATAATAAAATCATTTATGCGCGCGCTATATCGCGTTCGTAACGCGTAGTATACGAACGCGAAGTAATAATTATCAACGCCTTTAGACACCTTTTCTTTTAGTTACATACAATTTCCTTCCATTTCAATATTACAATCGAACAGAATAAATGAAACAAGGAAAGTTGAATGTTCTTATCTTGCAAAACTGATTAACGAGGAGGAACTATTTGCATTGGGTGTATAGATTTTGTGTTGTCAGTTTCGGGAGTAAATTCATCTTAGTGGATTTCATTTTTTAGGATTGTAATAGTCTGGCGCAAATCGCCAGCCTAAAAACGATGACATTCAATAAATGATATATGCAATAATTAGCCAAACTTAAACTGAGACGAAAAGTAATATCTGATCTGCCAAATATCAACGAAAGTTCTCTTTTTTACTAAGGAAATTCCGCATCCGCGAAATACGCCATTCGCAGTAAACTGCAGAAACGGGGAATCTCGCGGACGTACCGGCGGAATTCTACCAGAATTCAGCAAATAAAACCCCGTTAAATTTGGCTTTAACTACACACTAAAACATATTGTAAAACAAATTACCTAGTAAATCTCTAATTGCACTGTCCGTAAAGTAGAGATAAAGTTAAGAATATAGATCTGACAATTGCCAAACATCAAAATAACAGCGTTGTTTACAAACAAGAGTGCGAACGCGCATCGTATGACGTCACATCCGGCTTAGATCAAATAAATTTACAGTAAAATGAAACTAACGAATTTGCAGATAAACAATTGCTATAACAGCGAAAGTAAGCGTCTGAGAACATGGCAATAACCCGGTCAGTACTTAAATTATTCATACTATGTAATGCGATAAAGATCGTGAACTGACACGGACAAATAACATCTACAAATAATCAAAGCGCTGAAGGCACTGAATTTGTTTGGGTCTGAAAATCAGCTGCCCCTCCATTTCACAGATTAATTTTATCTATCTAAAAATGTAGTGTGAATTTTCAGTATGCTACCTCCAGAACCTTTTGAGATAAACAAAGCACAAACAAGAAGAACTCTCATGATAATTTTTTTCTAAAATGACTATGAGAGGGCCATAATTCCATGGAAAATCATTCGATAGGAACAAAATGATAATATGCACATCTAGACTTCACACTGATCATTCCAGCAAACTTTCATAAAAATTGGACCACGGGTTTATAAGATTTGGAGCGGACAAGATTTTGTGGACAAAAGGGCCATAACTCCGTAAAAAATTATCAAAGCGGAACAAAAAGACGATATGCACAACTGGACCTCATACTGATCAGGAGATATGCAGACAAACTTTCTCTAAAATAACCATTAAAGGGCCATAACTCCGTCAACAATCATCCGAGCAAACCAAAATAATAATATACACATTTAAACTTCATACTACTTATTCCTGGAAAGTTTCATTAAAATTGGACCAGGCGTATATAAGATTTGGAACTGACAAGATTTTATTAACGGACAGACATCATGGGCAAAACCAATATTTCGGGAGACATAATTATGAAAAATTGCCAAAAGAAAGTTTAAGTACTTGGACACTGCACTGTCTTCATTACAATACTATGAAAATTACAATCTTTAAAATATATGGAAAGGAATGCATTTTTTCAATAAGATATATCCATCTGTAGATATATCTGTATAATTGTCTACCCCAAGTATAATGTTTGTTTGTTTTGTTGGGTTTTAATTAACATCGACACAATGTAGGTCATAAGGCGACTTTCCAGCTCTAGTGGTGGAGGAAGAACCAAGGTGCCCCTTCAGACATAATTCAGGCCCGAGCGGGTACCTGGGTAGTACCACCGACCAGTTGGATGGCTACATCACATAAAGATTTTATGTCACCGACGGGGATTAGAACTCACAGCGGTGAAGGGCAAGTGATCTCAAGTCAGCGATTCTAACCACTTAGCCATGGAGAGATAACGCAGCTACCACAGCCAAACAAATCAGAACGAGGCTTATCAGAAGCTACAACAAACGGTTATTTGGGAATTCTTATAAATAATTTTAAATTTTCGATTATCTGACGCTAATTATGGTAAGATTTGATTATTTTATTATAATTTATTTTTCAGATTTATATAAGTTTGATTCGATGGAAAATTGAATCAATTTGACTAATCGTAGGAATCCTAAATCGGGATTTCTATTCGGATCTTTGTTCCGAGAAACGATGGTCAGTATACGCCATTACGGCATTAGTATACAAGCCTGAATGGCAAAACAAGTCTGCATGACAAACCAAGCCTGAATGGCAATATGCATGGATGAACTCCGACACGATGAGTGTCAAATATGTTATTTAAAACACTGTCTGAATGACACATGTAGGGTTGAAAACCCAATCCATGTATTATGATGTAAGATAAAATTGTACCACGTTAATTAGCGGTACATGTACATTGAACTTATTTAGGGATTAATTATCCGATTGATGTGGATATATGTACTTTAACCTGGATAGAACAATTGGTAGCACGCTAAAAGTGCGAAATTTAGTTCGATTTACGCTTGAAGGCTTACATGTTTGCTTGAATAGCATTTTGTAGTACACGTATTTTAATCCACATGTTTGTTTACAATTTTAACACGATTCGCGGATTAATCCAATACACAAAGAACGAACCGAACCATGTTTTATTGCCCCCATAAAACATACCTATCAAATTGGCTGTTTCTTTTTACGCCCAGTATCACTTGATACATTTATGAATGAATGAACGTAAACTTTATAGTACAATTTACTACGAGTCACGATGACAAGGCGAGTTGCACGAGAATCCAGTGTTACATCTATGACGCATCTATTTTTAGAAACTCCAATATACTCTAGAAACCAAGATTTATTAAAGCTTCTGATTATCAATCCATTTATATTTTTAGGCTGGCGATTTCGCGCCAGACTATTACAATCCTAAAAAATGAAATCAACAAAGATGAATTTACTCCCGAAACTGACAATACAGAATCTATACACTCAATGCAAATAGTTCCTCCTAATTAATCAGTTTTGCAAGATAAGAACATTCAACTTTCCTTGTTCGATTGTAATATATTAGTTTCTTCTTGAAATGGAAGGAAATTGTATGAAATTAAAAGAAAAGGTGTTTAAAGGCGTTGATAATTATTACTACGCGTTACAAACGCGATATAGCGCGGCGCATCAATGATTTTATTATGTTAAATTATTTAGGTCATCATTCTCCAACGAGATCGTGGTCGAGTGGTTAAGCAACTCGCTTAGTAATTTTCTGATGCTAAGGTCCAGCGATCGAATCACGACGGCTCCAATTTTTTATATTTTTATTTTTTTATCTTTTGTAAAGTCCAGCACTTACCTCTCTTTCGACTTAGAAAATCACTTGATGTTATATTACTTGAAAAGCTATTGTTCCTTAGCAGTTCGCCAGCATGTCAGTACTTTCAGTACTTTGATTCATTTTATGAAATAGATACCATATACTCGTGTTATTAAAATTGTTTCAATGTTTAAATTGTGGTATTTCCTTCAGAAAATTACGAAGGTCGTTTTCATTATCGAGGGAGGTAATTGTACCAGCTAATAAGGTGGAAGTCAAATGGGTGAAAATGGATGCGCGCAGTTAAATAGTGCGGGATATTATCGTATTTAGAATCGAAATAAAAACTCTGCTACGCACTCGTGATTTAATTTTTACGCATCCGAACTCCTGCCCGTGTTTTATTCACCGACAATAAACGCGAACAGATTTTTATTTCTTAAACAAAGAGTCTGTTATCACGCTTCTAGCCACGCGTGCGGGGTTAACACTAAAAATAACAAAGCGCCCCGAGGTTTTACTTATCCATTTCGGGGCCCCACTGCGCTTTATAGTTACAGCGACGGCGCATAACTATAAATAATTTACATAGCTATTTATAACTCGGTAAAATCTATAATAAAAATACGGAGGGGCGCACTAAGGTGCAGTGTTTATGAAACAAATTTAAGATATTGTATATATGAAATGATAAACTGCCCAAATAAACGGCTGTACATTACAGACGGAAAATTCATATAGTTGTACTATATTTTGCGTGAATCGCATTACTTATAAAGTGTTCTTGACTTGCAGGCAGAAAAAGGCGTAACGGAATGCCATACGAGCGCCCCGACACAGTTAGACTCGACACATTAGAGAAAAGTTTGCAGGAGTTTTCATCGGTTGCAAGGAAAGTCAGCGAGATCGGGAGTACGGTAGAGTGCCTTTCTACGGACGTTTCCTCGCTTGAAAATTATTGCGCCTGCCAAATGACGGTTTACATCCGAAGAGGCAATTTGGGAATTATTTTTTCTGCTGTTGAAAATTATTGCGTCTGGCAAATGACGGACTACTTCTGGAGACTGTAGTTAGAGGGCATAGACGTGAGAATCATGCTAACAGTATTTATTTAGGACTGAAGAATAGCGGGATTTACAGTCAAATCAGTTACATCCAGTTAAATCTAGATAAACATAGTTTACCAGACGAGCGGGTTTATAACCGTTGTCATTTAAATTTTAACCGACTGTTAAATGTTCTTGTTACTGTTTATGCATATAGATGTACATTGTATGCTGGGGATACACGACATTCAGCATAACACTGCTATATAGATTAATATTGAACACATGAAGTTAAAGGGGATGTTTGCTATAACGACTTTACAGACAAAAGCATATAAACATACATTCATATTAGTTATTGTATCCAAAACAACACCAATGTTCAGCTGTGTCCCTTCAACAAACATCGTTCATATTAGTCATTGTATCAAAAACAACACCAATGTTCAGCTGTGTCACTTCAACAAACATCGTTCATATTAGTTATTGTATCAAAAACAACACCAATGTTCAGCTGTGTCACTTCAACAAACATCGTTCATATTAGTTATTGTATCAAAAACAACACCAATGTTCAGCTGTGTCACTTCAACAAACATCGTTCATATTAGTTATTGTATCAAAAACAACACCAATGTTCAGCTGTGTCACTTCAACAAACATCGTTCATATTAGTCATTGTATCAAAAACAACACCAATGTTCAGCTGTGTCACTTCAACAAACATCGTTCATATTAGTTATTGTATCAAAAACAACACCAATGTTCAGCTGTGTCACTTCAACAAACATCGTTCATATTAGTCATTGTATCAAAAACAATACCAATGTTCAGCTGTGTCCCTTCAACAAACATCGTTCATATTAGTCATTGTATCCAAAACAACACCAATGTTCAGCTGTGTCACTTCAACAAACGCCGTTCATATTAGTTATTGTATCAAAAACAACACCAATGTTCAGCTGTGTCACTTCAACAAACATCGTTCATATAAGTTATTGTATCCAAAACAACACCAATGTTCAGCTGTGTCACTTCAACAAACATCGTTCATATGAGTTATTGTATCCAAAACAACACCAATGTTCAGCTGTGTCACTTCAACAAACATCGTTCATATTAGTTATTGTATCAAAAACAACAACAATGTTCAGCTGTGTCACTTCAACAAACATCGTTCATATAAGTTATTGTATCCAAAACAAGACCAATGTTCAGCTGTGTCACTTCAACAAACATCGTTCATATTAGTTATTGTATCAAAAACAACAACAATGTTCAGCTGTGTCACTTCAACAAACATCGTTCATATTAGTTATTGTATCAAAAACAACACCAATGTTCAGCTGTGTCCCTTCAACAAACACCGTTCATAATAGCCATTGTACCAATGACAACAACAATGGTCAGCTGTGTCAATTCAATGTACAAAGGCAGACACCGATGTTCATTTCTGTCACTTCAATAAACACTGTTCCTATTTCTATTTCTATTTGAACGAACCAATACGTTAAAATAAAGACTACATGTAACATGCGAACGCGATGTCGGTCCACGAAAATTAACGTCGCGACACAATTTAATTATTTTGAAGTACAAAAGAATACAATATTATTTTGTATGCTATAAAAGCGTTTACGCATGTTATACGCGTTAATTTTGTTTTGTTGTCTGAGTATTCTATAAACGAACACTCTAATAATTAATATAACTTGCCTAACAGCGACATTTTGTAGTCAGTTAGTATTTCTAAGTCCACACTTCCATAGGAAGTAATACCTAATGCGCTGTATCGAAAACATTGTTTTGTTATTTGTAATGAATCTATCATAAATCAACAGTGAGCGACTTTTTCATCACCCAATTATTTAAGCTTTACATGTTAGGCAGCACCTTTAACAACCAACTTTACACTGTTTCACATGTTGCTTTTCTACTGCTATTGCTGTGTAACTCAAGGCTTTGATCAGCGTGTCGTTCTCTAACTCGCAGCAAACGTTTTAAATCAGACCGGAAGGGGGTGCTGCTGTAACAGTATACCAAGAAGTTGAGAGAGTTATGAAGATAAAGCGTATTAACAGATGCATAAATCAGGATTAACAAATTCTTATAGCTACAACCAAAAATGTCACAACTGTAGAGAATGGTCAGACTTTTAATAAGTGTCAGAATCAGGGAAACTGTGAGTAGCACTCCACTTCCAATTGCCAATTTTGTAAAGGTGAGAACGCGTTGTCCACTCTGTTTTTTGTTAAATGCATTCACACGATTCCTCAAACACATTTGTATAAGTATGAATATGTTACATGTCATAATAAGACAAAATGGAACAACGACTAGCATCCAAATTGAGTTTAGGGCGGCCAAAAAGACAGAACCGCCAATTCCACAAAGGAACACGTTGCTGTTCGAACCGGTTAATGCCAAAAGAAGAGCTACGAATGCAACCTTTGCGCGTGTTTTCGCTCGATTTGAAAGAAACGAGAAAGGAAATGTTAGACTAAGAAATCTATCTCCTGTGAGGCAAACAACCAACCAGGAGGAAAGTTGTGGCATAAAATATCTGAAGAACTTATTGATACCAATCACAATGCAAGAATTCGACGAATAAATTAAATTAAAATGAGCATCAATTATACGAGACCATAAAACATTAAAAGCGTTAATATGTCACTGGTTGCGAGTAATTTAAAGTATAAGGAACAAGCAATATTGCTACTATCTTTACCTTTTGTCCAAATTATAAGAGCGATTATATTCCCAACCAAACCTATTACAATCTGTATACCAAGGAAGACATTTGTAAAATATCTAAGAGTATGTTCGAGTGACCAGTGCTCATCAAAGTAAGACCCGCTGTAATTATATATATCCGTCCAGTTGGACTGTTCTATTGAAAGGTTGCTCAGTGACATACTGATAAACTCATTGAATAATGTACCGAGTTATATGTGCAAACTTCGTCATTCATGAAGAAACCAACTTGTATTACTTTAACATTATCTGGATAAAAAATATATCGACAACACTATCTTAAAAGTTCTAACAGTTTGACCTGCAGTTCACATTTATAAGTCATTTCTTTGGCAGCGGGTTGGCCAAGCACTTTTAAGATAACCAATCCTTTGTCTGTAATTCTGGTAATTCACTTATAACTTAAACACGTCAGGAAACAGTTCATTCCCCATAATGTAGTCTGAGCTTTGTTGACCAATTCATTGAATCTAACTCCTTTCGTAGAACAATATGCTACTGAAAGAAATTGTTAAAACATCGAAGCTACGACTGCATCAGAACTCTTTAGCGATCGTCTTTTTGGATGTTGGTTCTATGATGAAATGAGCGCCAAGAACAAGTTTGTTGATATTGGGGACGATTCGGCTCAAGTTGTCGTAACAGCAAAACGTAACCGTCCTTAATTACGGTTAATGTGCTTTAAAATAAATCAGTATAGCTGGGTTAATATCAACTTTGGACTGGAGTTGGTTTACCAAATGTGTTTAGAATCTTTTTGGACGTCTCACATAAAGTTGTTTGTCTGTAAATATCAAAATTTGAACACCAAAACTGATTTCTCATTGTATTATCGTTTGATTCATTCGTTTATTTACATAGTTTACCTTGTTCTGAACACGAAAATAAATTAATTCTAAATGTACTCCCAACACTAATTATGAAACTATCTTATGGTAGATTACTCCAAAAGATGAATATAATACACTCTAGCGCATCAAGCGTGCGATCCCACTAAATCGCAGAAAAGATTCACATGCTACCGCACAAAAATGATTGCAAAAACTGATTCTGATTTGGAATAAGAAGAGAGTATGGTGGTATAATGTATGCATGAAGTAGAACCACCACCCGACATTTATATAGAATGTGTTGAGTAATCACCTAATGAAATACCAACGTCAGTTTATCACCTAATATAAATAGCAATCTAGTAATTATCAAAAATACCTACCCTTATACGAGGTATAATCATTTAGCAGTATTTTGAATTGAATGAATGTCATAACTCGACATAATTGATAAATGTTAATATGTTCGTGAAATGTTACAGTCATTTTCTGGATTTATATAGCAGTTGTGAGCAATTCGATGCTTATTAATGTATACAAGTTAAATAGTTCCTGCGGCCAATTGTTTACAGACCAGTCTTGTGAGAGACATTTTTTTTTATAATTTTAGAAACTAGAACTTTTTAAAGTGTTAATAAGGCTTGATAAAGAGGTATGAGGAAATCGGACAGGGGAGGCAGCACACTTTACCAGCTGAGCAAAGACTCACATCAGTAACATCACAACACATGTACAATGAGCAATGCCTTCACGTTAGTCAAAGAAACAATTAAAAAGTCCAAGTCCCCGCCGAAAAATGCGAAATTTTACAAACCTCTCTGATTTAGTGAGCTTATGTGTGTTTGGGTATATTTATTTAGTATAATTTACCTAAAATTGGTGTTATTTTCATTTTTAGTAATTCAAATGCGTAATATAGTTTATTTACTACAAATAGTTTATTAAATACAAGTATTTGCGTAAAAAACGTTCATACTTGTGTACATTTTGGTATGGGTGCACGCAGAGCGTAAGAATGTAAATAAAGCGATTTTCACGACGTGCAAATAGTATGGCAACGCTGGTTCGAAATGATACTGGGCCGAGTCTTGCCGAAAAGCTTGCTAGTTTACGTTTATTTAGTCACCACTGGTCATTAAAATGCGTAATATAGTTAATCAACCCTATATTGTTAGTTAAATATAAGTATTTGGGTAAAAACGTTACTATTTGGGTAAGATTTGGGTATATGTGGGTGTTTCGTGCTGCCGCGTCGGCCTGACTGACCTAGTTAACGTAATGACCTAGGGGAGGTAATCCAGACTACAGGTGCACCTCAAAACGCATATCGAAACACATTTTTTTTCTTATTTTTAATTTCTTAAAGGGGTAAAAGAAATAATTATGGTTATTAATGTACATTACTTTATTTTAAAATATTCCAATAGAAATAAATAGAAAAAATAAAAAAAATAATGGTGTTAGTCTGGTTCACGACATTCTTAAAAAATGCTTATTTTTTCGTAATTTTTTTTTTGAAATGGTAAACCATCCAGAACAGGTCACTTGCCCCTCCTTAGTCTGGTTCACGACATTCTTAAAAAATGCTTATTTTTTTGGATTTTTTTTTGGAAATGGTAAACCATCCAGAACAGGTCACGTGCCCCTACATGGAAATTTTTCTTGTTGAATACAAATATAACCTGCGGCTCAAGGCCGCAGGTTAATACAGTGTCACTAGTTATCCAAATTCCGCGATAAGCGAAATCAATGTATACTATTAATGTTACAGCTCCATTGCATAATACACATGACCAACACTTTTACAAGACTCGAATACGCTTTATAAACTCATAAGTTGGATATGGTGAATAAAACGGAACGCGACGTTTTGAATACCCATTTTTAGTCTATTTGATTCCTGTTTTCTTTCATTGATATTATAGTGAATAACCTTTTAGTAAAACATCAATGATAATGCATTTCCAAATATGACACAAAATCAACCAGTATAAAGGGAACAATACCTCCTCAAGCACAAGACTATACGAGTACATTTCCCTATTTATTACATAAACCAGGTACATGTAGATCCTTTTCTGGAATACCGGGGAAAATAATGATATGCGTGTTCAAGATAATTTTTTCAAAAGCTAAAAATTTATTTCCAATTCCGTCTTATATGACCATTAATCAGGACGTATCAACGAATTCAACATTTCACTGAAGTTTGATAGGTTACAACCACAGATAACTGTATCAGTGAAAATAGTAAAAAAAGGAATTTTAAATAAATTTGTATAATCTTACTGTTTTATAACAATTTCGAGAAAAACATAAATTTCCATTTTTTTTACTTTTCAATGGTATAGTTGTCTGTGGTTAGAACATCCTCCCATTTTATGTTGCACAAACCTTAGCAATGATGTTTAAACATGACTGTCTGGTGGTGGTGGAATGAATACGTGTTGATGAGATGTTCATTACACCTCGTTATACATGTTATACGTGTATTGTTGTATTGTGTATTGTATTGTTGTTCCAAGCTCGATATTCTCATAGAAGCTTGATTGTCATCAGCCTCATATTGTCATCTTACAAAATTCATTGCAGCACTGCACGATACGTGTTCTGTTTTTTATAAAGAAGACATGTCGTTAAGCGAGGTAGTCTGTGTGTGTTTTGCAATAACTGAAACTCTCAAACACGCCAAGGGCACACACATCGTGTTGCAAGAAAATACAGACGAAAATTAATAAAAGGACCGAATTAATATTAAGACAAGCTACATGTATATAGATAAAAACGCAATACATGTTAGCAATTTCATTCTACCGCAATTATTTTACCACAACATTAAAACAAACTGTTTACAAATACACACTTTCAATCATTTCAGTATTATGAGTTAACAGTTTTTTTTTAAATAACGCAGCTCTATGAAATGTGAACACATAAACAGCGACGTAAAATGACTATATCACATGAATTTCCTTGTATCCTGGTTAGTATAGCGAGTACGTCTTATATTTCTTATACGTAACACGTGTGATATAAGTTAAACTACATGAGCGTGTTTTTCGAATATTTTGATGCGTATTTTGCATTTTAGTCTCATATGACATAACAAATCTATTACTAGTTGTCAATTGATATATTTATATTAAACTCGTTGCGGAAATATTATAAAGCCAATGGCTCGCTTAACAAAATTTCCAAAACTCGTTCAATAGAAATGTATATCAATGGACAACTCGCGATAGATCTATACATAATCAAAGCACTTGCAGGATGGATATTCGTGACACAAAACACTTAGGAACGTAATATAATATCATCAAATAGAAAATGTAACTATTGGACAGATTTACGCCAGTCAGGTAGGAGAATGGTTCTGTATTATCCCTGAAGTATGCCGCAATTACACCCATAAAGTAAATAAGTCACAAAAAATCGGAACGTGAATATTGAGTTTCTAGTTGCCTTCTAGCGAACTGCTTATCAAGAAAATATCAATCATTTTATGTCTTTAACACCAATTTAAGATAAAAAGCGTATGTAATGATCTCCATTACAGACATTCGGGCCGTATGTTGTAAGCGACATAAAACTCCAAATTGGTTTGTGATACGCTCTTTATTGACACTGATAGACCAATTTTGGGATACTATTTGCCAATTTGTAGATATTTGATGAAGAAATTGTCACTCATTGTACTGTTAAGTAGAGCGAAAATGATTATATAACGTGAGCGAAGACGATGGTATATGCTAGACCTACGTACGATACACTAGACATAGTTTAGACACACCATTGGAAACAGATGAAGCTTATTACAACAAAGTATACAAAGAGCATTTGATTTGCGCACAAAATATCATGAGCAAATATTTCCCAATAGAAGTATTTGGGGTTTGAAAAGTGACCAATTGGAAAAGTGGTTCAGTGTATGGTAGTGGGTTAAATCTCATCTAGGACTATTGATAAGACTAGTCACTTTGTCGCTAGACCGCATAAAATACGCCCGTAAGGAACATGTTTATCCTTGAATGCCAATAGAACGAGAAACGATTTGATGATATACCAGATTCATCAAAGTGTCGGACAATTGATTGTCTAATGTATCAGCTATATCTCGTCTGTAAACCAAATATCCTTTCAAATCAATCTGATTATACAATTTGAATCTCCATTGCAGCTGATTGAGTGCCATTTAGATGTACAGAAAAGTGATTGGCACTTAGATGAGACAGTATGAGTTTATCAGTTCGTCCTTTTGCAAGATACAAGTTCATGAGTTGCACTATTTAAGATATTTACTTCTCTTGCAGACTCGAGCCATATGTTTTATCACTCGGACAGGAAATTAAACCCACTGAAACGCCTTTTTGAAATAATTACTGTTACTAGAAAATACCTTTTTATCGAAGAGAAAAAATGTAATCGGGATAATAATCTTAATACATCTATTAGCGCTTCTCAATTTTCTCAAAGTTCGTGTTGCCGTTGTTCTCATTCTTTTAATAAGTGAAACTGTGTAAAATAGTACAATGAATTCATCTTTGATGTTTAGCATCAGGAAACATAACATGGAATGTATTAAAATGTTACGTCCAGCTATTGGTTACTTCATTGCAGTTACCAAATACAGCACTCATATTGACTTTTTTGTCTTTTCTACTCTTGTATGTAATGAATACAAATTATCACACAAGGTGTCACGAGTCCCAGTCATAGTAAATTCTAGTAGCAATGTAACTGAATACTGTATTTCATCAAAACCCAAGTGAATTCAACGTTTGCTTTCTGTTTGTTGTTGTGATTGAGTATGAAATTAAGTTATGCATCAGCTAGATTACATGAAACGATTACTTAAGCTTTTATGGTGGCCGTTATTATTGCACTTTGACTTGTGTTGATTCAAGCTGTCATTATTCTAGTGTTCAATGTTTGAAGTGGTACTCAAGGGAGGCATTAGTTGATTCAACTAGACAAGAATTATTTGCCATCCTCTGTGTTTTGCATAACTGTAGCACAATCAATGAATTGAAGCAATTTCATTTCAGATTGATTTACACGTATACAGCATTTTACCCTATCGGTGTTTGATACATACCATAGTATAACCTTTTAATTTATAAATGAATAGCTTGCCACAGCACATTACATCTTCAACGACCTGTGCATGGCGCTTTACATGGAAAACCGGAAAACCTGGACTGAAGTCGTGTACTGGACTCTTGGACTGGACTCGTGAACTGGGCCCTTGGACTGGACCCATGGACCTAGATACTTGACCTCAGATAACGAGGTCATTGTCCTCACAAAACTTTAAGACTATGTCCTTCTGGAATATTATGTTAAGAGTATTGACACTTAAGGCGATATTCATGTCAGCAGAAGCCCCAAGGGAGATATTAACATTAGGCCTTACAATTATCCCTAGAGAAGTCCTATAAAAAGTTCACCTGAACAATTTACTGTTCAGCAAATGAAACCAGGGAAATGTCTACCTATAAGCCGGTGATTTGAAATCACAGAGAGATTAAAGTCATCGGTTCAATGTCAGGGAGTAAATATGCATCTGCTTGAATTAGATTTTGCAGTTTATAAACAGTATGACATGCAATGCTTATTTATTGTTATGCACATAATTTTAACTATATAAATAGATTATAGATCATATATTAGATTTATAACAAATCAGTGGAATTGAGCGATAGCGACCGCAGTACAAAATTCAATTTGTTTAATATTAACTAAGGCGCGGCCTATAATGCAAATTTCAGATTTAATTTTTGCAGGTCATCGGCCAATTAGTCAGGAATAAACCAGATGACCATGTACTATTCATTGCACATACATGTGCAGTAATGCATTTTTTCACTTTCCCATAAATAAATATATAGAAAATGCACAAGTACTGACCAATGCAAATTATGAACCTCAGGATATTTTAGTGGTGAATTTGGTCTGTTTAAGTTTGAGGCTACAGGACGCAACCGATTAACAAGTGCAAATACGTTATTATTGTTTTAGCCGAACACCCATCAATTCATAATTTTTTTAAAACATTGATACTTGATAATGTATCTAACAATCCAAAGTAAATATATCACAATGGTTCGGTTTTGTTTAAAAACAGGAGATATCAGTTATTTCCCTAACTACTCACTATATGAAAGTGTAAAGAATTTATTACATGTTTTGACTAAGTACTGAGTTTAATGCTTCAACATTCTACAGAAATTCACTTCCCAGTTGTACAAAGTATTTCATGAAGATGTTTACTCACAACAGAAACAGACCATTTGGACTCCTATTATTACAGAGTGATGACATGTCTACATCCAATCTGTTGAACCCTACGATATTACACCCAGAAGTGGGTGACCCGAAAGAAGGTCAATGTCCTCATGTTTGGAGTCCAAATATCTGGGTCCATGAGTCCAACCCAGGTTTTCCGGTATGCCGCTTTACATATGGCGTCTATATTAACATGGTACTGATCCCGCGAAGCATCTCAAGTGAAAGTCTTAACTCAATTTGATATTTTGTTCTCATTCGAGTCACAACCTGAGACATAAATGAAGCTTTTTAAACTGAATAAGTTAACTTAAAAATACAAACGTATGTTAAAATAATCAAGATGAGATTGTGCTTATGGCTGCGACGGAATATGCTTCCTCTAAGCAAAATGGTATGAGAAAATCGGACAAGGAGGGCAGCATCTTACCTAACCAGCCGAGCACAGAAGGGTCATTTGTCTAACTTCAATTCACAAATAAAACTATTTGTCTTTTAGTATTCATATCGGATTTCATAACTCTTTATTAAATTAATTTTACAGTATTGCAAAATAAGCAATCTTTGTGTTTGTTTCATTATGGAGACAATAGGAATCGCACGACATTTATGGTGAAATAGTTCTCTTTCCTATGAATACAGATATTCATACCACGTTAAAAAATCTCAAATTGACATTGTATTAATGTGACATTCAATATTATGATACGGTTATAGGAAGTAAAAACGAAATCGTATAGCGCGTGTTTTATTGTATTGATTGACAAATAGTGGAGGAAAGTATGTAGTTTGATTTCTTATCTAAATATATATTGACCAATACTTAGTAAAACATAATGTCATAAGTCAATCCTTTATATTGACATATATTCATTGACCAATGCTTTATAAAGCAAGATTTAATTGGCCAATCCGTTGTAAAACATGTTTTCAGTTGATCGTTTGTAAATAGTAAGGCACAAACCAAAGCCGCACAGCTACGGCGGCAGCGCCTAGCAACACACGCAAGAGTCAGACATATACACCACTGTTATGCATGCTTTCTAATCAATGTTCACTTTCAACCATAACAGACTTTAGACAGAAGCTTCCGACATCACTTGGGTATATGCTTCCTGCTGGCATTTGATCTCTTTTAATTAATCTTGTAATCTGGAAAATACATCTCGCATATTTTGCGAATCTAAATTGTAATTAAATACCCATATATTTCACTGAAACATGTCTGTTTAAAACTTGTCTAAAAAAGGAGATTAAATGCTAACATTTTATTTATAATTGTCTAAAAAAGGAGAGTAATTGCATACATTATATTTTAATTGTCTAGAAAAGGAGATTAAAGCATACATTATATTTATAAAGTTAAATTAACAAACTCGACCAGATATGTTGTTGTTTATCGTGTACTTACGCCAATGAAAGTAAATTGGTGTTTACAGTTGAACACAAACACATACATCTTTCATGATAGGCTACTTGGCGTTTTTAAATTGATACCCTCGTTAACGACATCCTAACCACTGACTGACTACTCCACAATGAACGACAACATTCGGTAAGCCCATCACAGGAGTCAGGTGGAGTTGTCAACGACCAGTTCCGTGCAATATCTGTATCGTGGAATTCAAGAAGTTACAGGTTATTTAAAAGCTATCAGAAAATGTAATCAAATATGCAACTTTGCGTGTATGCGCGCATTAAATGTATGTGATCACATTAATGCTGGTATCGAAATGTAAAAGTAAAGCAGTTTTATTTTATTTATACCAGAATCTTACTTGTTCATTATTTATTTGTGCTAATTATCTGTTGATCGATACCAAAATGCATTAAACGGTGTGAATAAAGACCCATTAAGTCGTTATTCTTCCCACATTATCACTGATATCTGGGAAATCTGGAAATCTAAGAGTGTTTTAAGTTTATTAAGTATAGAGAGTGAAACAAAATGATGTCAATTGATGAATCTTTATTCACTCTTTAATTTTTTACTGTTATCATTTGTAAAATCTAGTTGAACTATTTGGTTTAACGGTACTGTTTAAAAGCATTGTAAGTTGTTTGTTAGTTGGCAACCCTTCTTATTGGTACACGACAAATGACCTTTGAATTACTCGATAATTTCGACCACAAAATCATATCCCCCATGATTAATCGAAATCAAGAAATATCCAAAACTTCACCAACAGTTAATGCCTCTGCCAATTTAATCAGCGGAAAATATTCGTTGTTATACAATACAAACACAACAAACACACAATTGCTTTTACCATCAAAATGTATTTATGATAGTCCGACAGGAAACGTTTTTATCCATAATCGAAAATATCACATTCATACTTTTGTATTTCCGGTGATCATTGTTTCCGCTTGACCGACATTACCGTGATATTCCGAATGTTAATGACGTCAGTTATTCTGGTTCCCGGCATCCAATCTGTTCAGATAGCGTAGCATCAAGGGAAGGGAACTCCAGACTAGACGTCAGTTACTTTCTCATTGTCTATTTAGGAACATTCGACTTAATATTAGGCAACAGTTGCCTCCATCGGGATGTTATCGTTAATGCAGTGCTCTAAAGCTGTAATCAGCTTAGAATAAACTATTATAAATAAAACAATACTAGTACATGTAATAAACAAATCGACATTACATAAATACCACTTGATATTTTCCTCAGTAAAGAATGAATATTCACCAATATGTTAATTTATTCAAACCAAGAAATCAAATCAACAAAACACTTGAATTCGAAATCGGAATAGACAATGCTGGTCTCCCCAGGGTGAAATATGAAACTGTCATCTTACAGTAGCTTGAATTAATCGTTACTCGGCCGAATTTATATTCAAGCACGAGTTACCCGTGACATAAATGCAAGTATAAGTTTCTTGTTGTTATGTACATAACGAATAGGCAGCAAGGGACTGTATGAATAATTAAAATGCCAGTACTGCATAATGTTCAGTTAAACAGTAGACACATTCTAGATATCGGAGATTTGTCATCTAACTTGTCTTGTTAACATAACTTACTGTCATGAATAAACAACAGCAACTTCACTTTTACCAATAACATAGATCACAGAAGTAGCAAATACGATGTACATCAACAGCCTCAGTAGCTACACACACAATATCAACAAAGACAAGGGCAGCAACATAGTTATGAAATCAAACACACATTATATACTTTACGTTGGACTCAAATAGTCGTAGGTTAATATTCGGTTGGTCCTTTCATTTTGTTCCGAATACCTATATATCTTAATGCGAATAATGTTTACATATTTATAATATATCCTCTCCATTGATGTATGTCCTTTGCAATTTACTCCATTTTGCCATGAATCCTTCTCGTATATTTTTGTTATTTCGCTGGCGTCCATCCTTTTCCATGTCTCTCATTGGCCTTCCAACATGTCCTTTGCCCACCTTTGTGACGACTTTGCGATTTTAATACGTATATAAGGATCATTCTACAATAACAATAGCAGTGGTGTAACAATAATGTGCTAATCAGATTTGCAATAATACACCCTCAATATTCCTACACAGCTCATAAAACAATTTAACATACCGAGTCGAGCATAGCCTTTATTTGCCAGTCAGTTTTATGCTGGATATGGCAGGCATAATGTGTGCTTCCGCCGGGAGTAAACATAATTATTATTTACATCTATGATTCAGAAACAGAAATAATGATCAGGATATCAGTAAGCCATAGCATACCATGTTTGAAATTAATAATTATTTTAGAATCGCATATTAACCCTCGCCCGATTGGGTGGGATATTACTAGTTATAAAATCAGAGATATTTTAGAATCGTTTGAATCTTTGATTTTCTTTAGTGGACATTTTTGAAAGAAATGTTTTAGAAGTAAGTATCCTAAAATTGTTTCTAATAATTCATTATAAGGGTTCAATATCTTCAACAACGTATTAAGTGAAACTCATCTTCAGCAAGCTAAGCTAGTGGTAGCATAACTTACACAGGCAAGCATTTATGTTACTTCCGTTACATTTTTTCATTTTCAATTTCAAATAGTGAGTTGGTGAAACGTGAATAAAAATATATACACACAAATTTTGCTACATATCTGTATTATATGAAATCGTACTTGATTTAATACAACATATATCCTGCCTACATACAACTCGTAGTGTTGGTCTTGACAAAATCTTGAGGGTATACACACGGTATAATTGGACAACGCTTGTACTAATTATCGTCATTTCTCTAGGTATCGCAGTATCTGATCAGTAGTGCAGTGGCATGTCGTAGTAGCAATTGTACATATCAGATTTGTTTTGCTTCGAGCCCTACATAATTACTGCATAAGTGGAACATTTCGAGAGCCAAAATATAGAAAGATTTTGCGTGTGTGAAAATAACGATGCTATTTTCTCAGTAGCGTTCTTTGTAGGCTAAACTTTGTGCTGCATGCAATATTTCTACGTCTTTAATTTAACTCCTCTATACCCCAGTGTGGGAAATAAGGTGATCAAATGCATTTATAACGTTAACACTCAAATCAATTGCGATTTCGTCCGCTAACGGGGAGTTTTTTCTTGATTATAACGATCGTGCACTTAAAACATTTATATTATACAGCCTAATGAAGATCTCGTTCTATGTATACGTAGAAACACTAGACAAATACCAATTTTGCTCTATCATTAGCTGTTGTTAACTGATGATCGGCAAAATACTCATTATCTGTTGTAAACGGCATCGAAAATGCATTTTGTCGAGCATCGAAAACAGCGATGGGGCGAAATCGGTACTGGTCGCGTAACGAAATCTCAATTGTTTTGAGTGTAAACATTGTTCATTTGATGACGTGATCTCCACACTATACATACGCATTGATTATATTCACGGGATTGATTTGCATTGATTTCGTAGGTTTCCATGAAATAATCAAAGTACTGAAAGTACTGACAGGCTGGCGAACTGCTAAGGAACAATCAAGTAATATAACATCAAGTGGTTTTCTAAGTCGAAAGAGAGGTAAGCGCTGGACTCAACAAAAAAAAAATTAAAAAAAACATTTTTTTTGGAGCCGCCGTGATTCGATCGCTGGACCTTAGCATCAGAAAATTACTAAGCGAGTTGCTCATCCACTCGACCACGATCTCGATGGAGAATACTGACCTAAATAATTTAACATAATAAAATCAATCATGCGCGCGCTATATCGCGTTCGTAACGCGTAGTATACGAACGCGTAGTAATAATTATCAACTCCTTTAAACACGTTTTCTTTTAATTTCATACAATTTCCTTCCATTTCAATATTACAATCGAACAGAATAAATGAAACAAGGAAAGTTGAATGTTCTTATCTTGCAAAACTGATTAACGAGGAGGAACTATTTGCATTGGGTGTATAGATTCTGTGTTTTCAGTTTCGGGAGTAAATTCATCTTAGTGGATTTCATTTTTTAGGATTGTAATAGTCTGGCGCAAATCGCCAGCCTAAAAACGACTTTAGCTTACGAAACTAATGGGTTATATTGTAATGTTTCCAATCTGCGAATTGACGTCCCCACGAAATATTGTCATATATGTCCATGTATTTTTTTATTTGATACACATGTGAAAGGTCTGACAAAACAGCTTTCTTTATCACTGTGACCGAAAAGCAGGAGAATAAGAAGAAACTTTTTTGCAAACAAAATGTACAATTTTACAGTAAGGAATGTCGGGATTTGACGATTACAATATACGCACGTCAATATACGCAAATCATTGCAAAACCTTGATTATTATATTTATTACAGGGTTCCCGCTGTTTTATGGTGTAGGTGCATTGTTTTAATAATTGTTAATGAACTCACAATGTGCTGTTATATAAACACTTACTCGTCAAACTTGTATAAAATACCACATGCGAACAAAACCCATTGTGACAAAAACATGTCTTTAAAGGCTACCAACTTTAACCTACGCCAGACTTTTTAATTATAATTAACTCTCTAAAAAGCAGCGATCATTTTGTTACAGTTGACATTGTCGGTATTTACATGTCGGTCTGGCTTACCTTGGCCTAATAATATTTGTTTCCTGTTAAAAGCCAACAATAGTGTTAGCAGGTTGAAGATAGTCTGGAAGGGATTTGAACATGTCGAGAAAAAGTGACAGTTTCATACTACTAATACAAAGTCAAAATAATAAAAGAAGAAACAAACTAGTTTTTTTTCAACTGCCACAGAAATATAAGGGAAAAGCAGCAAATTTATTAAATGTCATGATTTCGAAAACAAACGTTTTATTCATGATGTCGATTTTCCTCAACATCTTAAGAGAAGTTGCTAGTAATTCTTGAAAGGTGAGATGCTAGTACGGATTGGGATAAAGTCCAGAAGAAGTGGTATAGGAGAGTCGGTCGTCGAGAAAAATGAAAAAGCATTGAGAATAATATAAACAATGAAAAAAGGCACTGACAGTTCACTATTGTAGCTTTTAACAATTTTGTTATTATCTTATATAACCCCAGACCTTTTTATTACCTGAAAGCGATGATCAACGAAACGCACTGCCGATTTTCTTCTTCATTGAATTGAATCGAAGAAATGGTACTTTTAATTATTTTTTAAAAGATAATTAAGACATTAATCGATGTGAAAGTTACTAGCTGCACTCAACTGACAAAACCGAGTGCAGAAGTCAGATACAATTAACACACGGGATTTCGTCCAATGCATAACTATAATGACAATTACCACTGAGCGCCCAAGAGCTTCAGCTGCCGACAAACCAGAAGTCCAAGTCCCAGGTACTTCACTAGCAACTTCACTAAGGTCCATTCCCAAGATCCGGCATCCTTTAAATTGAGGCCACACTTTTTATTTCAATACTTCTTTTTATTTTCTATTCAAACTCTAATTCAAATAAACTGTAATAGAAAATTCTACAGATTTCTAGAGGGCCAAGCATGGTCGTATTTTATTTAATGAGGGGTTTTACTGTAACACAGTGACCTTATTATAGCAATATGATTTCTAGACAGACAGACAACATCACACTTCCATTATCTCAAGGGCTTAGTAGTGTTCCACAAATAAGCAGTTATTTAGGTGACATGTATCATAGTGCGTTATTGGAACGCAGACAGAATACAGTTAATGTAAACTCATGTTCCATTAAACAGGAATGAATCAATATGATGATATTTTGCCAATCGTATTCGCCATGTGTTTTCACTGAGTCTATTTTCCCGGAAGTCATGTGATGCAACATATTTTGTTTTGGTCTGGATTTTGCGCCGTTTTTCAACAACTTACATTATGAAGGACATTGCTAGATGTGCCATGAAGCAAAAGTTGCCAGTCAATTGCAGAAGGTGATAAAAGATACAGAAAAATCGGACATGGAAGGAGCACAGAAATATGTTACTAGTATAAAGAAAGGCACTAACAGGAACACTCTAAAAAGACAAAAACACGGACCAGAAGCATATGTAGATTTGCAACTTTGCGTCAATGCGAGTATTACGAGATAATATATGTATTCGCAATGATGCTGGCATTGAAATGTTAAATGTAAAAAGAAAGTAGTTTTATATTATTTATAACAGAACCTCACTAACTAATCATTTATGTATGCTAATTATCTTTTGATCGATACCAAAATGCATTAAACGGTGGGAATAAAGACCCATCAAACCGCTATTCTTCCTACATTATCACTGATATCTGGAAATCTGGAAATCTAAAAGTGTTTTAAGTAAATTAAGTTTATATAGTGAAACAAAATGATATCAATTGATGAACCTTTATTCACGCCATAATTTTTTACTATTAGGATTTGTAAAATCTAGTTGAACTATTTCATTTAACGGGACTGTTTAAAAACATTGTAAGTTATTTGTAAGTTGGCAACTCTTCTTATTCCTACACGACAAATGGCCTTTGAATTATTCGATAACATCGACCACGAAATCATAACCCCCACGATTAATCGAAATCAAGAAATTACCAAAACGTCACCAACAGTTAACTCCCCTGCCAATTTAATCAGTGGAAAATATTCGTTGTTATACAATAAAAACCCAACAAACATACACAATTGCTTTTCCCATCAAAATGTATTCATAATCGTCCGATAGGAAATGTTTTTATCCATGATCAAAAGTATAACATTCATACTGTTGTATTTCCGGTGAGCATTGTTTCCGCTTGACCTACATTACAGAGATATTCCGAATGTTAATGACGCCAGTCACTTTCTAATAGTCAAGTTCGAAACATTTGACTAAATAGAAGGTAATAGTTGCCTCCATCCGTATGTAAACGTTAATTTAGCGCTCTTAAGCTCTAACTAGCTAAGAATAAACAAGTAGTACTAATAAAACAATACAAGTAATTGACAAAACGACACGACATGCTTAGTAGTACTTGGTACAAGCAAAGTATGAATGTTCATCAATATGATATTTTATTCATACCAAGAACTCAAATCAACAAAACACTTGCATTGTAAATTGGAAATCAGAAAAGACTGAGATGGTCTCCCTAGTGTGAAATGTGGAACTGTCGTCTTACAGCAGCTTCAATTAATCGTTACTCGACCGAATTTATATTCAAGCACGAGTTACCCGTTCGCCATTGGGATCGTCGAACTATGTAGCAGATTGTCCTGTCATCCGATACATTTACTGTGATAACTCGTAGATACTTATTGTCTCATGCGACATAAATGCAAGTATAAGTTTCTTGTTGTTATGTACATAACGAATAGGCAGCAAGGGACTGTATGAATAATTGAAATGCCAATACTGCATAATGTTCAGTTAAACAGTAGACACATTCTAGACATCGGAGATTTGTCATCCAACTTTTCTTGTTAACATAACTTACTGTCATGAAATAACAACACAGCTACAAACACAATATCTACAAAGACAGGGACATCAACATTGTTATGAAGCCAAACACACATTATATACTTTGTATTGGACTCAAATAGTCGTAAGTTATTCGGTTGTTCCTGTCAGCTTTTTATGAAAGACCTATATGTCTTAACGCTTATAATGTTTACATATTACTAATATATCATCTTCATTGATGTATGTCCTTCGCAATTAACTCCATTTTTCAATGAATATTTCACATATTCTTGATTTCGCTGGAGTCCATCCCTTTCAAAAGTCTCTTATTGACCTTCCAACATGTCCTGTGACGTCAAACGGAGTCCACCTTTATGACGACTTTGCGATGTTAATACCTGTATAAGGATCATACTTCGATAACAATAGCAGTGGTAACAACAATGTGCTCATTAAAAGTAATTGGAAATCCCATTTTTTACATTTTATTTTCAAAATTCATATCAATATGTCAACGTCATTTTTCAATAATACACCCTCAATATTCGTACACCTACATAGTACATAAAACAATATGACATGTCGAGCCGAATATAGTCGGGAATATATGTGCTTCCGCCGGGAGTAAGCATGCTTATCATTTACATTTATGATTCAGAAACAGAAATATTGATCAGGATATCAGTAAGCCACCGCATACCATGTTTGAAATTAATAATTATTTTAGAATCGTTTGAATGTTTGATTTTCTTAAGTGGACATTATTGAAGTAAATTTTTCAGCAGTTAGTTTTCTAAAAGTGTTCCTAAAATACATCATAACGGTTCAATATCTAAAACAACGTGTTAAGTGAAACTCATCTTTAACAAACTAGTGGTAGCATAACTTACACAGGCAATCATTTATGTTAGTTCGGTCCGTTATTTTTTTTAGTTTCAATTTCAAACAATGAGTTGGTGAAACGTTAATCAAGCATATATACTTACAAATTATGCTACATATCTATAATTAATTGATTAGATACACCATATATCATACCTACATACGATTCGGACGGTCGATCTTGACAAAATCTTGAGGGTATACACACGGTATAATTAGACAACGCTTGTACTAATTATCGTCATTTCTCTAGGTATCACAGTATCGGATCAGTTAAGAGGCATTTCGTAGTAGCAATCGTACATATAAGATTGGTTTTGCTTCGAGCGCTACATAATACTGTATACGTGGACAATTTCGCGAGCCAAAATATAGCAACTGAAATTCCCAGATTTAGCGTGTGCTAAGCGACGCTATTTTCCCAGTAGAGTACTTTGTATGTCAAACTTGTGCTTCGTGTAATATTTCTTCTTTGTTTATTTAACCCCTCTGTACCTTATATACATGTATATTATATTCACGGGGTTGATTCGCATTGTGTCGTTGGTGTCCATGAAATAAATCGACTTTAAATTACGAAACTAACGGGTTATAAAAAATGCAATGCATCCAATCCGCGAACTTACGACCTCACAAACTATTGTGATATCACCGAAGTAAACGTAATTTAATTTGATACCATTGCATAAACAATATTGCATTTTAATAATTTTGGATTCATGATTTAGATATTGTGAATTCGGTTTTGTTCGGTTTTCTCCGTGTTGGTTTTTTTATTAGTTCCGTTCAAATGAACGTGGATATGTTGACACAGTGGGGATTAACAGCCAATCCCCACAAAAATACACACGTGAAGTGTCTGACAAAACTGCTTCCTTTATCATTGTGACCGAAAAGCAGAAGAATAAGACAAAAATTATACAAACAAATTTTAACAATTTTACAGTATATCATCTCTGGATAGGACGAGTACAGTGTACGCAAGTGCCAGATCATTGCAAGACCTTGATTATTCATGACAGTGATAAACAAAACATGTAAAAAACAGGACAAAACGAAACAAGGTATATAGGGCACATGCTGTTTTATAGTGTAGGTGCATTATAATCGTGGTTACAATTTAGCGCAACAACGGTTTTTTTCGGTTACATGTATACCATTAATAGGTGCTTTGATTAGCGCTAATTTCTGACAATTGACTTCATGACGGTTTGATAGAATATTAACGACCACAGTGTGCTGTTATTTAACACTTACTACTCCAACTTGTATAAAAGACCACCTCCAAAGAAAACACTGATACGTAACATGTCTTTAAAGGCTACCAACTTAACAGTTGACGTGGTCGGTATTTACGAGTACATGTCGGTCTGGCTTACTTTGGCCTAACAATAGTGATAACAGGTTGAATATGGTTTGGGAGGGTTTGGGAGGGTTCGGGAGGGTTTGATCATGGAGAGAAAAAGCATCAGTTGCAAGATACTACTCTTAGAAAAAGTTAAAATAATAGAAGAAAAAAAAAGTTTTTTCAACTGACACAGGAATATTAAAGAATAGCAGGAAGTTTATGACAGGTCTGGATACCAGAAGTTTTTTTAACAGTTTTATTGGTATAATCGGCAAATGATACCGACAACGTTTTATCAGTGATGTCGATTTCCTTCAACATCTGGAGAAGAAGTTGCTTATAGTTCTTTTTGGAAGGTGAAATGCTAGTACGGATTTGGATAAAACCCAGAAAAAAGTGATTAGGTAAGTAAGCTGCCGAGAATAAATGAAAAATCATTGAAAAGAATAAACAATAAATAAATTCACTGTCAATTCACGATTGGTGATATTTGTTATTGTCTTGTATAACCCCAGACCTCTTTATTACAGTCAAGCTATTATGAATGTATAATATTGCCAATTCTCTACTAACTTGAATTAAATTGAAATAGTGGTACTTTTATATTTATTGTAAAACGATAGATAAGAAATTTATCGATGTGAAAGTAACTAATAGCACTCAACTGAAACAGCCGAGTGCAGAAGTCAGATATAAAATTAACACACGGGATTTTGTCCAACGCGTAACTAAACCAGCAATGAAAATTACCACTGAGCGCCTGAGAGCTTCAGCTGCCGACAAACCGGAAGTCCATGTATCAGCAACTTCACTAGCAACTTCACTCAAAGCCCATTCAAAAGATCCGGCATCCTTTAAATTGAGGCCACACTTTTTATTTCAATTCTTCCTTTTTATTTTCTATTCAAACTCGAATTTAGATAAACTCAAAAAGAAAAACCTAATGTCTAGAGGAACAAACATGGTCGTAGTCATTTACAGAAGGGTTTTACTGTAACACATTGACCTAATTATAACAATATGATTTTTAGACAGACAGACAACATCACACTTCCATTATCGCAAGGGCTTAGTAGTGTTCTGCAAATAAGCAGTAATTTAGGTGACATGTATCATAGTGCGTTATTGGAACGCAGACAGAACACAGTAAATGTAAACTCATGTTTCGTAAAACAGGAATGAATCAATATGATGATATTTTGCCAATCGTATTCGCCATATGTTTTCACCGAGCCAATTTTACCGGAAATCATGTGATCCAACATATTTTGTTTTGTTCTGGATATTGCGCCGCATTTCAACAACTTACGTTGAATAGTCCAGGTGAGAGTCACCTAAACCTTGCTATATAGTATTAAGTTTTTTTTATTGCTGTTCTGAGTTGTCAAGGTATTGAAGGTCTCAAAACCGTTTGATGCCACTCTGGTATCATTGGGGAACTTTTTTTATTGGGGGTTAAAGATGGTCTCCAAAATGGCGATTTTTACAATTAAATACAGCCTATATTTTCATATAACATTTGTACTACCGTCAAAATATCAGTCCATGCATGTTTATTTCGAAATGGAATAAATGTGATTGATAAAAGAACTGTATTCATTAAATAAAATTCAATAAAAATTTACGTGACAATATGTGATCAAAATAATAAAATACAGCAGCACTCTGTATTAATTACTGTTTTATGTCATATCAAACATGAACTTTACAATCAAGTAGATTTTGAGGCATTTAAGGTGATATTCAATATTAAAACACAAGACATCGGTGCACGTAGAGCAATGTGTGAAATATACGTTACCATTAAATTGTTTACATACAAAGCATGAAATATTATGTCTCCTTATCGTTCCGGATTATCAAGCTAATATGATCGATGTCTCATCTTGGTAGGCATCTTTTTAAATTGGACATGTAATTTAACTTCTTACTCAAACTGTGATTTACGTTACCATATGTTACCAAATAAAAAAACATATTATAATGTAATATATGTAACCATCAAAGTTTTTTTTTAGTAATTTAGTCTGGAATACTATACATTAACTCATTCTGAATTCTGATATTATCGATGTTTTATTTTGGTACATCTATTTTAAACTACCAGAAAGCATTGTTGTAAAATGATTTCTTTTTGAAATGGTGATTTACGTGACATAATACAAAACTCCACTATTCATTGTATAATCAAGACGTATCAATCAAGATGATATTTTGGGGTAAAATACTGCAAAAATGATGATTTTTTAAATCAGTTTACTGTAATGTCATTTATTATGGTATTTGATTATAAATCAATAGGATGGACACATAATGTCTTCCTGCTTATGATATTTCTAATCTGGTGCCTAAATGTTATGTATTTTAAGACATTGTTGGGGCAAAAATATTGGAAATATAAACAAAAGTGAGGATTTTAGGAATCAATTGGCCATGGTGGCATTTATAATCGTATTATTTATAAAACAACTGCAAATAGTTTGTAGTAACTTAAAGTTTAGTATTATATCAAATAATATATTATCATTTATAATTACTGAATGCTATTTTGGGGTAAAATCGTACAAAATATAAACTAAAATGGTGATTTTTGGAAAAGGTTTACTACATGTACAATGGCACCAATCACATTATTTATAGTTATAAATCACTAAGATAGACATATATGCAGTTTTTCCTCTTAAGATAATAATAATCTAGTTTCAAAATGACTGGCGTCTTGTGATATATTTGGGGTGAAACAGTCCAAAATATAAATAAAAGTGAGGAGTTTTTTAATATAATGATCACAATGTCATAACACCATAAACTGGGCTATTTTATAATTAATCACTACGATAGGCACATATTGTCTTTTCGCATAAGAAATAAATAATCTGTTCTAAAAATTGTTCATATGTTTTCTATTTTGGGGTAAAATATTACTAACTATAAACAGAAATTAAGTATTTTTGAAATCAGAAGACCATACACTTATTAATCATCGTATTCGTCAATAACTCACTGCATTTGGTTGGTAGAAACAATTTGCTTAATACATCAAAACATTTATGTATGAAATAACTTGTGTAAAATGCAATTCTTTGGAATGAAACACAAAAAATATAAATGAAACAACATACTCTAAGCAATTATGTATCAGGCAATGATGTGTACCACAAAGAGCCGTTATCTACCAAAAGCATTGCTAAGACAGGAATAAAACACAACGTGTCGCCAAGAATTTCTGACGAGGAATTGCGGTGCCCGACCAAACTAGGTATCTTTAGTGTCAGGATAAAAATGATCAGTGAGACCTAGGCATAATGATGAATACCACACAGGCATGGAATCTCTGCATATTGTATTTTGAGTAGATCATATTGTTTGAGATGGCTTTACCTTGTCATATTTTCAAATACTAGTAGGTGTGGCCTGGACATTTTCGAAAATATACAGGGCTTCAAGTCTGCTAATCAAATGAGGTTTACACTTCAAGTGGGCCCCATTTCCTTGATTACTGTTACAAAATTTGTTAAGTGTTACACTCTAAGGTCACCATCTCATATATTTTTGTTAACGTTGCATTGTTTGAAATATTCGAAAAGTTCCACAACAAGAAACTATGAAATTCCTTAAAAAGTTGAAAATCATGTTTTCATGTCGGCCAAATAATCTGGCGCAAAATATGGTATATATTCTTCAGACAAGCTACATTTACAGCAATTGCCATCACAATATCTCATTCAAAGTAATTTGATAGTAAACTGATACTCTTATAAAGTAACTACGACGTTGACCCCCTAATGCTCCACTTATATATGAGCCGTAATCCAGGAAAATCTGCTGACTTGACATCATGTAATTACTGTATAAAACAAGGTTTTGAAAAGTCTCTAAAATAAGTGAAAATGTATATATCTGTTGATTCTACTTTAGGTAATTTATCCATATAGTACTATATCTTAGCTTTAAATTTCCTCATAAATTATGTTGAACCTATATACTTTGTTGCCATGGTTACCAATTTCGGAAAAACTCTTCAATTAAGAAAAATTGAGACTAAGCTGTTTAAAACAACAGTAGCCTTTCTCTAAATGCAACATGTTTCTTTTATGATTTATATTTTAAAAATCAGAACATAATTCTAAAATGTGACACTATTTTGAACATTTTATATCAAGAATTAATCATATGGTGTAATTATGAAATACGTTTTACAGTCAAATGACGTTCGAATGGCATTTGCGACGTCAGACAAAAACTCGGAATATGGACTTTACGAAAACAGCTGTAACTTCCTCAAAACTCAAAATATTTACACAATTTCTTTTGAATTATGCTTCATTGACATTAGTCTTTATAACTATACAACATCACAAAAATATGTTTCTTGTCAAAATAGCAAGTTTTCCTGGAGACTGGCTTATTATATAACATAGTAAACTCAAAGTTTGTCCGTTTATAAAACTGGATCCGGTCATAGCTTAAAAAGTTTTGAAGCTAGGTTAATAAAACTTCGTATGTGGATACGGATTAAGAAGTAGATTATTCAGGTCAATTTGTGTTTTATTCAGACATCAATTGTGGTTGCCATGGTAACAAAAATATAGAAAACCAAACAGGGTGCTTATATATTGCTTGTAATTCGTAATAAATTGTTATTATTAAGCAGAAACTGACTGTTTATTTTATCAACGTTGACCTTGACCCCATTAACACCTATTTTGATGGAAAGTATCTACTCGAAAGCTATATATAGACCACGTTTCATTCATATATGTCATTCCGGACTAAATATAGTCAGCGGAAACCGATTTTCTATTTTTAGTAACAGTGACCTTGACCCCAAATGTCCCATTTTTTATACCAACGTGTATCATCCTACAAGCAACGTATATAGCAAGTTTCATCCGAATATCTCATTCTTAACGGAAGTCATTAAGCAAAAAACGATTTTCTATTTTTAGTAACAGTGACCTAGATATTGACCCCAAGAATCCAACTTTTTAATTTTTGGTGGCATATTGAGTCAAGCTACTTATACACCAAGTTTCATCACGATATGCAATTCTAAACTGAAGTTATTGGGCGAAAACCGCCATTTGATCATTTTGGCGGCCATTTTGAAAACCGTTGCTATGGCAACCAAAGAAAATATTTTAAGTGGGTCTCATGAAAAAAATGTTTCAAATGGACCAAGGAACAGTTGTACCAAGTTTGGTAACTTTCTCCAAAAATTAATGTTTATTGGACATTATTGCTGGACTACTACTCTTGACACATCATTCCTGATGTTGTCTATCGCCACGAGGGTATGAGATAATAGTAGCCAGATTTCCTTTAATGCTCAGCGCCAAACAAGAGTATTTTTTACTAGAACCATTTTGAACAGGGTGCTTAACCCTGTTCTGTGTTGGCGTAAAAAATACACTGGACATGATTACGAACTAAAAATAGCTCCAATTGCGCATTCCGCGGGATGACTTCGGACTTTATCGCCTAATATTTAGCCGAGACAGTGTTTATAATGTTACATGATAACTTGAAAGCTTGGTTAATATATCGAGACAGCGACTGTATTATGTTACGTAAGCTTGGTTACCATCCGGTCATTGATAAACGTTCAACGTTTAAATACTGCGAGTAGTATAGGCAGTAGAGGTAATAATGTATTAACTAGATGCTGGAACATACATATGGCGTTGGGGTGGCATATGCCCTCACATGCTTTGTGACTGGAAAAATATTTTTCTGACGACAGGAACAATCCCCGTTCTTCCAGTGCCATCGGAGCTTTGATTATTTCGTCTTTGGCATGATGCGGCAGACCTCCTGCACTGTAAGCAAACGCTCTCACACACTCTCTTCAGGTCGTTCTGATGATGCCATAGTAACAAAATGACTTTGCTGCGTCTACCTTTTTTTTGCATCTCTACATCCGTCGGGACTTGGTTCTAATGTGCTTTTCCACATATCTGTTTGTAGGTGTGTCCGCTTAACAGTCTGTGTAAAAGCCTCATATGTAGGTGTAAGTTTGCAATTCTTGGACTAGTAGCTGACGACTTCCCTACCTTTGTCCCCCAAACAGGCTGGTGGACGGTTGAACCCCTAGCTTGCCGTTTGCCGTTGTATCGAAATAGAAAGTATGGTTGTCAGGCATGGTTAACAGTGCAGAACTTGAACGCAGTGCCAAAGTAGTGGCCATACCTATTTCTAAATGGGAAGTTGTGGTGTCCCAACCTAACTAAGCATGCGCAGCTGTCATGCTGTTTCTATAATTATAATGTCAACTGAAGCACGGTCTTTGACTGGGGAGCGACACCTGGTAATAAGGCGAAATAAACACATAGGCCAATTAATCAGTTCATAACCATGCAACTACCAAATCAAAAAGCAACCAAAAGAGTTGGAAGTACACTGTCAAAAAAGCAATACATCATGATTTAGTTGAAATGGACAAAACCATATACCCATTGAATTGAACAAGAACATTCCGATAATATGCAAATATCTCAAAACATCTCACAACGAGGCAGACATACAGATTACATTGCCTCTAAATTATTCTACCTCTATATACTGCATCACCTTCTTGTTGTTATTATGTACAAGAATGTTACCATTGAATCCCTAGTCAAAGATCTTGCTTCAGTTGACATCAGAGAAATAGCATTACAGAATGCAGTCATAAGTCAAGATCTTCTAGCTGTGGTGAGCAGCACCTTGCTCACCACAGCTTCCAATTCAGGGATAGGTAAAGCTACAGTTATTGGTCTCATAGTATTTCGGTCAGGTTCTGCTCTGTTTACCATGCTATGCTATCCTAAAGTCAATTTTGATACAGTTATCAAAGATAGCACGAACATGCTTATGATAAGGGATCATATGGGGAGGACCATGGTCTTTGGGGATCAAAGGTAGGAGGGATCTTCTATCGCGCCCTGTGAGGCATTTTGACAGACTGTAAAGAGGACACACCTGCAGTCAGGTAAATGGAAGGTGTATTAGAACCAAGTCCTTCAGAAATAGACCCATATAGGTGCGAAAATGATGGTTCAACAAAGTCATTTTAATATGACAATGTTACTATGGTTCTACCAGGAATTTTTGAGCTGATCAAGTGTTGTTGCGACAGTGCATTCGTGTCTGATTGGTCATTGTATACATGGCACCTTATTTTGTGGACGTAAGGGTCTATTGCTTGTAATAATCCTGAACCTAAGGTGCAGGTAAAGAGCTACATGCTTGAAATTACCTAGTCGAACTGTAGTGATGCTCCTGGGATTTTCCCTCGAAAGTATTATTACAGTTTTAGAGGTTCACACATATATTGATTCAAATAGCTAGGTCAAACGTTGTGGTTTGTGTCAAATCTAATGTAAATACGTATATCTGTAATAAAAACATGTGTTGTTTGTTTACAAATATTACTTACTCTAATTATAAGTCGTTGTAAATTTTAAAATGTTGACAATCTTGATTATACAGCGAACAGTGGAGTTTTGCATTATGTTACGTAAATGACTATTTAAATATGTCAGAAATCATTTTACAATAACTCTTTGTAATTGTTTAAATCAGATTGATCAAAATAAAACATCGATAATTTTACTTAGAATTCAGAATGAGTAAGTGTATAGTATTCCAGACTAAAATTACTAAATAACTTTGATGGTAACATATATTACATTAATTATGTTTGGTAACATATGGTAACGTAAATCACAGTTTGAGTAAAAAGTTAAATTATATATCCAATTTGAAAAGATGTCTGCCAAGACAAAACAATGATTGCATCAGGTTGATAATCAAGAACGATTAGGAAACATAGTATTTCATACTCTGTATGTAAACAATTTCATGGTAACGTATATTACACACATTGTTCTAGAAACAATGATGTCCCATAAAGTGTTTTGATATTGAATATCACCTTAAATGCCTTAAATCTACTTGATTGTAAAGTTCATGCTTGATATGACATAAGACAGTAATTGATACTGAGTGTTGTCGTATTTTACTATTTTGGTCACATATTGTCATGTAAATTACACATAAAATGTTGATTTTTTATATTTTTATTGAATTTAATTTAATGAATACAGATCCTTTATTAATCACGTTTATTCCATTTCGATATAAACATGCATGTACTGATATTTGACGGTTATACAAATGTTATATGAAATTATAGTCTGTATTTAATTGTTAAAATCGCCATTTTGGAGGCCATTTTTAACTCCCAATAAAAAAAGTTCCCCAATGATGCCAGAGTGGCATCAAACGGTTTTGAGACCTTCAATACCTTGACAACTCAGAACAACAATAAAAAAAACTTAATACTATATAGCAAGGTTAAGAGAGAAATCCCAAATCCTCATCCGGACTAGAAGGACATTGTCGGATGTGCATGAAAGGCAAAGATGCTGGTGAGAAAAATATACATGACATCGAACATGAAAGGAGCACAGAAATAAGTTATGACGAATGGCACTAACAGGAACACTCAAACAAGACAAAAGTACTTACCAAATACGCATATCACGATGTCCAGCACAAACCGTTTAAGAAAATGAAACTAAAACCTACCTGTCGTTATTTCACAGATATGTCTATAAGTTGCTTGTTGAAAGGGGACTATCCAGTTGATACGAGTATACATATCAAGACTATACTTTTGAAGAATAGAAATAACCAACATTTAACACAACGTTATGTTTCGAGGTTAAGGGCATATTATAATTTTGTATGTCAACATTTGTGTTAGACAAAGAGTTTCTATGCAGCTTTCATTATTTTACCTTTATGTAAAATAATAATCACAAATCCATTAGTGTTCTCATTTTCCAAAAGCTAAAATACGTATTAGATGGAATACTTCGAAGTGGGTTATACTTTTCAGGAATGTTCCAAAGTATGTGTAGTTGTTTGCCTTTCATTTGCATTTGTTTCCAACCTGCGACCATCAGATCTAGAATCTGAAATCACAACCGTTTCTCCCCCAAGGCTACAGGGCTTCCATTGAGACCAATATTCTATCATTATTACGCATTACGCTGTCATAAATGATTTACCTTGTTAAATACCAGCGTAGTGTATGCTATTACATTGCTGTTGTACTCTATAGTATGTCAAACAATACAGTATTGGCTTCTGATTGCGAAACTGCAGCGTGTACCAATGTATGGTTCCGTAGAGAGTAAAGTGCTTGGATGTACACTGGCTGCACTGGTACAAATTGATAGTTAATCGGATTAACACTGGGGGATAATTCTCTCACAATTTATGTAAAATCGTAATTAATGCCAATTCTCTGACAATCGTCTACATTATTATTTAATTATTGCGTGGTATTTAAACCGAACTCACTCTTCTGTGTTATATCCAATCGTTCAGTGTTTATTAGACCCCCGGGAAATTCCGACAAAAGTCTGTATTTTGTAATTCAATATTATCACGTTTAGGACTTGATTTCATCGCGGCAAACGGATAAAAGCCGTCAACTATGACAGTTATCTCTGTGATGCTGTTTGTGTGAAGTGGGTGCTTGATAACATAGAGGTGGCTATTGGAACTATCTGTGGGTTTTATGTGGAATTAATCTTCATACATGTAAGTCTATATTTGAATTTATGATTTCTTGTTACAGTAAGACGGTATACACTGTACTAATAAATCATTATTTACGTATTCATTTTTATATTTTTATTTGATACGCCATGCCTTGGAACATTCAATCAAGTATTTCATTTCCCGTTATTTCTTGTTTCAATGTGCATATTTATTCTGCTTAATTGTCCCTTTTTTGCATGTTTACTATTAAGACTAATTTACAGTGTGCATATTCAGTCATAACTGTGCTAAAGGCATCCGTTGAAAAAAATACCTCTAGAATAAAACATGCTCATGTGTGGTAATTTTCAGACTTGTGCCTGATCTCAGTTTGTTTATATAGAAAATTGGAATTTCAGGCTTTTAAACCAACAATTTCAGGCTTGGAATTGCATGATTGCTAACTACCAGGTTTGATGTATATAAGACCATTAATTTTATCTTCTATACAAAAATGTCTAATGATAACACCTGTCAACGTAGGCTTACTTTTTATTTAACCATTGTCAGATGGTCTTAATAGACAGGTTTGAATGAACCACACTTTCATATTCAAATATGAATGAATAATGATTGAATTTAAAAACTTTGTTATGGAACTATTTGTTATAATTTTACGCTTATTTTTTAACATTATTATGTTCTGCAGTTCAGGCGCAAACAGTTATTGTATATTGAAATTCTCGGGTTGTGGGCTTCCAAACTAAACACCAGTTCGAATAGTTTCTTTGATCATGAGCCATTTGTAAACTTCCGTCAGCAATAAACAGCTATCAGTGCACCCTTACATACCCTTACCTGTTTTGATTTTTTTCAACCATTAACATTTTAGAAACCTTTTGCTAGAAGTCACCACAGTTCCTTGATTTTCCGAATGCAAACAGATGAAATATTCTAATTAATAAAAGGGTTTTCCACAGGAAGACACTAATGTTAATCTGTTTGTGCTTAAATCATAAAAAGTTGACTGATATGTTTTACCGGAAGTAATCCTATCACTGCGATTGGACCCGGATCTTCCTTCTTCAGTTTGTATACATGCATTACAATTATTTACAAACATACAACTTACCCGGAGAGTAGCAACATACATTTTACCATTATGACAATAGGAGTGACGGGAATCACACAAACAGTGAAGTAGTTTCTTCTGTTCGTTAACAGATCTCAGACACTCCTTTATGTCAATGTTTCATGTTTGAAAGTTTCTGGTCGATTTCTTCTCATACAAAGACATTGAAATTCCAATGATCATATGTTTTGCAGTATGCTATTCAATACCAACCGCATAACTAACATAATAGTAATTATAAACTTTATAGTCGAGACATAATATTGACAGTGTCTACACTTACGTGATTCTGATGAATTATTCGGCTCCTGAGCAAAATTTTGATACAAAGGCATGATGGTAAATAAAATTAAAAATACATTCGGGAAATGAGCTTCTATTTTAGTTTAGGATATTAGATATTTTGGGATTTATTCATGAGGTTTTCAAAATTTAATTTCCCCTGGTTGAATGACTTTTTGCTCGTATACGGGGATCATATTTCCCATAATAAGTTATAAACAAACAGTTGCTTGAACTTCAGCAAGCACAAAACCAAGGTCATGCGCGCTACTTAGATTAGCACCGATTAAAAGTGCTATGCGGACATGAAAACTTATTGATTGAAAGTGATCTATTGGCATAAACACTTATTGCAAGAGCTCTACAAGCATGGCGTTCCAACGACATAAAAACCTATTGTGAAGGTCACGATCACGTTTTGTAAGCACCATACCGACATGAACACATAATGCACGAACACTAATTGCGAGTGCTCTAACGACAAGAACTTTTATACTCTTAGGACATACGAGGGAGCGGGTTTCCAAACTTAACAAGACTGTGTCGATTGTAAAAATACTATTTATAGCAAAGTCTACAAGAACAAAGCAACATTACACCACGAATTTTGGATATTCCCTGAAAATTACATGTGATTTCCTCAAACAACAAGGACACAGTCACACAGTGCATAAACTATTCAGTAGGTGAGGGGTCGTGGAGCGGGGCTAGATATCTCAACGTCGTGTGACGCCGTATGCAAAATGTTTACACTTTTAATTTCAACGCATCACATATTCAGTATTTAATCGGCAAGGAAACAACAAACATGTCTTCATTCCAAATGTTGAGTTTATCAGTCGAATATTATATGTGCAATTTTGCACTACATACTTAGCACATAACATGTTTCACTGGTGTTCAACGTCCGTGGTTCACATTGTCAAAGACCGTATCGATTAATGTGGAACCTCATAAATGCATTCAGTATCGTCCTGTAGCTTCTTCTACTGTCTAACACCCTTCTTTAACCCTTTTATTATACCTACATACATGTCGGAGGCATTTGAACATGACTGTTTGTAAATATCCGAGCTGTTAACCAAAATTGAAAAATGAGCAAAGTTGTTCTGAAACACCTGTCGCCATTACTATTAGTGTGCGGTCATTTTTGTATTGCAAAAACGTAAGTGCGCCTGTCCATAAAAGAGTTGCATGCTCATGCAAAAAACATCACTGAATGAATATGGAAAGTTTCGCAAAAATATAGCATCGCATATTTTTGACAATTAGTTGCCATTGTACTTGTAATTGAAATATAAACCCCTGGCCCCGGTCATGCGTTAGTGGGTCGCACTAGTAACGAAAATATAAATCTTTTTAACATTTTACAAAAGTACACTTGTGCATACAAATAGATAATATTTTAGAATCCAAATATTTCTAAAGCCGTGAGACTTCAATGTGCATTACAAGAGTCATGTGGGTGTATTTCAAGTGATATTACTCAGATATTTCTAAAGTCTTGGTACTTCTATGTGCACTGTCTGGTGTATTTCAATTGGTATTAGTAGCAAGTTTTAACTGTGTGTTTTATTCAGCGGTTATTATCTTTAAATAACTGAAACAATACCATTCAGACTGTTTACCAAATCGACAAAGTTGCTGTAGACACAATCACCATATAAGTTCAACTTAAATCCAGTTACAATCATAAATCGATGACACTTTTAGTAACGCACTTTGCAAGAGAAAGACAATGTTTACAATGAATCCTAAAAAGCAATCACACGGAAGTCGTTAGACGGAGATATGACTGACTGACAATTTGTATTTATGAAAGTCTGACAACTGTAAAATAGTTAAATATCGTGAGTATGTCTAGATATCAAGTACGTTTTGTAGATTTTATTGAAAGAGAAAGTGTGTGGGTTCGTTTATTCGAGGATGACATTTTGTAGATTTCATTGAAAGCAAAAGTGTGTGGTTTCGTTTATTCGGGGATAAAAATATCGTAAACAAACCGTTTGTATATATAGGTTACATATACATGTTTGCTTCAGTCCAAAATAATGAACATTGCAAAAATTGCTGCATCAGTACGGTTTATTTTGGGGATGACCCTGGTCGATAGTAATTGCAGCCATTTTAACGACATGAACATTAATTGCAAGCACTCTAACGACATGGTCATATATTACAAGCACACTACTTACAACACTTAGGTCAATCGGTAAAGCCGTAAACTAACAGAATGGTTTTCCAGGCTCAGTATAGACACATGTTATTTGCTCCTGGGAAGCACAGAATTCTGTGTTATGCAGAAGAGCCTATAAAACGTTTTATGAATTTATAAAATTGACAAAGCGTATGTCAATGGAGAAATTGAACATTTCTTTTGTTTATTTCAGATTGGATTGCATTCAGTGACAAAGCAGTCGTCAACAACGATCAAAAAGACAAACATTAACTGCAAACAGCTACTCGAAGTGACAGAAAAAATATTGACTCATCCGACATTATTGCGTGTTTCCTTGAAGTATCATAACAAATTATTGTCTCCACAAAACGCGTTCTCTCGTACTGGAACTAATTTTCATTGAGTGCTTTCAGTATCCAACGTTATCTCACTGAACGAGATTTAGAGCGGTTTGGAATAATATAAAAAAAATCTTCTAGATAGATAGTGTGTGGTGAATTGGTACTTTGCGAAAAAAATGTTAGCATCCTGTTCCTGAAAGACTAGGTATACTTTCATGAACAGACGTTCCCACTGATTGATCACATACGAGTGAATACCAACTATCGTCTGGGATTATATACGGGGCATTTTGATTGAATATCAACATATTCAGAAACAATATCAAAGACGTGGATAAAAACCAGTCATACATAAACCTACATAAACTACGTATTTGCATACGGATTACTATAACCAGACCGGATAGATTTGAATAATAGATTCACAATATAATAGCCAGGATTTCTTAACAATTCCAAAGTTGTTTTGCAACACAACATCCACTGCAAACGTCCCCCAGTGAATTCATCATCATGAGTGTTTGTTCAGCAACAGCAGCGGCGACACGACCGGGTGCGCGGCGTGAATCCCGGAGCTCTAGTTCACGTGCTAGCACCACGGAAGCACATTTCTTCATTGACAAATCGGGAGGCAAAGGACTGGACCAGCGGTAAGTACGAATATTTGTTTAAAATATAGGTGATGTATACATACTTGGGTCCTAATATTATTCTTATTGCCAAATCACTAAGCTAGCAAGTTACCAGTATTCTAAAACAGTGCAACTTGGAACTTGAACCACCATAAAAACTTCAATATTTTGACTTGAGGTACAATATTGAGGTACAATATTGGGCTGCCCATACTCCACAGCAACTATATGATCACTGCAGTTCTTTCGACCTACATAATACTTCTAAAAATTGTAAATAGTTGTTAATATTAGTTTGCCTGTTTAGCTGATACATTTAAGGAGAGTTTAAGATCTTAAGAGAACTCCAAGTTTTAACTTAAGATGCTTAATAAATACCGGCCCTGGAACGAGCCTTATTGACGGTATTCCACAAAGTTATACCATTGATTGAACCAGTCTTTCGCACTGAGCTCCAAGAAGCAATAGGGCTTTGAACTAACGACGATATCGCACCGAGTAACCATGGTATCAACAGTACCATTGCACAGACAAATTAGTTCTTAATTGCACAAAAAAAACCCTCGTGATTGTGGCTAATATAGCTAGGGTAATAACTAGTTGTGCCCTCTGCCTGCGTGTTAATAGAACGTTTTGGCTGGTGGAAGAAAATGCTTTATGGTAATAAGGTTGTGTTTATAGTGTACCATTTGTTGGGGGTATTATTCCCGATAGGACAGTAGACCTACGTATTGTATGACTATAAATAATTCGACACGTACAAACAAGATAAAACATTTCTTTCGGACAATCATACAGAAATGATAGAAATCATACAGAAATGATAAAAAGTAGATAAGACCCTCTACAGTCATTTGAACGACTCTTACATTACCACCTTGTAGTAGTTGTTTTTCTTGTCGTCTCGTCTTTCACGATGACACAGATTTGGTACAAAAATGTCTAACAAATAGAATGAATGTACGTTATTTACCTCCCACAATTCACAGGGACTTTAGTATACATATGAATAGAACGTAACTTTATTTTAGTATGCAACCGCATGTCATATCAAGACGTAAGTACTACTGACGACCTAATAAGACTGATACATATTTGAAATCTGCATCACAAGGCGCTCCTAATGAGTATATTTTCATGAAACCGAAACTGAAGTTGAAACAGGTTATTTTACCATAAGTAAAAAGTAATTTACCGACAGTTTTCTCTAGTTTTCTCAAAATATCGATTGTGTACTTACGGCCTTCCATTCTAAGCCAGCGATATAAGTGGTATAATGTGTTACTGAGAACTGACGGTTTGTTTCAGGTATTTTTATTCTCGAATAAACGAACCCACACACTTTCTCTTTAAATAAAATCTACAAAATGTACTTGATATCTAGACATACTTACGATATTTAACTATTTTACAGTTGTCAGACTTTCATAAATAAAAATTGTCATTCAGTCATTTCTCTGTCTAACGACCTCCGCGTGATTGCTTTTTAGGATTCTTCGAAAACATTGTCTTTCTTTTGCTAAGTACATTACTAAAATTATCATCGAGTTGTTGATGTAACTAGATTAAAGTTGACATATATGTTGGTTGTGTCTACAGAAACTGTGTTGATTTGGTTAAAAGTCAGACTGATATTGTTTCAGTAATTTATCAAAAGTAAAACTTGCTGAATGAACCATTCTGTGAAAACGTGGTACTAGTACCAATTGAAATACACAAGACACTTGTAATGCACATTCAAGTACCACGACTTTAGAAATATCTGAGTTTATAACAATTGAAATACACCAACCAGACCCTTGTAATGCACATTGAAATACCACGCCTATAGAAATATCTGGATTCTAAAATAAGTACAATGCATTCACACTTGTATATCAATATACAAGTATCTTCTGTAAAAACATTAGTCGATTTGAGTATTGAAATAATTTTATAAAAGAGAATTGTATTATTTTCATATTTGCAATGTCAGTTACAATAAGTTACCATTGCAGACGATTATGTGCTTGGTTCAATGTTTGGCCAAGCACAAACAAAGCACCGCAGATGATTATTTTGCAATCGTTAATTTGCTTCGTTAATAAGTCTGTCTCAAAAGAAGGACTTTGATTGGATCTGTTTACAGATGTTTGAGGCCACCGGCCCATACACAACCTATATACAACATAATATTATATCTTACAAATACAATATTGCATCAATAAACAGTATTTACAATGATAGCACCATGAGCATGTTACATGATAATTTGTAATGATATTGTGAAATGTAAGCCAATTCCTTCGATGAATGAGTGTCTTATTTTAATTTAAGCATATTTTCGTGCGGTATATTTTAGTAACGCATTTTAAAATCGAGGTATTAAACTATTTTTCTATCTAGGGGCTATTTGACTGTTTAAAATTCATGTATACTCGTAAACTTGCCTATAATATGTCGGGATAGCATCATAATTGATTTGTATCCAAGATTATATTGAACCTTAGGGCATTGTCAAAAATATACCTTTGTTTCGTAATTATTGAAAGGAAATTATTACATAATTTTACAGCCGCGTGTTGATTGGCTAAGAACGCATTAAGATTTTTTGTAACATGCAATTTGATTGGCTTTGATATATTAGATACTTTTTCTGTGGGTTTTTAAAAAATATGTAATAAAGAGTTATGAATTAGGGTTTGAAGGGAACGGTCAGGATTTTCGGAAGTTAAGTCAGGAAAAGAAGTGGAGTTCCACTAGAACTATAATCTTTGTTAAATTAAACTTTGTGTGTTAAAATATATCTGTTATTTGTGGATTACTGGATAAAACGAAGAAAATAAAAATAGTAAAACAGAAGTTGGATTTGTCAACTCATTTAACATTGACTCACTGATCTTTTAATCATCATTGAACTTATTACTGGAAACAACACTATTGGATTTGTAACATTATTAAAGCTGCACTGTATAGCTTACAAACACGGAAGCACGAAGGGAGATATTTACATTAAAGTCCCATAAAGTCTCAGAAATAGCAATATTTTACTAACAAATAAGACTGTGAAATATAGACAGGTTATATAGCCCCCTAAATGGTATAGAATCAGCATATATTTGATATCTATTAACTTTCATCCTTAGAATAATCATCTCCGCAAGTCGCCAATTTAGTATTTTGTATGGTGGACAAAATACTCCTTTGTTTACAATTTGAAATCGACGGGTCGTTCCGAAGACAGTTCGTAAATTCACGTTATAAATCGATACGCAGTATATTCATGATATTGATGACTTATTTATGCGAGTATACACATGCCAAATACCGACATCCTCTGGTACCGTTACAAGCCGGTATAGTGCGCCCAGGATAACGAGAATCGTGGCAAAATATGGTATAGGCCAGATAGCTGAAAAAGGCAAGCGTGCATGATTTGACAGTGTTATTTTAGTATAAACTTAACCTTATGTTTATTTAAGCAACAATGTTGCAACAGTAGACCGGTTCAACCAATGTTTGTAAATATCACCTTATCCTGGGCGCACTAGACCCTATTGCACTATATTGTATGGATAATCTAGTGAAGTATTTCACGGATGAAATGAAGGGAAAGTTGTTTTCATTAGGTTATAATATCAGGACAATATGAACATATTGAGACAGAATGAAAGTGTAGATATAATAATGTTTTAGACCTGTCGTCAACTAGACCTGGATGCTATGCGGAAGGGATTCCAATTACGACCTGCTCGTTTTGGGAACACTTTGGGATCATTTATCAATAAGAATGGGTGGAACTTTGTCATCGTGGTTGTTCGGGAAGTATTCGTGGATCGGTATACGAAATGTTGCGGTATACACGCAGTATGCATTTCGTAGCATATCCTAAATAGTAGAATGTATCGTTACTGAGTGTCGACAGTTCAAGAGTTAGTCCCGGATGTTTCCCGATCGTGCGGAAAGGTTGTGGTTACACTGTGGAATATGCCCAAGGGTTTGCGAATCGATGCCGATAGATTGGCGAATGGTTACCGATGTATATATAGACGAGACCGAACTACTATCTCAACTTGTTGACAAACTGACGGCATCGGTGTCGCTGTCATTCGGGATATACGCGGACGACTCGGCATCTCTTCAACGATCAAGTGGTGCCTTTGGTAACTTTTCAGAATGGGTTCTTAACATGATCGGCATAGTCATGTGTAAACTTATCCCTTCGGTGTTTTCGGGAGCTTTCATCATCGATTCGACTTTCCTTCGGGAACCATTCGGGATGACTAATTGATTACGAAGCCTCGCAGTAGACATCCCGAAGATGTGGATTGAATGCCGATTGGTTCCCGAACATACCGAACTGTTGCCATTGGTATCCCGATTACATCGTAGCTTACCGAATCACTGCCGAACCTTCGGTGTCCAAATTTTAGACTTTTAGAATTTCGGTCCCGAAGTGTCCTGAAGGTAGGCTTCCAGAAGCGTTGCGGAATGATGCGGAAGGGTTCCATAACATCGCGAGGACATGCCGAAATATCCCAATTTGGTAAGTTTCTGCTTCGGGAGCCATTCGGGTCCTAGTAGACGACATGTTTAGTAAAAATATACAGTATAAATATTTTATTTCTGTCTCATTCTTGTTTAACAACTGTCGCAAAGTAGGTTTTTGCAGATGTTTAACTCACGAAAAAAGTGTAATATACAAGTAGCACATAGTTAAATAGATAACTATAACAATGTTTGGGAATAAGTAATACAAACCAACCCACAAAATCATAATTATAATGAGATCTACTCTATACAATGTAATATACAGCATGTTTAAGCAGCGATACCGACAGGCTCTATAGCTTCAAAATGATACCGGTGCATACCGCATAATACCGGGATTTAGTACCCGCCTATATATTTGAATACACGTTCGCGAACGCTCGGTACTTGACGAAAATAAGCTCGGTGTGCATAAATGTAATCAAAACATCAGAATGAAAGCCTAGAATTTTCCATATTGTGTAAGTCAACTGATTGTTGCACAGTTAACATGACTTATAAAAACATCATATATTCTCGATCAGTCATTCATTTTGGGTACCAAATATTACTGATTTTGAGCGTTTATGGGACTTTAAAGCTAATTACAACAACAACAACAACAAGTCAGAACAAACGTATTCTGACGGTGTCTGCGATATATTCAGAATCCCCATCAACTTACGCATAGACACTTGAGAGCTAAAGATCCCCAACTGTAAAAGCGAACGCCAATTTCTACGGCATTACAATATTGTTAAACATGGCTAAATGTCTAATAGTATTTTACTTCGTACATGACATTAACAAATAAAATTTCTCTAGATTAGCATTTTTAAAATAGTATTCCGATTAATATATAGATCTTATTTCCGTGTATAAAGGACACACTATAATGAAATGAAACTCATCTTCACCACTAATCTCACAGTATGGACAAATTTTATGTTCCTTTGGGATATTAAAATAAAAATACCTGCCTTGGTCTATCGATATGAACGATCGACTGGCCTTTTATTTGCACGTTGACATAACGCGTTTATTGAGAGGAGTTGTGTTATATAATCATAGCGCTGCACCGACAGAGCTTGACCACTAGTTCCTATGTTGCATATTGATATAATCCGTAATTTAGACTGACACACACGCCTTGTATTTCCTCCCTGATTACAGATCACATTTCTTTGATCACTGATAAGAAACTTACGTGTTATACATACACACACGTGCCGATGGTTATCACTCGATGGTAGATGTGACTAGTATATGTTCTCTTCCTTTAGCTGTGATCCTGATTGATGGCATCGTCAGCTCTTGTCTCATTTTCAACCAATGCCTATTTGACCTTTTTCATATCGGTCGTAGCATTGAGTAATCCGATTGCACTGACTACCAGTTGCTTCACCTTTGTGAATTGGTCATTGTTGTTTTTATTCTGAAAAATAGTACACAGAGTCTAGGAGAGAAGTAGCTCAAAAATATGACTGCCAAATGAATAGAATGACTGTTGAGTTTGACAGTACTCAGTGACATTGCTAACGCTAATGACCACCACATATGTAGACGTTTGCGAAAGTGTAATACTAGTATATTGCTAATCATACAACCTGTTGTTTAATCTAAGAAAACTAATAAGGTCATGTGGCCGTTTTATATATAAAAATGTTGCTTTATTCGGTAATTCCGACTTAGAACAATTCCCTGGCTTAGAATGAGAAGGTCGTAACTACAAAATCAATATTTTGAGAAAACAAGAAAAACAGTCGGACAATCACTCTTTACTTATAGTGAAACAAGCTTTTTAAACTTTAGTTTGGTCAACATAACAATTTCCGATTTTCCTGACAATATGCTCATAAGAAGCGCCTTGTGATGTAGATTTCAAATATGCAATTAGTATTATAATATGATATATCCCGTTCTAAGCCAGCGAATTATATAGTAATATACAGGAGTAATATTATAATTATTCAAGTTTATTGTAAGCTCTAGTGATTGTAAGTTTTGAACTAAAATCTACTTTCTACATCAAAAGTATGGATAACAATTTGAGCCTTTAACACAAAACGATGATAAATCCTAGCTCCGTTTCTATAAGTTTGTTAAGGTTCATTAAGTTGTTCATAGGAAAATAACCACCAAATCAAACACGTTTAAATTAAGATGTGTTGTTAACTTCATTACTTCACGACGTTTTGCCTAACGGCTTCCTCAGGTGGTAACGAATTTTAAAAAAGTTTTACCTTTATCTATAAAATACGAGATAAAAACACGATGCCATTGTTTGTACCAGGCTCCGGCTAAACAGGATTCAGAAAAGTTCTTCTATAAACACAAAATGCACTAGCTGAACCGTTTCTTCTATGTTTCTGAAAAAGCATTCGAAATACGACATAACTATATTCAAACATGCACGACGGTGCAAGGGGTGGTATGTCATTGAAAAGAACAGGGATTGTTCCTGTGGTCAGACAAATATAATTCCAGTTACAAAGCCTGTGGCACGCCTGTCCCATTTATTGCAGTTTTTGAATATCATTTTAATCCCTACAGTCCAGCTAGGGTATTCTGACAGTGATGTCATCGTTAATGTATAATCAAAATATTAAAGCCATTGCTTAAACAGGTAGAGTTTAGTTTGGTATTGAACAGTTGGTTTAAGCTTTTATACTTGTTTTTACACCGAACCAGTGGGTTGTTCCACTGTGTCACTGTATTTTTGGACTGTACATGTTCGCTGTATTCGATTTAAACAGGGTCTCTTGGTACTATTTATAGACACGTCCCTGATCTTAACAAACACATATTCTGTACTAATTTACTGTGCTGGATACAATTAGCAGATATATAGATATTCAGCCGGAACTCTATATTAATATAGTTCCACTGTACTACTAGTAGTCTTTATAAGCTGACCGTTCACGTGATGTGATCTTTGTAACTGACCGAATACTAACCTTGTTTACATAACACAATACTATATAAGTCCAACGCGATATTCTGCAAAGTCAATATAAACAGAAAACACTGACCATTACATCGATTTAGGGAGAGCAGAAGTTTATTTTACCTGCTCACTTCTATTCATCAAGTAAATTAAAATAACGGTATAGCTTGGCTATTTTGACTTGAGTCTGACCTTTATGCGATTATATTTTACAAGATTATTACTTTGAATATCAATTTCCGCAAGCAAATCGTGCGATATCGGTTTTTCAAGTTTGTGTTTATATTACACCTTGAGCGTCTTCGTTATTCTTCCCGATTATAAAAACATACACTCGGTGTTGTAAACGTCGGCAATATCGACTGTTAAATTATACCAATCAAAAGGTCAGGCTCGTATCAAATAGGCCAAGCTATACACATTTAAAAGATAATCCCTATCCAATATCCTTATGTTGTTATACCTGATCTGCCTATTTACTTTAGGTGGCACAGGTCCCAATACCGCGTTAGAGTTATACCTGTAATGGTTTTGGGGGCATCGGATACACTTCTGTTTCCTTCGGTAGATGCGCTACTAGTACTGCAAGGCGATAAAGCACGAAGTCACCCCAGCGAATGACCACACTAATCTTTTTAGCATCACTATCCTGTCAGGTTTTCAGAACAGAATTTCCTTCGCTATTTTGAGAATTAATCCCAGCGAAAGACCATGGGAATCTATTTTAGCATCACAGTCATGTGAGGTTAACATTTTACGCGGGCCAAAAAGTACCCTGGAAAAAAACTGCTTGAACATGACAAGTTTTGTTTTTCATGAACATACGCTCGTAGGCTTACAAAACGCCCTGTGATGTAGATATCACATATGTTCCAGTCTAACGACCTTCTCGCTATAAGCCAGCAAAGTAACAACTGTGTCAACAATAAGCGTGTACCAAAATGGAACCAACTTAAAATAAATTGTAACATAAACAAATTAATATGTTTGAAAGAATAAAGGTTGTTGAACAATTGGTGAGGGCAAAGGGGGATAATTTACGCTCACATTACTGTGAATTGTGGGCGGTAAATAACATTAATCACCCATTCAACCTATTCGTTAGACATTTTACACTAAATGTGAATCATCGCGAAAGATGAGACTACAAGAAAAACCGTTACTAGACGATAATGTGAGAGTCGTTCAAATGACTGAAGAGGGTCTTATCCAATTTTGTATCATTTCTGTATCATTTCTATATGATTGTCTGAGAGAAAGTTATCACTTTGTTTGTACGTGTCAATTTTATAGTTATACAATAAGTACGTAGGTAGTAGGTATACTGTTCAATCGGGAATAAGGATATGGTACACTATGAACGAAACTGAATTTCCATAAAACAATGTTCAACAACCAAAACTGTCTATCAACACGCAGGCGGAGGGCACAACTAGTATTTGCGTTTCTTAACGTATCTACCGTCATGCCTTTTTGCATTATTCAGAAAATGGAAGATGGCGTCAAAGATGGTCACCGTTTTACTACCAATACTCGAATCACTTACACTCTTGAGAATTTAAAAAAGACATGCTCAGTCCACTATTTATTTCCACCTATTAGGTTTTGGTATTTCTAATTTGCAGGAAGTACAGCACAATATCTACCCACAAGTCCTCGTCGGGAGCAAATTTGTGCTGCGTCATTTCCGTTTTAATAGCGATCATTGCGATTGGTCTATTTGAATCAAACATTGATTTCATTGGCTGAAATGGAACCGAGGTGACCAATGGAGTGGTAGAAATTATTCCAACTTGGAATTTTATTGGATTGTCTGCTAATACCAAGAACTGAAATTCAACAACTAAAAATGTCGAATTTCTCAATTTATACCAGATGCAAGCGTCTGTAACGTACCTTGGAGCGTGGAGATGCATCCATTGCAGGAGTCTTCAAACGTGTACAAAGATATTTCTATTATTTTATAATTTCTTTTATATATTTCATGTCGTCAAAGTTTGTGATATTGAAAAATGTTTGCTGTTGTCATTGTACGTGTATTTATTGTATCGGCTCGGATATGTTATTGCCATTATGCGTTTCGCATGAACAGCTTAAATCACAATTATGTAGATTATAAATATGTATTATTATATTTACGCTTGTATACAATTACATTTGATGCAAAAAAGATCAGCGACGATAAATAGAGGAAAACTTTAGTTTTGATTCACAAACACGTAATGTTCAGTCCAAGCTACATACATGTTGGATCGTTGCCTAATTTCTGTATGGAATAAAGATGCAACTAAGTCGTTTTGACATAGGCCCTGGATTACTACAGCACAGTAATATTTCATTGCAATCTAAGAGTTCTATATGCGTATAAAGGTAAGGGCAGCTTGTAATCCATTTTATAATAACGCTGCATCGAGTATGTGGCAATTTATATAAAACGCGTTCACATAAAGACACCGTCTTCTTTTATCAGGTTACTTCATCTAAAAGAAGTAATGGGGCCACATAAAAGACGTATCAGATTGAAATAAAGTAATTGTATGCTCTTGTTTAATTTCTAGCTACCATTTGTGTTCTTTGGCGATAAACGTAGAAAAGTTCGACCATGAAACCTATTCCGTTACCATTCATGTTCTGTATACTTGTATATTCTTTGGATAATGAAATTTGACGAAATTACCCCCATCGATTGTATCAATTTCAGCAACATTCTGGGGCTTTTAATGTTCCTAGGAGCAGAGAAGGAAACTGTAACAGAACAGAGTAGCAAATTATAACTAAAGCACATAATTTGAATATGTTTGTTGATACAAGTGTCTTGTTACGCAGTGAACACTTTACAACAGTAATACAAAAAGCAAAGCGCCAAATAGTTTTGAAATTCAAGAACGCCCTAATCATTACGGAAAATAGATATAAATCTAGCACTCGTTTTCTCATATATTTTGATAAAGCTGGCGACATCGTAGTATATTGACTTGATATCAACCGTTTTACTTGATCTTGTACTGTTCTCTTTTGACCAATTTGGTTGTTATATGAATGAAGGAAATATGTGCATAAACAGTATTAGCAAATCAGACAGGGAAGGTAGCACTCAACTTAAACAGCCGAGCACAGAAATCGGGAACACCACAACAGAACTACACTGAGAAATGCCCACACATAAACCAAAGAAACAACCAACATGTTGATAAGCATGTGACATTCAACCAACCTACGTCATTACATAACAATTGATCTGCCATGAGTGTTGTCTTCAGCTCCAAAATATGTTACCAACGCGAAGTAAGATGCTCAGTGCATTAACTAGTTGAAAATGTCATGACTACTAGCAAATGTCTTCAGTCTTCAGTGGGCATTGAATTATGAACAATACATTGAGAAATAGAGAATTACCAATAGGACATCATGCATTTTATATGATCTGCTATATTGTTAGCGAATATAAACCTTTGATCATGTCGATATGGGGATAGTAAAGTCAGTATGTCCATTGGGTGTTAAAATGTTACGGAGCGAAATTGTACTCGTATATCATAAAAATGTAGTTGCTTTCAGTTTTATATTTTCAAAAAAGCGGATATGTCAAGTCACGTCGGGATGAAAGCAGCCATTATGTAGTTAAAGACCACGCTGCTGTTTAGAACTGCTAAATGTATCGTTGCTTTTGCAGTCACTATTTATTTGCAGCGATCATCTACGTGATGTAATTAGTAAACATTGAAACAATGTGTTTGTAAATATAATGTACATGGTTACCTGTTTTTCTCTTCTTTTATATTCTAAAACGTATATGTCATTATTTTCGCGCAGTAAAGATTTCGCGGTCTTAACTAATTTTCACGTTTAAAATGTCTGCTGAAGTCATACCATCTTCTAATCTGCAAATGTTTTACTTTGAAAGGCAAGCTTTTACAATACATTGATTTCATACGATTTTTATTATAAAATACTGAAGAATAATTAAATACAAGTTCTTATTAATGTGCTTAGTTAAGCAATTCATTTACGTAGTTCTAACGTTTTGAACGTGTGTATGGATTACTAGTAGTTTGTCCATGTACAGTCCAGTTAGAATATCGTTATAGTGACATAAAAGTAGAATCCACTATTATGGATGAAACCAATTATACAGGATTGTGCAAACATGTGCAGGATAATTTCAATGGTTGTAATCGATGGGTACACGTAAACAGCCATGTCACTCTCAAAATATCCTAGCTGGAATGTAGTTCGGTAATCGATTCAAATCTACAAAGGAATGTATTCACTCTGACCATTACCAATCGTAACGCCTCAACATTTTAAAATCAGTTGTAATTTGCACTATTGTCTCATTAATGATAGTTCAGCTAATGTAACAAGGTAACAACGTATCGTCCGTCAATCTATATTTGGAACTGGAACCGAAAGTTTGGAAATATACATGTACCAAAAACTCATTTTAATCCTTCTGATTACACGTATGTACAGTTGAACCGTATTTTCATTTTATTAACATTTTAAAGTGAATGTCAAATACGGTATTAACTGTCCTTACCGATACATGTTGACACTGAGATAGAATAATAATTGAAACCTGTCTCGACATGACCAGTATACATAATGTTGACGCATTAGCCTAAGGATGAAAACATATGTCCAAAACGGAGGGTTTGAGGGTCGACAGGCTATTAATAATTTGAAGATATACTTGATTTCCAGCTGTTGAGAACATTTTGGTTTGCACAATATGTATATACGGTGTATATGTAATATATTTATTATTATAATAATAACAATTTGTGGGACGATCGTCTGTAGGCATAATACATTTGTATGCAATTTCTTCTTAAAATAAACTATTGATAAATGTAAAACATATGTGTTGTTTATTTCTTTCTAATTATTATTATATACAGTAATCTCTATACAGACTAGCATCGTTGGAAGACACCCACTTTGGCTGTTGTAGAAAGTTGATTGCTCAACTACATGTTTGTGCAAAGATGTTGTTGCAAAGCTCTTCAGAGTGTGGCTTTAGTGATCGCTTCTCAAGAATAATGCCCTGAAGAAGCTGTTGCTCAATAGGGGGCTACTTTGTATACATTGAACATGTTATGTTCTTCGTTGGCGATGGTTACGTTCATTCACTCAATAAAACTATATACGCAACTTGCGTAAGATCAAGTTGTGAAAAGAGAGAAATCGTCCGATAAAAATAAAAACCAAACAGTACTGCAATTAACAAAGAATACGTTGAATGACAGCACAAAAAAATCACGACTCCGATAGAAAATTTACAGAACTCCAGTTTGATTACAAACATTCTTTCAATTAGTACTTATATCAGCAATAATGCAAACAAATACGTCTATAATTAAATCACAAAATTTGGCAGATTGATTTTATCTAAATAGTATAAAAAACTAAAGCAAAAACAAAAACATTAAACTATTCTAGAAATAGTTCCGCGAGAATTGCACTCATTGCTCAATTGAAAATAAATTTGCCGATCAATTGCATGAATTATGCGATAATATTTCATAGTCATTTTGTCTGGCAATGTGATTGAAGTTATTCACTTTTTAATTGCTGTGGCTTTAATAATTTAATTAATTTTTTTTTATTTACATGTTATGCCGAATATTGTAATGGTTAGAGAAATACAATTATCACCGTCTCAATGATTGCTTCAAGGTATGAGCACATGCATACCCGTATCACAATTATCTCACAAAACACTGAGTCAAAAAAACAACAATGACTTTAATATCAAACAACAATTGGGTTTATCAGCAAATCGCCAAAATTATGCTTTTGGTCTAATACAAATGAAGACACAAATAACCGTACATACAAACGACAAAAGTGTGCCTTTGGTCTGATTTAGAAATGAACAAAGAAACAAACAAAGAAACAAACAAAGAAACAAACAAACAAACAAACACACAAACGTACATACAAAGAACATCAAATAGGCACATACACAAATCATAAATATGTACGATATCGTACAATACGAAACAATGTAATATACAATGTACAATAGAAATTAATAACAAAACTATGCAGATAAATGACAACTTAAAACATCAAAAATGCAACACAAGCAGTCACAACAATAGGAACAACAATATCAGTACCAGTTTGATCGACAGTATCATCAGATCGACACCATTGAAACAACACTATTTTATAATACATTGTTTTGTTACGTATTGTAGATCCTATGGGTTGCAGGAGAATACTGAATGTGTGTAAGAACAGTAATTGGCCGAGACACCTGTAAAACTATGTCGTCGGATCATACTAATTAATGTATTGTCGATTCAAAGATGTCTGTCAAAACCGCCAGAATGTTCCATGTCATAATAGCTAAATGCAGTAAGTATAACCACTACGCTATAGGACCATTATAGTTTTATTCACATAAGTGTATTTATGATGGTGAATTTAATCCTGAGAAACCTGTAATAATCGACGGGGTTGAATGTTTGTTTACGCGGTTGTGACAGAGATCTTTGAATCAACTATACATACTATTTAGTTGTAACGATAAAGATGTTTAGAGTTACTTACAACAGTATATATTTCACCAGATGTTTTCTAGTTCTAAAGATGATACTCCGACGACTTTCGAGAGAGTCAGACATGATTCATGTAAGGGTTCGTAAATGTTACTCGGTGGCTAGTTATTATTTTGGGTTTTTACGAGAATACTGGTGTTAAATTCAAAATTATAAAAAATATTGCGGTTCTGGTTACCCTACACGTATGTACACTAATTCTTATCCCCACTTACATGCATACTTCATGGATTTCACCAGTGAACGTCGACTTTCCATGATACATGTACCTTCATGAAATAAACAAAATAATGATAAAAAAAATATGATAAATGTTTCCCCACTTACTCACTTCGTTTTGTAATCATAGCATAGGCAAGATCATATTTCCCGAATTGTTTCACACATGGTATATAAATAATATACATATACGTGTAAAGTTTTTCGGCATTTGTTTCAATAATAAGTATTTGGTAACCAGCACCAGAGTGCAAACAATTTCATCATCAATCTAACACCAGAATCGTAATGTACACTTACGAGCACTTACAAGTTCGCAACACCTATGTTTGTCAGGATTACTTAGCTGTTTATGAAGGGATTTGGTTCAATTTTTGCATGTACATATCTTTTTAATGTTATTGTAATTTTTTATTAAAATCAAATCATGGCAAGATAACAAAAACTTCAACCAATGAACATCACTGTTAAACGAAAAGTCACAAAAATACGTCATGAAAAACATTTTGCAATTTGCATATTTTAACACTTTTTTTGTCACCCGATTACTTGATTTTGGTTCCATCGCCATTTGTATTTTCATCAGAAGGATACGGTGACTTTGTCAGAAGTATGACATTTCGACGGTGAAGATCATCATGATATTCATTCCACGTTCCTGCCTTCTAAAATAATTTTATCATTCAGATTATGCAAGAAATGTTCGCAGAACAGCAGCAAATAGAAATGCAAATTATTTCATAGCGTTAATGTGAAAACAATTTCATAATTCATCGAATAAACATCAAATGGAATTAATTATTTTGGCTCTCGTTTCAATATGTTGCCATAACAGATGCCAAATCATTATTTAGCAAATAACTTCCGACTGTTACATTTCGGTAATTCAGTATTTAACACTTGGCAAGGAGTGTGTTGTGGCCGAGTCTGAACATATTGTATTACCACACTGAACGACTCGGTGCCAACTGATTGTCAAATAAATTGCACAGCGTACACATTTGTAACATGAAGACCTTGTAATAGATTGATTACTTATTGATATTGTCCTGAAGTTGAGAATAGTGATTGTAGTAGTGTGACACTAAGAACAGGTTGCAGTGTTGCTTTACAGTTTATTCTCTATGAGTTTACGTCATTCAGTAACTTATTAGTTCCAATCATTTTTTACCAGTTAGTCGTACATCGTGTTGTTACAACCGTAGGCAGGATGATATATATATATGCTGCAACTAGACCATGGTAAACCTAAATCCAAAATGTGATACACATTTTTTGTTCCTATTATTGGTTATTATCAAGTAACTGCAAATTTTGTCAGCTGTGTATACATTCAATGGACAAACTTAATACAATAAAGATTAAATAATGAAATTGTTACGTAGACCAGCCTAAGGGTAAGCTTTTGTCGATCATTGAATGCGCTAGGCAAGAACAACCGTTACTATGTGATAATGTAGGAATCGTTTAAATGACTGAAGAGGGTCTTACCCAATTTTTGTACAATTTCTATATGATTTCTATCATTCATTTCTATATGATTATCTGAGAGAAAGAGATCATCCTATTTGTACGTGTCTAATTATCTATAGTCATTCAATAAGTACATGTAGGTAGTATGCATACTGTTCAATCGGGAATAATAACCCCAGGATATGGTACACTATAAACACAACTGAATTACCATAAAACAATGTTCAACAACCAAAACTGTCTATCAACACGCAGGCGGAGGGCATAACTGGTGATTACGTGTGCTCAATTATCTATCATCCTGTGTTTATGCTATATCAAGAAAATACAAGATAGCTTACCTTTTACACCCAATAAATGAATCTCTAAAACTCATGATTGATAAGTTCGCAATACATTTTATTCCCACATAAGTTTGTTATTTCTCATTTTCAGGAAATACAGTACATTATCTACCCACAAGTCCTCGCCGGGAGCAAATTTGTGCTGCGTCATTTCCGTTTTAATAGCGATCATTGCGATTGGTCTATTTGAATCAAACATTGATTTCATTGGATGAAATAGAATCGAGGTGACCAATGGAATGGTAGAAATTATTCCAACTTGGAATTTTATTGGGCAGTCTGCTGATACCAAGAACTGAAATTCAACAATTTCAATTGTCGAATTTCTCAATTTATACAAGATGCAATAGTCTGTAACGTAGCTTGGAGCGTGGAGATGCATCAATTGCAGGAGTCTTCAAAGGTGTACAAAGATATTTCTATTGTTTTATAATTTCTTTTACATATTTTATGCCGTCAAAGTTTGTGATATTGAAAAATGTTTGCTGTTGTCATTGGACTTGTATTTATTGTATCTGCTCGGATATGTTATTGCAAATTTGCGTTTCGCATGAACAGCTTAAATCACAATTATGTAGATGATAAATATATATTATTATATTTACGCTTGTATAAAATAACATTTGATGCAAAATGCTCACCGGCGATACATAAAGGAAAACTAGTTTTCATTCACAAAATGTTCAGTCGATGCTACATACATGTTGGATCGTTGCCTAGTTTCTTTTTGAAATAAACATGCAACTAACTCGTTTTGACCTAGGCCCAATATTACTACAGTACAACAATAGTTTATGGCTAATAGTTTTGGATACGTATTAGAGTCAGCGCAGCTTGCAATACATTTTATAAATAGCTGCATCGGGTATGTTGCAATTTATATTTTATATATAAACGTGTTCTCATTTATAAAGGCACCGTCTTCTTTTATCGGTTTACTTCCTCTAAAAGAAGCAATGAAGGCACTCTAATGACGCACTCGCTCATTGAAATAAAATAATTGTATGCTCTTGTTAATTTCCTGCTGCCATCTGTGCTCTTTGGTGATAAACGATGAAATTACTACCTTCGTATGTATCAATTTCAGCAACATTCCGGCGCTTTTGGTTTTACCAGGAATACAAATAATTGTAGAGAACATAACAGTGTTGCCAAGTGAGACAGTAATAAACGCATAATAGTAGTTTGAATAGTTTGTTGATACAAGTGTCTTGATGCGCAGTGAACACTTTACAACGTCACTACAGAAAGCAAAGCGCCAAATAGTTTTGAAATTCAAGAACGCCAAAACCTTACGGAAAATAGTCTATTTAGATATAGATCTAGCACTCGTTTTCTCATATTTTGTTAAAGCTGGTGACATCGTAGTATATTGAAATGCAATCGACAGTTTTACTTGCTCGTGTACTGTTCACTTTTTACCAATATGATTGTTACATGAATGAAGGAAACATGCGCATAAAAGGTATGAGGAAATCAGACAGGGAAGGTAGCACTCAACCTAACCAGCAGAGCACAGAAATCAGAAACACCACAACTACACTTAGAAATGCCTACACATAAACCAAAGAAACAACCAACATGTTGATAAGCATGTGGCATTCAACCAACATACGTCATTACATAACAATTGATCTGCCATGATTGTTGTCTTCAGCTCCAAAATATGTTACCAACGCGAAGTAAGATGCTCAGTGCATTAACTAGTTGAAAATGTCATGACTACTAGCAAATGTCTTCAGTCTTCAGTGGGCATTGAATTATGAACAATACATTGAGAAATAGAGAATTACCAATATGACATCATGCATTTTATATGATCTGCTATATTGTTAGCGAATATAAACCTTTGATCATGTCGATATGGGGATAGTAAAGTCAGTATGTCCATTGGGTGTTAAAATGTTACGGAGCGAAATTGTACTCGTATATCATAAAAATGTAGTTGCTTTCAGTTTTATATTTTCAAAAAAGCGGATATGTCAAGTCACATCGGGATGATAGTAGCCATTATGTAGTTAAAGACCACGCTGCTGTTTAGAACTGCTAAATGTATCGTTGCTTTTGCAGTCACTATTTATTTGCAGCGATCATCTACATGATGTAATTAGTAAACATTGAAACAATGTGTTTGTAAATATAATGTACATAGTTACCTGTTTTTCTCTTCTTTTATATTCTAAAACGTATATGTCATTATTTTCGCGCAGTAAAGATTTCGCGGTCTTAACTCTGCTATAATTTTCACGTATAAAATGTCTGCTGAAGTCATACCATCTTCTAATCTCCAAATGTTTTACTTTGAAAGGCAAGCTTTTACAATACATTGATTTCATACGATTTTTATTATAAAATACTGAAGAATAATTAAATACAAGTTCTTATTAATGTGCTTAGTTTAGCAATTCATTTACGTAGTTCTAACGTTATGAACGTGTGTATGGATTACTAGTAGTTTGTCCATGTACAGTCCAGTTAGAATATCGTTATAGTGACATAGAAGTAGAATCCACTATTATGGATGAAATCAATTATACAGGATTGTGCAAACATGTGCAGGATAATTTCAATGCTGTGCCTGTTCATACAGTGGTTGTAATCGATGGGTACACGTAAACAGCCATGTCACTCTCAAAATATCCTAGCTGGAATGTAGTTCGGTAATCGCTTCAAATCTACAAAGGAATGTATTCACTCTGATCATTACCAATCGTAACGCCTCAACGTTTTTAAAATCAGTTGTAATTTGCACTATTGTCTCATTAATGATAGTTCAGCTTATGTAACAAGGTAACAACGTATCGTCCGTCAATCTATATTTGGTACTGGAACCCAATGATTGGAAATATACATGTATCAAATACTCATTTTAATCCTTCTGATTACAAGTATGTACAGTTGAACCGTATTTTCATTTATTAACATTTTAAAGTGAATGTCAAATACGGTATTAACTGTCCTTACCGATACATGTTGACACTGAGATAGAATAATAATTGAAACCTGTCTCGACATGACCAGTATACATAATGTTGCACGCATTAGCCTAAGGATGAAAACATATGTCCAAAACGGAGGGTTTGAGGGTCGACAGGCTATTAATAATTTGAAGATATACTTGATTTCCAGCTGTTGAGAACGTTTTGGTTTGCACAATATGTATATACGGTGTATATGTAATATATTTATTATTATAATAATAACAATGTGTGGGACGATCGCCTGTAGACATAATACATTTGTATGCAATTTCTTCTTAAAATAAAACTATTGATAAATGTAAAACATATGTGTTGTTTATTTCTTTCTGATTATTATTAGATACAGTAATCTTTATTCATAATAGCATCGTTGGAAGACACCCACTTAAGCTGTTGTAGAAAGTTGATTGCTCAACTGCATGTCTGTGCAAAGATGTTGTTGCAAAGCTCATCAGAGTGTGGCTTTAGTGATCGCTTCTTAAGAATAATGCCCTTAAGAAGCTGTTGCTCAATAGGCTACTACTTTGTTCACATTGAACATGTTATGTTCTTCGTTGGCGATGGTTACGTTCATTCACTCAATAAAACTATATACGCAACTTGCATAAGATCAAGTTGTGAAAAGAGAGAAATCGTCCGGTAAAAATAAAAACCAAACAGTACTGCAATTTACAAAGAATATGTTAAATAATAGCAAAAAAACCACGACTCCAATAGAGAATTTACAGAACTGCAGTTTGATTACAAACATTCTTTCAATTAGTACACATTTCAGCAATAAAGCAAACAAATACGCCTATAATTAAATCACAAAATTTGGAAGATTGATTTTATCTAAATAGTAAAAATACTAAAACAAGAAATAGTTCCGGGAAAATTACACTCATTGCTCCGTTGAAGATAAATTTGCCCACTAATTGCATGCATTATGCAATAATATTTCATAGTCATTTTGTCTGGCAATGTAATTGAGGTTTTTCACTTTTTAATTGCAGTTACTTTAATCATTTAATTAAAATCTTTTTATTAACATGCTATGCCGACTATTGCAATGTTTAGAGAAACACAATTATCACCGTCTCAATGATTGCTTTAAGGTATTCGCACCTGCATACATATACCACAATAATCTCACAAAACACTGAGTCAAAACAACAACAATGACTTTAACACCAAACACCAATTCGGTTTATCAGCAAATCGCCAAAATTGTGCTTTTGGTCTTATATAAATAAAGACATAAATAAACGTGCATACAAACGACAAAAGTGTGCTTTTGGCCTAATTTACAAATGAACAAACAAACAAACAAACGCATGTACAAACACCATAAAATAGGTACGTGCACAAATCAAGAATTTGTTATGTACGATATCGTACAATACGAAACAATTTAATATACATTCTAACACTGTCTATTTTTAGCTCCGTGTAAACGTATAGGACTGTACCGTGGTTAAATTTCCGGTTTATCACAGTTTTTGCCGTACTACTTGTTGGCTGTTGAATTACCTCCCACGTATAGATAACGCTTTTTATGAATGGAATTTACGTCTTGTTTATCAAATGACGTCATGGATTTATGACGTTTATTTGGCGTCAACGTAAACGTGACGTTGTGCGAACTTTTATTTGCGTAGCGTTCTTTCTTAATTTATTTAATTATATCCGTATTATTGCAACAGCAATTGCATTTATCGATTCATTGTAGTTTTTATGAAATACATAGTTTGGAATGAGGTCTAGTAATGCCTCTGTTTAAATAAATGAGCAAAAAACAATATTCAAGGGGTGGAGGTTTTATACTTTAAACAGCGGAAGTTGTCTTTAGCAACACGACAAACAACGCATCACTCTGCAATAAAAATGAGTCCATATGAAATTGCGCATATTACACGTGTTAGAATGCAAATAGATCTTAGTTTTCCGTGATATACCGGCCAATATATCACGGTTTGTCGTTCACATGCATAGTTATTAATCACTCAGGCCTACGGCCTTCGTGATTAATTCCTACGCATATGAACTCCAAACCGTGATATATTGGCCGGTTTATCACGGAAAACTAAGATCTATTTCCTAAATATACAACAGCAATTAATAACAAAAAATGCGGATAAATAACAACTTATAACATCAGAAACGCAACATCTGCAGTCACAACAATAGGAACAACAAAATCAGTACCAGTTTGATCGACAGTATCATCAGATCGACACCATTGAAACAACATTATTTTATAATACATTATTTTGTTACGTATTGTAGATCCTATGGGTTGCAGCAGAATACTGAATGTGTGTAAGAACAGTTATTGGCAGAGACACCAGTACAACTATGTCGTCGGATCATACTAATTAGTGTACATACCATTTAGTTGTAACGTAACAGATGTTTGGAGTTATTTATAACAGTATATAGTCCTGTAGATTTTTTCTAGTTCTCAAGATGATACTTCGACGAGCATTTTTGAAAGAGTCAGACATGGTTCATGTCAGGGTTCGTAAATGTTTCTCGGTGGGTTTTTACGAGAATTCAGGTGTTAAATCCAAAATAAAATAAAACAATATAGCGGTTCTGGTTACCCTACAAGTATGTACTCTAATTCGTATCCTCAATTATATGCATATTTCATTGAATTCACCACAGAACGTCGATATTCCATGATACATGTATCTTCATGAAATAAACAAAATGATGACAAAAATAAAATGTTTCCCACTTACTCACTTCATTTTGTAATAATAGCATAGGCAAGATCATATTTCCCGAATTGTTTCACACATGATATATAAATAATATACATATACATGTAAAGTGTTTTGGCATTCGTTTCAATAAGTATTTGATAACCAGCACCAGAATGCAACGCTTTCATCAGTCAATCTAAGACCAGAATCGTAATGTACACTTACGCGTATTCCCAACGCAACACCTATATTTGTCAGGATTATTCAGCTGTTTATAAAGGGATTTGGTTAAAATTTGGCATTTACATACATACATACCTTTTAAATGTTATTGTAATTTTTAATTAAAATCAAACCATTGCAAGATAACAAAAATTTCAACCAATTACAGCACTGTTAAACGAAAAATCACAAAATTACGTCATGAAAAATATTTTGCAATTTGCATATTTTAATATTTGTTTGTCACTCGGTTACTTGATTTTGGTTCCATCGCCTTTTGTATTTTCATTAGAGGATACGGTGACTTTGTCTGAAGTATTATATTTCGACGGTGAATATCATCATGATATTCATTCCACGTTTCTGCCTTCTAAAATAATTTTATCATTTAGAATATGCAAGAAATGTTCGCAAAACAGCAGCAAATCGAAATGCAAATTATGACATAGCATTAATGTGAAAACAATTTCATAATTCATCGAATAAACATCAAATGGAATTAATTATTTTGGCTCTCGTTTCAATATGTTGCCATAACAGATGCCAAATCATTATTTAGCAAATAACTTCCGACTGTAACATTTCGGCAATTTAGTATTTAACACTTGGCAAGGAGTGTGTTATGGCCGAGTCTGAACATATTGTATTACTGTCCTGAACGACTCGGTGCCAACTGATTATCAAATAAATTGCATAGCGTACACATGTGTAACATGAAGACCTTGTAATAGATTGATTACTTATTAATGTTGTCCTGAAGTTGAGAATACTGATTGGAGTAGTGTAGTACTAAGAACATGTTGCAGTGTTGCTTCACAGTTTGTTCTCTATGAGTTTACATCATTCGGTAACTTATCAGTGCCCACCATTTTTAAACCAATTAGTCATACATCGTGTTAGGCAGGATGATCTATACCTATGCTGCAACTAGACCCTGGCAAACCTAAATCCAAAACGCAATACAACTTCTCTTTTTCTTGTTCCTATAATTAGTAATTATCAAGTAACTGCAAATTTTGTCAGCTGTGTATACATTCAATGGACAATGTTCAACAACCGAAACTGTCTATCAACGCGCAGACGGAATACATAACTAGTTATTACGTCTGCTAAATTATCCATCGTCTTGTCTTTTGTCGCTATCAAGAAAATACAAGATGGTCATCATTTTACACCCAATAAATGATTCACCAACACTCATAATTGATAAGTTCGTAATATATTCGTATTCCCACCTTAGTTTGGTATTTCTTATTTTCAGGAAGTACAGCACAATATCTACCCACAAGTCCTCGTCGGGAGCAAATTTGTGCTGCGTCATTTCCGTTTAAATAGCGATCATTGCGATTGGTCTATTTGAATCAAACATTGATTTCATTGGATGAAATAGAACCGATGAGACCAATGGAGTTGTAGAAATTATTCCAACTTGGAATTTTATTAGGTTGTCTGCTGATACCAAGAACTGAAATTCAACAATTTCAAATGTCGAGTTTCTCAATTAATTCCAGATACAAACGTCTGTAACGTACCTTGGAGCGTCGAGGGGCATCCATTAATGGAGTCTTTAAACGTGTACAAAGATATTTCTATTATTTTATAATTTCTTTTATATATTTTTTGTCTTCAAAGTTTGTGATTTTGAAAAATGTTTGTTGTTGTCATTGTACGTGTATCTATTGTATTTGCTCGGATATGTTATTGCAAATTTGCGTTTTGCATGAACAGCTTAAATCACAATTATGTTGATGATAAATATATATTATTATATTTACGCTTGTATATAATTACATTTGTTGTAAAAAAGATCAGCGGCGATAAATAGAGGAAAACTATTTTTCATTCACAAGCGCGTAATGTTCATTTCAAGCTACATACATGTTGTATCGTTGCCTAGTTTTTGTATGGAATAAATATGTAACCAACTCGTTTTGACATCGGCCCAGTAATACTACAGTACAAAATTATTTTATGGCTATCTAAGAGTTTTGTATACGTATTAGAGTAAGCGCAGCTTGCAATACATTTTATAAATACGCTGCATCGGGTTTGTTGCAATTTATATAAAACGCGTTCTCATTTATAAAGGCGCTGCCTTCTATTATCGGGTTACTTCCTCTCAAAGAAGAAATGAAGACACTCATATGATGCATCCGCCAATTGAAATAAAATAGTTGTATGCTCTTGTTTAATTTCTAGCTACTTTATGTGCTGTTTGGCGATAAACGTAGAAAAGTTCGATCATGAAACCTATTCCGTAACCATTCATGACCTGTATACTTGTGTATTCTTTGGAAAATGAAATTCGACGAAATTATCCCCATCAATTTCAGCAACATTCTGGAGCTTTTAATATGCCCAGGACTACGAATGATTGTAGAGAACACAACATAGTTGCAGAGTGTGACAATAATAAACACATAGTTTGAATATGTTTGTTGATACAAATGTCTTGTTGTGTAGTGAATACTTTACAACGGTACTACAGAAAGCAAAGCGGCCAAATGTTTTTGAAATTCAAGAACGCGCAAAACATTACGGACAATATATATATAGCGTTAGTTTTCTCATATATTTTGTTAAAGCTCGTAACTCTGTAGTACATTGACTTGCTATCGACTGTTTAACTTGCTCGTGCACTGTTGTATTGTTATATGAATGAAGGAAACATGTGCATAAAAGGTATGAGGAAATCAGACAGGGAAGGTAGCACTCAGCCTAACCAGCCGATCATGGAAATCAGAAATACCACAGCACAACTACACTGAGAAATGCCCACACATAAACCAAAGAAACAACCGACATGTTGATAAGCATGTGGCATTCAATCGACATGCGTCCTTACATAACCATTGATCTGCCATGAGTATTGTATTCAGCTCCTAAATACAAATGTAGTTACACACGCAATGTTAGATGCTCGGTTGATTAACGAGTTAAAAATGTCATGATTACTAGCAAATGTCTTCAACCCACATAGTCAATATACGCCCCCAATACACGTGGGTATTGAATAATGAACAATGCATTGAGAAATAGAGAATTACCAATGGGACATCATGCATCTGATATGATCTGCTATATTGTTAGCGAATATAAACCTTTGACCCTGTTAATGTGGGGGATAGTTAAGTCCGCATGTCCTATGGGTGTTCAAATGTTACAGACCAAAAAGTAATTTGTCAACAACACCATGTCCAATATAGCAAAATGGAACGTACACAATGTCAATGGCTTACTTTCAACAAAAAGAATTTACAATACATTCATTTCAAACATTTTTATTATAAAATACTAAAGAAAATTTGAATACAAGTTCTTATGAATGTGCTCATTTAAGCGGTTCATTGTCGCTGTTCCGGGCATCGTTTTGATATAAATGTAAAGTATGGATTTGTGTGTCCTTGTAGTTCGGTAATCGCTCCAAATCGACAGTGTTTTCACTAACCAGTACCAATCTTCACGCCTTAACTTATTAATCAGTTGTAATTTGCACGGTTTTCTTATTCATGACAGTTCAGCTAATGTAACAAGGTAACAACGCACATGTATCGTCCCTCAATCTATATTTGGTACAGGAACCGAAAGTTTGAAAATATACATGTCATCAAATGCTCATTTTAGTGTGTATCTTTTCCTCCTGATTACGATTATGAACCGTATTCTCATTTTATTAACATTTAAAGTGGATAGTGTCTTTGAGTGACAGACACGGTTAAAACTGTCCTTACTGGTACCTGTTGGCAATGGGATGGAATAGTGATTGAAATCTGTCTCGACATTGCCAATCAGTACATGCAAATATACTGGTATATTCATTTTGCCCATGATGAAAACATAAGTCCAAAACAGGAAGGTTTCGGTGTCGACAGGCTATTATAAATTTGAAGATAAACATGATGCCCAGCTTTTGTTTTGATACAATATGTATATACGGTGTGTATGTAACTTATATATTTATCATTTATATATTTATTATATTCGAATTATAACAAGGTGTGGGACGTACGCCTGTAGACATAATACATTTGTATGCAATTTCGTCGTAAAATAAATTTGTGCAACATAGTTATTGCATATGTTTTGTATTTATAGCAACCCCTAAAGCATTGTTCAAAGACACCTCCTTCGGTTGTTGTTCAAAGTTGGTTACATTATTACATGATTGTGTAAAGAAGAATTGTTGTCTACGTAGAAATGAAGCCATCCAAACCTCGTCCGGTGTGTGGTTTCAAGAAGACTGCTCTATAGACACTGTTGCTCAATAGATGAGATATACTTTGTACACCATGACAATGTTAAGTTCTACGCCCATTCACTCAATATAACTATGTATGCTACTTGTGTAAGTCGCTTGCAGAGTAATCCAATTGTGAAAAGAGAGAAATCGTCCGATAAAAATAAAACAAACCAGAACTGCAATTTACCGAAAACACTCTCGATGACAGCACAAAATCATTCACGATTCCAATAGAGAATTTACAGAACTGCAGTTTGATCACAAACATTCTTTCAATTAGTACACATTTCAGCAATAATGCAAACAAATATGTCTATAATTAAATCACAAAATTTGGCAGATTGATTTGATCTAAATAGCACAAAAAACTAAACACAAACGAAAACGTTAAACTATTCACGAAATCGTTCCGGGAAATTGCACTCATTGCTCAATTGAACATAAATTTGCCGATCAATTGCTTGGATTATGCAATAATATTTCATAGCCATTATGTCTGGCAACGTAATGGAAATTATTCATTTTCTAATAACAGCTGCTTTTATAATTTAATTAACATATTTTAATTAACATGCTACTAGTATGCTGAGAACATTGTAACGATCAGAGAAATACAATTACCACCGTCTTAAAGGATTGCTTCAAGGTATGCGTACCTGTATAACATAATATACTAAGAAATCATTTAGAAAACGATAATGTTTAAAATTATGTAAAAACATCAACAATGACTTGAACATCAAACAACTAATCGATTCAATTAATTTACAAATCGGCACAATTGTGTATTTGACCAAATACAGATGAACAAACAAAACAAACAAACAAATAAACAAGCGAACGAACACACATTAAATACACACATGTACAAATCAAGTTTTAAATATGTACAATAAGAAACAGTTTAATATACAACAAACAATAACAATATATTGACATAAGCAACAACATCATAGTAAGTTACATGCTACATTAGCATCAGTAGTCGCAACGATAGGGACACAAGTAGGAGTAACTGTCTGATCAACAGACATAATTACATTATAACAACAGAATTACACTATTATACCACATGCTCTAGATCATAGTATTGCAGGACATATTGAATGTACGAAACTCCAGTAATTACACTAGACATCAGTACATCTATGTGTCGCATCATACTAATTGAACATAACATTTAGTTCCAACGAGGCAGATGTTTGGAGTTATTTACAATAGTATACACCACAAAAGCGTTTTTCTAGTTCTCAGGTATTACACCGACAAGTAAGTGTTTGTCTAGAGAATCAGACATGGTCTATACCATGATTCGTAAAAGTGACACGATGGAAAAAAGATTGAAGACGCGAGCAATTACAAATATGGGTATTGACAAGAACACTGGTACTAAACGCATTACATAAAATATTGTGTTTCTGGAAACCCGAATTTCCATATTCTTCACCGCAGAACACTGGTTGTTTAAGAGATGCAAATAAAATAAATGCATTCCTACCTACAGTACCTACTCTGTTTCTTCAACGAATTACCGGAACCAAAATGTTCTAGCTTTGGCCTAACAAACTTAAACCATCTAGCTAGGGTAGTTCCCCAGACATATAATTTCGACAACCCAGTAATGGTTCAAACCTGTGTCGGTTAAGGGTATGTTATTTGAAGTCCACTGCCATAACCATTCACCCTCGGGGTCCATTTTTGACTCACAAAAGACAATGGTGTTTGTAATGGTTTGTTTGATTACAATTTTAGAATTCATGAAATGATCAATATCTCATGTCGATTAAAATAATGTATGGTTTTGACTATTTTAACTATTTCATCAGCCAACCAAATACATGTTGTAGAAAGAAACACGTTTACCAATCAATCAAATACACCCTTGTCATTTGTGTAAATGCAGTAGTCGGCATCAATAATAATCATTAATAACAGTTGATTATTCATGGGTATATATTTGCGTAAAAGAAAATTTCGTGGTGTCATTTATTCCCTAAATATCGCAGTTCAAAACAAGAATAGATAACAATGATAGATATTATGTTGTACGTACTTTTAGCAAGGTATTTGAAGTCTCATTTATTAAAAAGCACTTAATTTATCTTGATATACATACCGCGTGTCTGCCTTGTAAGATAATTTGTATCATTAGAAGTGATACATGTAGCAAAACATCGCCAAATAGAAATGCAAATCATTTTATGGCGTTAATGTGATCTCTATCTGCCGAATTTATTGAATGAATATCAAATGTTATACTTTGTTTTAGCTCTCATTTCACTATGTTTCTACAACTTTTGCCAAAATATTATCTAGCAAACATCATCCAACTGTAATAGTTTGGCTGTACAGTACTAGAGACTTGGCAAGGGTTTAGTTCTGGCCGAGTTTTAACATATTGTCTAACAAACCAGAACGCCTAGGTGCCAACTCATTGTCAAATTAATTGTAAAGCGTACTTATTTGTATCATGAAAATCTTGTAATAGATTGATTACGTATCAATGGGTTTACAGAAGTATAACCGTGCTTTTCCAGATGTTGGATAGGGCTATGAAGGCACCTGTCGCTTTTCCAATCCTGATATTTTCATCTTCATCTAAGCCTCCTGTATTGTTCTCGACACTCGCAAGATATATGAAACTCCTCACTTCGTCGATAGGCTGATTATCCAGTGTAAGCTGACCTTCGTTTCAGTGGTTGATTATCATGCTCTTAGATTTCTTGGCATTGACGTGAATACCTGTTTGCTTGGCCGTAAGGTCTAGACTATTTGTCTTACGGAACTAAGAGATGGGAATAATGAATGACTACGAGTACTTATAGTAATAACAACATATTGCAATGTTCCTTTACAGTTTGTCTTTTCTCTAGGAGATAACGTCATTCAGAAACTTATTATTTTCCTAGTGATCTTCTGTACAGAGAGCCAAGTTATACATTTGTATTTAGTTCCTCAATATGTTACAAACCCGATGTTTGAAGTTTTGTTGATTAACGTGTTCAGACTACTAGCCAATATCTTCAACCCACACAGTCACAAATACGCCCCCAATCAATATAAGTTGGTATTAAATGATAAACAATACATTGAGAAATACCAATGGCACATCATTCATCTCATACGATCTACTACATTGTTCGCGAATATTTATCTTTGGTCATGTCAATGTGGGTGAAAGTTAAATGTTACAGATTGAACGAGAATATCAATCATAGAGAAGGGAATCCAGTCGTATTATCCTGAAACTATGACACTACGTCGGTATTTACAATTATACATGTACGTATCAACTGTAAAGCAATGTGTCTATTAGTATATCGTAACCATTTAATCAACTCCATTAACGCCAATACAGATTATTCTGATCAGCTCACGTTCGTATTATCAATACCAAATTATGATTTAAGTTTTAGATTAAGAACATTCACTTCACTGTTTTTCAAAATATAATCACCCACTTTGACTGTTTTTCACAATGGGTTGCTCAACTACGTGTGCTTGCAAAGATGGTGTCGTATATATAGGAATTATATCGTCCAAACCTCGTCTGAGTGTCCTCTTGGTGAACGTTTCTCATGAAGACTGCTTTGATGAAGTTAGAGGGCGCCAATTTGTAGACATTGAAAAGGCGATGTTCTTAAATGTTCATAACTATACGCAACGTGTGCTAGTCGCTTGTAGTTAAAGGCGAGAAATATTTCGATTAAAATAATACCAAATACAGTACTGGGGTACTGCAATGTACTGAAAACACTTTCGAGTGTAAAGCAAAAAACATTCACGACTCGATTAGAGAATTTGAAGAACTGCAGTTTGAATGGAAGTATCCTCTTAATTAGTAGACATGTCAGTGATAATGCCAACAAATACACCTATAGTTTATTACAAACAATGGCCGATTGAATTGATAACTGAAAAGAAAAAACTAAAGCAAACAAACACGTTAAACGATTCAAGAAATAGTCCCAGGAAATTGCACCTATTGCAGAATTGAAAATAAATTTGCCGATCAATTGCATAATTTATGCTATAATATTTCAAAGGCATTTTGTCTGGCAATGTAATTAGAGGTATTTACTTTTTAATTGTAGTTACTTTTATAATTTAATTAACATTTTGTTTAAATTAACATGGTATGGCAAATATTGTAATGATCTGAGAAATAAAATTATTATCGTCTCGAAGATTGCTTCAAGGTATGCACACCTGTATAACAACATTATTACAGTATTGGAACACATGATCTAGATCATAGGATTACAGTGATTAGTAATTCCTAAAGACATCAGTACATCTATGTGGTCGGATCATACTGATCACACATACGATTTAGTTGCAAAGAAGCAGATGTTTGGAGTTACGTACAATAGTATACATAGTAGTAGATTTGTTTGTTTTACTCTTAAGGTGATACTTGAAGAAGTAGTGAGTTTCGAGAGGAGCATGCATTGTTCATGTAAGGGTTCATTCATTTAAGTGACTCTTTCTTCATTGGTGACTTATAGCCGTGGATGTTAATGTGCGCAAAAGATAATGCATGGTCACGTATCAACCATACAAATCCAATTTCAACCCTGATATGAAGTAGAATTACAATGATGGCTTCAATTGATTACGCACAATGTATCATTAGAAAATGCAAAAGTAGTTTCGAAAACATCTGAAAATAGAACGGCAAATGGCGTTAATGTAAAACAATTTCTAAATAATTTGAATGAATATCAAATGTAATTATTTGTTTAGGCTTTCGTTTCAATATGTTGCAATATGAGATGTTCAAATTAAGTATGACAAATAACTTCCAATTGCTACAGTTGGGTTGTTCAATATAAAACACTTGGCAAGGAGTTTTACCTGGCTGAGTCTTAAAATATCGTTTTACAAACATGAACGACTCAGTGCCAACTGATTGTCAAATAAATTGTACAGCGTAAACATTTGTAACATGAATGCCTTGTAGTAGATTGATTACTTATAAATGGCTTGAAAGTAGTTTAGAATATTGAATGGAACGGCGAAGTTCTAATAACAAGTTGCACTGTTGCTTTACTAGTTGTTTCTTTGTTTGTTTGTTCTATCAGATAAATCGCCCTGCACTAAAGTATCAATTATTTACCAACCAGTTGTTCAGTTTGTTGTAACAACACTATGCAGGGTAACTCATTGTTTATGTTACAACTGGACCCCAGCAAATATAACTCCAATGTATCTTTCCCATCAGTGTGTCCTACTTACTGGCAACTATCAACTTACTTTTGTTGCTAATGTACGCATTAAAAAAACAAGCAGGATTTAAGAAATTGTTTACAATAAAAAAGGCTAGCCTATAGTTGATTAAAAAATCTCTGTCACAACCGCGTAAACAAACATTCACCCCGGTCGATTATTAAAGGTGTTTCGGGATAAAATTATACCATCAATAATACGCTGAAATGATTAAAAAGCTATTTGTCCTATAGCGTTGTGGTTATACTTTCTGCAAATAGCTATTCAGAAATGTAGTATACTGTTTAGGTGAGAACATAATTAAAGTACCGCATCTGGACGCATTGCATTACCTGAACGACTTTCTAGGGACCATAAAGCAATATTCGTTTAGTATCAGTCTAAAACGCAATGACCGGACAGTATATTATCACAAATAGGCAATCTATTTCAATGAAGTTATATTTGCTCACGTTAGAATGATAACTGTAATGGAAACGATCCAGATTTGAGAAATGATCAAACATTGACTTCTGAGAAACCAGGGAAAACATCAAAACATACGAGTTAACATAACAGTTTTGTTTGGAAGAAGCGTCTTACTATACCGAACGATGTCAATGAAGTCGGTGTGTGTTTGCATTGTGAGGCTTCGTAAAATATACCAATGAGATATTCTCTCCATTATTGGTTGGCGCTCAAATAACGGAACAGAAGCACGCGAATAACAGAATCCTGACATTCGGTACAGTCCAAATATCATGGCTGACGAATGGATATATGATTTATAGCCCAAAAGTGTCTCACAATATTTGAAAGACAATTCTTGGCGTGCGTGCCGATAAGAATCACGACACTGATGGGGATAATGTATCATAAACGGACATAATACAATTCCCTAGGGTGGTTATCATTCAATGTAATTAAATACGCATGCAAAACACTATACCAGACGGGAAAATATTATTTAACCGATAATTTCATAACTTGCTGTGTAATTTCTCGACATTTTATATAAATGAATAAAACACTTGTCAAATTGTTTTTCTTCTATTACAGTGCTGTCGGGTAATTTTGCGCACCTAACGGATATTGGCTTTCTAAACTTGAGATTGTTTTTATTTTTAGAATAAATTAGGGTGATGCTTCGTAATTATTTAAACCTCTCGGTCAGGGATAACCCATGAAAGTGCAAGCACTTATTTCCAATGGGGTCCTGTGTTTTTGCTGAAGGGACAGCAGGTGGAAGAGATAGTGTTGTGATACAAGGTATCCGGGCGAGATGCCCTAGCTCTTTCCGAAGAGACACCTTGGTTCTTTAACGTGCCCGGTGTATAGCACCGATACACGCGAGACTACCTCTGGGTTGCTTACCAGTTCATCTCTAGTTAGGTGGGAAACACAGAAAATCGTTTCAGAAATGATCAAGTGCCCCGGCCGAGGATCGAACCCGGGACCTCTCGATCAGCAGTCAAGCAGGCTATCCGCTCGACCACCGTACCACCTACTACAATGCTTGGAGAGAAACAATCTTCATTGGCAAATGAATACCTTCGCTAAACTAGGTCAAATATCGTCCCAAACAACATGGCTGCCGGTTTTCATGACGTAAATTGTTTCGGCTAATTCTGCGCAGGTGGAATTGTTTTTTGTATAGTCTGTTTCAAGGATTTGTTTCACAAGCAATGTATCACAGTATCGAAAGAATAGGTCGTTAAGACATTGTTGACAAATAAGTAAAAGTCATCATCCATTAATAGGTGCTTTTAATCAATTTATGTGTCACGTGGTATGTCAAATAAACGAAAATCGCCGTTGACACTCATTTTGGTCAAAAGTTCGTAAAATACTTTTCCGATTTCGTTTATATGAATGTAAAACTTAATATAGGTAGTACACATCTACCAAAACTTGAGGACCGAAAAAAAACAACCCAGCAAAGTCTGTAAGAAATAGAAAGTTAAGGTGCGCAGAATTACCCGAAACGACTGTATTTAATTTAAGGGGCTTTCAACAGATGAAATGTTATTTCACTAGACATTCCACTCATTGCACTTTCATGAGAATCCCACCAAAGCTAAAGTTAATTAAACGTAAACTAATAAATTGGCTATGAGACATGGTGTGGTCAATATACTGACTTATAATGTCACTATAGAATAATCGATATCAACACACAAGTAAGTAGACAACCCCATTACTTATATAAATCGTATAAGAACTTTGTTTGATTGAATACTATATATGTGCGTGGGAGTGGAATCCACATCAATGAAAAATAAATACGTGTCTCCTTTCAATAATGAAAAACAATTACATTTCTTATCTTACAATTATTGTAACAGCTATCCAGTAACTAGGGAGGAACATATATGAATTACTCAACTTATTCAAAATAGATACAGATCGTCTTGAGACTGTTTATCCTTCGTGAAAAGATAATGGAATATTGGAACTCTTGTATATTGGGAAACAACTTAATCACGTTAAATCAGAAGAAAACACAAGTTAGACAATGTTAGAATGTGGTAGTTGATATTTTTCCGCGTTTAAAAAATAAGTATAGTTTTTTTTGCCAAAATCGTTTCATTTCCTCATATCTTTTTTACATAGTTCGTACTGCTTTTAAGAAAACTATATTATACTTTCTGTAGTTAAAGGGGTTACACGTGGAAAATGTTGAAGTATTGCAGTTCACCATAAACAAAGGATTTCAAGAGCAAAGCTGGCCGATCATTGGCACCATGTTTGAAATATGATCAGAAATGCTCAGTATGTTAATGATATTGTACGGAACATGTTTGTTTGACGTAATTGTAAGTACATGAATACAGTAGTTGTAATAAAAGTTAACACTAAGTAATAAAACATTAAGTAATATACGATTAAGTACTTTAGTGCAAAACGAATGTGGATTTCTGCAAAATAATTTCTGTAAGATAATCTGTACTCATGGGTATTCATTGTCGGCAATGCTTTGAATGAATCTGTCGAAATACGGTGTATCAATTTTCGGTAGAAATGTGTTTAATTCTTTAATTTAAGATTCAACGAAATTGTCATATTACCAATGATCCTTGATATTCAACCCCATTAAATCAGCATAGCATGTTGTTCATTATATGCGAGAATGGTAGGACAGGTGATGATAGTTTGTTCATTATTATAATGGCTATAATGTTAATTGCATATTGAGCTCTATATTAATGATCTAGCAGTGATTTATTAAAGGTCTTGCAGGGTCCGATTTCCATTACATTGGACTTTCGAATATGCCATGTCCTCCAATCGTGGAAGAATTGTTATTGACGTGAAGTAGAGAACATTATGAGTGGTTGATAAATATTTTCATGAATTTATGTGGACTGACCACCGTACAGTACTGACAATTGTAGACTAATGGCGCTTAACATGACACAAACATGCTCATAATCTACTTCATCGTCCAAATAAATTGTTGGAAATTAATATTAATTGTGACATCTGTTACATGGGACACACATCTATGGGGAAATGAGGAGTCTGATCTTACGTGTATGCATTGTACATATGTACAGTCAGTCTGCAACATGTGCAACTGCATTTCTTAAATTGTAGTATTTACAATACATCAAATACATTTATTGATAAATGTACAACATATGTGTTGGTAGTTGTGCTGTGATGTTTCTAATTTCTGTGCTCGACTGGTTAGGTTGAGTGCTACCTTCCCTGTCTGATTTTCTCATCCATTTTTTGTTACTAAGTTATTTCTTTGTATTTTTATAAGATACAGCAATTTCTACCTGAAACAACATTGTTTTAGAAACAGAATGAACCAAAACCACTTTCGATAATATCGAATAAATCATTCACTACTCCATTAGAGCATTTACAGAACTGCAGTTAGCTTGAAAGTATTATCTTCATTAGTAAACATTTTTAGCAATATTGCCAACAAAAACACATATAGTTAAATCACAAAGTTTGGCAGATCGAATTGATCTAAATAGAAATAACCTAATGTACAAACAAAAAAGTTAAACTATTCAAAACAAAGTTCTGGGAGAATTGCACCGATTGCTCAATTGAAAATAAATTTGCCGATCAATTGCATGACTTGTGCAATAATATTTCACAGTCATTTTGTCTGGCAATGTAGTAAGATTTAAATACTTTTCAACTGTAGCGGCTTCAATCATTTAATTATTCTTTTTAAAATTAACATGGTATGTCAACTATTGTAATGATCATAGTAATACGATTATTACCGTTTCGAAGACTGCTTCAAGGTATGTGCACCTGTATACCATAATAACACCCAGAAAGCATTCAATTACCCTTCAATTCAAGTAAATTGGTAAGTTGCACAATTGTGTACTTGGCGAAAATCAGATGAACAAACAAAACAAACGAACAAACAATTAAACAAACAAACAACTATCATTTACACACATGTACAACATGTATGAGGAAATCAGACAGTGAAGGTAGCACTCAACCTAACCAACCGAGTACAGAAATCAGAAACACCGCAACTGAACTACACTGAGCAATGCAATTCTTTTGATTCTATTGATTACGTACTTTAAGCAAACTATGATCATAGTAATGATTCCGCGTTTTTGTCTTCTAATATAATTTGTATCACTAGAAAATGCAAGAAATGGTTCGAAAACATCTGCAAATAGAAAGGCAAACGGCGTTAATGTGAAATAATCTCTTAATTTATTGAATGAATATCAAATGTAATTATTTATTTAGGCTCTCGTTTCAATATGTTGCCTTAACAGATGCCAAAGAACCTTCTATTGTTATATTTGTGCTGTACAGTATAAAACACTTGGCAAGGCTTTTGTTCTGGCCGAGTTTTAAAATATTGTTTTACAAACATGAACGACTCTGTGCCAACTAATTGTCAAATAAATTGCACAGCGTATATATTTGTAACATGAATGCCTTGTAATAGATTGATTACATATCGGTGCGTTGGGAATAAAGAATGGCGTATTCTAATACTAACAACAGGTTGCAGTGTACTTTTACAGTTTGCTTGTTTTCACGGAGATAACGTCATTCAGTAACCTATCAGTTTCGTAAAAATAATCACCAATCAGTCGTAAATCTTGCTGTAACAACACTATGCAGGGTGGTAGTCTTAACTGCAACAAGATTCTAGCTAAACAAAACTGCAAATGCATCGATTTCACATATTTTTGTTCCAATTAATGGCCACCATCGACTGTCTGAAGAGTTAATTCGCTGTGTTTACATTCAAAAGACGAGGAAACTACGACTAACGATGGTGTAAAAAGGATGCATAAATGCATAAACGAATAAAAAAAACAAGGCATGTTACGGAGGTACGATACAGGGTATGGTTGTCGATCAGTGGGGACATCGACCGAGCAGGGCCTGCTTACTTCTGATTGTGTATGTAAGGGCATATGCGTATCAAGTGAGCATGTATTATCATGATTTGAATCCATAATTGACAAGCCATACAACCATATCTGCTGGCTAAAATGAAATGAGGAAATCGGACAGGGAGGTGAGCTCCCAAGTTAACCAGCCGAGCACAGAACAAAGTAACAACGCAACTACACTGAACAACTCTCCCACCAGACACGCACGTTATATTACCATCTCTTTTCGACATCTAGTTTCCAAACCCTATCTGGCCCCGTTCGTGCATCTATAAATAAATACACATATAACATTAAACATAATTAGTCTGCTCACCATCCATTACGCCATGTGGTTGGCCATATGATTTCCATACATGCTAACATCGCTACTGCCAAATGTCCAATTTATCAGCGTTATGACCACATGCGATAGAAAAACGTAATAGTAGCGCTTAATCAAATTGCGTAAACAATTTATATTCTGCAAATCAATTGGCTGTTTGTTCAATTTGCATCATGTGCAAGTTCTTAAATTGCAATGTTTAACTGAACACAACCAATGGACTCGCCAATGTCCATTAACAATACTTGGTACAAGCTATTGCAAATGTTCATTTCGTTATAAATGTAGGTAGTGTTGTGACATATAGTAAATGTCTATATAATGTCAATGAAGACACCTAGATTGCCAACAATTGTTCCTAACAAGTAGTGTACATTTCGTTATCAATGGTTATAGTACTGTGATATTTAGAATACAAGGGTCATTCAATAAATTCGTGGAATAGGTGTATCATTTAATACACAATGGCACAGAGAAATAAAAACTATATCACAGACCGAGTCAGTGGCTAGCGTTTCAGATAAACACTGTATTTTCTTCTAGCTCGCTTCGTTAACGCATGGCGTTACTTTTACTATTGACAAGAAGATAACTAATTTGTTTTATATGTTGTTCAGATGAATCATTCATAATTTCTTGCTCCCATCCCTCCCTTATAAGAGAACATGGTTCTGTGGAATGCTGCCAGGATAACAAAATATATCTAGCTGGAATGCAGCTCATATAAATAGTGCATTTTCACTGCAAAACATCATTATAGATAAATACACGTTGTATCAAGAACCGAACAAGTTTTTGTCGTATGTAGCTCAGATATTTCTTACATTTTTATTGCTCGCTATGCTCGCACAATAACTTAAGTAAATGTGAATAGCATGTAGACAAGGAATATACGTAGCATGCTGCTCAGAGAAGTAGACTTAGTGCAAAATGACAAAACTATTGCTTATTTCCAGCATTACAAACTCATTGTCCATGCTAATAGCTAATTATTATACTGTTGTTTCATTATACTCTTAAGAATGTAATGGAAGAATGTATTGACGTGTCGAGAAACATAATACTATCACATCAATACGATCTAGTTAAATTGAGTTAATTATTTATTCGACAATGTGATAACGGTAATGGAAACGTCAATGAAATGGAATAATAACCGAACATTGACTTTACCGGAAACCTGTGGATACATCATAACATATTTGGCCTACAGGAATATACTATTGTCGGCTATCAGTGTCTATTGACAATCATATCGTGAGATGTACTATGAACAAGCAATGGTTGGTTTTTTAATGACCCATAGTGGATGAATTATGAACCATTGTGCAGACATAATCACTAATATCACAGCAACCATTTGCTACAACAATTTATCATGGAATGACAAAATACAAACCCCGAGAGAAGTTTAAGTTTGCTAAGTCGTCTCATATATGTATAACATACTTTTCAGTCCAATGTTCAACATTTTATGTAAATCCATGAAAATGGCGCGAATGTCATCTTATTGCTGTCACATGATTTCTAATACGTTTGCGTTTTGTATTGCAAGTGAATTCCACTTGCAACTTTCAGCATAATGGCCTTTTAGTTTTACTGTTCAAATTGTATATGCTTCGTTTCTGTCAGAATGCATTGTAGTTTGGTCGTATGGTACATGGTTGTCTTGTAGTTATTGTTTGTCTGCTAGCTATTGGTCTTAGTATCTATGACTCCCTTAAAATACTGAGTAGCCCACAGACAATCCACATACACACAGAAGCGACACAATCGCCGAGCCACCAACAAATGTGTGAGACAGCCATGTCCCCAAAAATGAATGATAACTACACTGTGTATAGTGCTGGTTTAGCTGTTACTTTTTCCCGTTTGTTGTTGTCCTTGTTACCTGTTCAGCAGACTTGTGTATTTATCTTGTTCATATTCTGTTCGTTTTGTGTCTCTTGTAGCTTGCAGTTTCTTCCGAGAGTTGCTCCCCTTTCTGATCCCCTAGTTTCAATTTAAACATCAATTTATACACAAGTCTGTGTGTTTGAGCTCCTAAACCGTCAAAAATAATCATTTCTTAAATATTCAACAAAAAAGTCGTCCTCAAATCGCAATATTCGTCATATGCTAAGGTTATGCCTTCGTATAGAGCTAGTAGTTCATGCATTGATATTTGTGTCCCGTTCGTTCTCTGTTCTTTCTTACATGTGATCATGTTCAGTTCAAATTGTGACGTTCCAATGTATGGTAAATCATACATTGTAAATTGGAAATGGTGCTAAGGGTATTTGTATATGATTCCAAGGTGGGTAGACAAAACCTGTTATTTAAACACATTTTACACGAAATCGAAAGGAGAATCGCAATGAATACGTGCGTAGGAGTACAATTTACATCAGATAAGAATAAACATTTTATTGAGTAACATTGAGTCTAATGTTATATTAGAGGTCCCAATTAAGCAAAGAACGGGTTTATTAATTACTAGACTAAGTGCTCCACTTATTACAACAGTATGTTCGTCTTGAGACTGTTTTCCTTTCGTGACAAGAAAATAGAATATCGAACCTCTTGTAAAGTTAGGAACAAATGAATCACGCCAGAAGGACCAAAAACTGGTTATTTGTATGCATCGGTGACGTCTAATAGCAATGCATTATTATGCATTCAAACTGTTTTGCTTTTAGGGGGAGGGTCATAATTAATAAGAGTAGGATATGGGATGGGGTCAGGAAAAAATAATTAGTTCGGTAGGGAGTCTGACTTTCTTTTGGCTGATTTTGATTCAATGTATCAGACCTCTCATCTAAATTATGACTCGTCCCTTACGTAGAAAAAATTGTTGCCAAATGGCTCTTAACATCTGCACCATCTACTTTATCACCAACGCCCATTGTTCGACATTCATCAGGATTATAACAAATAATATCACATGGGTGACCATCTATGGGACCTTTGCAAGCAAGACTTAATTGTCATAAATTAGTTGTTGTGCTACTGTATTTAGCTAAGTTTACGAGTGATAGTACCTGATTCGTGCATGGTTTTGTTGAAATGTGTGTTATAATTGTGGCATGTTGTTTTGTTGCGATTGTGTACGCATTGCAACATAGAGACCACGGCCTTGCTCACCTAATATTCTGCAAATTTCGCAGAGAAAAAATCTATTTCATCTCTTGATGGTAAGATTTTGATAAATACCCGTATATCCTTTCGATATTTAATCAAATGTATTAATATGAACGCAAATGAGTCTGCTCATCATGTAAAACTGTATGTGATTGCTGTCATACACGCTAAGATCGCATTTAAATAAATGTTTATACGTCTAGATAACCACGGATCGACCACAAACGTAAGGCAAACAAGCGCAGGGCTTAACAATATTGCTGAAACACTTACAATTCTGCAAATTATTTGTCTGTATGGTCAATTGACATTACGCAAGAGCAGAGATCGCTCATTCTGATAGTTTGTCGAAAGTGCTTGGTGAAGATTTTCCAGTCAATCTATTTGCCAATGTGATTACAATTTACCGTTAAATTGATTTAAAGGGTATTGATTGATAACTGGCGTAATGTCAATTTAAAAAATGTGCAACCCACAGTTCTTGAAGTGGAGTATTTACATTACTAGTATTACAATTAATGGTATCATATGTTTATATTTCAATCTAGCCTGAGATGTTTGATGCACTTCCATTTGTAGAGTAAATGCAATAATGCAATTAATTACAGTTAATTACATTATATTTGTAATACAATTTGCATTCGTAAATATCAACGAAGTCACAAGAGACGGAAATATTGTTCGAATGTTTATTATTGATATAATGCAATACTATGATAAGTTTTGCTGATGTGGCTTCTAATGTTAGGATGTCAATTATGTTAGCGCGTGTAGGTATGTAAGCGGAATTGATACCAATAAAACTGAGAATAAATAAGAACCAGTCATAATAAAAAGCAATTTAAAATTAACTGGGGTGGCTTTTATTCTATGAAAATAAATGAGCGTGCAAACTAAACTTCATTCTCTTGTCTGCTTCATAGCTATATAGATATCAGTTACAAAGAATAAAATGAATGCCGTATATGTGCTGTATGTTGATGATTTGTTAAATTGTAGTGAGTGCACAGTCAAACTGGTTAAAATCCAACATCATAGTATTGAATAAATCATGAAGATACTATATGGATTTTTTAAATCGGAATTATCATTGGATTATGGCTCTTAGTTTAAACAGTTGGTGGTGGCCTTCGACGTTTTGTTCGGAATCCAACATTGGTCCAATATTTTGGAATCGTGTGGTTATGTGGGGAATGAGTTTGGCAATGTTGGTATTATCCACAAAATTAATCAACATTTAATCCTGACGATATCAATGTCACTGGTGATGAATATTATACGAATGTAATGGAAGAATTTATTGACGTGTCGAGAGACATAAAATTATTATTACATGAATACGATCTAGTTAAATGGAGTTATTTAATTACTCTATAATGTGATAACGGTAATGGAAACGACGATAAAATTGTATAATAACCGAACATTGACTTCCAAAAACCTGTGGTTACATCACTACATATTTGGCGTACATGAATATACCATTGTCGGCTATCAGTGTCTATTGACAAGGATACGGTGTGATGTACAATAAAAAAAACAATGGTTGATGAATTCACGTCCAATAGTGGATGAATTATTAATGTTTGTGCAGACGTAATCACTAAAATCACAGCGACCATTTGCTTTAAGATTTAATCATAACATGACAAAACGCAAACCCCAAGGGAAGTTAGGGTTTGCCAGGTCATCTCAAATAACAAACTTTTCAGCTCAATGTTTAACGTTTTATGAATAACCATGACAATGGCACGAATGTTAACTTATTGCTGTCACATGATTTCTTACCTTTTTCTTACGTGTGCGTTTTGTATTGCAAGCGAATTCCACTTGAAACTTTTAGCACACGGTCCTTTAAGTTTAACTGTTCAAATTGGTTTTTTTTTTCTTTTTGTCAGAATGCTTTGTAGTTTGGTCTTATGATGCATGGTTATCCTTGTGGTTCGTGTTTGTCTGCTAGTAGTTACATGGGTCCAGTATGTACGACTTTTGTGGTAAGCACGCAGACAATCCACACCCCCACAGAAACGGGGCAATCGCACAGCACACATAAAAGAGTGAGACATAGAACGCACAATCCATATACCCAAAAAATGAATGATATCTACACTGAGTCGGTGGGCTCTCCTAGCTGATTCGTGTTCTCCTCTTTTGTTGTTGTTCTTGTTACCTGTGCAGCAGCAGGCTTGTGCTATTTCTTCTACATATTTTGTTTGTTTTGTGTCTATTGTAGCGTGCAGTTTCTGTCGAGAGTTGCCACCTTTCTAATCCCATAGTTTCGATTTCAACATCAATTTTTAAACAAATTCGTGATTTAAGCTCCTAAACCGTCAATTCTTAATTTACCGACAAAAAAGTCGTCATCAAATCGCAATATTCGTCATTTGCTAAGGTGATGCTTTCATGTAGATCTAGCAGTTTACGCATTGGTCTTTTTGTGCCGTTCGTGCTTTGTTCTTTTTTACGTATGCTCATGTTCTGCTCAAATTGTGACGTTTCAACATATGGTTAATCACACATAATAATTTATAGGCTATGAATTGGAAATGATGCTAAGGATATTTACATATGATTCCAAGGTTGGTAGAAAACACCTGTTATTTATTTAACACATTTTACACGAAAAAGTGACCGTTCTATACGTATTGAACTAATTCTTTGGCAAGAGTAAGTATATTCTATGATACTGTTATCTTTTGACAAATATTGTTGTTATTTGAATTTACGAAACGTGTATTTTGATAAGCATGTGGTTTTCTATGAACACATGACATTACGCTCCGAGTAATTTTCTGTACAGAGAGCCAAGTTATATACAGTTCCTTAATATGTTACAAACGCTATGTTAACGTGTTAACAATTTCCAGACTGCTAGCCAATATCTTCAGCCCACACAGTCAATATACGACCGCAATAGAAGTGGGTACTGAATGATAAGCAATACGTTGAGAAATACCAATGGAACATCATGCATCTTTTCGATATGTTACATAGTTAGCGAATATTTATCTTTGCCCATGTCAATGTGGTTGAAAGTTGAGTTTGAAAAAATATCAATCATAGGGAAGGGAATCCAGTAGCATTATCCTAAAACTGTGCCAATGCGTCGGTAATTACAATTATATGTATCAAGTGTAAAGCAATGTAGCTACTAGTATATCGGAATCATTAGAACATGTCAGTTAATGTCAAGACAGATTATTCTAATCGGTTCACGTTCGTATCATCAATACCAACTAATGGTTAAAGTTCTAGGCTAAGAACGTTCACTTCACTGCTATGGCGATTTTCAAATTTGGATGTTTTTTCACAGTAGGTTGCTCAACTACATGTGCGTGCAAAGACGATGTCGTTAATAAATAGGAACAATATCGTCCAAACCTCGTCTGGGCGTCCTCTTAGTGAAAGTTTCTCAAGAAGACTACTTTAACGAAGTTGTTTTACAACAGGGGCGCCACCTTGTAGGCATTGAAAAGGCGATGTTCTTAAACGTTCAAAACCATACGCAACTGGTGCTAGTCGCTTGAAGTAAAAGGTGCGAAATCGTTCGATTAAAATAACACCAAATAGTACCGGGGTGCTACAATCACGGTGCACAATCACGTGGTTTGTGACGTCATGAATAAATACTTACGGCGATTTTTCTTGGTTCAATCGGGCGTTTATTTTCCAAAATTACTGTTCGCGATACCAAAATGTGACATCACAAACCACGTGATTGTGCACCGTGACAATGTACCGAAAACACTTTCGATTGCATGGCAAAAAACATTCACGACTCCATTAGAGAATTTATAGAACTGCTGTTTGATTTGACGTGTCCTCTTTATTAGAAACATTTCAGTGATAATGCCAACAAATATACCTATAATTAAATGCAAAACTGGTAGATTGAATTGATAACTAAAGAAACACAAACACACACAGAAACCGTTATACTATTTATGAAAGAGTTCCGGGAAATTGCACCTATTTACTGCGCATACAATTGCGCAATTGAAACTAAATATGCCGATCAATTGCATAGATTACTTTATATGCAATAATCATAATCGTATTTTTTTCTGGCAATGTAATTAAAGGTATTTACTTTTTAATTGTACATGTAGTTGCTTCAATCATTTAACTAACATTGTCTTTTTTAAATTGACATGGTTTACCAAAAACTAAAATGATCAGATAAATAGAATTACTACCGTCTTGACGATTACTTCCGGGTATACGCACCTGTATACCACATTAAACACAGAAAGTATTTAGAAAACGATGATGTTTGTAATTATAGCAAAACATCAACATTGACTTGAACATCAAAACAACTATTCATTTCAAATTATGTGGTAATTTGCACAATTGTGTATTTGGTGAAAAACAGATGAACAAACAAACAAACAAACAATTAAACAAACGAACAACTATCATATAGACACATGTACAAAAGGTATGAGGAAATATGACAGGGAAGGTAGCACTCAACCTTCCCAGCCGAGCACAGACAATAAAAACCGACGAAAAAAACGCAGGATAACCCAATTTCACGAAGAAATTATAGAATATCGGTTATTGCATGAGAAAAAATGAAACGCAACCAAAACAAGTCAAGTTTTAAATATGTACAATAAGAAACTGTTTTATAAACAACATACATTAACAACATATTGAGACAAATAACAATATCAGAATCAATTACATAGTACATCAGCAGCAGTCGTAACATCAGGAACGCCAATATGTGAAATTGCCCGATTAACAGCGTCAGCAGACACAACACCAATAAAACAACAGCATTACACTATTAGACCTCATGATCTAGATGATAGGGTTGCAGGAGAGTAGTAAACGTACTGTAATTACAAGAGACATCAGTACAGCTATGTGGTCGAATCATGCTAATTGTACATAACATTTCAGTGCAACGAAGCAGATGGTTGGAGTTACGTACAAAAGTATACAGAGCAGTAGATTGTTTTTTTTATTCCTTAGGTGATAATTCAACACGTGGTGTGTTACGAGATCATACATGATTAATGACAGTGTTAGTTAAAGTGTGGAGAAATACTAAGGGCGCTTGTCATTTGTTTCGGATACTGACGAAACAACTGGTGCAAATGCCACAATAACATTAACAATATTGCGGTTCTGGTTACCTTATTTCTGCCCTAATTTCAGTTCGCCATTGCCCAAAATAATATGTGTATCATACATGTTATGGAATTTACCAAAGAACTTCGTTGATGATTTATAGTCGTGGGTGTTTATGTCCACATGCGGCATCCGTCAAACTTCATGGTCACATATGAAAAGGTATGAGAAAATTCGACAGAGAAGGTAGCACTCAACCTAACCAGCCGAGCACAGAAATCAGAAACACCACGACACTACCCTGAGCAATGCCCACACAAACCCATGCCGAAACGGCGACCAAATGAGGCACAACAACCCCGGGGCGTGCCCTAGTTTTAAACACTCAGGACAATGACCTAACGTTATGCGACCTCAAGAGGTACAACTGCCACTTGACCTAGTTAAAATAATGGGCAAGGTAGGAATGGGGTGGGAAATAATATAACATATTCCTAGCAACTACACTGATCAAACCATAAACATCCAATGTCAAACCTTAAATAGAAATACAATGGCAACCTCTATTGATTTCTTACTTTAAGCAAACTGTTATCATGATATGCATTCCATGTTTCTGACTTCTTAGATAATTTGTCTCACTCGAAAACGCATGTAATGTTTCTTAAACATCTGCAAAAAGAAAGACAAGCGGTATTAACGTGAAAACAATCTCTTAATTTATTGAATGAATATCAAACGAAATTATTTGTTCAGGCTCTCGTTTCAATATGTTGCCATAACAGATACTAAAATATTGTCTAGCAAATATCTTCCCAATATTACATTTCGGTGGTTCAGTATTAAAGAGTTTTATCTGGCCGAGTCATAACATCGTGCATTGTCTTACAAACCTGAACGACTCAGTGCCCACTGATTGTCAAATAAATTGCACAGCGTAATCATTTGTAACATAAATGCCTTGTAGTAGATTGGTTACTTATAAATGGTAGGACAGTAGTTTGAAATAATGAATGGAATGGTGTAGTTCAATCAACAAGTTGCAGTGTTGCTTTACTGGTGATTCGTTTTTCAGAGAGAACGACATTTAGTAACTTATCAGTTTCTAAAAATTGAGTCTACTTAATTTTGTTGGTAATGTATACATTAAAACAAGATCAAGCAGGATTTAAGAAAATGTTTATAATAGAAACAAGACTAGTCTAATAGGGAGATGAGAAAAGCTCTAAATGTATATTATTTATATACCATGTGTGAAACCATTCAGAAAATATTATACTGTTTACGAAAGAACATACTTGAACGTTCCGCTTCTGGACACATTGCATGACCTGAAAGACTTTCAAGGGACCATAAAGCAACATTTGTTTAGTATAAATCTTAAACGCAATGATCGGACAGTATATTATCACAAATAGGCAATCTAATTCAATTAATTTATATTTGCCCACGCTAGAATGATAACTGAAATGGAAACGATCCAGAATTGAGAAATGACCAAACATTGACTTCTGAGAAACCAGTGAATACATCAAAACATATTATTTAACATAACAGTTTTTGTTTGGAAGAGGTGTCTTAATTCACAGAACGATGTCAATGAAATGGGTTTGTGTTTGCATTGTGAGGCTTCGTAAAATATACCAATGAGATAATATCCATATTATTGGTGGTCGCTCAAGTAACGAAACAGAGACACACGAATAACAGAATCCTGACATTCGGTATTGTCAAAATATCATGGCTGACGAATGGATATATGATTTATAGACCCAAAGTGCCTCGTATTATTTGAAAGACACTGTTCTGGGTGTGCGTGCCGATAATAATCACGACACTGATGGGGAAAATGTATCATAAACGGACAAGATATAATTCCCTGGGTGGTTAGCATAAAATGTAATTAAATGCGCATGCAAAAACTATACCAGACTGGAAAATATTATTTAACCGATATTTTCATAACTGGCTGTATAGTTTCTTGATATTTTGTATAAATGAATAAAAACACTCATACCAGTGGTATTTTTTCTATTATATTATTTAATGTCTAACAAGAGAAGAAATATTATTTCACTACACATTTCTCTCATAGCACTTTCATGACAATCCTACCAAAGCTAACATAAACATAACTTAACTCAATATGTATGCTATGAAATACCAGGGGTGTCCCACAATAACGTAGACTTTTGTCATAACCTTTTTTATTTAGACATGTATTATCACCAAATTTGCCGTAGAAAAACTTCAAACCTTTTTCAAGAGAATAGGTAAAAAGATTTTCTCACACAATGTAAGAAAGCCATTTAATCTGTCGCCATAGTAACTAATAGTTGGACAGGCGGGGCGGCGAATTATATAAACATTTTTAGCATTATTCCCCTTCTTATATTTCACTGATAGAAAGTCTTATTTTAACGCAACTTTGTGACATACAAGCGCAATATCCTTGGAACGTGCGCCGTAAATTTCGGTTCTATAAAGGTTACCGTTCTTGACTTTTGGTACAAAACAAAGCAACAGCTGCTGCGCGTCACCAGTGAAAATATGACGTTAGCGGAATACGCTGGAAATCACATTAACATGAAGTTTTGTGTGGACATCGGAAAGACGCCAGAACATATGTTTTAAATGCTGGAAACTGCTAAATCTAAATATCTTGAATCGAGTTTTCTGTTTTCAAACGACACAATTGCATCAATCGTGGTCAAAACCGAATAAATCGACATGGACCGACGGCAAAAACCAACGACGAAGGCGACGTCTCTACGCATTTTCTAGGACAACAGCGACATTGATCGACGTGCTATTACACATTTGAAGAAGAAAATAAACATTCGTAAGTTTTGTGTACGGTTTTGCCCATCTTTATAGCTACACTGTACACAGTTAGGAGCTTCACTTACCCTGGAAGCTCCACCGACGCCGTGACGTTCCGATGACGTGCCCCGCATACCGTACCCCTATCTATCTCCGTAAGCTGCAGAATTTGATACAAATTAGATACGACTTTAAAATTCCACGTACTTACGCAGAAAATATTATTTGCACTCCACACAAAATTATTTGTTTGTATGATGCATAGTATTGAACTTATGACAAAATTGTACGTAATTCTGCTACAAATTTCGTATGTGGTTGTCAATAACTTGACTTATCATGTCACTATGGATATTTGCATATAAACACACAGGTAAGTAGACAAACCTATCACTTATACATATCTTATACAGACTTTGTGGGAATGAATACTACTAATATATAATGTGCGCAGGAGTAGAATTGACATACGTGAAGAATAAATACTTGTCTCCTTCCAATATTGAACAACAATTACATTTCTTATCTTACAATTATTGTAAGAGCTATCCAGTAACTATGCAGGAACATATATGAATTATTCAACTTATTCAAAAGAGACACTGTTCGTCTTCAGTGTTTTTCCTTCGTGACAAGAAAATGGAATATTGGAACTCGTATAGATTGGGAAACATGTTAATTACGTTTAATCAGAAGAAAACACAAGTTAGACAGCGTTAGAATGTGTTAGTTGATATACATAGGTTTGTTTTTGATAAATTAAGTATATATAGTTTTATTTGCCAGTTATATCAATCTTTTGATCTCCTCACATCTTTCTTTACATATTTTTAATGCTTTTGAGAATACTATTATTATACTTTCTGAAGTTAAAGGGGCTGCGAGTGGAAAATGTTGAAACATTACAGTTCACCATAAACAAACGACCTCAAGAGCAAAGCTGGCCGATCAATGGCACCATGTTTGAAATTTAATCTGAAATTTTGAATTTGTAATTCCATGACATTCGAATTTCAATCATGTTATATATAATGTCCTCCAAATGTGGAAGAAATGTTTGTTGTGTGAAGCAAAGAACGTTACGAGTGGTTAATAAATATTTCCAGGAATTGATGTCGACTGACCACCGTACAGTACTGACAATTGTAGACTAATTACGCTAAACATGACAAAACATGCTCATAATCTACTTCGTCACTCAAATAATGTGTTGGATATTATTTGTGACATGTGTCACATGGGGCAAACATCAATGGAGAAACGAGGAGTCTGATATTACGAGTAATGCATCGTACATATGTACAGTCAGTCTGCAACATGTGCAACTTCATTTCTTAAAGTGTAGTATTTACATTAAAACATCAAACGCTTGGTCCATCCAGTTATGCCATTTGAGAACACCATAAATAGTTTACTGCACTTCACAGTCCATGAACAATACATAAAATAAATTTATTGATAAATATACAACATATGTGTGGGTAGTTGTGTTGTGATGTTTCTGATTTCTGTGCTCGACTAGTTAGGTTGAGTGCTACCTTCCCTTTTTGATTTTCTCATACCTTTCTGTTCATTTCTTTGTATTTATATAATATTCAGCAATTTCTATCCGGAACCTCGTCGTTTTGGAGACGGAATGTACCGAAAACACTTTCGATAATATCGCATAAAACAATCATGACACAATTAGAGAATTGACAGAACTAGAGTTTGATTGGAAGTATCCTCTTCATTAGTACAAATGTAAACATTTTAGTGATAATGCAAACAAATACGCCTTAAATTTAATCACAAAGTTTGGCAGATCGAATTGATCTAAATAGAAATAACCTTAAGTACAAACAAAAACGTTCACCTATTCAAAACATACTTCCGGGAGGGTTGCACTGACTGCTCAATTGAAAATAAAGTTGCCGATCAATTGCATGAATTATGCAATAATATTCCAAAGTCATTTTGTCTGGCAATGTAATTAAAGGTATATACTTTTTAATTGTAGTGGCTTTAATCATTTAATTACTTCTTAAAAATTAATATGGTATGCCAACTATTGTAGTGATCATAGAATAAAATTATTACCGTCTGGAAGACTGCTTTAAGGTATGTGCACCTGTATACCATAATTATACCCAGAAATCATTTAGAAAAAGATACTATTGTAATTGTATCAAAACATCAACAGTGACTTGGACATCAAACAACCATTCAATTCAATTAATTTACTAATTTGCACAATTGTGTATTTGGCGTAAAACAGATGAACAAACAAAACAAACAAACAAACAAACAATTAAACAAACGAACAACTATCATATACACACATGTACAAAATGTATGAGGAAATTAGACAGGGAAGGTAGCACTCAACTTAACCAACCGAGCACAGAAATCAGAAACACAACAGCATAACTACACTAAGCAATGCAATTATATTGATTCTATTGATTACGTATTTTAAGCAAACTATTATTATAGCAATCATTCCGTGTTTCTGACTTCTTAGATAATTCGTATCACTAGAAAATGCAAGAAATGTTCCTAAAACATCTCCAAATAGAAAGGCAAACGGCGTTAATGTGAAAACAATCTCTTAATTTATTGAATGAATATCAAATATAATGATTTATTTAGGCTCTCGTTTCAATATGTCGCCATAACAGATGCCAAATCATTGTCTAGCAAATAACTTCCTATTGTTATAGTTTTGCTGTACAATATAAAACACTTGGCAAAGAGTTTGTTCTGGCCGAGTTTTAAAATATTGTTTTACAAACATGAACGACTCGGTGCCAACTGATTGTCAAATAAATTGCACTAGAGCGTAAACATTTGTAACATGAATGCCTTGTAATAGATCGATTACCTATCGGTGTGTTGGGAATAAAGGATGGCGTATTCTAGTTCTAACAACAGGTTGCAGTGTACCTTTACAGGTTGCTTGTTTTCTCGGAGATAACGTCATTCAGTAATTTTGCAGGTTCCCTTCAGTCGTACATCATGTAACAACACTTTACAGCAGGGAGGTCCATATTTAAACTACAACTAGATTCTAGCAAAACAAAACTAAAAAAAATGCACAATGATTTTACGTATACTATGTTTGTTCCTATTACTGGCCACTATCAACTGTCTGAAGTTTTTTTCTGCTGTGTGGTTTAAGAAAATGTTTATGATAAAAATAAAGCTAGCCTAATCGGGAGATGAGAAAAGCTATAAATGTATATTATTTTCATACCATGTGAGAAACCATGCAGAAAATATTATACTGTTTTCGAGAGAACATAATTAAAGTACCGCTGCTGGACGCATTGCATGACCTGAAGAATGACTGTCTAGGGATCATAAGGCAATATTCGTTGAGAATCAGTCTTAAGCGCAATGACCGAACAGTATATTATCACAAATAGGCAATCTAATTCAATTAAGTTATATTTGCCCACGCTAGAATGATAAATGTAATGGAAACGATGCTAAATTGAGAAATGACCAAACATTGATTTCAGAGAAACCAGTGAATACATCAAAACATACGAATTAGCATAACAGTTTTTGTTTCGAAGAGTTGTCTTACTATACCGAACGATGTTTGTTAATGGAATGGTTTTGTGTTTGCATTGTGAGAGTTCGTAAACTATACCAATGAGATATTATCTCTATTATTGGTGGGTGCTCAAATAACGAAACACAGACACGCGAATAACATAATCCTGACATTCGGTATTGTCCAAATATCATGGCTGACGAGTGGATATATGATTTATAGCCCCAAAGTGCCTCGTATTATTTGAAAGAAAAGTTTCTGGTTAGGTGTGTCGATAATAATCACGACACGGACGGGGACAAGGTATCATAAACGGACAAGCTATAATTCCCTTGGGTGGTTATTATTCAATGTAATTAAATACGCATGCGATACCAGACTGAAAAATATTATTTAACCGATATTTTCATAACTTGCTGTATAATTTCTTGAATAAATCAGATAATTGTATTAAACATTAGGTAATAATTATAAGTTAAGAATAAGTAATAAATTAATAATTAAGTAATATACAAAAACTTTGATGTAATCTGCTGTTGATCTTTGAATTACGTATTATGTAGAAGCTTGCTGTTCTGCACACAATGTTAAAACAACAACCGGGAATCGGTCATTTGGCAATGCAATGACAATGTTAAATACAAAAAATATCCAAGCACATTTTCTATTGTCGACCTAACCGGCTTTATTGTTGCTTTTATCAACCAGTTATATAATTAAAATTGTAGCTCAGCAAATTACAGATTTTGCCATTAGTAGAAAACCATTGTGAATTCCTACAACAGATATTCTGTAAGATAACCAGTACTCATGGGGATTCATTCTTGGTGATGTTGTAAATGAATCTGTCGAAATACGCTGTATTAGTTTTTCTAAGAGATGGGTTTCAATCATTTAATTTAAGAACCAACGAAAATGTCATATTACCAAATTCCTTCATATTAAAACCCACTAAATCAGCATAGCTTGTTTCTCACTATATCCGAGAATGGAAGGCTTATGAGGATAGGTGATGGAAGATTGTTTAAATAATAGCTATTCGTTACCCGCATAATAGTAGTTAGATCAAAATTAATAATAGCGCTAGCAGTGATTGATACTAAGGCTTGTAATTTGGAAGAATTGCTAATTGTGTGAAGTATAGAACCTTACCAGTGGTTGATAAATATTTCAATGAATTGGTGTCGACTGACCACCGTACAGTACTGACAATTGTAGACTAATGGAACTAATAATGACAGAAACATGCTTATAATCAACTTCATCACCCAAATAAATTGTTGGACATTATTTATGGCATTTATCACATGGGGAAAACATCTATGGGGAAATGAGGAGTCCGGTCTTACGTGTAATGCATTGTACATATGTACAGCCAGTCTGAAACATGTGCAACTACATTTCTTTAAGTGTAGTATTTACATAGTTACATCTAACCAGTTATGCCATTTTAGAAGACCATAAATAGCTTACTGCACTTCACAGTCCTTGAACAATACATAAAATAAATTTATTGATAAATATACAACATACGTGTATGTGTGGGTCGTTGTGTTGTGATCTTTCTGATTTCTGTGCTCGACTGGTTAGGTTGAGTGCTACCTTCCCTTTTTGAATTTCTCTACCTATGTTGTTCATTTATTTGTATATATATAATATACAGCAATTTCTACCGGAACAACATCGTTTTGGAAACAGAATGTACCGAAAACACTTTCGATAATATCGGATTAAAACATTCACGACATTATTAGAGAATTTACAGAACTGCAGTTTGATTGGAAGTATCCACTTCTTTAGTAAACATTTTAGCAATATTGCCAGCAGCCAACAAATACAAAATATGTACGCCTATAATTAAATCACAAAGTTTGGCAGATCGAATTGATCTAAATAGAAATAACCTTATGTAAACAAAAGCGTTAAACTATTCAAAGCATAGTTCCGGGAGAATTGCACTAATTGCTCAATTGAAAATAAATTTGCCGATCAATTGCATGAATAATGCAAAAATATTTCATAGTCATTTAGTCTGGCATTGTAATTAAAGGTATATACTTTTTAATTGTAGTGGCTTCAATCATTTAATTACTTCTTAAAAATTAATATGGTATGCCAACTATTGTATTGATCATATAAATAAAATTATAACCGTCTCGAAGACTGCTTTAAGGTATGTGCACCTGTATACCATAATTATACCCAGAAATCATTTAGAAAATGATAATATGTATAATTGTATCAAAACATCAACAGTGACTTGGACATGAAACAATCATTCACTTCAATTAATTTGGTAATTTGCACAATTGTGTATTTGGCGATAAACAGATGAACAAACAAGACAAACAAACAAACAATTAAACAAACGAAAAACTATTATGTACACACATGTACAAAAGGTATGAGGTAATCAGACAGGGAAGGTAACACTCAACCTAACCAACCGTGCACAGAAATCAGCAATACCACAACATAACTACACTGAGCAATGCAGTTCTTTTGATTCTATTGATTACGTACTTTAAGCAAACTATTACCATAGTAATCACTCCGCGTTTCTGTCTTCTTAGATACTTTGTATCACTAAAAAATACAAGAAATGTTTCTAGACATCTGCAAATAGAAAGGCAAATGGCGTTAATTTGAAAACAATCTCTTAATTTATTGAATGAATATCAAATGTTATTATTTGTTTAGGCTCTCGTTTCAATATGTTGCAATAACACATGCCAAATCGTTGTCTAGCAAATAACTTCCTATTGTTATAGTTTTGCTGTACAGTAAAAAACATTTGGCAAGGAGTTTGTTCTGGCCGAGTTTTAAAATATTGTTTCACAAACCTGAACGATTCGGTGCCAACTGCTTGTCAAATAAATTGCACTATAGTGTATACATTTGTAACATGAATGCCTTGTAATAGATTGATTACCTGTCGGTGTGTTGGGTATAAAGAATATTGTATTCTAGATCCAACAACACGTTATAGTGTACCTTTACAGTTTGCTTGTTTTCTCGGAGATAACGTCATTCAGTAACTTTTCAGGTTCCCTGGTTTAATCACTTATCAGTCGTACAGCTTGGTATAACAACACTATGCAGGGTGGTCCATATTTTTACTGCAACTAGATCCCAGCAAAACAAAACTCCAAAAATGCACAACGATTTCACGTATAGTATGTTTGTTTCTATTACTGGCCACTTTCGACTGTCTGAAGTTTTTTTCTGCTGTGTGATTGAAGAAAATGTTTATGATAAAACAAAGCTAGCCTAATCGGGAGGTGAGAAAAGCTGTAAATGTATAGTATTTCCATACCATGTGAGAAACCATTCAGAAAATAGTATACTGTTTTCGAGAGCATAATTAAAGTACTGCTTCTAGACGCATTGCTTTACTTGAATGACTTTCTTCAGACCATAAAGCAATATTCGTTTAGAATCAGTCTAAAACTCAATGACCGGGCAGAATATTATCACAAATAGGCAATCTCATTCAATTAATTTATATATGCCCACGCTAGAACGATAACTGTAATGTATTGAGAAATGAACAAACATTGACTTCTGTGGAACCTGTGAATAGATCATAACATACATGACTGTTTTTGATTGGAAGGTGTTTTACTATACTGAACGATGTCGATGAAAAGGGTTTGATTTTGCATTGTGAGGCTTCGTAAAATATACCAATGAGGTATTCTCTCTATTATTGGTGGGCGCTCAAATAACAAAACAGAGACACGCGAATAACAGAATCCTGATATTCGGTAATGTCCAAATATCATGTCTGACGAAAGGTTATATGATTTATAGCCACACAGTGTCTCACAATATTTGAAAGATAATTCTGGGTGTGCGTGCCGATATAATCACTACAATGATGAAGACAATGTATCATAAACGGACAAAATATAATTCTCTTGGGTTGGTTATCATTCAATGTAATTTAATGCGCATGTAAAAAACTATTCCAGACTAGAAAATAATATTTAAGAGATAGTTTCATAACTAGCTTTAACACATGACTTTCCTTGTATTCAGGTTAGTATAGCCAGTACGTATAAAGTTATACGTACCACGTGTAGTATATGGTATTGATTTTTTCCAATAAATCAATGCGTATTTTGCGTTTTTAGTGTCATGTGATAAAAAGAATCTATCACTCGTTGTCAATCAATATATTCATATTAAACTCGCCAGAGGCTCGCTTCATAAACTTTCCAAACTCGTTAAACATAAATTTATATCAATTGACAATTCGTGATAGATCCTCTATGTATAATTGCTCGATATTTTATATAAATAAATGAAAACACTCGCACAAATTGTATTTCTTCTATTATATTACTTAAGGGCTTACATATTATTTCACTAAACATTTCTCTCATTGCACTTGCATGACAATCCTACCAAAGCTAAAATATATTAAACTTAACTCAATATATCTGCTATTTAACATAGTAGCATAGTGTAGTCACTATGGATATTTCCATAAGAACGCAAAAGCGAGCAGACAAACCCATTACTTATACAAATCTTATACGGACTTTGTTGTTGGATAAAATACTATATCTGTGCGTGGGAGCAGAATCCACACCAGTGAAGAATAACAACGTGTCTCTTTCCAATAATGAAAAAAGAATAACATTAATTTTCTTCTCTTACAATTATTGTAAGAGCTTCCCAGTAAATAGGGAGGAACATAATGATTTTTCAACTTATTAAAAATAAACACAGTTCGTCCTGAGACTGTTTTTCCTTCGTGAAAAGAAAATGGAATATTGGAACTCGTGTATATTGGGAAACAAGTTAATCACGTTTACTGATAAGAAAACACAATAAAGACACAAGTCAGACAATGTTTCAATTTGGTAAATGATATATAAGTGCGTTTATGATAAATTAGATATATAGAATCTACCACGAGTTTTCTTTTGATATCAACAAGTCTTAAATGAGTCTATTAATTAAGCGAGCCTCTGTGCGTTTAATAACCTTCTTTTTCGTGACGAATTTAAGAAATGTTAATCTCAAGAGAAAACGAGGTACATTTGTAGATTCTTTTTATCACATTAGAAATATGTTGTTTTACCAGAAATAAGCGACTAGATAAGGAATTAGGCTTAACTTTTCACCGAAGAACACCTTCGAGCGTTTCCATGTAAAAAAGTAGTCCCAAATTGCTTTCTGTATATAGACACTTAAACGACGCTTTAAAATCTACAAACAGTGAACATTTATTCAAATTACAATAATTGACATTTTTACAACTTATTATTTTGAATTTAAAAAGAATAAAGTCCATTACTAAGTGTTGTATAACAATGTTCTTCGATTTGTTATCACATGGAATATCACGGTGCTCATGTGATAGATAATTTTATTTGCCAAAGTTAAAACAATATTTTGATTTCCGCGTATAGTCCAGTCATTCTATCCCAAATACATGTACACATAACCTAGACAAAATTGCAAAATACATGTTATTGCTTTGTGATTTTTCAACTTCTATAATGGCTAAACTATTAACCGGAAGGAATCTATTGTCTAGTAAGTGGGTGAAGTACCTTTAAATGCGTTTGAATATTTTTTTTACAAAATTCGTACTGCTTTTAGGACTACTATATTATAGTTTCAGTAGTTAAAGGATTACGAGTGGACAGTGTTGAAAACCCCCAGTACTTTTTAAGCAAAGGATCTCAAGAGCAAAGTTGTCAGGGTATTGGCACCATTTTTACACAACTAATCAAGTATGTAAAACGTTATTTCCAAACGTATTATTTTTATGTTCATTATAGGTGAGTACAAATGCATCGTTTATTGAAAGTTATTGAAAATTCATATAATTATAACTTTTCGAATACTGCAACTAATAAAAGTTTTGATTGTTTATTTGCATTGACTAAGTCTGTCTTAAGGGCTGTATTATTCGTTTTATGTCCAACTGGACTGGACAATGACCTCCGTATTTTGGGACTATGTGACACAATGTTTTATATCTTTCGAATACATGAGACGTTCTGATAAATTATATCAATGGAACATCTACGAAATAATATATGGTAGTATTTTATGGATAATATGATAAGAGGTATCGATAAGAAGTATATTAGAAGACTCATAACACGTATTTGAAATATTTGGTTATATGTACACGGTTATATCGCAGTAAAACGCTGATAACATTAGCATATAACGACTGTGAATTCCTACAACAGATATTCTGTAAGATAACTTGTACTCACGGGGATTCATTCTCGTTAATGTTGTGAATTTATCTGTCGGAATACGGTGTTTTTAGAAATGTGTTCCAATCCATTAATTTAGGACCCAACGAAAATGTCATATACCTGAATCCTCGATATTAAAACATTACAAATCATTATTAATGCAAATATAGCATGCTTGCTATTGAAGAGAATAGTAAACGTATGCGGATAAGTGATGCTAGTGTGTTAATATATTCACAAACTGCATAATGAGGTCAACATTAATGATGGAGTTCGAGATTTTGACTGGCGTGTCCTCGTTACGTCGGTCGGGGTGCTAACGCGTTACTATGGTAATACAAAGGCTGGTGACATGCTACTTTGTTGCATAATCAAATATAACTTTGTATCTACGGTAGGTAATAGATAAATGTCCCTAATGTAATAAGAAAAAATATTATTTAAATGTAAATACAATAAAATGAGAACGATTGTCTACGAATATATTGAATGACCCTCGTATCAGGTGGCTCCTAAGGACTGGATGTCAATTTTGTGAAGATGTATACGTAGATACATAGCTGGATTGATACATTAATAAATACAAGGGAACATTAGAATTGTGTCCAAAATGAGCCATAGTCTGATTCTATTAAGCGTTTTAAGATACATGATGGTTTTTTAAACTGACATACTTAATCTAGTTCTCGTATACAGTATTAACTGTTCTATATGGTTCTTGTCATCGGCATCATGTCCCAGCATGACGTAACAGTAATACCAAATGTATGTTATAGATATAGCTGAATATCTACTTTGTCCAGAAACCTGTCTTGTCAATACATGTATGTGTCGTTATAAACTGTGTGCATACATAATTTTAAGGTATACATGTCTTGTTTAATTTAGTTACAACCTTTTGGTTTGGTACAACTTGTACTAGTGCATACAGTGAATATGTAATTTATCTATTTTTAGAATAATAACAATGTACGTGACGTATGTCTGTAGGCATGATACATTTGTATGCAATTCCGTCCATATAATAAATGCATTGATAAATGTACAATATATGTGTAGTTTATTTCTTCGTATGTACAGCAATTTCTATCCAGAACAACATCGTTTTGGAAACAGAATGTATGGCCAACACATTCAATTATATTGCACAAAACATTCACGATTCCATAAGAGAACTTACAGAACTGCAGCTTGATACATGTAGGACGTATCCTCTTAATTAGAAAATATTTCAGCACATATGCCTACAAATACACCTATAATTTAAATTTGACAGATCGTTTTTAACTAAATATAAGAAACTTAAACACAAACAAAGACGATTAAACTATTTAAGGGAGAATTGCACTCATTGCTCAATTTAGGATCAATTCCACGAATTATGCAATAAAATGTCCTAGTCATTTTGTCTGGAAATGAAATTGATGTTATTCACTTTGCAGTTGCTTTAATCTTTGCAATCAACATCATTTAATTAACATTTTACCTGTGCGCCTTATAGTTAAATGATCAGGGAAATCTCGGTACCGCTTCCAACTAATAAATATATTTCGTCATAACCCAAAATGATTTCATGAATACACAGCAGAAGGTCAAATTCCCAGGTTATCTGTACAAAATATCTAAAATGATTATTTTAAAAATGAAATGTTTTCCTTCCTACCAACCTACCTACTATTCGTCATAATGTTCCAAGAACCACAAACTATTTAGGCCTAACAACATTCAGCAATCCAACTGGGGTAGCATCTCTGGCATATAATTTCTACAACCCAGAAACGGTTCAAACTTGTTTCGGTAAAGGGAAAATTGTTAATTCAGCTGTTATAACCAGACGGTCACGGATGATAATTAGGGACATGATAACAACTCGATAGTTAACAATCACTATGGTGTTTGTAATTATTTATACAAGTTTTTAAACTCTCAATCACAGGCCTATTAAAATAAGGCATCGTTTGGACTTATTACAATTGATATGTTAACGAAGTATAAAAATGTTGTCGAATTTATTACAATAATGTCAACGTAGTAAAATTCTTTCTGGACTTAAAGTCAAAATCCCACGTAATCTTGAGTTAAAAGCCCAAACAGATACATGATATATGTAAACTATAAAGTTAACATAAATGAGGGAAATTTGGAAGAACTACGTAATTATAACGTTAGCATAAACAATATAATATGGAACTGTTTCACACATGGTATTCGGATATTATACATGTAAAGCTTTCAGGAATTACAATGTACTGCTCAATTATAAGTAAATGATAATCGGATTTGTTCTGAAATTTACATTTTTCATCAGATGTTCATCAGATTTTCATCTTAGATCGGATTCTTGCAATGACATTAGTCAATCTATCTAATGCATACAATAGAATGCAACACATTCATCAGTCAATCTTGAATATAGCGCTGACATTAGTCAATCAGATACTACGCTGAATATTCAATATTGGAATTGGTCAAACTGAAGTAGTCGCCAGAAATTTAGTTTATTGTTTGCAGGTGAAAACAATTTCGTGGCGTCATAATATTATATACCGTAAAGTTTAACATCCTACTGGTATTTCAAACCAGAAACCGAAAGACAATGATGACTATAAAGGATCACATATTCTAAGCAAAACTTTGAACTCGCAATTACAAAACGAACACTGAATTTTGCTAGACATTCATTCCGCGTTTTGTACCTTTTATGATAATTTGTATCACTAAATTGTGAAAGACATGTTAGCTAAACAACAACAACAAGAAATGCAAATCATTAATGGCGTTAATGTGAAAACTATCTACCAAATTTATTGAATGAATATCAAACGGAATTATTTCTTTAGGCTCTCGTTTCAATATGTTGCCATAACAGTTGCCAAAATATTGTCTAGCAAATAACTTCCCACTATTACAGTTTAGCTGTTTAATGTTAAACACTTGGCAAGCAGTTTCTTTTGACCGAGTCTTAAAAAATTGTTTTACAAACCTAAACAACTCGGTGCCAACTAATTGTCAAACAAATTGCACAGCGTGTATTTTAGTAATATGAATGTATTGTTATCGATTGATTACTTATCGGTGTGTTGTGAATATAGAATGATGTATTCTAGTACTAACAACAGGTTGCAGTGTACCTTTACAGATTGCTTGTTTTCTCGGAGATAACGTCATTCAGTAACTTTTCAGGTTTCCTGATTTAATCACTTATCAGTCTTACATCATGTTGTAACAACACTATGCACGGTGGTCCATATGTAAACTGCTACTAGATCCAGCTAAACAAAACTCCAAAATGCATCGATTTCACCCATTTTTGTTCCTATTAATGGCCACTATCGACTATCTGGAGAGTAGTTAATCCGCTGTGTTTACATTCAAAAGACAAGGAAACCGCGACAAAAGGAGGAATGAATTAATAAACGGATAAAACAATACATGGTACATGGTATGGCTGTCGATCTGTGGAGACATCGACCGAGCCGGGCCTGCTTGCTATTGCTTGTCTAGGTAAGGACACGTGCTTATTCAGTAAGCATGCATTACCATAAATGAGGAAATCGGACAGGGTAGGTACCACTCAACTTAACCAGCCGAGCACAGAACGCAGTAACAACACAACTAAACTGAACAATGTCGCCCACCAGACACGCAAGTAAAATTACCATCTCTTTTCGACATCTTGTTTCCAAACCCTATCAGGACCTGTTCGTGCATCCATAAATAAATACACATATAACATGAAACCTCATTTGTCTGCTCACCATCCATTACGCCGTATGATTGACCTAATGATTTCCATACATGCTAACATCACTATTGCCAAATGTCCAATTAATCAGCGTTATGACCACTAGCGATAGACAAACATAATAGTAGCGCTTAATCAAAATGCGTAAACAATTTTGCTTCTGCAAATCAATTGGCTGTTTGTTCAATTTGCAACATGTGCAAGTTCTTAAACTGAACACAACCAATGTACTCGCTAATGTCTATCAACAATACTTGGAAAAAACTATTGCAAATGCGCATTTCGTTATAATTGTAGATGGTGTTAATAAATTCGTGGACTGGGTTTATCTTTTTAATACCCAGACAGAGTATGTGGCAAGCGATTCAGATAAACACTATACATATTTTCTTTTAGCTCGCTTCGCTGGCGTATGTCAATACTTAACGGTTGACAAGAAGATAACACGATGTTTATTGATATGTTGCTCTGGGGTAGTATTCACAAAGAATCTAAAATTCAGCTAAACAGGAAAATCAAAATGAACAACTTTTTGCTTAGTGTTGAAGCGTTATGTAAAGCACCACAGAAATCACACAGAAATGGTTGGTTATTCTTAGACTCTTGCAAAATATGTGCAATTCAATTTTTTAACTTAGTCAAAATATTATGGTTTTCCCTTATGATGCTTTGTGAATACCGGCCAAGATTACATGTAACAATCCATAATATATTGCTCCCTTCCCTCACTCAGTAAGAGAACATGTTTCTGTGGAATACTGCCAGGATAAAGAGTATATCAAGCTGGAATGAAGCTCATATAAATAGTGCATTGGCACTGGAAAACAACATTATATATTAATACATGTAGTTCAATACGCGTAGTATCAAGAAACGAACAAGTTTTTGTCGCATGTAGCTCAGATAATTCGTACATTTTATTGCTCGCTGTGCTCGTACAATAACTTAAGTAAATGGGAACAAGACACATATGCAACAAAGGCTTAATTGTCATACAATAGTAGTTGTGCTACTGTATTTATTCTTATATTAAGTTTACGAGTCATATTACCTGATCCATGCATGGTTCTGTTGTAATGAGTGTTATTAGTTTGGCTTTTATGTGTTGTGATTATCTCTATACAATATTTATACCACGGCCTTGATCACCGAATATTCCACCAATTTCTCAGAGCCAAATTCTATTTCATCTCTTGATGGTAAGGTTTTGATACATATCCATATATCCTTTCGATATTTAATCAAAAGTATTTAGTTGAACGCAAATGAGTCTGTTCATCATGTACAACTGTGATGGCTGTCATACACGCTAAAATTACAATGTTTATATGTGTAGATAATCAGGAATCGATCACAAGCGATAGGAAAACAAGCGCAAAGCTTAACGATATTGCGGAAATACTTACAATTCTGCACATTATCTGTCTGTATTGTCAATTGACATCACGCCAGAGCAGAGATCGCTCGTCCTGATTGTTTGTCGAAGCTGCTTAGCGAAGGTTTCAAGTTAATCCATTGGCACATGTGTTTATAATTTACCGTTAAATTGATTTAAAGGGTATTGATTGATAACTGGCGTAATGTCAATTGGAAAAATGTGCAACCCACCGTTCTTGAAGTGGAGTATTTACATAATTACAATTAATGGAATCATATGTTTATATTTCACTCGAGCTTGAGATGTTTGATCCACTTCCACTTGTAGAGTAAATGCAATTAGGCAATTAATTACAGTTGATTACATTATATTTGTAATACAATTTGCATTCGTAAATATCAACGAAGACACAAGAGACGGAAATATTGTTCGAATGTTTGTTATTGATATTATGCAATACTATGATAAGTAAAGCTCATGTGGCTCCTAAGGTGTCCTAAATTCAATGCTGTGAACGCGTGAAGGTGTGTAAAAGAAATTGATACCAATACAATTAACAAAAATAAGAACTAGTCAAAACAAAAAGCACTTCACAATTAGCTGAGGTTGCTATTATTCTACGAAATTAAATAAATATGCAAACTAAATTTCATTTAATTCATAGCTTTATAGACACCAGTTTCACAGAATAAAATGCAAAATAGAATGTCGTATACACTCTATATGTTGATGCGTTTTTTAACTTTTAATGTGTGACAGTCTTACTGATTAACAATTCAACATTATTGTGTTGAATAAATCATGTAAATATAATATGGATGTTTTAAATCGGCATTATCATTGGACTATAGCTCTGTGTGGTGACCTTTGACGTTTTGTCCGAAATCAAACATTGGTCCAATGTTTTGGAATCATGGGAATCATGAGGGGAATGAGTTTGACAATGTTGGAGTTATCCACAAAATTAATTAACATTGATCCCTAACGATATCAACATCATTACTGATGAATATTATACGAATGTAATGGAACAATTTATTACCGTATCGAGAGACATTATATTATCACATAAATACGATCTAATTAAATGGAGTTATTTAATTACTCTATAATGTGATGATAAAATTGTATAATAGCCGAACATTGACTTCCAAAAACCTGTGGTTACATCAATACATATTTGGCGTACATGAATATACCATTGTCGGCTATCAGTGTCTATTGACAAGGATATGGTGTGATGTACAATAAACAAACAATGTTTGATGAATTCACGTCCAATAGTGGATGAATTATTAACGTTTGTGCAGACGTCATCACAAAAATCACAGCGACCATTTGCTTTAACACTTAATCATAACATGACAAAACGCAATCCCTAAGTGAAGTTTAGGTTTGCCAGGTCATCTCACATAACGAACTTTTCTGCTCAATGTTTAACGTTTTATGAATAACCATGACAATGGCGAGAATGTCAACTTATTGCTGTCACATGATTTCTTACCTTTTTCTTACGTGTGCGTTTTGTATTGCAAGCGAATTCCACTTGAAACGTTTAGCAATAAGTCCTTTAAGTTTAACTGTTCTAATTGGTGTTTGTTTTCTTTCTGTCAGAATGCTTTGATGCATGGCTATCCTTGTGGTTCGTGTTTGCCTGCTAGCAGTTACATGGTCCTAGTATGTACGACTCTCGTGTTAAGCACGCAGACAATCCACATCCACACAGAAACGGGACAATCGCACAGCACACATTAAAGAGTAATACATAGAACGCACAATCCATATACCCAAAAAATTGAATGATATCTACACTGAGTCGGTGTGCTGTTTATCTGTTTCTTTTTTTCCTTTTGTTGTTGTCCATTACACCTGCTCAGCAGGCCTGTGTTTTTTTCTTTTTCGTATGCTGTACGTTTTTTGTCTATTGTAGCGTGCAGTTTCTGTCGAGGGTTGTCCCCTTTCTAATCCGCTAGTTTCGATTTCAACATCAATTTCTAAACAAATCTGTGAGTTTGAGCTCCTAAACCGTCAACAATAATCATTTCTTAATTACACTCAACCGCTTTAAAAACGCACTACTATTGAAAATAATTAAAATTTGTCATAAATCATAATTTGCTAAAACTTATAGTTTACAGGGCCTTTTCAGTTCATAAGCTTGGCCTTATTAAAGAAAACGATTTTGTTTTTATTCGGAAAAAAACAGTCCAAAGAACTTTTTTGATTTTGCATGATTTGCACGTGCAGCTCGATGTCGACCTATGTGGTCAATATTGACTTTAAAATGTACGCTGCTTGTTTACACATTGACAAAACAACAGAAACAGTATTTGCTAATTGTTCTTTTATATTTTGAATATTTGTTCGGATGATTGCGCCTTCGCTGCCAACTAAAAACATCATCGGTGCCTTAGCATGGCGGTTCAGCTGCCTCCACACAACGAGTTTGGGCTTAGAACATCGATTCCTGGCGAATGACACAGTCAAAGACCGACCTGGATGAAACAAACTAAAGGAATTGAGCCCGAGCTATGAGGAAATATGACACAGGTTTTGCCACTGTAATTGGTTCCGCATGACTGCACACGATGTCAAAAGAATGTCGGAATTCAATAAACAAGCTAAAAGTACTTTATTGCATTTTCATAACTATTTTTTTCATAATAGCCAAAAGAAGGAAAATAATTTTAGTACACTTTTTACGAGTTTTCTCCCGTTTAGAGCCGTATGTCCCAACATTTTGTCTTCAAGCAACTTCATAGTGTTGATTTGAGGTTCCATATAGGCACCACGGGAAATATTCTGACAGTATGATGCTCATAACCATTAATTCAAGTTTAAATAAGGCTTGAATCCATCTTAATAATACATAATGCGCATATCTGGACCGCACTCGGTCGTATGGTATTAGCCAGACAGCCAAAGCCACATAACAGTTATAATTCAAGTTAAGCTTTGCTTGGATGGTTAGAAACATCACGTCAAACATAATTCTATCCTATTACGTAATTTATTTTATGCTTTAGGAGGAGAAACCACGTACATGCATCAATGTAGCGGGCTCATATAATTGCTATTGAAATTGTGACTTTCACTTTCATGGGTCACTGTGTTATCTATATCATAATTTATTTTAGACTCGTAATAATGGCATGAAAATCACACAACTCGTTGTGTATAGACTGAAGATTGTTAATACGAAAATAAATAACCATAGCATGATGTTTTCATCAATAAAACCGATATTTCATATGTGGTGCGTTTTTAAAGCGGTTGAGTGTAATTAACAAAAAAGTCGTTCTCAAATTGCAATATTCGTCATATGCTAGGGTAATGCTTTCGTGTAGAGCTAGCAGTTTATGCATTGACATTTGTGTCCCGTTCGTTCTCTGTTCTTTCTTACATGTGATCATGTTCAGTTCAAATTGTGACGTTTCAATGTATGGTAAATCATACATTGTGAATTGGAAATGGTGCGAAGGATATTTGCATATGATTCCAAGGTGGGTAGACAAAACCTGTTATTTAAACACATTTTACACGAAATCGAAAGGAGAATCGCAATGAATACGTCTGTGGGAGTATAATTTTCATCAGTGAAGAATAAACATTTTATTTCGTAACATTGAGTCTAAAATTATATTAGAGGTCCCAATTAAACAAAGAAAGGGTTTATTAATTACTAGACTAAGTGCTCCACTTATTTAAACAGTATGTTCGTCTTGAGACTGTTTTCCTTTCGTGACAAGAAAATAGAATATCGAACCTCCTGTAAATTTAAGAACAAATGAATCACGTTTAAATCAGAAGTAAACCCAACAAAGACACAAGTCAGACAATGTTGGTATAATTTTATAGTGGATGTATAGGCGTGTTCGTTAATACATTATAGATTGATTTGCATTTGCAAGTTTAATGTTTTCCAAAATGTAACTAGGTACCTGTATAGATTCTTCACTACTGCTAACAGATTTGCAGTTACATGTGTATAATGTTAATGTATTAATAAACGTATTTGAACTATTTGTATGCAAGTTATTCATAATATTATGTACTTCCTCTTACATGTAGGTACCCTTTGTCATTTATGTTGAAGATGGATTGTGAGATGAACATGTTGTTATGTCACTTCGCTGGACACATGCAGCTAGAGGACAACAATGAGTTGTCTATAGCATATTTAGTTTACAAAATTAGGTTTCGTTATTTTGAATCGTTTTTATTTCAATGTTTTGACAAATTTGCGCCAGCTTACAACCTGAAGAAATCGTATTTAAAATCCTATCCATATTAAGCAGTTTATATATACTTTAAGTTTGTGCATCATTATATTAGCAGCGGCTGAAGTATGTTTTGACAAATGCATACATGCATAACTATGTATGAACATTCTCGTTAACCAGCGAGTTTGTCATCCGAAAAACACCCTCGTTGAATGAGAATGGTATTGAATTGAAAGGTGGATATTAATAAAGCCGCCAACATATATAATATACATCTATACAACAAAGTTATAACAACAATATGCTACACTAACTCCTGGATTCAATAATGTCCGTGGAACTCCAAACAATGCTTTTATAGTTAAGCATTCCATGCCGGTCTCGTCATAACGGAATATTGTCGATGATATCGCAGTAATATTCTCTTGATGAGAAACAATCATCTACTACATCACAGTGTGAGATTCGTTATGAAAGATTTACAAGGTGACACTACTGTGAGTGTATTAGAACGCAATATATCGCCACTTAGATATTATCCTACTAAATATAAGGGATAAAGAAGATTCGATTTATGTTATTATAATATGGGAATAGTGCTACAGAATTTGTCAGACCTCAAGAATGTATACCTAAAGTACAGTTAACAATTGAATATTGTACTTCAGAATCTATACAAGTAATTCAATTTAATTTTGAAAAGCATTAAAATTGTAAATGCAAATAATTCTATAATATATTCAGAACAAGCCTATGCATCCAATATCGCATTGCACCATTGTCTGACGTGTGTCTTTATGGTGTTTACTTCTGATTTAAACTAGATTTATTTGTTACCCAATCTACACGAGGTTCAATATTCCATTTTCTTGTCACGACAGGAAATCAGTCTCACGACATACTTATTTGAATACATCCAACTCAAGGAATCAATCAAACGCGTTCTTTACACTATCTAGACATCTAATACAGCATTATTGGTGATTGGGGTGTTAAAGATTCATTGAAATATAGATAAAAAGCCTTCGTTCTTCACCGATGAGTACATTATACACTCATGTACATAGACAATATTGAATTACATATCTTCTGAATCCGTGTATGACTTGTATAAGTAATAACGTTAGCCTTTTCTTCCTACTTGGGTCTTGTATGGCAATATCCATATAATAGTGGCATTACAAATTCACAGTAAATAAATCCCCATGTGTCATTTAGCATTCTTTGCAACATCACACTTCGAGCAGAACATGATTATATGTAAAAAGAGCAGAGTAAGGATGGTACACAAAGAAGAATGTACAAAATCGTGTGTTCTAAATGAAAGCATCCCCTTGGCGAATGACGAATTTTGAGGTTTGATTACTTTTTATTGATTAATTAAGTTTCAAACGGTGTTGGAGCTAATAATCGGATCAAGCACCGTTTTCTGACATTTCATGTCGAAATTCGAAACAATACGGAAATTTTAGGGCGCGATAGACACAAAAAGCTCGCACAAAGGAGAAAAAGCACCGGCCTGAAGCACACTCCACCAAGGACAAATGCAAAATTCAACTAGATGAGACGGCTTAAACAGAATGACAACTTACTGTGATAATCAACAAATTAAACATTAAAACCTACCAGAATCTAGAGCTAGCAGACAAAAACGAACCCTAAGGAGGACCACACATCATCCAAACAAACTACACAGCAACCCAGCTGAAACAGTACACAATCCATTCTGAAAGAAACGAGCGACAAACACAAAATAAACAGCCTAACATAAAGACACATGGACAAACTCGTCAATGACAGCAATATCAAGTGTTTCAGATTAAGCGTTTCTGGGCAAAATGGATGGTATATGAGATAACCCGGTAAACTTAAACCAGTCTATGGATTTGTATTTTGTCATTTTATGATAAATTGTATTGTTAACGTCAACTGTTATGTAGCTAAGACCTGCACGAACCAACAGAACCAATTCACTGTGTGATATCAATCGCACAATCTATCAGCAATTGTAATATACTGAGTGCATAGCATTTTACTTTTCGATACACATCGAAAGTCGACAATAGTTAATTGATGTAGCCCAAATATGCAATCATGTATCCAAGAGTTAAGGGAGAAGTCAATGTTCGGTTATTATTCCATTTCCTTGACGTTTCCATTACCGTTATCGCATTATGGAGTACATTGGTATACTATTTAGCAGTCGTGATGTTATTGCCTTCAGTGATTAATGTTGATTAATTTTATGGATAACCCAAAACTCGTTAAGCTCATATTCCTCAAACTTACGATTCCAAGCAAAGAAATGTATGAGGAAATCGGACAGGGCAGGCATCACTCAATCAAACCAGCTGAGCACGGAAATCAGAAACACCACAACACAACTACACTGAGAAATGACCCTGCATAAGTCAAACAAACAATTAAAATTCAAAGTCTTTGCCGAAAAATGGCGGACGACCCAGTTTCACCAAGAATAAGAATAGCGGTAATCCCTGAGACCGAATGAAACGCAGTCAATACCCGACAAAATTACACAAGGCCCCGCTGCAGGGCGACCAAATCACACAAACACATGCCAAAACGGCGATTAAACGAGGCATAAATACCCCGTGATCTAGTTTAAAACACCAACGTTGACACAATATTAGACCAACGTTTGACTTTGGTCACGAAATCGACGATAATGTAAACGCTAATGCTCAAACCCCAAGTGCTTTGTTTTCAACATACTTGAATGTGCAACACTATTATCCAAAGGCGACTACACTAATAGTGTATACGATTTTCATTTGATTCCCTGTAAAATATGTAAAACTTTGAAAGATCCTAGAAAATTAAGAAGGAAATGTATTCTCTGGTATAACACGATTTATTGATTTTCATGCGCATTTAATAAATGCACAAAGCAAGGTACAACTCCAGACACTTGTAAATACAAAAATGGGTTTTATCATGTTCTGTTGAATAATATATCTTGATAAAGTGTATTAATTTAGCTGATATATCACATACTTTCAGAATTGGCTTCCAAAAATATGGAACCATCTTGGATATACTGAATGTAGAACTTCACACACCTAACATTCGGATAATGTATCCGTTTCATTTCGGTATAGCTGAAATTTAATGATTCTCATTATTACAAATATAAATTATTAGCTGCCAATGATTGCACAATTATTTTTACTCTTCTACATTTGTTGGCATAGCATCAAATCTCTCAAGCTAGCCTGAAACATAAACATATCATGCCATTAATTGTGATTATGTAAATATTGCACTGGAAGAATTGTGGTTGCAAATGTTGCAAATTGACAATACATACTATAATTTGTGTCTAAATATTCACCGATCTACCGCAAACGATCGGAAAACAAGGATAGCACTTAACTAAATGTCTTTTAATGCGATCCAGGTGTGTATGACAGCCATCATATAATTATTTACATGATGAGCAGACATTGTTGCGTTCATGCTTACACGTTGTTTCATCATCGAAAGGATATACATGTTTATGTATGAATTTGTATTGTTAAAATGAAGGATGAAAAATGATTTGTTAAACTCAGAAAATGATATTGTGGCCAAATCGATGGTAAGAGTAACGTTACTAATGTCTGACTCCTATGTACTGGTTGCACATTCCCCATATGTTTGTTCCACGTGACATTCCCCTGTAATAACTCAATATGTCCTAATGAATGTCAAATTACTGACGTGAAGTAGATGTGTATGCTATTTACATGTTTAGCGTCATTTGTCAGTCATTAAAGAGGTAATTCGACATTAATTCAGGAAGTTATTTACCGAGCAATAACTTGTTACTTACGTATTTTGTCAAAATTCACACACCTCCTACATGTGACGTGGGTGATGTGGCATGTTCCTAGCAATTGTTATAGAAAAACATGATCAGACAGCCCATTATAACTCTATGTGCAGTAAATATATAGCCATTATTAGCGCACTATCATCACTATTTCCATATAAGCCTACAATTCTCAGTTTCGATGAGAAATGTATGGCTGCTACAGCGTAATAATAATTATTTATTGGGGTTTTAGATTCCGTGAATGTTTTGTAATATGAGTATGACATTGATATGGGTGCCATAAATTCAGAGATTTAAATCATTGGAATGGAAAACTGACACTACATATTTTGGGGAAATTATTGAATGTATTCTTCAATGAAATCAAGGAGAAGAAATCCCCATGAGTACCATTGATCGAACGGAATATCTTTTATAGGCATAAAGGGAAGTCAATGGTGGGTTATTATCTCACTCGTTCTCGTTTCCACTAATGGAATCAGATTTTTGTTCCGATACATAACCGTGTAATCCATTGTCTCAAATACATAATATTCTAATATATAACTCGATACTTCTAATCCTGTTATTGTATCCGTAAAATATATCGCTGGGTTAGATTGAGAAGGTCGTGAGTGCCATTTACGACCTTTTATGACGATTGTATATTTGAAATCTATCTCATAAGGAGCTTCTGTAAAGCATATTTTCTTGACAATCGGAACTTGTCATGTTGACCAAACTGAAGTTGAAAAAGATTGTTTTACCATAAAGAGTGATTGTCAGACAGTTTATTTTGTTTTCTCAAAATATTGATTTCGTAGTTACGACCTTCTTATTCTAAGCCAGCGATATAGATACATGTAGTACTTATTAGATGTGCCATTAATACAATTTGCCAGTACGTCTCATTTATGCAATGGATATAATACACGATTCCCATAAGTATATAGTCCCACAAATATGGAGGTCATTGTCCATTCTGGAAGGGAATAAAACGAATTATCACTCACTTACGACTGTCTCCGTTGATCGCAAATAAACAACCAAAACTTTTATTGGCAGTATTGTTCAAGAAATAACAATTATATCATTTTCAAATAGAATAAAGATATGAGTATACTCATTTCATTGAACACAGAAATTATTTTTTGTAAATAACATTAAACATACTGGCTTAGATGTGTGCCCTTCCGACAAGTGCCTAGACCATAGGGGTTTCATTCCCTGGTATTGTTGGTGCATTTTTGTTTCTCTTTCCGAGTCCTTTCTGGTAGATGTTGCTCCTGCATGCCCATAGTTTCGTAGTTTTGTTAAAATAATTTTATTTAATGCATGTACAAATGTGTTGGTTTTGATTTCAAGTTGATGTGGTGCATCATTGGTCGGTTAAGGTCGCTGTATTGGCATATATTTGTAAAACTATGTCTTCCTGCTCTTTTGCAGCGGGGACAGGAGAAACTAGGTCGGGTCTTGACTACGTTTCATTCTGTCACTTGGGATCACTGACTTGGGCCTTTACCGTGTAGTTGTGTTATGTTGTGTTGTTGCAGTTTTCCGCCTTCCCTGGCCAATGTCCTCATATCTTTTTAAAAGAGGAGTTGAAAAATTTGTCTCCATCAAATAATGTATTTATTATACCCCCATAGCGATGGATAAAACCAGGAATGAGATGTTGAGATTTAGAACTATAAGCGGGAATAATTTGTTACACAACCGACCTAAATAAATTCATATAAACCATTTGACACAATAAGTTATTTTCTTAACAACAATTAAGATTATAATTGCAAGTTGATAAGTTATTCCAATTAAGCTGGTTTGCTCTATGATATTTAACTTTCTTCGATAGTTTTGTATTCAACACGATAATGTCGTGCACATTTGGCTAACATTGTTCGCAGTACAACAAGTTAATGAATGATAAGTAATTCAAAATTCGACAGTAGGAAACAAAATTCATTTGATATGTTTTTTATCAGTTTTAAAATAGCTTCAAATGCATGTACAAAATGTACTTGGAATCGCGTCGAACCAATATGTTTCGAACAATAGAATTGGAAGTGTGAATATGTCCTATTTGTTGATAGTTTAGCTTCTTGTAACCTTCTGTTATAGCAGAACAGAGTGGAACAGACAAGAACATCTCTTTTGGCTTTTTTAACTATCGTCGGAACCAATGGTCGATTTATTGCGATATATACTACTGATATAATGTAGTTATGCACCTTGGGTATCCGGCGATGGTTTTAACGGGACTGTGTCACGTTTCCAGGTATAGCAAAAATCAAATAAAATTGTTAAATATTCACTGTATTTTGGCATAGATGCCTGCATATCCCATAAACAAGCAAACTACTACTCACGACCTTTTAAGACTGATACATACTGGAAATATGTATCATAAGGCGCTTATTATGATCCTGTTTTAACGAAAATCGTAACTTGTCATGTTGACCAAACTGAATTTGAAACAGCTTATTTTTAGTTAAGTGAAGAGTAATTTCAGACACTTTTATTATGTTATCAAAATACTGATTTTTTCTAACGACGTACCTTCTCATTCTTAGCCAGCGATATCATCTCCACCATTATACCGTTGTCTGACCTGTGTGTTTGTAGAGTGCTCTTCTCATTAAATGTGATTGACTTGTTTTATTCTCATTCTACACGAGTTCCGATATTCTATTTTCATGTCACGAAGGAAAAAACAGCCTCCAGAAAACAAGGGACTCTTGAACAAGTTGAATAATTCATATATTTTCTTCCCCAGTTTCTCGGTAGCTCTTACAATAAATGTAAGACAAGAAATGTAATTGTTTTCATCATTGGAATGAGACATATATTTATTCGTCACTGATGACAAATTGTCAATATACTCCCACGTACGATCATACAATATTCATTTGCATCTCCTTCCAATTTCGTGTAACATTTGTATAAGTAATGGTTTTGTCAACTGAAATGGTTTTGTCAACTGAAATGGTTTTGTCTACTGAAATGGTGTTTAATCGGAACATTATAAGCTTATTAACCACTCCATGTTTTATTTCCCGTAAATATCTGAAAAATTATCACATATGACGTTTTGATCGATAGCACATGGAATCTTAAGTAAAATGCCTATTATAAATGTTTAGTAAAGAAGTTAATCTATTTCTCAAGTACATTTAAAAAGCTTCACCCAGTTAACATTTGAAAAAGATCCGATATAAATTGTGCTTTTTACCAATTTTCTTCCAGTGCGCCTACCCTAAAAACGTTAAAAGACTGAATTACCTTGAGCGTCGCCTTTAAGAAATAGGTATGAGGAAATCAGACAGGGAAGGTAGCAATCAACCCGACCAGCGGAGTACAGAAAACACAACTACAGTCGCGAATATTTCCCTTGGTACTGGTAATTGCGTAATTCTTACGCATACATTTAACGAGTACATGTACACCAAACAAACACACACAATAAATTAAGTAAATGTGAATAGCATGGAGACAAGAAACATAAGTAGCATACAGCTCAGATAAGTAGCGCAAAATGGCAAAACTATTGCTTATTTCCAGCTAAACAAAATCACTGTTGATGCTAATAGCTAATTGTTTTTCTTTGGTTTAATTGTGCTTTTAAGAGGACCCAAAACAGGTTATTTGTATGCATCTGTAACGTCTTATTTCAATACATTATTATATATTTAAACTGTTTTGCTTTTAGGGGGAGGTTCATAATTTTTTTAAGAAGGGTAGGGGGTGGAGTACGGAAAAAATAATTAGTTTGGCAGGGGACAGGCCTTTTTAGCTGATTTTAATCCACGGTAATAAATAATCATGTTATAATAAATTATAACTCGTCCCTTCCGTAGTGAAACTTGTTGGCAAGTGATGCATAACATGTACGTCATCTCCTTCATCACCAACAATCATTGTTCGTCATCCATAAGTACATAGTATATTATTACGATGAATGTCACATGGGGACCAACTATGAGACGTATGCAACAAAGACTTAATTTTCATAAATTAGTGATTGTACAACTGTATTTATTCTTATATCAAGTGTACGGGTTCTGGTACCTGTTTCACGCATGGTTCTGTTGTAATGGGTGTTATTAGTGTGTCTTTTTTGTGTTGTGATTATGTGTGCTTTACAACATAATAGACTACGACCTTACTCACCTAATATTCTATCAAATTCGCAGAGCCAAATTATATTTCACTCCTTTATGGAAAAGTTTTGATAAATACCCATATATCCATTCGATATTTAATCAAAAGTATTAACATGAACCCAAATGAGTCTGCTCATCAAGTAATATTGTATGTGATGGCTGTCATTCACGCTAAGATCGCAATGTTTATACGTCTAGATAATCAGGGATCGACCACAAACGATAGGAAAACGATAGGCAGAGCTTAACTTTATTGCGAAAACACGTACAATTCTGCATATTATGTGTATGCATGGTCAATTTGCAACACGTGCAACCACAGTTCTTGAAGTGAAATATGTACATATTCACAATTAATGGTAGCATATGTTTTTATTCCAATCTAGAGTGAGAAGTTTGATCCACTTCCACTTGTAGAGTAAATGTAATTTCGCAATTAGTTACAGTGAAACACTTTATATTTATAAACAATTAGCATTCGTACATATCAACGAAGTCTAAAGCGACGGATGCATGTATATTGTTTGAATGCTCGATATTGTATTATGAAGTACTAATAATATAATTATATGTATCTACTTTAATTAACTACAATAATAAAAGCAAAATACCCTGATTAGTTCTACATAAATTTCGTAAGAAACTGAACTCATAACGTACCTTACCAATACATTCATGCAAACACCAACAGATAAGAATGATGTAGAAATTGTGTAACCAGTATGCATGCTTACTGTTCTTTTTAATGGTGTGATATATGTACGTTATTGTTGTAAATGAAAATAAACGTGCTGGCATTGGTCGGTTCCAACAAAAACCCAATACAATTAGCTAGGTTGTTATTATTCTATGAATTAAATTAGCATGCAAATTAAATTTCATTCTTTAGGCCCTTGAACAGGTTAAAGTTTAACACCATAGTGTTGAATGAATCATGTAGATATAATATAGATTTTTTTAAATCGGCATTATCATTGGATTATGGCTCTAAGTTTAAACAGTTGGTGTTGGCCTTCGACGTTTTGTCCTAAATTAAACATTGGTCCAATGTTTTTAATCATGATGTTATGAGGGTTATCAACACAATTAATCAACATTAAACCATTACGATATCAACATCATTACTAATGAATATTATACAAATGTAATGGAACAATTTATTACCGTATCGAGAGACATTATATTTTCACATGAATACGATCTAATTAAATGGAGTTATTTATTTACTCCATAATGTGATAACGGTAATGGAATCGAGATAAAATTGAAGAACAACCGAACATTGACTTACTTCTCCCAAATCCTGCTGATACATCATTACATATTTGGGCTACGAGATCATATATATGTCTACCATGACCTCTCGGTAATGACCTCTTTAGAGATAGAATACAAAGTCGTTACTAGTCACGCCTCGAAGCCTTTTGTAGATCTATACCAATGTCGGCTATCAATGACTATAGACAAGTATATGGTACCATGTACTATAAACAAACAATGGTTGATGAATTCACGACCGAAAGTGGATGGATCGTGAATGTTTTGTGCTGATATAATCACTAAAATCACAGCGACCGTTTGGGTTAATAATTTATTATAAAATTAATGACAAAATGCAAACCCCGAGAGGAGTTTAAGTTTGCCAAGTCTTCTCATATAACATACTTGTCAGCTCAATGTTCAACGTTTTATGTAAAACCATGAAAATGGCGCAAATGTAATCTTATTGCTGTCACAGGATTTCTAATACGTGTGCGTAAGCGAATTCCACTTGCAACTTTTAGCATTATGTCCTTTTAGTTTTTCTGTTTAAATTGTATATGCTTCGTTTCTGTCAGAATGCTTTGTAGTTTAGTCTTGTGGTACACGGTTGTGCTTGTGGTTCGTTTTTGTCTGCTAGCTATTGGTCTTAGTATGTATGACTCACTTAAAATACTGAGCAGCCCACAGACAACCCACATACACACAGAAACGGCACAATCGCCAAGCCACCAACAAATGAGTGAGACATTCATATCCCCAAAATTGAATGATAACTACACTGAGTATGGTACTGGTTTAGCTGTTGCTTTTTCCTTTTTGTTGTTGTCCTTGTTACCTGTTCAGCAGGCTTGTGTTTTTTCTTTTTCGTATGCTGTTCGTTTTCTGTCTCTCGTATCTAGCAGTTTCTTCCGGGAGTTGCTCCCCTATCTGATCCCCTAGTTTCAATTTAAACATCAATTTCTACACAAATCTGTGAGTTTGAGCTCCTAAACCGTTAATAATAATCATTTCTTAATTAATCAACAAACAAGTCGTCCTCAAATCGCAATATTCGTGATATGCTAAGGTAATGCTTTCGTGTAGAGCTAGCTGTTTATTATTTATTGATATTTGTATCCCGTTCGTTCTCTGTTCTTTCTTACATATGATCATATTCAGTTCAAATTGTGACGTTTCAATCTATCGTAAAGCATACATTTTGAATTGGAAATGGTGCGAAGGATATTTGCATATGATTCCAAGGTGGGTAGACAAAACCTGTTATTTAAACACATTTTACACGAAATCGAAAGGAGAATTGAAATGAATACGTACGTGGGAGTATAATTTACATCAGTGAAGAATAAACATTTTATTTCGTAACATTGAGTCTAAAATTATATTAGAGGTCCCAATTAAACAAAGACGGGTTTATTAATTACTAGACTAAGTGCTCCACTTATTTAAACAGTATGTTCGTCTTGAGACTGTTTTCCTTTCGTGACAAGAAAATAGAATATCGAACCTCCTGTAAATTTAAGAATAAATGAATCACGTTTAAATCAGAAGTAAACCCAACAAAGACACAAGTCAGACAATGTTGGTATAATTTGATAGTGGATGTATAGGCGTGTTCGTTAATACATTATAGATTGATTTGCATTTGCAAGTTTAATGCTTTCCAAAATGTAACTGAAGTACCTGTATAGATTCTTCACTACTGCTAACAGATTTGCAGTTACATGCGTATAATGTTAATGTATTCTTAAACGTATTTGAATTATTTGTATGCAAGTTATTCATAATATTATGTACTTCCTCTTACATGTAGGTACCCTTTGTCATTTATTTTGAAGATGGATTGAGAGATGAACATGTTGTCATGTCTGTTCTCTGGACACATGCAGCTAAAGGACCACAATGAGTTGTCTATAGCATATTTAGTTTACAAAATTAGGTTTCGTTATTTTGAAATGTTTTCATTTCAATGTTTTGACAAATTTGCGTCAGCTTGCAACCTGAATAAATCGTATTTAAAATCCTATCCATATTATGCAGTTTATGTATACTTTAAGTTTGTGCATCATTACATGAGTAGAGGCTGAATTATGTTTTGACAAATGCATACATGCATAACTATGTATTGAACATTCTCGTTAACCAGCGTGTTTGTCATCCGAAATACACCCTGGTTGAACGAGCATGGTATTTATTTGAAAGATGGATATTAATAAAGCCGTGAACCTATAAAATATACATTTTTACAACAAAGTTAAAACAACAATATGTTACACTAACTCCTGGGTTCAATAATGTCCATGGAACTCCAAACAATGCTTTTATAGTTAAGCATTCCATGCCGGTCTCGTCATAACGGAATATTGTCGATGATATGGTGGTAATATTCTCTTGATGAGAACCAATCAACTACTACATCACAGTGTGAGATTCGTTTTGAAAGATTTACAAGGTGGCACTACTGTGAGTGTATTATAAGGCAATGTGTCACCACTTAGATACAACAGCAGGGATATTATTCTATAAAATACTAGTATGAGGAGAGGAGAAGATTCAAGTTGTGCTATTATAATGTGGGAATGGTGCTGAAGGATTTGTCAGACCTAAAGTATACATAAAGTACAGTTAACAATTGAATATTGTACTTCATAATCTATACAAGTAAATCAATTACATTTTTGAAAGTATTAAAATTGTAAATGCAAATAATTCTATAATATACACTAAAACGAATTTCTAATTGGCCACCCCAAAAAATATTATATCATCTGATAAATTATATCAATCAATCTTAGGCTGTGTTATTTGTTCATTCCACGCACTTACTTATCTATTTCTGGAAAGAAATGGCGTATTCATATACGAAATCATCCATGCGTAACGGTTGGTGCTAAATTGCTTTTTTGCACGTTGGCCTCGTGCACAGCTTGGAATAGTATCGTATTTGGTATAAATTTGTTCCCTGTAGATCAACTTTTCTGTAAACACTATAATTTGTGAAAATGAGCCATATGGAACGCGCTCATGACGTCAGATACATGCATACATTGAACGAATTTCTGATTGGCCACGTGTTTTTGTGTGGCGATAAGCCACACAATGTAATAACTATCTTTCATTTTTGATTTTCTTTATATATACTATGAAGTTAACGCCTTTATGCCTACACCAATAAATAGGTCTATGATTTGAACAATATTACAAGCATGCTACACAGGTTACACGTATCATTGAACCCGATTTGTTTACATTACCAACATTTATTAATATTAAGACCAACAATTACATCAGACTTTTATTTTTTGAGGATATTTTAATTTTATAGCAAATCATTCCGCATGGACTATATTTCTACTATCAAAGGCCTGCGAACCGCCAAGGACCGTCAAGAAGGTTGAGAAAGTAATCCCACGGTTTCATGTTTACATATCGGGGCATTCATATGCAAATTGATATACAACGAGCTATTGGTCAGTGACTAGTTTGTATTGTTTATTCAGCCAATAGATTTCTGGTGGAACACGGGTGAACTGAAATGTGTCTATTAAAATCACTCCGCCGCTGAACATTTGTAGACGATGACCTAATTATGTTGTTTACAAACATTGATGCTATAAATAGAAACAACATGTTTTCGCTGGTGGCGGGAAGCTGAATTAGTTCAAGGACAGTATATACAGTCTATCTAACCGCTAGCAGACGATCGATACACTAACTTGATTAGCTTAGATATTAATAGATCTCTGGTTTAGCAGTACTGTCACGCAATATTCAATTAATTGCAGATCCGTCAATTACTATCGGATTTTGACAAAATAAATTTTGTCAATACCATGAGATATTTCAATTTATTAATATCAAATCAAATTTAAATTATAAAATAATATGAATTCACATTGGCGAGTTAAAAAGCGAGTCCCTAGATTTTCTATTCGCGAATTGCGCAAATTTTCGGAACTACCTGAGGTTTTAAATCGTCAGTAACAATTTTGTTTTCTAATTTACATAAACAAATAATACTTCGCTGAAAAGAGGAAACTTTCAACTTCAAGAAAATGTGCAACATTTATATCGGTCTCAATTAATAAGCACATGACAGCGAGTTAAACGCGCATCGTGCGAACTAATTGTGCTATTCATAGCGGCTATTTTCAACACGTAACGCTATTTAGGATTTGAATCGAGAAAGAATAATTAAGCAATAAACGAGAATTCAGTAAAGTATTTTCGGATTAAAAGAAATTGTCAATACTATGACATATTAAAGATCACTTATACCAATTTAATTTGCGGTTATAAAATAAATGAACTAATGCTGACGAGTTAAACAGCGAGCACTTACATTTTCTATTCATGAATTGCGCGATTTTTAGCAACAACCTGGTGTCGTAAATCACCTACAATTATATTTTTACTTTCCAAGTAACATTAACAACTAAAAGCCATTTTAAAGACGATACGTTCAGTTTCATTAAGATGTGCGACTTTCATATAGATCTCATTTAATAAACACTCTACGGCGAGTTTAAACGCGCAACATGCGAACTAATATGTCTTTTAAAGCGGTAATATATTTTCACAAGGTTTCGAATTGAAAAGTTAACGGTAATTGGATTAAAAGGCCGTTAATTAGTATATACACGTTGGGCAAACCAAATTCTTAACCAAAGACCTAAATTACAGGTCTTTGGGCAAACATACTTCAATAATTATAAATAATTAATAAGCTCCTCCCACTTAATGTGCAGTTATAAAGCCCATTAATGCATATCTAATTAGCTCCTCCCACAAGTCACGTTGTGCAATATTATCTATGCATTTTTTAATTAGCCCCCTCCTTATTATGTAACATTACATAATCCTAGCTAGATCTATATTTTGACAAGAAATTTGTAATCAATTATTGAAGCTGCATGAGGCAGAAAATTGACCATACAATCTGGTAAACTTCAAGGGGTTGTATATTGGTAGGTCGTTAGTAACTTGTTTTGGGACAGTTGGGGGTCATGTAACACAGGGATCTATGTTTTTATACAAGGGATTGAACACACCATGAGACAGGAAATAGACCGTTAAAACTATTTTTAATTGAATGGGTTTTATATCGGGTTCTTGTTAGTTGATTTGGAGACAGCTGCAGAAGTTAGGAATTTAGGGTCATAAAATTTACTGGTATAAAAAAGGGTTTACAACTTTGATACTCAGAATTTAGAAGTTAAATACATTCTTCTTGATATGGATTTAATAAGAAATACTATATTTGAAAACTATCAGCTATCCACTGCCCATCACCTGGGATGGGACCATGGTCGCACACTGACTGGTGCATCAAAATATGCTAAATACAACATAATAGCTATAATAAATATCACCCGCTGATTAGCGCGAGTTCATATTTCGGAACAGAATACGCAATATTTAAATAATAACCAATACATAAATAATCGTCAGATTTTCAAAAAATAACTTGTAGTATATTCCAAAATATATAATTGACCTGTTTTAAATACGATTTTATTAACATATCGGACAGAATGCTATAGAATTTACGCTGAGTATGGTCCGAAAGTCTGTTCGTAAGTTTAGTTATGTTACTCCGAAAAACATTTCTGCTCTTGCTCCGGCGGGAGTACGGACAACCTTCATTATAATCATATCAGTAGTCAATAGCCCTTACCACTGAACCACTTGTCCACCTAAATTCAATTGATCGACTTTAAATATATATGTATATGGCATCTAAGAGAAGTGATGTGACATGAAACCATAATTCTATCTGGTTCCGTTCTTGAATTATTTCATTCAACCAAAAAAAGGTTATGATATTACCATTGATATCATTTTCTTATATTTTCCTTCTATTGAAATCTGGTTCTATCTTATTAATTACCTCGCTTTATTTAATTTTCCCAACATATTTCTACCTAGACCTGTTTCCATAGCGGGGGGGGGGGCATCTCGTTTGTTGTGTTTTAATTTCCAGTTCATCAGTTGTATGGAGACTACCCAGTCACTCATCTTGACACTGACGCTTGGTGTCTTGAGAGCAGCACAAACATTCGAGTGAGTCTGGGCTTATCAGAACTCTGACACAGCATGTTGGTGCAGTCTTTATTTGAATGGTCAAAATGACATCAGTTCGCCACACATCAGTACTTTCAGTGCTTTGATTATAAATTAGTTTTAAAAAAATGCTTTTAGAAGAATATATATAATCGAAACCCGATACTGTCCAATTTTATTGATGGAAAATATGTTTCTCGCAGTAATTCGAGCTTAACCCCACGTTATTATAAATATCGCTTTTTACAAAAAGACGTTTTGACGTACATGTCTGGATTTTGGTGCTGGTACTCGTCATTCTAACGGCCTCGGCGAGCCCCGTATTACTTATTCTCGTCAGTATTAATACCGTTCATTAAGCCAATCGACAGAGAACACATTTTGACAGATTTCAAAGATCTAACATTTCGGGGACGTGAACCACGTGCACGTTAGCCATTTTGCACTAACTATTCCGCATGGATGATTTAATACATGCATGCGTAATCTAATTGTTGAAATCGATAGATAAGTGCATGGAATGATAATAACCACAATTTTAGAAATATTGACTGAATATATCGCATAATATAATATTTCATTGGGTGGCAAATTAGAAATTCGTTTAAGTGTATTCAGAACAAGCCTTTACATCCACTTCCGCATTACATCATTGTCTGACGTGTGTCTTTATTGTGTTTATTTCTGATTTAAACGTGATGTATTGGTTAACCAATCTACACAAAGCTCGATATTCCATTTTCTTGTCACGACAGGAAAACGGTCTCACGACGAACTGACTATTTTGAATACACCCACCACAAGGAATTAATCAAACACGTTCTGTACGCTTTCTAGACCTCTGGTATTACATTATTGATGAGTGTGATGTTTAAGGTTCATTGAAACATATACGTTCATATAACGTATACGTAAAAATCATTCATTTATCACTGGTAGGCAAATAATAACCCATGTACGTATAAAATAGTCAACTATATCTCTTTCGAATCCGTGTAAGAGTTGTATAAGTAATAACCTTTTCTTCCCACCTGGGTCTTGTTTGGCAATATCCAGTAGTGACATTACAAATTGACAGTTTATAAATCCACATGTGTCAATTTAGCATTCTTTGCAACATCACACTTTCAGCAGAACATGATTTTATGTAAGAAAGAGCGCAGTAAGAACGGTACGGAAAGAAGAATGCACAAAATTGCGCGCTCTGCATGAAAGCATCCCCTCGGCGAATGGCAAATGTTGAGGTCTGGTGACTTTTTATTGCTTAATTAAGTTTAAAACTTCTATTGGTGACGGTGTTTGAGATAATAATCTGATCTAGCATCGTTTTCTGGCAATTCATGTAGAAATTTGGAACAATACTGAAACTTCAGGCCGCGATAGACACAAAAAACTCGCACGACAAAGAAATAGCACAGGCCTGAAGCACACACCACATTGACAACTGCAAAATTGAATGAGACGACACGGCTAAAACAAAATGACAACTCACTGTGATAACCACCAAATTAAACAGTAAAACATACCCGAATTAAGAGCTAGCAGACAATAATTAACATTAATGACGACCACACATCATCACAACAAACTACACAATAACCCAGCTGAAATTATAGACAATCCATTCTCGGAGAAACGAGCGACAAACACAAAATAAACCACAGGCCTAAGAAATTTTGTCGCAAACGACAGTTTTTACTTCCCAATTTTTCATCCATTCAATATAGTATATATTTGACGGGTTTGAAATCTTTCGGGTTGGATTCAATTGTCAATATCAAAACAACGTGACGACGGCTTCCAACCCGGAACGGCAGATCGTCGAAAGTACCTGACATTATACGAGTACTAGTAACTTAAACACGACTAAAGTTATATTTTCATTTTTTTATTGTTTTGGGTGGGAGAGGCATAAATAGATTCGACCAAAACCCTTTTAGGTCCTTTTATGCGTTAAATGGTATATTCATGTAGGGGCGAACAGAGACGTTTCAAACATGTTCTTCTTTCTAATGCATGAGTGAAAAATGGGGGGGGGGTGTTGAACTCGTTTTTGTGATATAATTTCTTAGGCTTGTGAATAAATAGCCTAACATGTAACTACACATGGACAAAACGTGAAAGTCAAAGTCGCTTGTAAAACAAAACATGCACGGGTTAATAGACATCATTTGACAGCAATATCCAGTATTTCAGATTAAGCTTTGCTGAGGAAAATGTATATATGAGATAACCCAACCAACTTAAACCAATCATTGGGTTTGCATTTTGTCATTTTATAATATATTGTTAACCCCAACTGTTATGTAGCTACAGTAAGACCTGCTCGAACCACCGGAACCAATCCACTGTGTGATATCAATCGCAAAATCCATCAGCTATTGTAATATATATATACTGAGTGCATAGCATTTTACTTTTCGATACACATCGAAAGTCGACAATAGTTAATTGATGTAGCCCTAATATGCAATCATGTATCCAAGAGTTAAGGGAGAAGTCAATGTTCGGTTATTATTCCATTTCCTTGACGTTTCCATTACCGTTATCGCATTATGGAGTAAATAAATAATTCCATTTAATTAGATCGTATTCATGCGATAATATTATGTCTCTGGATACGGTAATAAATTGTTCCATAACATTGGTATACTATTTAGCAGCCGTGATGTTATTGCCTTCAGTGATTAATGTTGATTAATTTTATGGATAACCCAAAACTCGTTAAGCTCATATTCCTCAAACTCACGATTCCAAGCAAAGAAATGTATGAGAAAATCGGACAGGGCAGGCATCACTCAATCAAACCAGCTGAGCACGGAAATCAGAAACACCACAACACAACTACACTGAGAAATGACCATGCATAAGTCAAACAAACAATTAAAATTCAAAGTCCTTGCCGAAAAATGGCGGACGACCCAGTTTCAGCAAGAATAAGAATAGCGGTAATCCCTGAGACCGAATGAAACGCAGTCAATACCCGACCAAATTACACAAGGCCCCGCTGCAGGGCGATCAAATCACACAAACACATGCCAAAACGGCGATTAAACGAGGCATAAATACCCCGTGATCTAGTTTAAAACACCAACGCTGACACATATCAGACCAACGTTTGACTTTGTTCAAGAAATCGACGATAATGTTAACGCTAATGCTCAGACCCCAAGTGCTTTGTTTTCAACATACATGTACTCGAGTGTGCAACACTATTATCCAAAGGCGACTACACTAATAGTGTATACGATTTTCATTTGATTCCCTGTAAAATATGTAAAACTTTGAAAGATCCTAGAAAATTAAGAAGGAAATGTATTCTCTGGTATAACACGATTGATTTATTTTCATGCGCATTTAATACATGCACAAAGCAAGGTACAACTCCAGACACTTGTAAATACAAAAATAGGTTGTATCATGTTCTGTTGAATAATATATCTTGATAAAGTGTATTAATATAGCTGATATATCGCATACTTTCAGATTTGGCTTCCAAAAATATGGAACCATCTTGGATATACTGAATGTAGAACTTCACACACCTAACATTCGGATAATGTATCCGTTTCATTTCGGTATAGCTGAAATTTAATGATTCTCATTATTACAAATATAAATTATTGGCTGCCAATGATTGCACAATTATTTGTACTCTTCTACATTTGTTGGTATAGCATCTAATCCCTCAAGCTAGCCTGAAACATAAACATATCATGCCATTAATTGTGAATTATGTAAATATTGCGCTGGAAGAACTGTGGTTGCACATGTTGCAAATTGACAATACATATAATTTGTGTCTAAGTATTCACCGATCTAACGCAAACGATGGGAAAATAAGGATAGCGCTTAACTAAATGGCGGAAACACTTACAATTCTGCAAATTAATTGTCTGTCTTTTAATGCGACCCAGGTGTGTATGACAGCCATCATATACGTATTTACATGATGAGCAGACTTAGTTGCGTTCATGCTCACACGTTGTTTCATTGTCGAAAGGATACACATGTATATAAATTGTATTGTTAAAATGAAAGATGAAAACGAATTTGTTAAACCCAGAAAATAATAGCTTTGGCGAAATCGATGGTAGCATTAACAATGTTACAAATGTCTGACTCCTATGTACTGGTTGCACATTCCCCATATATGTTTGTTCCACGTGACATTCCCCTGTAATAACTCAATATGTCCTAATGAATGTCGAATCGTTGACGTGAAGTAGATCATGTGTATGCTTTTTACATGTTTAACGCCAATTGTCAGTCATTATGGAGGTTAGTCGACATAAATTCAAAAAATTATTTATCAAGCAATACTTATTTGTCATATTTCACACACCTCCTACATGTGACGTGGGTGGTGTGGCATGTTCGTAGCAATTGTAATAGAAATAGATTATCTGCCAGCCCATTACTATTCAATATGCTGCAAATATATAGTCATTATTAGCACACTATCATCACTATTTCCCTATAAGCCTACAATTCTCGGTTTCGAAAGATATGATTGCTACAGCGCAATAATAATAATTATTTATTGGGGTTTTAGATTCCGTGAATGTTTGGTAATATGAGTATGACATTTCAATGGTGCCATAAGTTCAGAGATTTAAATCAAAGGGAATGGAAAACTGACACTACATATTTTGGGGAAATTATTGAATGTATTCATCAATGAAATCAAGGAGAAGAAATCCCCATGAGTACCATTGATCATACAGAATATCTTTTATATGCATAAAGGGAAGTCAATGGTGGGTTATTGTCTCACTCGATCTCGTTTCCACTAATGGAATCAGATTTTTGTTCCGATACATAACCATGTAATTCATTGTGTCGAATACGTAATATCGTCAAACATAACTCGATACTTCTATTCCTGTTATTGTATCCGTATAATATATCGCTGGCTTAGATTGAGAGGGTCGTGAGTGCCATTTACGACCTTTTATGACGATTGTATATTTGAAATCTACCTCATAAGGCGCTTCTTAAAAGCCTTTTTTCTTGACAATCGGAACGTGTCATGTTGACCAAACTGAAGTTGAAAAAGATTGTTTTACCATAAAGAGTGATTGTCAGACAGTTTGTCTTGTTTTCTCAAAATATTGATTTTGTAGTTACGACATTCTCATTCTAATCCAGCGATATAGCTACATGTAGTACTTATGAGTTGTGTCATTAATACAATTTTCCAGTACGTCTCATTTATGCGATGTATGTAATACACGATTCTCATAATTATATAGTCCCACAAATATGGAGGTCATTGTCCATTCTGGCTGGGAATGAAACGAATACTTAGTAATCACTCACTTACGACTGTATCCGACGATCGCAAATAAACAACCAAAAGTTTTATTGGTAGTATTGTTCAAGAAGTAACAATTTTATCATTTTTCAAATAGGATTTATTTTTACCTGAGGCCATACCAACTCGTTTCTTCGTTTAGCGTCCGAGGACGGATAGGTTTGGGCATCTTGGGAAAGAAAAAAATAAATAAAATTTGTAACCTTTTATATCTTCGAAATCCTTTGAGATATTGCTTTCATACTTATCATACTTATTCACCATCTTGTCCCCAACCCCTACACAGCAGTAGCTTTTAAACAAACATATTTTAAGTTATTTCAGTAAGTTATTATGATTGACAATGCTTGATAGCTTTATTTGTCCGCCATACGTCTACATGTATCATGATGAAGTAAGAAGTTATATGACTTGTTTTTTTCGAGTGTTTTGTTTTTTGTCTCAAAAAAATTATTTTGTAGTTACGACCTTCTCATACTAAGCCAGCGATATCACCTACACCATTTTACCAATTTCTGACCTGTGTCTTTACAGAGTGCTCTTCTGATTAAATGTGATTGACTTGTTTCCCGCCCAATCTACACAAGTTACGATATACTAGTTTCATATCACGAAGACGAAACAGCCTCGAGACGAATAGGGTATTCTTGAACAAGTTGAATAATTCATATATTTTCTTCCCCGGTTTTCTCGGAAGCTCTTACAATAAATATGAGACAAGAAATGTAATTGTTCTCATCATTGGAATGAGACATATATTTATTCGTCACTGATGTCAAATTGTCAATATACTCCCACGTACGATCATATGATATTCATTTCCATCTCATTCCAATTTCGTGTAAGATTTGTATAAGTAATGGTTGTGTCTATTGAAATGATTTTGTCTACTGACACGGGTGTTTAATAGGAACATTATCAGCTTATTGACCACCCCATGTTTAATTTCCCGTAATTATCTGTCAGATATGGCGTTTTTATAGGACAAGTGAGCACACGTTGTCTTCATTTACGAATATTTCCCTGGGTACTGGTTATTGCATAATCCATACGCTACATTTATAATACATAATATACATCCCCAAAAAAACTGCTAGCTTATATTGTATTACTAGTTTGTGTGAAATCCATGGCATTTTTCACACATATATTTGAAAAGGATTGTTTTTGTAAAATTTACGGCGCAAGACCAGATGACAAAACACAATATATATGAATACTAAACGATAAACTAAATACTTATGCATGCACGTTTAATTACATTAAATAATACCCACCCTATGGAATCGTAAGTTGTCAGTTTATGATAAATTGTCGTCGTCATTATATCGACACGCACATCCAGAATTGTCTTACAAACATTGCGAGACCCTGTAGGGTAATAAATCATAACTCCATTCGTCAGACATTATATTTGGACAATACCGAATGTCAGGATTCTGTTATTCGTATATCTCCTTTCCGCTATTTTTGCGTCCATTTAACAATGATCGAGAGCCTTTTTTCATTGACCAGCTTCACAATATATTTACCAATCATATCTATTTTCATTGTCCTCGTCCAAATGCAACGAATTTTGATATTGCTTATAACAATTCGCTGGCTTAGAATGAAAGTCACTTTAAATGACATTATAAGCCTCATAATATTTAAGATCTGCAAGACAAGGCGCTTCTAATGAGCTTGTCATCTTGACCAAATTGAAGTTGAAACTGCTTGTTTCTCCAAAAGTAAAGAGTCATCTTCAGACAGTTTTTCTTGTTTTCTCAAACAACATTTATGAGTTACGACCTTCTCATCCAAAATTAGCAAGCAAATTGTGTGGGTACAATTGTGTGCACTTGTTTTAGCATTACATGTACCGAATTGTTGACGTGTCCAATGATGTAAAAGGTAAAGGGATCATTCTCGTACAGTAAATTGCAGTAAATAGTAAATTTTAATTCCAGGATAAGCTGAATTTGCATTAGTCAGTGTAGTCCACATAGGATCAGTTACATATAAAGGTAGAATATCGTTACAGATGATACTATTTATGTGAGGACGTTGGCGTCCATGATCGATTAGTTGCATGTATAGAATGATCACCATTGCCGAGTATGTGGACTGTGGTTTTAGTGTTCAAGAATGATCAGGTGACCGAACATGGTTCTTGTTTTCTGCTGATCTGCTGATCTGCGTCGTTTTGCTTGATGGAGCCATACGTTTGATTTCCGTTTACGCTTAAGAACTGAAAAAGAAATGAAAAATCCTACACAGTTAAACGAATACATTAAGTGCGGCAATAATAACGAATACATTGATTGAATATTATTTAATTGTTTTTGCATACAAAACGTAGGTGGGGAATGTCATATTTGTATATGGGTGTAAATTAACACACTACTATTGTTCAAATACGTCTGTTTCTACTAAATCGCGCATGATTTAGTTATAAATATGAAGATGCTATTATTTTATCCCGTCATGAAAATGGACACATTTTTTGTTAACATGCATATTTTGCTAATTGTATTTAGCACAACAACGTAATGCATGATTTTTGTTTGTTTACATGTATATTAATACTGCGACTATGTAGGGTTTTAACTACTAATAATGTTTGATTCTTCAATAAATGCATTATCACGCTCAGGGTGTGTGTCACGGCCTCTGTAAATAGAAATATAGTTGTCTTGCCACGGGAACACATACTGTTCTTTCAGCGCTAATTAGCGATTTGACTATTGTGAGCACAGCGAGGGTGCCGGTGCCAGTAAGCTTCAACGCACAGAGAGGGTGCCGGTGCCAGAACAGGGAGGGTGCCGGTGCCACAACTAAACCGAAAGTAGACTGTTTTAAACGTAATTCGATGAAAGTTACCATATAAAAAGCATTTAAAGGTCAGATTAGTTCAAGGACTTTCCATCTGGGGAGCGAGATATTTCTTATATTGATGAAAAACCGCATTTAACTGTCCAAAACTGGACTCCGTGTTCATTCTAACAAGTACCCTCGGTCAACATTCCATCTTAGTCTGAACTTGTGGCAACTGATATCACAAATGGAACAACATGAGGGCAGTGTTTAAGCATTGGGTTGTTCCGTGGGCTATCGCTTTTTGAGCAAAACTCTGTATTTTGGCAAATACAATGATTTTCTTACCTCTCGTGTCGATTTTAGTCCTCAGAAAGCATTGTTTTGCACAGAGAAAGTCCCGTGCCAGCACAGAGAGGGTGCCGATACAGCGTTTTGCACCGAGAGGGTGCCGATACGGGTATACACCGTGTTACAGATTCACAGTAAATCCGAATATGTCATTTAGCATACTTTGCAACTTCACACTTTGAGCAGAACATGATTATATGGAAGGAAGAGCAGAGTAAGAACGGTACAAAAAGAAGAATGTACAAAATCGCGCACTTTAAATGAAAACATCCCCATGGCGAAAGACGAATTTTGAGGTTTGATGACTTTTTATTTATTTATTAAGTTTAAAACTTCTTTTAGTGACAGTGTTGGAGATATTAATCTAATCTAGCATCGTTTTCTGGCAATTCATGTAGAAATTCAAACAATACAGCCACTTCAGGGCTCGAAAGACACAATAAGCTCGCGTAAAAGAAAAAGAAATAGCTTCGGCCAGGAGCACACACCACAAGAACAACTGCAAACGTGAACGAGAAAACAATGAAATAGCAAAAATAGCTTGACAATTTATCATGATAAATGCCACCTTTAACAGTAAAATATACACTAATCGAGAGCTAACAGACGAGAACGAACCTAAATGAAATCTTTGGGTTTGCATTTTGTCATTTTATGATATATTGTTAACCCCAACTTTTTTGTAGCTACAGTAAGACCTGCACGAACCAGCAGAACCAATCCACTGTGTGATATCAATCGCAAAATCCATCAGCTATTGTTATATACTGAGTGCATAGCATTTGTCTTTTCGATACACACCGAACGTCGACCGTAGTTTATTGATGTAGCCCAAATATGCAAAGATGTATCCAAAGGTTAAGGGAGAAGTCAATGTTCGGTTATTATTCCATTTCATTGACGTTTCCATTACCGTTATCACGTTATCACTTGGTAAAGTAAATAAATAACTCCATTTAATTACGTCGTATTCATGCGATACTATTTTGTCTCTCGATACGGTAATAAATTCTTCCATAACATTTGTATAATATTAAGCAGCCGAGATGTTATTGCCGTTAGTGATTTTTGTTGATTAATTTTATGAATAACTCCAAAATCCTTCCGCTCATAGCCCTGATAAACTTACGATTTCAAGCAAAAACAACTCTGATTAAATATTGGACCAACGTTAGACTTTGGTCAAGAAGTCGACGATAATGGTAACGCCCGTGCTCAAAATCCAACTTATATTCACACGATGGCGTTGTGAATACAGTTAAACTTTGTCATCTCGAAGAGTGATCGGGACAGGTAAAATGCTCGAGATTAACCGGGTGCTTAACTACTGATAATATAAACGGATTCTGGTTTAAAACTTGCGCGAGATAGGCCTGTGCTAGTGATATCGATGCTCGTCATAACGAAGTTTTACTGTATATGCTGCTTGTTTTGTTTTCAACATTTTCGACTATGCAAATAAATTGTTCAAAGGCGTCAACAAAAATAGTGTATACGATTTTCATTTGATTCCCTGTAAAGAGTATAAACATTGAAAGAGTCTAGAACATTAATATAGGAAATGTAGGACAATGTATCCGTATCATTTGGGTATAGCAGAAATGAACTATCTTTGATTATTACAAATGAAAATTATTAGCTGCTAATGATTGTACAATTATATTTTCTCTTCTACGTATAGTGGCAAAGCATCAAATCTCTCAAGCTAGCCTTGAACATAAACATGTTATGCCATTAATTGTGAATATGTAAATATTGCACTGGAAGAACTGTGGTTGCACATGTTGCAAATTGACAATACATACTATAATTTGTGTCTAAATATTCACCGATCTACCGCAAACAATGGGAAAACAAGGATGGCGCTTAACTAAATTGCGGATACACTTACAATTCTGGAAATAAATTGTCTGTCTTTTAATGCGATCCAGGTGTGTATGACAGCCATCATATACGTATTTACATGATGAGCAGACTTAGTTGCGTTCATGCTTGTAAAAACACGTTGTTTCATTATCGAAAGGATGTACATGTATATAAATTGTATTGTTAAAATGAAGGATGAAAACGAATTTGTTACACCCATAAAATAGTAGCTATGGTAGCAGTAACAATGTAACAAATGTCTGACTCATATGTTCTGGTTGCTCATTCCCCATATATGTTTGTTCCACGTGACATTCCCCTGTAATAACTCAATATGTCCTAATGAATGTCGAATTACTGACGTGAAGTAGATAATGTGTATGCTATTTACATGTTTAGCGCCATTTGTCAGTCATTATGGAGGTTAGTCGACATAAATTCAAGAAATTATTTATCAAGCAATACTTATTTGTCATATATCACACACCTCCTACATGCGCGTGGTAGATGTGGCATGTTCCTAGCAATTGTTATAGAAATACATGATCTGCCAGCCCAATACTTCACAACATGCAGCAAATATATAGTCATTATTAGCACACTATCATCACTGTTTCCCCATAAGCCAACATTTCTCGGTTTCGATGAGAAATATATGACTGCTATAGTGCTATAAGGATAATTATTTATTGGGGTTTTAGATTCCGTGAATGTTTTGTAATATGAGTATGACATTGCAATGGTGCCATAAATTCAGAGATTTAAATCATTGGAATGGAAAACTGACACAACATATTTTTGGGAAATTATTGAATGTTTCTTCTTCAATGAAATCAAGAAGAAGAAATCCCCATGAGTACCATTGATCTAACGGAATATTTTTTATAGGCATAAAGGGAAGTCAATGGTGGGTCATTCTCTCACTCGATCTCGTTTCCACTAATGCAATCAGATTTTTGTTGCGGTATATAACCGTGTAATTCATTGTTATCGAATACATAATATTCTAATATATAACTTAATACTTCTATTTCTGCTATTGTATCCGTATAATATATCGCTGGCTTTATTGAGAAGATCGTGAGTGCCACTTACGACCTTTTATGACGATTGTATATTTGAAATCTACATCATAAGGCGCTTCTGTAAAGCCTATTTTCTTGACAATCGGAACGTGTCATGTTGACCAAACTGACGTTGAAAATGCTTGTTTTACCGTAAGTAAAGAGTGGTTGTCAGACTGTTTTTCTTGTTTTCTCAAAATATTGATTTTGTAGTTACGACCTTCTCATTTTAAGCCAGTGATATAGCTACATGTAGAATTAATTAGATGTGCCATTAATACAATTTGCCAGTACGTCTCATTTATGCGATGTATATAATGCACGATTCCTAAAATTATATAGTCCCACAGTTATGGAGGTCGTTGTACATTCTGGAAGGGAATAAAACAAATAATCACTCACTTACGACTCAGTCGATCGCAAATAAACAACCAAAACATTTATTGGTAGTATTGTTCAAGAAGTAACAATTATATCATTTTCAAATAAGATTAAAAAATGGGTATACTCATTTCAATGACACAGAAAGTAATTGCTTTGTAAATAGAGGATCTTGAATGAGTGCTCATTCATTACCATTTTTATTAAACGAGTGGACAATACAATATGACACGAGACTCTACCGAGTGCCATATTGATTTTTTGTGAACGAGTTTAATAAAGATGGTAAGGAATGAGCACGAATGTAAGATTCTATAGATCATATAACCTTTAAGTTAGTAAACGCTAAATATCTTAGAAAATGATGATGTATGATGCATATGTTCATAAGGTTTCAAACAAAATTTAGTGGTACTTGGAGCGTGACTAACGGATCGATTCAATGCACGGATTGGCTTACTTTACTTCAGCCTGAACCAACCAACCAATCACCGTCAAGCTAATTTGCATATTTCTGTAACGGGCTGGGAATGCATTACGATATTTCCGGCATGGCATTCATGCACTCCCACACCACAGGTTATGTGATGAATAACATTTAACATACTTCCTTAGATGTGTGCCCTTCCGGCAAGTGCCTAGACCACAGGGGTTTCATTCCCGGGTATTGTCGGTGCATTGTTGTTTCTACTTTCGAGTCCAATCTAGTTGATGTTACTTCTGCATGCCGATAGTTTCGTAGTTTTATTAAAAGCATTTTATATAATACATGCACAGATGTGTTGGTTTTGATTTCAGGTTACTGTGGTGCATCATTTGATCGCTTAAGGTTGCCGTTTTGGCATATGTCAATAGGTCCCAGGTTTCTGGCTTCTGGCTTCTCTTCTCTCATACCCCTGGCTTTTTAAGACTGATGCATATTACCTGTATTATAACGCACTTCTTATGAGCCTATTTTCATGAAAATCGGAATTTGTCATGTTAACCAAACTGAAGTTGAAACAGCTTATTTTTACGTTACTATAAGTGAAGAGTAATTTTCAGACATCTTTTTTATTATTTACTCGAAATATTGATTTTGTAGTTACGATCTTCTCATTCTAAGCCAGCGATATCACCTACACCATTAACCCATTGTCTGACCTGTGTCTTTACAGAGCGCTCTTCTGGTTAAATTTGATTGACTTGTTTGCCGCCCAATCTACACAAGTTCTGATAGATATTCTATTTTCATGTCACGAAAGAAAAACAGCCTCGAGACAAACAGGGGATCTTGAACAAGCTGAATAATTCATATATTTCCTTTCCCTGTTTCTCAGTAGCTCTTACAATAAATATTAGACAAGAAATGTAATTGTTTTCATCATTGGAATGAGGCATATATTTATTCGTCACTGATGTCAAATTGTCAATATACTCCCACGTACGATCATACAATATTCATTTCCATCTCCTTCCAATTTCGTGTAAGATTTGTATAAGTAATGGTTTTGTCTACTGAAATGGTTTTGTCTACTGACACGGGTATTTAATAGGAACATTATCAGCTTATTGACCACCCCATGTTTAATTTCCCGTAATTATCTGTCAGATATGGCGTTTTCATAGGACAAGTGAGCACACGTTGTCTTCATTTACGAATATTTCCTTGGGTACTGGTTATTGCATAATCCATACGCTACATTTATAATACATAATATACATCCCCAAAAAACTGCTAGCTTATATTGAATTACTAGTTTGTGTGAAATCCATGCGATTTTGCACACATATATTTGAAAAAGGATTGTTTTTGTTAAATTTACGGCGCAAGACCTGATGACAAAACACAATAAAACTTTATGAATACTAAACGATAAACTAATTACTGATGTAGTGTTTTGCATGCACGTTTATTTACATTAAATAATACCCACCCTATGGAATCGTATGTTGTCAGTTTATGATAAATTGTCGTCGTCATTATATCGACACGCACATCCAGAATTGTCTTACAAACATTGCGAGACCCTGTAGGGTAATAAATCATATCTCCATTCGTCAGACATTATATTTGGACAATACCGAATGTCAGGATTCTGTTATTCGTGTGTCTCCTTTCCGCTATTTTTGCGTCCATTTAACAATGATCGAGAGCCTTTTTTCATTGACCAGCTTCACAATATATGTACCAATCATATCTATTTTCATTGTCCTCGTCCAAATGCAACGAATTTTGATATTGCTTAAAACAATTCGCTGGCTTAGAATGAAAGTCACTTTAAATGACATTATAAGCCTCATAATATTTAAGATCTGCAAGACAAGGCGCTTCTTATGAGCTTGTCATCTTGACCAAATTGAAGTTGAAACTGCTTGTTTCTCCAAAAGTAAGAGTCATCTTCAGACAGCTTTTCTTGTTTTCTCAAACAACATTTATGAGTTACGACCTTCTCATCCAAAATTAGCAAGCAAATTGTGTGGGTACAATTGTGTTCACTTGTTTTAGCATTACGTGTACCGAATTGTTGACGTGTCCAATGATGTAAAAGGTAAAGGGATCATTTTCGTACAGTAAATTGCAGTAAATAGTAAATTTAAATTCCAGGATAAGCTGAATTTGCATTAGTCAGTGTAGTCCACATAGGATCAGTTACATATAAAGGTAGAACATCGTTACAGATGCTACTATTTATGTGAGGACGTTGGCGTCCATGATCGATTAGTTGCATGTATAGTGTGATCACCATTGCCGAGTATGTGGACTGTGGTTTTGGTGTTCATGAATGATCAGGTGACCGAACATGGTTCTTGTTTTCTGCTGATCTGCTGATCTGCGTCGTTTTGCTTGATGGATCCATACGTTTGATTTCCGTTTACGCTTTAGAGCTGAAAAAGAAATGAAAAAGCCTACACAGTTGAACGAATACATTAAGTGCAGCAATAATAACGAATACATTGATTGAATATTATTTAATTGTTTTTGCATACAAAACGTAGGTGGGGAATGTCATATTTGTATATGGGTGTAAATTAACACGCTACTATTGTTCACATACGTCTGTTTCTACTAAATCGCGCATGATTTAGTTATAAATATGAAGATGCTATTATTTTATCCCGTCATGAAAATGGACACATTTTTTGTTAACATGCATATTTTGCTAATTGTATTTAGCACAACAAGGTAATGCATGATTTGTGTTTGTTTACATGTATATTAATACTGCGACTATGTAGGGTTTTAACTACTAATAATGTTTGATTCTTCAATAAATGCATTATCACGCTCAGGGTGTGTGTCACGGCCTCTGTAAATAGAAATATAGTTGTCTTGCCACGGGAACACATACTGTTCTTTCAGCGCTAATTAGCGATTTGACTATTGTGAGCACAGCGAGGGTGCCGGTGCCAGTAAGCTTCAACGCACAGAGAGGGTGCCGGTGCCAGAACAGAGAGGGTGCCGGTGCCACAACTAAACCGAAAGTAGACTGTTTTAAACGTAATTCGATGAAAGTAACCATATAAAAAGCATTTAAAGGTCAGATTAGTTCAAGGACTTTCCATCTGGGGAGCGAGATATTTCTTATATTGATGAAAACCCGCATTTAACTGTCCAAAACTGGACTCCGTGTTCATTCTAACAAGTACCCTCGGTCAACATTCCATCTTAGTCTGAACTTGTGGCAACTGATATCACAAATGGAACAACATGAGGGCAGTGTTCAAGCATTGGGTTGTTCCGTGGGCTATCGCTTTTTGAGCAAAACTCTGTATTTTGGCAAATACAATGATTTTCTTACCTCTCGTGTCGATTTTAGTGCTCAGAAAGCATTGTTTTGCACAGAGAAAGTCCCGTGCCAGCACAGAGAGGGTGCCGATACAGCGTTTTGCACAGAAAGGGTGCCGATACGGGTATACGTGGGTGAATCAAAAAGTTCGTAGAAAAATATCATAACTCACAAACCACAGCTTCAAATGCTTTCAAATTTTAATATAACGTGATTATAAGTATAACAAAACAATTCGTCAAATTTCATTGAATTAGTCAAAACTACATGATTTTTACATTGAAGGGCACACATGCTTTGACAGCATACCGGAGCACGTCAGCGAAATTTGATGAACGACGTCAAACTTACGCCACGATTGTCAATTCTTACGTTAACGTTTTGACTCATTTTCGCATCTCGAGTGACTAATATGTAGATATTTTTGGATAACCATCGTGATAATAGCTTCGGCATTTTCAATTGTTTGTTTAATATCGTGATGGCTGTCCCATAAGATTAATCTAAGTGTTTTGCGATAACCGCTATTATATAGCGCTGGTCCTCTTCGACGACGTTGCGAACCAACGTCACCAATTTCGGATGTATTTTATTTGGTTGTCAAAATCCATCGGCCTACACGAAATCACTAATTCCATTTATAAATCGATGTCTATTTATTTCAGGATATATACCTGCACGTTTCAAACCATGTTTTGTCTCTGATGCCGTACGTATATTTAAGTTACACGCAGATTTTGATAGCCGCCCGTGGTTCCGTAAATTCCGGTAGACCCATTTTACGCGGGTATTTCTATATAGTGCGATTATGTAAATGTTGATTAAAGCTTTATTTATCGGAGATGACGTCTGCAAATTTAACAAACTTTATAAATAGCATCATGCAATCAGACATAACACTTTGACGGTTTTTGGAGGACCTACAATTGAGATATTTTAGAAAATTTAATAAAATGTGTTTCAAATTATCCGTGTGCTCCGGTATACCTAATCGCCCTTATTTAAGATGTAAATATTTTTAAAACGTTTATCATCAGGTCGCTACAAATCTTTATATGTAAAGAAAATACCAATGTATTCATTCAGCATAAATATGACGACAATAACTCTGAAAATAAAAAAGTTATGGCAAAATTCTACGAACTTTTTGATTCACCCACGTACACCGTGTTACAGATTCACAGTAAATCCGAATATGTCATTTAGCATACTTTGCAACTTCACACTTTGAGCAGAACATGATTATATGGAAGTAAGAGCAAAGTAAGAACGGTACAAAAAGAAGAATGAACAAAATCGCGCCCTCTAAATGAAAGCATCCCCTTGGCGAAAGACGAATTTTGAGGTTTGATGACTTTTTATTTATTATTTAAGTTTAAAACTTCTTTTAGTGTCAGTGTTGGAGATATTAATCTGATCTAGCATCGTTTTCTGGCAATTCATGTAGAAATTCAAACAATACAGCCACTTCAGGGCTCGAAAGACACAATAAGCTCGCGTAAAAGAAAAAGAAATAGCTTCGGCCAGGAGCACACACCACAAGAACAACTGCAAACGTGAACGAGAAAACAATGAAATAGCAAAAATAGCTTGACAACGTATCATGATAAATGCCACCTTTAACAGTAAAAGATACACTAATCAAGAGCTAACAGACGAGAACGAACCTTAATGAAATCTTTGGGTTTGCATTTTGTCATTTTATGATACGTAGGACGTTTCAAAAGTTCCAGGAAAAATGCTTTATAATATTTATCTTTCGGCCAAATTACTTCAAACTTTGCATCTATATTGTTAACACCAACTGTTATGTAGCTACAGTAAGACCTGCACAAACCACCACAACCAATCCACTGTGTGATATTAATAGCAAAATCCATCAGCTATTACAATATACTGATTGCATAGCATTTGTCTTTTCGATACACACTGAACGTCGACCGTAGTTTATTGATGTAGCCCAAATATGCAAAGATGTATTCAAAGGTTAAGGGAGAAGTCAATGTTCGGTTATTATTCCATTTTATTGACGTTTCCATTACCGTTATCACGTTATCACTTGATATAGTAAATAAATAACTCCATTTAATTACGTCGTATTCATGCGATACTATTTTGTCTCTCGATACGGTAATAAATTCTTCCATTACATTTGTATAATATTAAGCAGCCGAGATGTTATTGCCGTCAGTGATTTATGTTGATTAATTTTATGGATAACTCCAAAATCGTTCAGCTCATAGCCCTGATAAACTAACGATTTCAAGCAAAAACAACTCTGATTAAATATTGGACCAACGTTAGATTTTGGTCAAGAAGTCGACGATAATGGTAACGCCCGTGCTCAAAATCCAACTTATATTCACACGATGGCGTTGTGAATACAGTTAAACTTTGTCATCTCGAAGAGTGATCGGGACAGGTAAAATGCTCGAGATTAACCGGGTGCTTGTAATATCCAAATTACAACTACTGATAATATAAACGGATTCTGGTTTAAAACTTGCGCGAGATAGGCCTGTGCTAGTGATCTCGATGCTCGTCATAACGAAGTTTTACTGTATATGCTGCTTGTTTTGTTTTTAACATTTTCGACTATGCAACAAAATTGTTCAAAGGCGTCAACAAAAATAGTGTATACGATTTTCATTTGATTCCCTGTAAAGAGTATAAAACATTGAAAGAGTCTAGAAAATTAATATAGGAAATGTAGGACAATGTATCCGTATCATTTGGGTATAGCAGAAATGAAGTATCTGTGATTATTACAAATGAAAATTATTAGCTGCTAATGATTGTACAATAATATTTTCTCTTCTACGTATGGTGGCATAGCATCAAATCTCTCAAGCTAGCCTTGAACATAAACATGTTATGCCATTAATTGTGAATATGTAAAGATTGCACTGGAAGAACTGTGGTTGCACATGTTGCAAATTGACAATACATACTATAATTTGTGTCTAAATATTCACCGATCTACCGCAAACGATGGGAAAACAAGGATAGCGCTTTACTAAATTGTGGATACACTTACAATTCTGGAAATAAATTGTCTGTCTTTTAATGCGATCCAGGTGTGTATGACAGCCATCATATACGTATTTACATGATGAGCAGACTTAGTTGCGTTCATGCTCACACGTTGTTTCATTATCTAAAGGATGTACATGTATATAAATTGTATTGTTAAAATGAAGGATGAAAACGAATTTGTTAAACCCATAAAATAGTAGCTATGGCGAAATCGATGGTAGCAAAGCAATGTAACAAATTTGTGACTCCTATGTACTGGTTGCTCATTCCCCACATATGTTTGTTCCACGTGACATTCCCCTGTAATAACTCAATATGTCCTAATGAATGTCGAATCGCTGACGTGAAGTAGATAATGTGTATGCTTTTTACATGTTTAGCGCCAATTATCAGTCATTATGGAGGTTAGTCGACATAAATTCAAGAAATTATTTATCAAGCAATACTTATTTGTCATATTTCACACACCTCCTACATGTGACGTGGGTGGTGTGACATGTTCGTAGCAATTGTAATAGAAATAGATTATCTGCCAATCCATTACTTTTCAATATGCTGCAAATATATAGTCATTATAAGCACACTATCATCACTATTTCCCTATAAGCCTACAATTCTCGGTTTCGAAAGATATGATTGCTACAGCGCAATAATAATAATTATTTATTGGGGTTTTAGATTCCGTGAATGTTTGGTAATATGAGTATGACATTGCAATGGTGCCATCAATTCAGAGATTTAAATCATTGGAATGGACAACTGACACTACATATTTTGGGGAAATTATTGAATGTATTCATCAATGAAATCAAGGAGAAGAAATCCCCATGAGTATCATTGATCTTACAGAATATCTTTTATATGCATAAAGGGAAGTCAATGGTGGGTTATTGTCTCACTCGATCTCGTTTCCACTAATGATATCAGATTTTTGTTCCGATACATAACCATGTAATTCATTGTGTCGAATACGTAATATCGTAATACATAACTCGATACTTCTATCCCTGCTATTGTCTCCGTATAATATATCGCTGGCTCAGAATGAGAAGGTCGTGAGTGCCACTTGCGACCTTTTATGAAGATTGCATATTTATAATCTAATCATAAGGCGCTTCTTTAAAGCCTATTTTCATGAAAAGCGGAACTTGTCATGTTGACCAAACTGAAGTTGAAAAAGCTTGTTTTACCATAAGTAAAGAGTGGTTGTCAGGCAGTTTTTCTTGTTTTCTCAAAATATTGATTTCGTAGTTACGACCTTCTTATTCTAAGTCAGCGATATAGCTAAAATGTGTATTATTTATTAGATGTGTCATAGATACAATTTGCAAGTACGTCTCATCTATGCCATGTATATAACACACGATTCCCATAATTATATACATGTAGTCCTACAAATATGGAGGTCATTGTACATTCTGGAAGGAAATAAAACGAATAATCACTCCCTTACGTCTGTCTCCGTTGCTCGCATATAAACAGCCAAAACGTTTTATTGGTAGTATTGTTGAAGAAGTAACAATTTCAAATAGGATACACATACGTTTTGTAAATATCATTTCGCATACTTACTTAGATGTGTGCCCCTCCGGCAAGTGCCTAGAACATAGGGGTTTCATTCTCGGGGATTGTCGGTGCATTTTTGTTTCTACTTGTACTTTCGAGTCCTTTCTGAAATATGTTGCTTATGTGTGGCCCTAGATTTGTAGTTATGTTAAAAGTTATGTTAAATATGATGGACTTGCTTCCCTCCCATTCTACACGAGTTCCGATATTCTATTTTCATGTCACGAAGGAAAAACAGCCTCGACTCTTGAACAAGTTGAATAATTCATATATTTTCTTCCCCAGTTTCTCGGTAGCTCTTACAATAAATGTAAGACAAGAAATGTAATTGTTTTCATCATTGGAATGAGACATATATTTATTCGACACTGATGCCAATTTGTCAATATACTCCCACGTACGATCATACAATATTCATTTGCATCTCCTTCCAATTTCGTGTAAGATTTGTAAAAGTAATGGTTTTGTCTACTAAAATGGTTTAGTCTACTGACATGGGTATTCATAAGGAACATTATCAGCTTATTGACCACCCCATGTTTCATTTCCCGTAAATATCTAAAAAAAATATCAAATATGACGTTTTTATAGCACAAGTGAGTACACGTTGTCTTCACTTACGAATATTTCCCTGGGTACTGGTTATTGCATAATTCATACGCATACATTCATTATACATATAGATGTACACCCCCAAAAACTGCTAGCTTATAGTGTATTACTTGTTTGTGTAAAATTCACGGTATTTTGTACGCGCATATTTAAAAAGGATTATTTTTGTAAAATTTACGGCGCAAGACCTGATGACAAAACACTATATAATCATATGAATACTAAACAGCCTCGAATCTTGAACAAGTTGAATAATTCATATATTTTCTTCCCCAGTTTCTCGGTAGCTCTTACAATAAATGTAAGACAAGAAATGTAATTGTTTTCATCATTGGAATGAGACATATATTTATTCGACACTGATGTCAAATTGTCAATATACTCCCACGTACGATCATACAATATTCATTTGCATCTCCTTCCAATTTCGTGTAAGATTTGTATAAGTAATGGTTTTGTCTACTAAAATGGTTTTGTCTACTGACATGGGTATTCAATAGGAACGTTATCAGCTTATTGACCACCCCATTTTTCATTTTCCGTAAATATCTAAAAAAAATATCAAATATGACGTTTTTATAGCACAAGTGAGTACACGTTGTCTTCACTTGGGTACTGGTTATTGCATAATTCATACGCATACATTCATTATACATATAGATGTACACCCCCAAAAACTGCTAGCTTATATTGTATTACTAGTTTGTGTAAAATTCACGGTATTTTGCACACACATATTTGAAAAGGATTATTTTTGTAAAATTTACGGCGCAAGACCTGATGACAAAACACAATATAATCATATGAATACTAAACGATAAACTAGATACTGATGTAATGTTTTGCATGCACGTTTAATTACATTGAATAATACCCTCCCTAGGGAATCGTATTTTGACAGTTTAATCACTGAAATACGTGATTATATCGGCACGCACATCCAGAATTGTCTTTCAAACATTGTGAGACACTGTGGGACTATAAATCATATCTCTATTCGTCAGACATGGTATTCGAACACTACCGAATGTCAGGATTCTGTTATTTGTTTGTCTCCTTTCCGCTTTTTGCGTTCATTAAACAATGATCGAGAGCATATTTCATTGACCATCTTCACAGTATATTTACAAATCATATCCCTTTTCAATGTCCTCATCCAAATGCAACGACTTTTGATATTGCATAAATATTACAATTCGCTTAGAATGAGAAGATCGTAAGTACACTTCTTTCGACCTTAAAAGCTTCATAATATTTAAAATCTGTAACACAATGCGCTTCTTATGAGCACATTTTCATGACAATCGGAACTTGTCATCTTGACCAAATTGAAGTTAAAACTGCTTGTTTCTCCAAAACTAAAGAATCATCTTCAGACAGTTTTTTCTTGTTTTCTCAAAACAGCATTTTTGCAGTTACGACCTTCTCATCCAAAATTAGCAAGCGAACTATGTTGTTACAATGTTTTTGCTTTTGTTTTAGCATTACCGAATCGTTGACGTTTTCAATCATGTAGTAGGTAAAGGGGTCTTCCTTGTACAGTAAATTTGCGCTGTAGCAACGTCACTTTGAAAATTTTAACTCGTGTGTTAGCTCATGTAAGAGCCTATAGTATGAAGTATTCACAAGTTTCACAGAAGTCATTATTTGGTCATCATTCGTTTCGGGATCGTTTTCATTACAGCTTTCATACTGCTGTGGAATTAAATGATTCCATTAATTTAGATTACCTATTTGTGATAATATGCTGCGGGGCAATAAACCCTTTCAGATTGATATTGAACAGAGTGTTCTATTTATTGATAGGTATTTGGAGAGAAAACGGGTCTGCAGCTTAAACATTACAGGGTATGTGGTCAGATTGATTTAATATCCTACGCCTTACAAAACAAAAACAAATCAATATTAATCTACTGAATATTAATGTCCACAAAAACTAGTCAGTGGAACCACTTCCGTTCAAGACGTTATGCTAGTTGATGGATGTGCTTGTGTGAAATTTTCTGCTCTGCTTCGTGCTTCATCATCGTTTTTCTGTTTTCTCAAAATATATATTTTGTACTTACGACCTTCTCATTTTAAGCCAGTGATATTTGCCTATTTAATTATGAATGTGGCTTAACCAGTACTATTTGAATTTTAAAAGATAATCCCCGGGTAAGAAGTGTGCTATGCACGATGCAGTCATCTACAGGTTATGTACACACACGAGCATGACCAAATATGGGTCCATCATCTGAAACAGGATCATGTTATCCAGCTGATATATCAGACGAGAAGAAGTACATACCTATATATGGTCTTCATGTCGTTCGCCTGTAAAAAGTATTACAACTATTCCGTATAATGAGGTAGGTGAGGATCATTATTTAGCTTAGCCTTTTAGTCTAGTTTTTCGAATATATAAACAGTGTATGTGTACTTAAACTTTTGTTGTCATAGTGCTACTTTTCTACTACTAGATCTAGGTATATTGTAATAATTTTGTTTTGTAGTGCACTTAATAATACTTTTTTACTTTATAAAATAATTCAATGCATGGTGTTTAATTATTGTAGAATAGTTCAGTGTCATCGTAAACTGTTTAGAAAGCATCAGTTCCGTTCCTAATTCATATAAACACCATTGCAGAAGTTTTACCTTTTCTAAGCGCAGATGTATACTGTAACATTTATAAACAGGCTGTCACGACAGTCAAATTATTGTAAGGGAAGCAACCACTGCGAAATTACCGTATAACAGCTGCATTGGGTTTTAGCACCAACCGGACGCTTGATATTTGCAAGCGTTTGAAGAAAAAAGTGCAGACGCTGAGAAAAAGTTTTTTCGCTAAAAAGGTTTAAATATTACGGTGTACGTGTTTATGTTTTACCCACAGCATATGTCAATGTTATATCTAAAACTTAATAAGTTTTTCATATGATCCGGCGTTCTTTAGAAGTTCTGATAAATGTTTCGACCATTTTTTCGTAAAAAATATCCGAATTTTCGGCCACTATTTTTCAACAGATTTATCCGAAATTTCGATTGTTATTAAATTTCAGTCACGATTTAAATGCTCACAATCGTTGTTTTGAATTTTTTATTGTCACTTAAAACAGTTGCTTATGATCTACGTTTGTCTGATAGACTACAGTAGCCTATACAAGCATATAAAAAAATTAGAGGGGTGACATGGTGGGCCATTGGCATTGCAAAGACCTAAATTACACAGATTGGACACTTCACTGAAAATTTAGAGAAAACAAAAAATAACAGGCAGCAGATTTTGTTATTGTGCATAAAACTTTTTTTAGTCATCCAATTTTAATGGACGATGTATCATGTTGAAGAGCTAAGTTCCTTCTACTACATGAAGTAACTTATGTTTGTCTACCTTTCATAAAACACGGAAAATTATGATTTGAATGAGGCAAATCAAGTATTTTCTGATAAACTTGGAATATACATTAATTTGATGAAAATGAGAGTAAGTCTGGCTCTTCTTGGTCTATTGTTTTATTCCTTGACCTATTTCAATTAATGAAGTATCATTTGAAAGCTGAATAATAAATCTATTGCATAGACTAATTATTTTTTTCTTAAGTATATTAGAACTGGAGATATAAGGTATTAAAAATGGACGAGATTTCGCGAGATTTCAGAGACCTGCCACGAGATATCGTGAGAGTTGGTACATGTTTCCAATCTGTGTAATTTAGGTCTTTGACCATTGGTAGTCAAACAATCTCGACCTAGTGACTACTACGCGTCACAAAGGTCAAGACCCAAAGTGCAAAAAAACAGGTAGAAAACATGCAGATGATAAAGTTTAATTTTAAGCCCGATTTTGATGTTTTTCGGCAATGCACATGCATACTATGAATAAATCAAAGCACTGAAAGTACTGATGTGTGGCGAACTGATGTCATTTTGACCATTCAAATAAAGGCTGCACCAACATGCTGTGTCAGAGTTCTGATAAGCCAAGACTCACTCGAATGTTTGTGCTGCTCTCAAGACACCAAGCGTCGGTGTCAAGATGAGTGACTGGGTAGTCTCCATACAACTGATGAACTAGGAATTAAAACACAAGAAACGAGATGCCCCCCACCCGCTATGGAAACAGGACTAGGTAGAAATATGTTGGGAAAAATAAATAAAGGGAGGTTATTAATAAGATAGAACCAGATTTCAATAGAAGGAAAATATAAGAAAATGATATCAATGGTAATATCATGACTTTTTTTTGGTTGAATGAAATAATTCAAGAACGGAACCAGATAGAATTATGGTTTCATGTCACAGCACTTCTCTTAGATGCCATATACATATATATTTAAAGTCGATCAATTGAATTTAGGTGGACAAGTGGTCCAGTGGTAAGGGCTATTGACTACTGATATGATTATAATGAAGGTTGTCCGTACTCCAGCCGGATCAAGAGCAGAAATGTTTTTCGGAGTAACATAACTAAACTTACGAACAGACTTTCGGACCATACTCAGCGTAAATTCTATAGCATTCTGTCCGATATGTTAATAAAATCGTATTTAAAACAGGTCAATTATATATTTTGGAATATACTACAAGTTATTTTTTGAAAATCTGACGATTATTTATGTATTGGTTATTATTTAAATATTTGCGTATTCTGTTCCGAAATATGAACTCGCGCTAATCAGCGGGTGATATTTTTTATAGCTATATTATGTTGTATTTAGCATATTTTTATGCACCAGTCATGTGCGACCATGGTCCCATCCCAGGTGATGGGCAGTGGATAGCTGATAGTTTTCAAATACATTATTTCTTATTAAATCCATATCAAGAAGAATGTATTTAACTTTTAAATTCTGAGTATCAAAGTTGTAAACCCTTTTTTATACCAGTAAATTTTATGACCCTAAATTCCTTACTTCTGCAGCTGTCTCCAAAACAACTAACAAGAACCCGATATACAACCCATTCAATTAAAAATAGTTTTAACGGTCTATTTCCTGTCTCATGGTGTGTTCAATCCCTTGTAAAAACATAGATCCCTGTGTTACATGACCCCCAACTGTCCCAAAACAAGTTACTAACGTACTAAGTCGCACATCTTAATGAAACTGAACGTATCGTATTTAAAATAGCTTTTAGTTGTTAATGTTACTTGGAAAGTAAAAATATAATTGGTGATTTACGACACCAGGTTGTTGCTAAAAATCGCGCAATTCATGAATAGAAAATGTAAGTGCTCGCTGTTTAACTCGTCAGCATTAGTTCATTTATTTTATAACCGCAAATTAAATTGGTATAAGTGATCTTTAATATGTCATAGTATTGACAATTTCTTTTAATCCGAAAATACTTCACTGAATTCTCGTTTATTGCTTAATTATTCTTTCTCAATTCAAATCCTAAATAGCGTTATGTGTTGAAAATAGCCGCTATGAATAGCACAATTAGTTCGCACGATGCGCGTTTAACTCGCTGTCATGTGCTTTTTAATTGAGACCGATATAAATGTTGCACATTTTCGTGAAGTTGAAAGTTTCCTCTTTTCAGTGAGGTATTATTTGTTTATGTAAATTAGAAAACAAAATTGTTACTGACGATTTAAAACCTCACGTAGTTCCGAAAATTTGCGCAATTCGCGAATAGAAAATCTAGGGACTCGCTATTTAACTCGCCAATGTGAATTCATATTATTTTATAATTTAAATTTAATTTGATATTAATAAATTGAAATATCTCATGGTATTGACAAAATTTATTTTGTCAAAATCCGATAGTAATTGACGGAACTGCAATTAATTGAATATTGCGTGACAGTACTGTTCTAAACCAGAGATCTATTAATATAGTAGATCCTGTCTTATGTATCGATCGTCTGCTAGCGGTTAGATAGACTGTATATACTGTCCTTGAACTAATTCAGCTTCCCGCCACCAGTGAAAGCATGTTGTTTCTATTTATAGCATCAATGTTTGTAAACAACATAATTAGGTCAACGTCTACAAATGTTCAGCGGCGGAGTGATTTTAATAGACACATTTCAGTTCATCCGTGTTCCACCAGAAATCTATTGGCTGAATAAACAATACAAACTAGTCACTGACCAATAGCTCGTTGTATATCAATTTGCATATGAATGCCCCGATATGTAAACATGAAACCGTGGGATTACTTTCTCAACCTTCTTGACGGTCCTTGGCGGTTCGCAGGCCTTTGGTAGTAGGAATATAGTCCATGCGGAATGATTTGCTATAAAATTAAAATATCCTCAAAAAATAAAAGTCTGATGTAATTGTTGGTCTTAATATTAATAAATGTTGGTAATGTAAACAAATCGGGTTCAATGGTAACCTGTGTAGCATGCTTGTAATATTGTTCAAATCATAGACCTATTTATTGGCTTAGGCATAAAGGCGTTAACTTGATAGTATATATAAAGTTAAAAAATTCTGAAAGATAGTTATTACATTGTGTGGCTTATCGCCACACAAAAAGACGAATGCCGTCAAATACCTGGTAATATGGTTCGTTAATACCCGTAAATCGATAAATAAATCAGCACACACGCACCTTGCAAAAAACCTTCATGTACACAATGCACTGTGTGTTATCATGCGCCAACGTGCCGAGTCTAAAAGACCGTTTTCCGTACTTTCCCGGAATTCATTGGTTAACATTATATGAGTCGTTAAAGTGCATAAAAAGTCCAAACTCATCTTGTTTTTGTTTGTTTATCAATATTTAACTGTTTTTATAAAAAATCATCTCTATTCACATCAACAAATGTTCGTTTACTTTTAGTTTTTTTGTTTCAAGCGGGCGCCGGAAGTGTATTGTTTCACGTGTACTACGGTACAGTTCAGTGAAAATCAAGCGCGCCAAAAATAACAAATTTTCCGGAAACCCCTCCCAGAATCCTTTCATTTGCGTATTCTGATTGGTCGATAGCTGGAACACCGATTTCTACAACAACAACATTGAATAGAATAGAACATAACGAGAGCAAAACTGCAACATTGTCGTGTTAAACTTGTCGGATAAACAAATCGCTGTGTGTTTTAGGAATATTTTTGGTTCATATAGCAAACAAAAGGTTCATTCTTCCTGGATATGTTATAAATTTCACAGAGGTTGGTAGTTTTCGTTAACTTTTTAAGTTTCAAAAGTTGCGCGCAGATTCTCGTCGCAAAATCTGCATTGAAAAGTGACACAATAGTTCGTGTCTCCGTGGAAGAAAACCACCGGAGACCGAAATCTTGTCTAGACCATTAGTGGTTCAGGCCAATCAGGGATCCAGGTCACCTGGTGTGATCATAAGCTAGCTCTGTCTGAATAGACTCCTTGGTGTTTTAAAGTTTCTGTGGTAGAGCACCTATCTACGCGAGGCTATGTCTGTTTGGGTTACCAACCAGCTCATTTCCAGTTGGGTGGGAAACACTAAAAATGTTTCAGAAATCACCAAAAGTCCTGGCTAAATTGTAACCAGAACACCTCATCATCCATAGTGAAGAGGATTACCAATTCGACTACCATGCCAATCTGAACAACTGTAGACAAGCTCATTATTTTTTTTAAAAATTTATGTAGAAAACTTAATCTAGGCCATTGTCTTAAACTTCCGTTGAGTTTGCTAAATCATTGTAAACTTAAAGGCATGGAATAATATCTGATAATATTGTATAATTAAAGCATATTTGAAGTGAACCCATGTATAGTTAATAAAAATTATTAATCAGAAAATGTTGAAGATATATCTTACCAAATACAAAGTCACTTGTGGTATCGGAGAGCTTAGTACCTGGCACTATTGGTGTGTTGATGCAGCAAAACAATCAGTATCTATAGCATTGATTGTTTATAACTTAATTCTCAAAGTAATTCTCAGATTCACCTCACCAGTTATAGTTATTTGTTTTCTACATATTGATTGCTATAAGACTCAACTTGATAGCTATGCTAATGTTTAATCAATCCTAAGAGCAATATTTTATGGGGCAATGAAGGGAGAGTTCCTGGCACTTGTTATATGAATTTGATTCAATTTCCTGTAAGGAAACCCGACCATTTCATTTCCATTATTGTGTACACACTCTTTCTGCTCTTCAATAACAAACGGACATGTGGTATGACACTGCCTCCCTGATAGAATCCCACTGTTTGTCATCTATGTAATTTATAGGGTTGTACTGTTCACGAATCAATCAAAGTGTTTTGCACTGATTTTCTAGGATAAGCTAAGATAAAAGCATAATGGGATTGACATTATTTATCCGAATGTTTGTAAGGCCTAACAAAATAAAATGAGTTGTTTAAGTAAAAGGATAAAAAGTGTTCAATTTTGTGGAAGATTTATTAAAATTTTATGTTAAATTTTATTTTTGAATGTTGTTGATAAAAGTTTTTGTCCATTTGTGATGCAATTAAGTTTTTACAGTCATTGACCTCAACCAGATTAGTGTAGCCTATGTCCTAAAGTCATTCTTAAATTTTTACTTTTACTTCATTTAGGATTGTAATTTGTAGCAGATAAATTTACCAAGAAATCATGTTAATGTTATGAGTTGATTTGATTATTTTGTAACTTGATTTTAACTTTTAAGCCAGGTTTGTCCCTGAGCATTGGAATTTGTTGTTCCTGCTTGTCACTTAGGATTATTGTTAGCTTTTAAGATGTATTAAGACCAAAGATTATGATATTGGCAGGATGTTTTTGCGTAAGTTGCAGTAAAATGCACTTCCAGTGTTGCATGAAATTTCTAATATTACATTGTATGAAGTGGAAATTATTCTAATATTGATAAAATCTGAAGACTGCAGTAGAAATCAATGCCTCAGCAGGATTGCACTCAACTGAATATTATTAAATTTCCAATCAAATCATGAGTTTTCATTTGAAGGTTTCTGGTAGCATACATTTGAGCAATTTTATATTAAATATATACATCATGCCTTGTTTAAATGTATACTTGTTTAATGTAACTACCTCATTCTAAACGTACACACTTCAAGTTAAAGGTACATATTGTCATCCCCTTTTCATACTCCACCCCTCTTCAAGGCACGTGCCTCCTCTTAAAGGGAGTCATCCCATCTAATGGGTACCTCTCAGTAGGCTCTGTCATCTTCAAGGCACAATTCTAGACTTAAAGGCATTTCCTTTAAAGCCTAAATTTAAGTGTAAATAATTATGAATTACAAGAGGTTCCCAATCTGCTTAACACCAAAAAAACCCTCACAATTACTGGAACTATCAAGTTTGCTCTATAGACCAGTAGTAATTGTTTTACTTCTCCCTGCTGATCCTCTGAAGTTCTAATTGAGGATCACCTGCTGTACCTGAATGAATGGTTCAAGTTAGGTCTCTTAATGGGAAAATGAGATTAATTCTTTAGAGTAAAAGATATTGAATATTTGCGGCATGCAGGTCTGCAGGTGTGATTACATGGCACTTCAGGTAGCTGATATTGTCATCAGTTTCCATAACAACTGATATTGTGACACTTAGATTGTCGTGATATAAATCTCAACAGAGTTAATGTGCCGTGGTCGTTATACAACAGCTCTGCTAATTGATTGGTCTCAAAAAATGATGATATAAAGTTGTAATTACAGACATTAGTCGATACAATAATGGATGTTTACAAATGGGCAATCAAGTGGAGCTAATTTCTTTAATGATTTTTCAATTATATCTGTCAGTTAAATAACAATAACTGGCTGGACCATACAGATTCTTGGAATATTCTTCTGAGAACTTTTTCCATCATGTGTGGGTATCATTTTATTGGATTATAAATACTTACTTTGAAGTTTCTGGATTATGTAGATACATAAAAATATTTTTATTTAAGTAAATAAAATGAAAGCTATTCACTTGTATTCATTTATTTTGGATTAGTTTCAATTGTCAATCATTCCTATGACATTTAGCAAGTTGTCATTTGCGAAAAGTTTAAATGTTTATCATGGATTACAAATGTATTCTTAAAACCATAATGGGGATTCAATGTTGTGTTTTGTAGAATTTGGGATTTGTTTATACATTTACTTTATGCATTGTCTTGTCTGTCTTAAGCAGGAAATTAATGGATAAAGCAAATAGGAATGTTTAAAGCAGGTGACTGTTCTATACAGGTCTGTATTCAGTCTGTGAAATTACCACTTGTCTGGGACAAGTCATTTTTGGTAGCGCAAGTTTTAAATTTCTGCATGAAATATGTAAAGAGTATAATATTATAGGATTGATACTATTCTATTTTGCTGATGAAATCCTAAATTCACATACTGTGTATATAACTTTCTTATAAATTTTAATTATAGTATGCCAGTATATACATGTATTTATCATATAAAATATGGCTTATTTAAAAATGGCTTATAGTCCAGTCATTTTAACTTTTAACCTCAAACTAATTGCAAAACAAACAGTTTTGTGTTTATATGATGCGTAAAGCTATCCTTAGCAATGTACAAAATGTCCTAATTGAATATTTGTGGGACTTTTTGAGATATTTACGAATATATTCAATTGTCACATGTTTTCGCGATATTTGTCACTTTTGATGTAAATAAATATTGACTTGTACCAGTAACTTATTTTTACATCGTGCTTAGAGGTCGCAATTTTGGTCTGATTTTTATGAAACTTGGCAGCAATAATCATCGTAAGCTAATCTAGGTAAAATAAAATTTTGAGTTAACCGGAGCCAAAATCTAGGTCACTAGGTCAAAACATAGAAAAAACAAGATATAGTCACCAGGGGTCGCAATTTCGACCTTACACGTGTGAAGTTTAGTCACAATGATCACCTTACAAAAATCAAGGTCATGTATGAAATTGGATTAACCTGAGTTAAAAACTAGGTCACTAGGCCAAATTATAGAACAAATCTTTAGAATGCACCCTTTTTACCTAATCTTTATGAAACCATGTCACATGGATCATGAAGACAAAATGTAGGTCAAATTCAATATTTACTTATCATGAGTTAAAACTAGGTCACTAGGTCAAATAATAGAAAAACCTTCATGCGCCAAAAAGTCGCATCAATTATTTTAACCTATTGACCTAATTTTGACCCAAATAACTCAATAACATACTTGTCTTAGATGTTTTGATATGAGCATTGTGACCAAGTTGCATAAATATTAGATCAAAATTGTGAATTGTGTACCTACACAACGTTTACCTTTGATTTTAACTAGCGACCTACTTTTTGACCCCAGATGACCCAATTTATAACTTTGACCTAAATTTTGTTGATATTATTATTGTGACCAAGTTTCATAAATATAAGGTCAACATTATGACCTCTAGCGACTACACATGGTTTTGCAACAATTTGACCTAGTGACCTAGTTTTTTACCCTTTATCATCCATTTTCTACTTTGGTCTAAATTCTGTTCAGATGATCACTCTGACCAAGTTTCATAATCATAGAGTCAAAATTGTGAATGCAAATGCAATTGTGGACGAACAGACAAAGAGAACAATCACTATTTCTCCAGAATCGATAGATTCGTGTACATTTTGTATATTGTCTGTATTGTATACTGTCCAAACACAAATATCCTTTTTCCATAAGACACACATGTATACAACACATGATATGCGTAAATTTTAAACAAATTGGATTAATATTAAAGAAATGAATAAAACTTTTGTTTCCCCTTCCAAGTGCTATTTTGAGTCATTTTGTCGACATTTGAATGGGTAGTATACCAACACGTAGACTGGCATATATATGAAAAGTAAATTGTCTGATGATAAAATCAATATTTGTATTCGATAGAAGAAGGTTGTATCTTTCAGAAAATATAAGCTTTAAGGTGCAATTAGTAAATATTTAAAGACTTACACGGGAATTATTAGAACTTAAAATTTCCCATGTAGTATGAAATAAGACAAATGCTGAAATTGCCACCAAAAGTGACCTTAAACATGTCGATATTTTTGTATTTTCCCCACTGAACTCGCATATTTGACGTTTTGTCTGTAGTCGATAATAGTCTGTAGATGATGAAAATGCAAAGAAACTCTGTTTTGCAATTTGTTTGAGGTTGACCATATTTTTTAGCTTCAATGACTGGACTATTATTAGCAGTTTCAACTTAACGTTGTACAGATTGTCAAGCTTGAATAAGATGACCACTTTAAGTAATCAGATTTAATTAAATATAATTTAATATGATGTAATTTACATAAAGATTTGTTATTAAAAAGTGAGAGAACTAAGAATTAAATGTAATTTCCCTTTTGCCTGTGTGTGTTATCTTTTAAAGGGACTTAACTCCAGTTGGTAAATTGCGAAATTTATCAAAAAGCTCTTGAAATCGCATTTTTTGGCTTGACCGACCTAATACATCTATATATATGAATCTGGACTTATTGATCTAGAAGAAAAATAATTGCATATTGTTGGTTTATTACTTTTCAAATCTATGGTGTGATAAACAGTAAAATGTTCAAAAACATTGTTGCAGCGTAGGGTAGTGTATAAATGCATAGAAAAGCTGTGACATATTTCACGGACAGTAAAACATGTTTGGGTGCTTTCATTAATAGCGCCTTTCATCTTAATGAAAGTTGTAAGAATACTTTTAAAATATATTCGTACATAGTTTTGTGATTAAAACATTTTTTATCGTCGAAATGGAGTTTAGTCCCTTTATAATATTCTCGAAACACAGGTTTCTGCCAAGTATAAAATTTATCGGTTCAATGAAAGTATTAAGTATTAACAGATATGAAAATGACAATTTACAATGATCATATATAATATATAGGAATTGGGATAGTGGTCTTCAATTAATAAAAAATAAGATTTTAAAAGATATGATGTTTAATTTAAGCAAGATTTATTTGTATGAAAAAGAGCAATTTTAAAATAAAGAAAGATTTTTGAATGAGCAATTAAACAATTTATATATGTATATAATTATACAACAAGTTTGTATTTAGATGAGTTGTGTACTCAGGTATGTATTTATAGTTGATTCAAAGATCTCTGTCACAACCGCGTAAACAAACATTCAACCCGGTCGATTATTACAGGTTTCTCAGGATTAAATTCTACCATCATAAATACACTGACATGATTAAAACTCTTATGGTCCTAAAGCGTAGTGGTTATACTTACTACATTTAGCTATTAAGGCATGGGGCATTCTGGCGGTTTTGACAGACATCTTTGAATCGACAATAGATGAGGTGTATACTCTGGTACTGTAAAATAATTATTTTTCGTGGGGATTAAATTCACCTTTAACCACTAAATAAAATCCTATCAAACTATAATTTTGACCCTTGTATCTATTACCTAAAATGCTAAATCCACAAATTAAAATCCCATCGAAATGGTCTTTTTTACAGAAACCACGAAATCTTGTCCCATCAAAATTAAATGATTTTATAGTATTTTATTTATAACATTTGGATTTAAATAAAGAAATCAAAGTCTTGAAAGGTTTGTGAAAAATGTCATTTAATTTTAACTGATTCTATTTATTCTAGGGTTAAGTCAGGGTTCAGTGATGGCGAATATACCACTAGGTAACAGAGTATCCAGTTTGTTTGAACTTGGCGGTCCACAGATACATCAACCACATGGTACCAGTGTTACATCATATGCTTGGGAACCACATGATGAAGGACTACCCAGGAAAACAAAGAAGGTATTCCATACTGCTTTAATTTTGTACCAGTTGTCCATTGCCTAAGCAAAGAACTACCAAGCACCTTCTTCCAGTTACCTCCCGTTCAATTAAATATATGCTTAGGCCAAGGATACCAGTTCTTTGTTTACAAAAAATACTTCACATAAAAGCTGCTATTTGCTGATGAAGATATCTTTAGTGCAGTGATTCATTTTGGAGCAGCCTGAGTCCCTGACTCACAAAAATGGCTGGGGAATCATTCAATTTTGAAAATACTTTATTATGTTCCCCGAAAATTCGAGGGGGGGGGGAGCATATAGTTGCCGCTTTGTCCGTAGTTCCGTCGTTCCGAATTGCCCTTTGTTTTTTTTCATACTTAGTTGTTGTCCGGAGCCTATGTCAAAAAGTATTTGAGGTTTCATCATGAAACTTCATAGGTGGATAGATCTCAATGAGTAGAAGTGCAGTGCTCAAGAACCACAACTCTACATAACCTATTTTTGGAGTTATTGCCCTTTTTTTTCATACTTAGTTTTTGTCCGGAGCCTATGTCAAAAAGTATGTGAGGTATCATCATGAAACTTCATAGGTGGATAGGTCTCAATGAGTAGAAGTGCAGTGCTCAAGAACCGCAACTCTACATAACCTATTTTTTGAGTTATTGCCCTTTTTTTCATACTTAGTTTTTGTCCGGAGCCTATGTCAAAAAGTATGTGAGGTATCATCATGAAACTTCATAGGTGGGTAGATCTCAATGAATAGAAGTGCAGTGCTCAAGAACCACAACTCTACATAACCTATTTTTGGAGTTATTGCCCTTTGTTTTTTTCATGCTTAGTTTTTGTCCGAAGCCTTTCTCAAAAAGTATGTTAGGTATCATCATGAAACTTCATCTATAGGTGGATAGATCTCAATGAGTAGAAGTGCAGAACCACAACTCTACATAACCTGTTTTTGGAGTTATTGCCCTTTTTTTCCATACTTTATTCATACTTAATTCTTGTCCGGGCCATAACTCCAACAGTATTTGAGATATCAATTTGAAACTTCATAGGTGAATATATCTCAATGAGTAGAAGTGCAGTGCTTAAGAACCACAACTCTACATAACCTATTTTTGGAGTTATTGCCCTTTGTTATTTTTCATACTTTATTCATACTTAATTCTTGTCCGGGCCATAACTCCTACAGTATTTGAGATATCAATTTGAAACTTCATAGGTGAATATATCCCATCGAATGGCAGTGCAGTGAACAAGAACCATGACTCTTCATTACATATTTTTTAAGTTATTTCCCTTTGTAATTTTTCATACCTAATTCCTGTCTACACTTGTTAAATGTTATAAGTACACCAACATGTAATGCGTATATTTTTTTTATTATGCATGATATCAAGTTCTTTTTTTGCATGTCTTCATGCGAGTAGCATAGCAGCAATATCCGATAATTTGATGATTATTATTCGCACGCTGCGAGCAATGAACCGTGAATTTTCAAATTATGCAAAATGCACGTGCAAAACAAATGATTTTCACAAGAACTCTTAAAATGCTGCATCTAGACATTATCCATCAATACCCACACCAGGAAAACATAAAACCGGAAGAATTACGATAACAGACCGTACAAGAGAGGTTTGTGAAACATACACGTCTCATGACAGTAATTAGCCTAGTGTAGCTAAGGTCGCCATGACCTTGACCTTTGACCTATTGACCTCAAAATTAGTAGGAGCCTTCATCAGATGATAAGCAATCTCTCTGTAAAGTTTTACGATCTTAGGTCCTATATTTCTTATTGTGCGGACCAGTGGGTGTTGTGTGTTCAATGGTCATGGTGAGTTTGACCTTTGAGCCCAGTGACCTTGAAATTGAGTCGGGCCATCTTTGGAGAATGAATAATCTCCGCCTAAAATTTAAGAATCCTACGTCCGATCGTTTTGGAGTTATTATTGAAAAACCATTCGGCATGTCGACCGACCGACTTTTTGCACTGTAACGCTATGTACTGTGTTGGTGTACTTATAACATTTAATGAGTGTATGCCATTTATATAACTCAACAGTATTAGAGATATCAATTTGAATCTTCATAGGTAAATAGATCTCATTGAGGGAAAGTACAATGGCTAAGAACCATAACTCTCTTTTGCATATTCTGGAGTATTTTTTGAGTGACACATCCCACGAGGAGCATCACCCGTCACTGACGGCTCTTGTTTTCACATTGTGGGACTCAATTGGAAAGGACTCATAGTTTTCAAAACCAAAATGAAACACTGTTAGTGCGTATTTTAATCAGTTTAATAAGGCTGCTATATAGTTTCTTAATTCTGCAAAATCAATGACCTTATTTTCCCCAAGTCATTTCAATAATATGGAATTACTTAAGCTTTTAAAGATAATTTCAGCATCAGGATAATGTGACGTGGTAATCGCCATTTGGCTTAAATAATTTCCACAAAATGTTATTAATTCAGCAAAAAATGCAAAACCTAATCTACATTGTACTTCAATGTCAAAAACACCAAGTAGATGCTGAAGAAAAACAAATTCATTTGTATTTGCTTGCCTTGACAGTGTGACACGGTTTTAGCTATTTTTGTACTCTTTACAAGATTTCAATTTTCAAATGGAAATAATTTGCATAGAAATGTGTAAATGTCAGTGCTGTATTCATAGAAAATCCTCTCACTAGGGAGAATATTTGCATTTTAATGGTGAGAATGAATTGGACAGATAATCACTTGTTTTGTAAATATATGCATGACATTGCCACAAGTGTCTGTTGGAATTTGAAACTATGCTAATGTGTTTCATTATGACATGTTTTCTCATTTACCAGGAAAGGGGTAGAGCCACGAAGGCATGAAATCGGCCCCGCTTTTTCCCATATTGTGAAGTACTTGTTTTATAATGCTTTTTGTGCTATTATTGTTTATTAAGCATCGTACTTTCATTCAAAATAAAAAACTTTTGAAAATTACGAGTTGTTGTTGTTACATAGGCCACCAAACCCCACCCACATTTAACAAAAATGGCATTTTTTTACGAAATTTACCACTTTGAGCATCATTTTCGTATTGGCGGCAAGGGTGACCAGCGACTAAATTTATACCAGTGATTTGTAACTATAAAAGCAACCAAATACATAAAAATCATCGCTGGTCTTCAATGCCGCCAAGTTCAAAAACGAAAAAAATCGTAAATTTTGATCAAATTTCTGCAACGTCAACGTAAGGAAATGACGTCATAGACGCGCGCCATTTTCCCCGGATTTTCCAATCAATTAACGGACATGTGTACAATGGTATAAAATAATAATAATATTTGGTTAAAACTCGCATCGTACTTTATCCTTCTCCACGCAATATTATTTTAGTGCAGTCTAACCGTTGCATGCAGTGGTAGTTCTCTCCCCTTCCATAGGTGGCGTGAGTGTCGCTGTATTACATGTTTTTGTAAACACTGCATTAAAATATATGGTTTTGTAGTAATGTTGACCTCGATCGCAGTATGATCTGGTTTTTATCGAGTGCTATAATTAAAACGAACAGGTAAGTTGTCGTTTATATTTTCTCATCACACTGCCACTGTAAATAGTACTAAATATCGGGATATACGTAGGTTGAAATTACCCAGAAGTGTAGGCCTACAAACATCGTTTGTTTGTTTGTACATGGTGTTGGATTTATCTAGGATCGTGATTTGTGTCACGGACATCCATGATTGGCTCCAATCTAGTCTCTAGACTAAATAATTTTCAAACACAATTATTACATTGGCATTAATACGATGAGACATCATAACAGTGTAGTTCTAGCCATGCATAGCCTACGTGATATATTCGCTTGTGAGATTTCTGGGTACAGTGGGTAGAATGGCCAAACTACAGCTTCTTTTATAATAGCCTAAATAGGTATATGTTATTTTGCCTCTCAATCGTGTTTGTTGACCTCGAAATGAAAGTACATTCCAGATGCTTGTATTGACATTCATTGCGTCATATATGACGTCATGACTTAGAAATATTTAGGTCGTCCAAGGGACACAATCCCTACACTTTTTAGAGAACAGATATAATTCAGTTATCCCCCTTATTATCGACCGCCACTCAGAACTGTCATGATGACGTTCACTTGTGGCTAGGCGCTCGACTTGAGCAACTTTTTTCCTTATAAATAATACACTATTTGTTACGACTCAACCTTTGATCATACACTTGAAGTCTAGGATATTGCAGTTATTCTTAGTTTAAACAATTGCTACGTAAAGTCTTTATTTGCCAATCAGCTATCTGCCGAAATAAGGAACGGCATATGAGTGTCTCAATCTGTATTTGAACCCGGGTCGGCTGCTTGCGAACCACGGAGATGTATAAATTGCAAAAGACATTGAATACTCAATAATGTGGCTAAGTGCTTTAAATTAAGACAGAACGAGTTATTTAACACTTGTTAATGTATATAGACATTGACAAAGTCACATATTTTTCAGGTTATCCATTTTGTTCTTCAACACACAAAGAAAGTGCGAACTATGTGGAGAGTACTGTGCTCCGTCACAGTCTCACAGGTAATCATTCTGTTTCATCTGTTAGTTTCGATTTATGAATCCATCTCCGGGTGTTTGTCAAATTATGGTGAGAAGTGTTCTAACAAGCTTTGTCCTTAATGTTGGCAGTAGAAAGAACACGTCGCACATATAAAAAAGATGAACACATATGCCTAACGCACATCGATTGCAGCGAAAGTGACGCATACATGAAATGTGCTACAACGTGTCTGCGCACTCCCAAAAATGTACCGAAGATAGCACTGATCAGTAACCTTGCACGGATTCCTACGTGTTACCTATGTTTTAGCATGTAGACAACACGGCTCTATTTGTGACCGCTGCTATACTGTAAAGTATAGATATGACAACTGATAATGAACTGGTTGACCAACTTAACTCAGACAATTCTCAGACACTCCTTATCGTACCAATGTCTATATCATACATGTTATATTGGTGCTGCAAAATCAAAGTATTTAATATGTTACCCTGCCGATGAACTGTGTAATTTGCAAGTTTATTCGAATATGTGGCAAGTCATATTTTAGAAAAAAAAAATTGTAAGTTATTTATTTCTTTTCAGACGCGTTGACGCTGGTGGAACTATTTGGATTTACTCCTTATTGATGAGTCTTGAATCTACTGGATGCTGTCAAAATATGCTAAGTCCACAGGTTTAATATTGTAATGCAGAACTCCATTCACATGTCTTTAGTGCCAGTAGTGAGGAGGAGTAATCTTCGAACAAGTTATATACAATCAACTATCGGGACTGAGAAACAATGCCAGATAATGGATAAAACAGGTTCTGTTAAAACCAGGGTACTTCAAATAGAAATACAGTGGTATTTTGCTGGGACCGACGAACAGTGCTGGTTAAATCATAGTTCGGGTAGAATCAGGTTCCGGATAAACCAGGTTATATTGTATTTGTTTGAAGTGTGTCATTATTATAGTACATGTGTATAAACACAATTGATCATCACTCATATCAGAATGTTATGAAGTTAACCAGCAATAAATCATAGCAAACCAGTGTATCTCGTTATTTATTATTTGTAGTTGAGAAAGTATCCATAATTAGTTCAAATATATTCTTATGGCGAAGAAAATTTGAAAATATGTGCAAGTTTCTTTGCAATCAAATCATAAATGAAACCATTTTCATTCTGACGCTATCCTATTGGCAATTGTTTATTGCTGTTCTCACTGTTTATGACTGTAACCACAGAGGACAACATAAGATATTCATATCGGTCACAAGCTTGAATGGAAGCCATCGCTCATGTCTACGTAATTGTTATGAATTGGTTCAAATTCAATCAAAAATGGAATAGCTATAGTGAAGATTTTTTAGAAGGCCTAAACCAATCCCAACAGAAGCCTAGAATTCAATTTTGTCAAATTTGGTTACCATGGTAACCAAATAAAAACAACTGTCTAAATGTTACTTTGAATCTGTATGAACACTCTCATGAAAAAAAACTTTTTTCTACAAAATATGAAAAATTATTTATTTTTCACAATTTCGGCAAAATGTTGTTTTCGTTGTTATGGTTACAGTTACAATGTTTAAAAACAACTTGAAATGTAAAATACTGAGGAACGTCTTAAAATTTATTTCGAGCGATATGCAGCTGCAAATAAAGTGTTAGGCGGAAAAAAACCCTGATGAGGTTTCGTAAATAATCGTTTTGGACATTATTTAAAACTGTTACCATAGCAACCGAAGTGAAAAAAATCGTAACAAATGTCAGTATAATTGCTTTGTATGATTATATGGACGCACACCTCCTTTCCTTTTAAAGATTTTGAAAATATAAACAATTTTTCAATTTTTTTACAAAATATTCAATCCGTTGCCATGGCAACAGTTATATAACAATTTCTTTGAAAAATGCCTTTTTTGAAAAACATTTGAATAATTGATATCACATTATCATTTTCACAGGATTTCGAAATGGGGCCATTTTTTACCCTTCGTGGCTCTACCCCTTTGGTGTGTGTTTTTTGTGTGTGACTTGCATAATCAAATTCCTAAGACATTGAACTTGGTTTGGTTTATCTACCAATATTAAGTGGAAAATTGTTTATAAGATATTACATTGATTGCAACATTTTTGGTGTCACATTTATAAAAAATCAGCTCTGGTCATGGATCTTTGCAGGAAGGTACATATATTTGCATGTGAATTGCTACAATGCTAGCTGTCGATCATGTATTTAAGCAGCACCGTAAGGCCGTAACAAACTGATCATGCGTTCGTCGGGAGCGCCCGCTCCTGATTTTCTCAAAATGAAAAATAAATATTTAAATTTAAATTATTGCGTCTGCACCTGAGAAAACCACGCGCATGTGATTTTTTCCTACATTTTTTTTATTATTTTGCCGCTGGCGTCAATATTTACAAATTACGAAAAATAAAGCCAACTTGTTTATAATTTCGTCACTGTTACTACAGAATATGTTCTGGGAAAGCGCGCTCTGCTGAGGATGTTAGTTACTTGATTAATTTTAGCAGTAAATTGTTGCACACAAAAATCGTGTAACTTTTTACGATCATTCGAGCGCATCATGGAGATAGATAGACTGTATCTACTGTCCTTGAGCGCATGCAAACGTCTGGTGAAATGATTGCTGTGAATATTCTGCCCTTTACAAAAAACACGCACAAGTGTATACACGTAGTAAAATGGGAAGAATTGCTATTGTGGAATGAACCAACAAGCGTATCTAGATATGTTTGTATTCATTATTATTACTAGTATTCCGTACTACCGACGAAATCATGAATTGTCACCTATTTTCGCGACTATGACGTCTCGTTTGTACATGGTCCGTGGTATGTGATGTTAACAGTTTAATGCGTCCCGGACACTCAACACACCTGTTAATAAGTTTCTATACTGTATCCTACATAATTTCATCAGGGATTTTATATACTGTACAATCATAGAGAAACCTTCAGAAGGTCCTACTTTCATCTGAAAGAGTTAAAAAAATTTGATAAAACATAGTTTGCTCTAATTATTGCACCAAATGCTGTACTTTTTCTGGCTAAATCACAGCTTATGTAAGATTACATGCTGCAGTTCTCAACAACCGTCATAACATTTTACCACGGTGGTCGAGTGGTAAGATGCTTAACTCCTGATCGAGAGGTCCGGGTTCGATTCTCGGCCGTGACACTTGGTCATTTTTAGAAATGCTTTTTCCCAACCAGCTTGAGATGATCCTGGTTGGAAACCCAGAGGTGGTCTTCCCAAACCAAAATCGCAAGCTTATTTTTAAGCTAGCGGCAAGCTTGCCACTAGCTTGCAAAATAGGATAGCGCAAGCTCGTATTTGGAACCATTGCGCATGCTTGCGCAAGCATGCGCAATCTTATACCGCATGCTTGCGCATGCATGCACAATCTTATACTGCATGCTAGTTTCTTACAAGCTTGTGCAAGCTCGTATTTGGAACTATTGCGCAAGCTTGTGCCAGCTTATCTTGCTAGCATGCGCAAGCTTGCGCCAGCTTATATTGCAAGCTTGTACTGCAAGCTAATTTCTAACAAATTCTTGCAAGCTTGCGCACGCTAGTTTTTAAAAATACTCACAAGCAAGCACAAGCTATATATACCATTGTATGACCATACAATATTTCAGCTATGCTAAAAGAAAATAATAATGCATGTATGTAATTAAAATCATATTTTATAAATTGAAATCATGCATGTTCAATTACATGAAAATTTGAACAACAGAATTTGCATTTATCCCCTACAGTGCTCATTTAAAATAATAGATTGATATTATCTTGATTTTAGAGCCATCCCCTTCCATAAATTTGGGGATATTAAGATGAAATTGCAAATTTGAGCAGCCAACAGTAGAGAGCCTGGTTAGAATACACAGATGTACAAACTGGCCTGGCTCTATACTGGTGGCAAGCCCTTAAGGACTTGGTTCCAGCACTGTAAGGATTAAATAGCGAACAAAAATATAGAACAATCAACAAAAAGGTTTGAACAACTGTGACGTGACATAGACTAGAGGATAGTTGTTTGTTGCATTGAAATATCAATTTTATTTCACGAGTGAACATCAAAAATTTATATTTTCACGAGTGGCGCAGCCACGAGTGAGAGTATATTATTTTGGATGTTCACAAGCGAAATTAAATTGATATTTCACTGAAACAAACAAATTTTCTTTTTATTTTTTGTTTAAAATTGCAGTTTTGTACATTTATTTGTACAAAATGTAAAAAATCGCAGTAAGTTTTACTGTCATGAGCTGATCTACTGTACATATTATCAACAGTCGGGCGAAGAGTAAATTTGGAAAGGGTCTTATTTGTAGGACCTACAGAAAATCATAATTCACAACCAGCAGGTTATGATCAGATGATGCTGAACTAATTGCAAACTGAGCTAAAATCAACGGATCTTTATCAAAATGTGAACAAATGGTCGGAGCTCTCGACCAGTTAATCGTTAATTTCAGACGTCTATAACATAATATAATTCAGAATCGTCGCCGGCGTGTGTAAAAATGATGTTAATATTCTTTAATTACAATCAAGTTTCGTAATTTTCTTCGAGCGCATTCTATCTGTGCATGTCCGAAAAGTAAAACTTTTTGTTTATTCTCGGAAAAGTATGACTAGTCAGTTAAAACGCGCTTACTGATTGGTTTATCTCCATAAAACGACCAATGAAATCGCGTTTAACTAAAACAACGGCCGGAAACGGTGTCGACGTAAATTTATTCCTTCTTGCGGACCCGATAATTTTCGAACTTCGCCCATTCGTCCTCAGAATTTTATTGCGTCCGGCGGACTCGCAATTAATCAAACGTTGCGTCCCAACAAAAATTTATGCGACAAGCTAGCGGCAAGCTTACATTTTGGTTTGGGTTGTGTGTATCGGTGCTTTACAACGGGTACGTTAAAGAACCAAGGAATTTATTCGAAACGTATCGCACCCAGATTCCTTGTATCTCACATCTGTCTCTGACATTTGCGATAATGCCCCAGAGTGGGCCCTGCAAATTACATGGAAGAAAGAAAGGACCTTGTATATCCCTAAGGGAAGTGTGCTTGATGTGGGGCTAAATCCTATGACGGTAACCTTGCATAGCATTATGCATCGGTGCGCTACTAACAGTGCTAACAGCCACCTGAGCACAGGGGCGTAGCTGGGTCAATTCAGAGTGTACGCCCGTTTTCAGATTTATTTTTGTGGAGTAAATAGCAACATGCTGCACGTGAAATTGACTAATAAAGATATTACGCGATCGAAGCGAGCTAGAAAAAATCAGCTAACCTGAGCAGCAAACATGTATATTTGTTCTCTACTTGATAATATTCACTTATTACAGTGCTAAGCGAGCGAAACGAGCTAGAAAAAGCATTGTTTGTCTGAGAAGCAGGCATAGATCTACATGTCATACATGTTCCCTACTTGATGATATTCACTTAGTAAAGTCCTGAGCGAGAGTAGCGAGCTAGAAAAACACTGCTTGTCTGAGTAGCAGGTCATGCATACATGTTTCCTACTTGTCAGATGATATTCATTTAGTAAACTTCTGAGTGAGCGAAGCGAGTTAGACAGAAACACTGTTTGCCTGAGCAGCAGGTCATACATACACGTCATGCTCCCTTCTTGGTGATATTAACTTAGTAAAGTACTGGGCGAGCGCAGCGAGCTAGAATGTTTTTAATTTTGGCATCATGTCACACAAACTTTACTCTGTTTTATTATTTAAAAATTACAAGATTCTAAATAAAGATATTGCGCGAATTAGTACTGTTTATTTATTTAGGCAGCATGCAACACAGGTCTTCTCGATCACTACCAGATGAAATTGATTTTGAAAGTTGATAAGCGAGCGAAGCGAGCTCGAAAATTATCTAGTTATACACTGAATCCGAAAGGGGAGAGTGCCTCCAATATTTATGCCTAACCCTAGGGAGGCATCGATTTTTATTGCATTTTTGAGTCAGTATATTTTATCCTTTTTTTCATGGAGCGTACACCCGGGCGTACGGGCGTATGCCTGGCTACGCGCCTGCCTGAGCATGATGTATCACTACAAGAACAAAACTGTACATGGTGATCATTGACTAGCTTGATGCTCAGTTGATTTGAATCTTTAACCACTAGTCACTCAGTGCATTTGTGTTCATTATAATTTATATGTATGTGACAATGTCTGCTCACAATTACCTTGAATACCTGTATTCTGGTAAAATAATTTGATAAATCCTACACAACATAACAAGAAATGTATAACAATCATTTATTTGGCCTCATTTCTTATATTAAAGCTATTGTAATAGTCACTATTTCCTAAAAATGGGTGCATCAGAAATGAATAGAGTACTTTTGCTCTTTCAAAAATGGCATTTTCAAAAAAAATTATTTTGCTCCTTCGCTCGCTCTCAATTCAGGTTTTTCAAAAATAAATATTTAAATTTATATTTCGCTCGCTCGCCCCTAATTTTTCCCAAAAAAAATTGTAGAACCAAAAATTAATTTGGTGTGGCCTAATGAGAAATCATCTTTGTCAATGAACCTCCATCAAACAACTGGTCTGTAACACAAGCACTCAGAGCTTTTTTCGCCAAAGTTGTGAAGAAGCCCTAGTCTGTAAGATTTGTAAAGCATGATTTTTCTTCAAATTGTGAAATTCAAGCATAGTTTTGTTTTGAATTGTGAAAGAGGAAGCCGCGATATTGACTTTAATAAATTTGTGAAAAGCAATTTTAATACAACTAATATTTCCCTCTATTTTGCATAGAAAATCACTAAAGGCTTGATAAATGTCATCATTGAATGTTTAAGCTTCTGGTTTTGTCAATTTCAAATTGTAGAAAATTTTTGGCCGGGGCAAGTGGTTTCATTTGTGAAAGTGTCATTACTGGCATTTTGGAATTGTGAAGCACCCTCCTTCAAATTATGAAGTAGCCTTATTTTGGCCTCTGTTATATAGTGAAAAAAAAGCCCTGAGCACTAATCATTAAACCAAAGCTGTATTGTGAATTGTGTGTCAGAGATTGTGTTTACCGGGTACTTGTCTTTAAATGTTCAGGGTAGCTTTGAGATCTTGTTTAACAATCTAGATCTTAATTGTTCAATGTTTACATGTCTTCCTTGAATAGTAGAAAAAAAGTTTTAAATTATGATTAAAAATCATAATTGATTATCGGTTTGGCACAACCGACTGATTATCAATTATTCTTTTAAACACAGATTGTATGCCAAAATGTATGTTAAATGTGGTAGTTTCTTGCATTTTACCTATGTTTGACATTATTCATTATGTGCCCATTTAGTATAAGTTGCCTTTTGAATTCTTGTTTTGACATGTATGATGAAGGATTCAAACATCCCTACCATTTACTACAATTAAGGTCTGCTCATTAAGATATGACTGCCCAGTGTGAGTGATATAATAGCCTAATGTAAACTGTTTAATCAAATCTCACTTTGATCTAAATAGTTCTATTTACGGCTTGTTAAGCCATATATCTTCAATGTTAGCTGAAGGCTTCATTATTGAATTAATAGACATTTTTTATTTCAAGAGTTATCTTTCCAAAATAATTGATTCTCAAAAAACACAATCGATAATTGGTAACAGTATATAAATGTGTGAGGATTTTCGATTATAATAGATAATCGGAACAACACTAATACAGGGGTTTCACTAGGATTATATGTAGGAGGCTTTTTTACATTTGAGGAGGCCAAGGTATCTGAGCACTAAAGATGGAAGGCAGCTGCGGGTAAATTTGAGGCTGCCCAAATATCATTTGAGGCAGTCAAATTGGCTTCCTGTTGCCTCTTAATGACAACACTGTTAATGGTGATGCAACTTTCCTGGGATCCAATGTTTATCAGCATATATAAGGCTCTGTGTATCTAGTCAACCTTTCTGGGATCAAATGCTTATCAGCATACATAAAGCTCTGTGTACCTAGTGGTATCTTTTATCCTAGAAGAACAGTCTGAACCCCATTTTCAGCTGAGGTTCTTTAGTAATTTGAAACATGTTTTTGTAGAATTTTTATGTTGACCCTTACATAGAATAAATTGTTGCAACAGAATAGAATCACTTAATGAGCTATAATCAATGATTGTTTGTATCTGAGTCTGACAAATAGTTTATAATCAAATTTCAAAATTTTTCGAGTAGTGTTTGCAATGGAGAAATTATCAATTTGTTATTGAGATGTATCCATTTACATTAATTATACCAATAGGAAGGTCTCATCAGTGTTTGTGATATAAGATACTTGGAGCTCATTTATTATTGATGTTATATTTTATTCATTGATGATCAAGGAGTATGACTATATTCATAAATGCACTAGCAGGTGCTGTCTTAGTTGATTATTATTGATGTATAGCTGTACAGCTGGATATGAGTAGTAATTTATTCCTATTATGTGTTGTTTTTATCTGGTTTTATGCAAATTTCGTTGTTATTTTGTCCTATTTATATATGACAGGTAGTTGTCAGAACAATATTTCTTGGAATAAATTATCAACCAGTTCTAACTCACTTGCTGTCTCTTTCCCAAGCAACTGGCAACTGTCCATTTATAAGTACAATCGGTGGATATGACTGTAGCCAATGTCCCTGTAGAACATATAGCATGCGCTGGGAATCCAACCTGACGTTGGCAATCTTGCATTAATCAAGTCATACACTCTACAAATTGAGCACTACCAAATCATAATGTTTTAGGTTCAAAATTAATTCTGTTAAACTGTTTGGTTTAAATAATTTGTTAGCAACCTCGATCATTTGTCCAATGTCCACTGCCAGCAGGAAGTGTTAGGTGGTACTCAAAAAATAATGTTACCTTGCTTTGTCTAGTGTTTTACAAACTGCTCTGAGTTGGAAAAAAATCTCATTTTATGTTTGATGCTTTCATTCATTGCAGACTTTATGTCACAGTACAGTTCTGAATGGAACATGTGAACTCAGTTATGTTTATGTATAATTAATATCTTTCATTTTCAGATTTATTATGAGAATACCTACAAGATGGAACCACCAGCAAAATTTCGTCCAGATAAAGTTAAGCCAATTATTGAGAAGGTCCTTGCTGCTAATTTGGAAGGTAATAGTGCTTAAAATACCTTTTGAAATACGATTTTATGAATTTATATCACAACTTTTTTCACCTGTTTTATAAATAAGAGTTTAAATCACAATTGAGATGTACAAATCTCAACAGCTGCAGATAGATTGTGAGAATGTCTCAGAGTGGCATCAACGTTTTTGTGTCACTAAAAAAATCCAAAAGTAGTTCATTTATGGCCATAAAAGTTTTATTTTAAAAGGTGTCCTTTTATGATTTTGGAATTTTGTTTGAACTTAGACTCAGCCGAGTAAACTGCCTTGTTAGTAAGTATCACATTTCTTTCTTATTATTTAACAATGTTAATTTTGTCATAGAGACATAATTATACCATTCTTATTATTTCTAACAACTCTGTGGATGCGAGTGCCATCTTTTCAGAAATCAGTGATTTTAGAAGTTAAATTAATTAAAGGATAAAGCATAAGTGTTTGTTTAGAATTTATGCGGTATATAATGACTGAATACATTGAAGAAACTGATGTAATGTAAAGCTAAACTTTAAGCCCATGAAACAGAACATTTAATAGTTATCTGTGAGCAGGGAATATATTATGCAGGCTGACTTAAGAAATAAAATGTGCAAGCATGCATTTGTTGCAAACAGTTTTACAGTAAAAACATGTATGCTGACTAGTATACAGAGTTGTACCACAGTAAGGCATGTTTTAAATTAAGTCAAAGATTTATTTTGTAAATATTCAAATGCAACAATGTTCTCTGGTCCCTAGATCATTGAAGTTATTCCTGTTTTGTTGACAAGAAAAAATATTTTTCCATTAAGATTCTCATATAAATGTTTCCATTGCATGCATAGTTTGGCATAGCACGTCAAGATTTCTATGAAGAAATATGTATAAACTTCAATGTGTGGCAAAACATAAAAATGTTCAAGTGAAATTTTCTGGTTGTTAAGTTCCACAGGAGACTTGGTCTGTCATTCTTTCATGTCTGTAACATTAATCAGTGAGAGAGAAATGTTGAAATTATTGCATACATTGGAGAGCCATTAAATTGAAAATCATTTTCTTAGGAAGAAATGAATTCCTAAAAACAGATTTTGTTGGAATACAAGACATTAATGCTAATGAATCTGGGACAAAAAACCCTGAAATATTCATACATATCAACAAGAAGGTCTAGATGTAAAATTGTGGAAATTAATTGTATCAAGGTCTTTCAAAGAATTTAGGAAAGCAATCATGAAACAGACTAATAATTTCAGAAACAGGGAGGCTGGCAAAAAAGTAACCAGTTGTATATCTGTTAAAACCCATCATTTACATATATGTATAGAAGATTAATGTACTAACATTTTATGATTTCAGATTTATGTATTCAAGCATAATAATAATCAATTAATTTTACCAGTTACATCGTATTTCATTGCTTTGTGTTATATTTTGCATAACTCAAAGTAAAAGTTCTTGAAGAACAGAATCTGAGATTTGGCCATGTTGTTTAAGCTCTAATATTTGAAACAATTCATACATTTGCTCATGTTTCAATTACAGGGAGAACTTATGATCCCATCGAATGTTCATTACTGTGTAAATCAATCTCTGATGACATCAAGCTACAAGTGAAGAGCCTCAAGTATGACAGGTAAATTGTGATTAAAAATAAAATTTTACCACCGCTTTCAGTCTTGAAAGTTAACAGCACTCGTTCCTACCTATATTTATGGTGGACAAGATCAGCACTTCCCAGGAGCCCCTTTTCAAATTATTTTGACCTGTTAAAAACCCATATGTACCTTAATTTTAACCGATAGCTTTCTGTAGTACAAATGACATATTTGGGATTGGATCCAAACAATTACCACAACAACGAGGACATGTAGACCTGGCCCGGTGATTATAAACATTGGAGTACATACTCCATGCTCCAACTCGTACTCCGTACTCCAATTGGAGCATTTCTTTGTTACAAAAAGTGTTGTATTTTCTTTATTACTCAATGGAAACATATGAAATGGGGATTCATTTTCTTAGTGATATCATTTGCTACAAAGTGGTGTAGGTTTTGATGAACATTTCTAAGAAAAGCTGTTTTTCAAGTTGGAGCATGGAGTACGGAGTTTGAGTATCAGAATGAGAAATGTTTATAGTCACCGAGCCTGGTCACCATATATATCTTTGTCATGAGATAGTCATGTGATTAAAATGTCTCTTAGAATTTGCACTTCACTAATTCAGTCGAAAACATATCAAGAATATATTGTATAGTCAGTAATCAGATTAATACAAACTCAAGTAGAGCTAGTACAATTAGCATGGCATAAAGTGAATTAAAAATTCAAGTGAATAAACAAATGCATGTTTTGCTAATTCATTTATTTCAGAATTTTAAATATTTAATTCTTAATTAGAGAAATAAGTGTTTTACTTGCTGTCCTAAATGTAGCATCTCATTGCCTTTGTTCTTGTAAAAGTTTGAATTAAAACTCAGTTTGTATATTAATGGGTTTCTTTTGATTAAATAGCTGTTAGAGTGTAAGACTGTTCCAGGATTTTCTGGGGAAAGAGTGGAAGGCACTACTACTGGTAAAACTTGATGGTTATTGCATCAAAATAAAAGAATATATATGTATTGTGTGTGTAGAAAATAAAGGGAAAATATGATTGATACAAGGTAGAATTGTGCCATCCAAGGATCACTGCTGATTTAAAATTCCTGGAATTATAACAAATGAAGACTGCAATCTCATTTAAATCATCTCCTAGTTTACTATTTACTGTAGGAATATCAATTGTGCTTTAGTCAGATTGACATATCTGTTCATAGATATGATTTTTCTCATGCCCCACAAAGAATGGTAGGCAGAAGAATTAAAAAAGAAGTCTCTTCATAAAACATAAAAAAATGACACATGCATCATATGTGCATAAGCTCTTCTGCATGTGCATGGCATCCTCACTGACAAATATTTGTGCTTATAATTTAAAATTTATTTTCTTGTTTTTTTAAAACGTCTTTATTTTTGTAAAACATATACATTAGTTTCAAGATTAAACGAGAACGGATAGTAAACAACGAGTCTTCTGTCAGGTACACTATGTGTATCTAGGTTTAACTATGTATACCTGAGTTAACGGTAAAACCTGCTATTCTTTCGAATGAAATAGATCCCTCATTAGTATTGCTTATTGAATTGACTATAAATTGTATGATGGGCATGCATTTAATTGTACAGATTCTATTCTCTGTTTTAGATACAAGATTATATGTTTGGTGACAATGGGAGAGAAGAGTGAACAAAGTGTTAATGTAGGAAGTAGATTTCTCTGGGATGCTGATCGTGATACATTCTGTGCTTCATCATGGAGTAACAAACATGTGTATGCTGTAGCTACTGTCTATGCCTTGTACTATGAATAGTGGATTATCCTATATATATATACAGTTTAACCTCAATTGCATGTTTATGTCTGTCCTGGAACTCTTGAAAAATACTGGGTAAATACAGTCCAAACTGAATACTAAACCTTAAAACTGGTATTTCTTGTTTTGTAATTTACAACTTAGCTTCAGCATTTTAATCAAAAGCGAGAACATTGAAATTGAATATTAAAATTTTCTTGATGTGGAATTATTAATTGGTTGTTGCATGGTTAAAATATTATTATTATCATTATTAGGTTGCCTTATTGTTAAAATTGTCATATTATCATTATCGTGATGTGTTATTGTTAGAATTTTCCTTCCATCATTTTGGGGTTTTCTTATTTTTGAAATTGTCTTATTAAATTATTTGGTGTCTTATCGTTAAAACTCTTTAATATTGGTTTAAAACCGTCTTCTCGTATTATTATTGAATTGGCTTATTGTTAAAGTTGTCTTATTAGTACTGGGTTGTCTTTATGTATGTTAAAATTATTTTAATAATATTATCATTCCTGTTACTTAGTTCATAATAGTTGTTATAGCTTGACCAGATTAAACTGACACTCATCAAAGTCTGTAAGCACCTCCGGCTATATGCGGCTGTATTCGATTCGTATATCTATTTACTATGTACCTTTATCTCCGTATAAGGTCATATAAAATTGTAAATATATGTTTTTAACTTTAATTTTCCGGACTTAAACAAATTATGCAAGGAGTCTCAGTTCAATCTGGTGGGATAATAAATAGTCATATTCTTACTTTTTGATTGTCTTATTGTTAAAACTTGTCTTATTATTGGGTCAAAACTGCATTGTCTTATTATTACTGGATTGTCATGTCATACACATTGTTTACAATCATCATTGAGCTGTTTTAATGTTGAAAGTGTCTTATTGTTGGATTGTTTTTATGTTAAAATAGTCTTGTCTTATATTGTAGAAATGTCTTAAAAAACTGTCTTGTTCCATTATTATTGAGTTGTCATAAAACTCATGTCTAAATGTGATTTTAAATATTCTTGGCTTGTCTTATCGTTTAAACAGCTACATGTATATATATAGTCCTTAATTGAGATTGATAAACCTTAATGAATGTTTTGTTTCAACTGCTGGAGGAGTCTAACTTATTTGTGCCATTAATGTTCACATCTTTGTGCCATTCATTGATAGTTTTATTTTGCATACTTCAGAAATAAATGTACAAATCTCATACAGCATTGGGTGTTTTTAAAAAGAAATGTTGGAAATTAAATACTACACTCAATGCAATGCTATAGTGCACCCAGGATAATGTAAAAGGTGGGAACATTTGGTATTGCCCACATATGTGGATTAACCATATGTGCACGATTTGTCAGTGTTATTTTAGTAAAGAATCGAGCATATGCATTTACTTAAACCCATTTTTCAACTGTAGGCAACTCTGGTCAATGCTTGTAAATATAATATTATATCCTTGCCCATTTCTAGGAGCACTATAGTTGTAGCTTACAATTCAACAAATATCACTGAATATGTAAAGTTTGCATGTTCTAGGTCACTGAGTATTGCATTTCTCGAACAGTTAAAGAACTTCAAAATATCCTTAATTACTTTATTTAATCAAGTTGCATGGTACTGAGTGGCGATTTTAGCAATGAAATTGCATTGAATTGAAATCAATAAAGATGCAAACAAAGTCTTTTACTTTCCCAAATTTTAAATGTAAAGCTATTATTTTACTGCAATAGTTCTAAGAGAGTGATGGTAATCAAACTAAAATGGAAAGAATATTTTTTGCAATGTCTGCAAACATTCGAGAGTTGTCATAATAGAACGGGTATTAGCTGAAATATAGATTACTTAATCCTCATGTTTTCACATTCTTACAGGAGAATTGCTATAGTATCAAATCCATAGTTACTTGGATCCGAGATGCCAAAGAATGCAAGATATTTTGTGTCCATATTTATTCAGTGATTTAATCAAATTGGTTATCTTTTCCTTAAATATTGTTTGACCGGTAATACCTAGGGTTTAAGTAAAGTCTTATTTGATCATTCTATGTTTGCTTGCCATCTGTATTGGTAGATGATTGGCTGTCTGTCTTGTGGATAGAATATAATGGAATAGTTATTAGTCGCGGAGACTTTTAATTTCTGTGTCTGGCAACTGATATAATTAGTCTGTAAATATATTCTGTATTCCATAACACATATATTCTTCGTGCAACAGAAATGACTGCTGCAAGGTTATTGATTGTGTTTACAAATTAATATTTTTGCTTCTGAAAGGTTGGAAGGTTTGTCTGTAGGCCAACCTACTGTAAAATCATTTAATTTCGATGGGACAAAATTTCGTGGTTTTGGTAAAAAAGACCTTTTTGATGGGGCTTAAATTTGTGGAATTTGTATTTCAGGTAATATACTTAACAACTTTTCTAAGTCCTCATTTTCATTTATCCATAATTTTTTTGTTATATACAGCGAAGTGGCAAAATTTCTTATGTGAAGTTGGTACATCGAATTTATAATAATCCAGGTAACTAATTGGTCGTTAGTCACGTGGTTTGTTCGTCACGAGATTGACGTGCAGTTCATGCTTTTTTGACGTCACGCGTTTATATATTCATGGAGTGCGTTTCAAATACCATCACTTTATGTCCAATGACTCATCGTGTATGAAAAACAGTTTTAAAATTATTTAGTTTTCACAGTCATGCGTCAAATGATGTCAGAATATATTAAGTGGCGTTAGTACGTAACATTTTTTGTCGAAAATCAAGAATAATAATCTTAGCATCCACGTCTGATTGCTTTTCAACGTGTAAATGTCTAAGGGTGTTTAATTCAAGGTAAACGTATAGTTTGCTTGTCGTATTATGCTGATTGAGAGAGTGTTTAGTATTAACTGTTACGTTATTGTTACGGTATGACTTAAAAACGCTCTATGCCGAATACGAACGCCAACTTTGAGTTCAGACGGTAAAGTTCAATGAGTCTCTTTGTTCAGCAATGCTTCCAACTCGCGTCCTTGACTGTCTATAGAGACGTCCGACTACATGGTGGTCATCTAACATATCAAAATCTCTATTTGCGACTTTTACTTTCTTTTGTTCTTATGTTATATGCGTGTTCATGCCATACATTTTAATCAAACTCGACTTTTCGTGGTTCAATTCTACAAACCTATAACACACGCAAGTTATCGCCAAATTTCATTTGATTACAAGCGAGTTTGACAAAATTATCTTCAACAATATAAGTGTGGACTTAGAAAAGTTGCTAAGTATATATATACAAGGGCCAAAATTATTATTCGTTGAGATTTGATTTCGTGGTTGAAAGTCCACCACGACATCCACTAAATTAACCCTCCCACGAAACTTGATGATTTTACAGTATGTCCCATTTGGTTCTTACAGAACACTTCAGCATACTGTCCACAGCAAGAATAACCTGCAGATAAGACTTACTACTTTTAGCAGGGATATTGAGCCCTATAATGAATAGTCAAATATTATTATAATATATAACTGCCAGATTGGAGTCATGCATGTGTTCAAAACATCTCTTATCACTGCATGTACACTATAATTTTAACAAAGGGAAAAACATCCTTTAATGTCAGTGCTTATATAAATAATAAATTCTAGGTGTTCTAACCAAAAACTCTTTCTTGCCAAAGACTATTATTGACTGGAACAAACTAAATGACAGTGTTGCCAGCATCGAGAAAGTAGACAGCTTCAAAAAAGCTGTTCTCAAGTGGGACTAGAAGTCTCCCACCACCATCCCTTGTGTTTATGCCGAGAGGCCCTACAACATACACTTTCAGAATTTGCCTGATAGTGTGACTCTGTGTGTTCCTTGGACATGTAGCCTTTGTTTATGATCTTCCAGTCATGAACTGTAATTAATCCTCAGCAGAATTTTCTTCAAAGTTTGGTTTAAAGTTTTGGTAGCGTTTTATTGATCGATTCTTTGACAAGTTTTCAGCTACTCCCACACAGGAAACGCCCACATGAGTACCGAAAACCAGGAATCCGATGAGGTGACACGTTGTAAGTGTTCAGACAGGAGAATGGTGTTTGACTACAGCTTAATTGTTTAAGGGTATCCCATGGTCCTGCTGATAGTGTTTGAAAAGCCTTGGTTAAATGATTGACTTGAAAAATATTGGACCAGTTAGAATGTGAGTCTTGAGTTTCCAATCTGTCCTAGGTCTCACGGTGGCAAATATAGTTCAATTTACCATGCTACTCTTTTATCAAATCACAGGAAAATTAAAACCTATGTTCAAATTCTTTGTAATTTCTTTTTCTAAAGTACAAAGCATGATGTATTGATGTGCCTTAATGACAATTCGCTGGCTTAAAATGAGAAGGTCGTAAGTGCCAATTATGACCTTATACTACAAAAAATATACTTATTTCAAATCTACATCATAAGGCGTCTCTTATGAGCCAAATTTCATGGTAATTAGAACTTTCAATGTAGACCAAACTGAAGATGAAACAGCTTGTTTTACCATAAGTAAAGATTGATTGTCAGATAGTTTTTCTTGTTTTCTCAAAATATTGATTTTGTAGTTACGACCTTCTCATTCTAAGCCAGTGAATTGACCAATACGTCATGAGCTCCAGTCAACAATAATGTTCCGTGAAGATGCTGTTGATCAGAATAACAAAGAATTTGAATGTTTATTTTAAATATCCCTGCTTCGATAAAACAGAACCCACGTTTCATTGAGTTTTAAACATGTGACCTGCGGAGTGTGAACATGGTTAACCATTGGTAAGGCCTCAGTATGTGACCTAGTTGCACATAGAAGTTGATACAGGTGGTAATATTTGGGTCTCTCATCCTTCAGTCAAATTTATCATACAAACATCGAAGACATATTGAAATTTATAGTATGATACATAATTAATCATTGCCAAAAAGATACGCCAATTGCAACAAAACCCATCGTGTTTAGGCTGTACCAAATCAATTCTCCGTTTGAGCATTTTGGGAATGAAAAAAAAACATGTCTGTAACCTCTTATATATATGAGTCCATGAAGATACTGTAAAATCATTTAGTTTCGTGCGGGATTAAATTTTGTGTACTTCGTGGTTCACCTGTAACCACGAAATCTAATATCGAACAATAATGTTGACCCTTGTATTTATTACCAGAAATGTGACTTCCATGAAGTAATGTCCCAATCGAAATGGTCTCTTTTACCAAAACTATACAACTTTGTTCCATCGAAATTAAATGATTTTACAGTATTGCTTTCATACTAAACAACAGTAGTTTTCACACAAACAAGTTTTCAGTCATTTCAGTAAGTTATTAAGCCTGGATTATTTGCCCCTCACACTACATTTAATCACACGTGTAAGATCTAAAAGTTACACGCATTCAGTATCTTAAGTAACGTCAATACTATTTCGAACAGTTTAATCAATATGCCGAATCTGTAAAAGCCATTCTAGAACATTTACGTCAATATTGGACCTTCCAATGGACCCCGCCATTTTTAGTCTCAGCCAGACGTACTAATACGTATTTACAATGCTTGATATGGTCAGGAGCTTGTCAAGGAGCTTGTCAAGGAGCTTGTCAAGGAGCTTGTCAATGGTCAGGAGCTTGTCAAGGAGCTTGTCAATGGTCAGGAGCTTGTCAATGGTCAGGAGCTTGTCAAGGAGCTTGTCAATGGTCAGGAGCTTGTCAAGGAGCTTGTCAATGGTCAGGAGCTTGTCAAGGAGCTTGTCAATGGTCAGGAGCTTGTCAATGGTCAGGAGCTTGTCAAGGAGCTTGTCAATGGTCAGGAGCTTGTCAATGGTCAGGAGCTTGTCAATGGTCAGGAGCTTGTCAATGGTCAGGAGCTTGTCAATGGTCAGGAGCTTGTCAAGGAGCTTGTCAATGGTCAGGAGCTTGTCAATGGTCAGGAGCTTGTCAATATGTAAAGAGAAGATCCTGGTATGGTGCGTCAACGATTCTTTATAGTGAAATTAGCGGATTCATGGAACAGGGTATCCGTGTCCGTATGTGGAACGCACTTGCGGACCACGGACGCGTGCACATGGAATACCGGCCTTAGTCATATAATGATGAGGATAGAGGTTGTTATATGGCTTGTTATTTTCACAGGTGTTTTGTTTTTTTGTCTCATGGTAGCTAGAAAGGTTTTCAAACTTAGGGTGGAGGCTTAATGAAAATACGATTTGGTACGGCCTTATCATGATGCCAATTTATGATGTAGAAATATGTCTCACAAAGAAGATCCCTACCAACATATATGTCTCACAAAGAAGATCCATACCAACTATTTTTCAGAGCTACAGGCGGAGACCCATAGACCGAACAAGCCAATGTTATTATGATACCCCATTTCAAACATTCTTTGTCGAGGTATTATACACTTATATTTTACATAGGTGTTAAATCATTTGAAGTGAAGCAACTCTTGGAGGGTAGTGTATAGTACAGAGATATTGACCTGATCCTAACCTTTATGCATGAGTATTTTTTAAAAGGTTTTGGTGTTGAATATTAATTTGAGTAATTAAATCATGCAGTAACAGTACTTTAGATTTGTGTTTGTATTACACTTAAAATGCCGTAGGCATATTTCCTGCTATTGAAGACATGCAACTGAAGTTAGGTACAGTAATTAATATAAGACAATATATTGTAAAATCGTTTCATTTCAATGGGACGAAATTTCATGGTTTAGTTAAAAAGACCATTTTGTGGGTCAAAATTTCAAGAATATCCTTTATCCACATAGTCATATACTATCGAAATTGTAAATATTCGTTAGGATTAAATTTCGTGGTTGAGATCATTCCTAAAATTAAATCCCTATTGAATTTTAATGATTTTACACTATCAGCTAATTATGCCAATAAGAAGTCATGGAGCAGGTAAAAATATCTGTACTTAAAAAAACTAAGATAAATAAAACAAACGCATCCAATTCATCATAGAATTTAATAATAGTTAACAATAAACAACAATAACAGGAATAAAACCATATCATAGTACAATACATTCAACTGTGAACTCAATATTGATCCCAGAAAACTATACATTAAATGTTGTTTAATATTGATTTTAGAAAAATATATGTTGTTTAATAATAATCCCAGAAAACTATATGTTGTTTAATATTGATTCCAGAAAACTGTGCATTGTTTATTGATTTTAGAAAAGTATATAGTGTTTGTAAAAACAACTTGTTTAAAGTGATGAATTTACTGACATGAAAATGTTAAACATCATACTATATTCCATACATTTAACCGGTACTACCTTATCCATTCCACTCGGAGGCAGGAAATTCTACATCGACACAACATCAAATTAGAATTGCTGAATGTTATAGCGATACAGTGGAATAAAATAATCAAGTCATAAAAACACGTTTATCTGCAGTCAATAGCTACATACAATATTATCATTACCATCAAGAAATTGACAAAAATTCAAGGGTAACCTTCAAAATACAGCGTTAACCTTCAAAATATTGCATAAAAATATAAGGAGAGAAAGATGAAATATTTTTACAAGATTTTTTTTTAAGTGAGTATCGATGCCAATGTTATCTAACTATCTTTACTGACGAACACCTCGTCAGAGCATTATTGACGCGTCGGGTGATTTAAGAAAGAAAAAAGTAAATAATTTGTAAAAGAAGAAAAGAGTATAGAACAAATGAAAACAACCTATGTATATATATAAAAACTAAGGGTGGAGTTGGGCCACTGCCTGCTTGAATGGTTCTAGACCAGACAGTGCTGCAATATGCTGGGGTAACCTATTCCACAGGACTGTGGTATGAGGGAAAAAGCAATACTTGAAGAAGTCTGAGTTGGCATGTATTTAGCGGAGACTATAGGAATGCATGTGCCTTGTTAACCTGGTTGGGACTTCTAGGTAACTGGGTAATGTGACTACTACAATACCATGACAGATCTTGTAGAAAATAACCAGTTTGGATACCAACCTTCCGTTTTCTAGGGTACTCCAACCAAGGGTGTTTTGTAATTCAGTGACACTGTTGTAATTGGAGTATTCATTTTTCACCCATCTGACTGCTCTGCGCTGGACCTTTTCCAATTTATTGATATTAACCTGGGAGTGTGGTGCCCATACTGATGAGGCGTAATCCAACTGTGGTCGAAAAAGTGTTTTGTAACATAGTGACTGGGTGTTTTCATTTGTAGTTTTGATGTTACGTTTAAGAAAACGTTATGGACTGTACCTAGCTTTTATGACAGAATAAAAATTGGCTTTCATCTCAAAATACGAATAAAATATACAATCTCAAAATAGAAACAAAGTATACATGTTACTTCTATGAATAACTAGACAAAGTTGGTATAAATGGCATGGATATACTCATTGTTACTTTGTAACAACAGTTATAATACTTGTACATATATTTTTATTCCTGTACATTATTATACATGTATAATTATAATACAAAATTGCACATAACATCCGTTAGGTCACTATCAAACATTCATATCAAGACTGTCATAGTTAACTGAGTATTTGATACATATTTACACCAAATTTGCACTGAGTGTTTGATGCTGTTTTAAACGTGCTACAAATACAGGAATAATATGAAAACATCACATTTCGGGTTCTTCTTCAAGGCTATACCTTGTAGTACTAGTTTAATATACACAGCACATTTCATTTTTTTCAAGGCAATACCTAATAGCACTAGTTTAATATACACATCAAATTTCAGTTTACACTAGTTTACATTACTAAGATATGACACCTGTATAGTGAAACTCATGATACCTTATCAAATCACAACACAAACAATTTACAAATTCTTTATACATAAATAATACCAACAATTTCTGGTTAAGAGGTGTATAATATCAATAATGTTCCAGTTATTAAACTCTTACAACAACAGTATCTTTCTATAATGTGTAGCTGTTAAAGATTCATAAAGAATATAAAATTATCCATAGAACGATACATTAATTTTTTACAATTTTTTATAATGCTTTGATAAAAATGCACCACGTGTCATATAATGCATTATAGCATTGAGGTGTGCAACTAATGTACTTTTCAAATATACATGTAAACACAAATTATTTACAACACAAATATCAAAATCCTCAATTTTAAATTCACACAAAGTACTGAATTTCTATTAAATCTAATTGAGAAATACATCCACACCTAAATATTCAAATGACAGTATACACAAATTCAAGCACAGCGTTTTCAGAATTTTTCTGTACAGTACCAGAAGTTCAGTCTGGCTGATGTTTAGCATATTTGATAATAATTGAAATTGAAAATATTTATAAAGCGCTTTATAAAGCAATTTTTTCTTTAATTTTTAGACAATGTTTTGGCTTCAAGAGAGAGGGGGTGCAGACCCTAAAAAAAACAAAGTATAGTTTTCATATTTCAGAAATAGTCTCCTTAAATGTGCAATTTGCCTTACGAAAGAGAATAAAATGTATTTTTTTCGTGCTCGCAAAATACACTTTAACCTATGAAAACATATTATCTCGTCCCTGTTGACAAACAATGCCTTAACGTCTGCAAGACATCTAATTGTGCTATGTTTTTCCACGATCATGGGCGGTGAGCAGCATAATACTAGACTTTTAACGAATACTTAAAAAAGATTAGTTCAATTGAGAAAAGGGTTTTACGACATGAGATAATAGTTCACTCCAAAAACCTCATTCCTGGTCGGCCCATTGTCGCGTGGTTTGGAGGGACTATTTTGTGCTAGGCGTCCGACACACTGTATTGATACCTGGAGCAGAGCACTGAATTTTAGTTACAGTCTTTCCGCTCTCAATAGAGAGGTTGCGAAAGCAACGTGTACGGGTACGTGTACGTGTAGATACCCGTACACGTACTCGTACACGTTGTAATTTAAATTTGCTTGCGAAGATAACGTGTACGTATAAAACCGCGTGACAGTTATAGCACGATTTCCCCATGAATCGAAATGAGTGTTTGTATAGTTTGATTAGTCCATGTTTCTTTTGATAAAACGATTTATCCGTGCCTACGCATACATGTGTGATGTGGTACACATACCTCTACAAGTCCCACTACACGGTTTTAACGTGTAAGCCCTACACATACCTTGCTGACGATTTGCTCAAAAAGTAGTTCACTCGTACACGTACACGTTGACGTTCGATTTCGCAACCTCTCTAATATTAAATTTTGTTTAACACGAACTACTTTTGATATTTAACATCGTGAACTACACAGATTTAAAATCAACATATTTATATTTGACTTTAACTTGATGCGCTTTTAGTTGTGCTTAGTATAATATATCACATGGTCCGAGGCTAAACTAGATCGTGCGTATCGACGATTCCACTTGTTTTCTACCCTATACATAGGTGGTTCAATCAAGTGCGCACGATTTATCCGTCTTATTTTAGTATAGAACTGACCATATGTGTTTACTTAAGAAACCAGTTTTCCAACAGTATAGACATATAGAGTCAAAGGAATTTCTTTGTGTGTTTACACTTAATTGATTTCAACGAATATGAATAATTTTATTGCATACAAACAAAAGTCATGACATGTATAATCACAGCATAGAACAGTGATATTTAAGATGAGTGAAATCAGGCAACACACTGACCACTTAATCCTGAGAGAAGACTGAGCGTACACGGAGTTTCCCGTGCGACTGCAACAGATCTCCAAATGACACTGTTTTGGTGTTAAGAAATACACTGTACTGAGTACTAATAAGCAACAATATACACACCGATGACTTAGAATGAGAAGGTCGTAACTACCCCTTACGACTTAATAAGACTGTTACATATTTGAAATCTACATCATAATGCGCTTCTTATGAACCTATTTTCATGAAAATCAAAACTTGTCATGTTGACCAAACTGACGTGTAAACAGTTTGTTTTACCATTGGTAAAGAGTAACTTTCAGACAGTTTTCTCGTGTTTTCTCAATATATTGATTTTGTACTTACGACCTTCTCATTCTAAGCCAGCGACATATCCTGTTATGTTTTGACACAAGAAAATAGAATATACCAGGGGTTTTACGTTTAAGCGGCCCCCTGGTATATCACCGGTATATTACCTTCAGAATTCCCCCTCATGGTCGGGTGGGATGGCGGGGTTTTAACAACCCAAGAGTAAAAATCCCGCCCATCCCCGGGGGGCGGGGCCGAGGATGCAACTAACTGGTGCATAAGAACAACAGGTCCTAGGATCGGAAAAGTTTCCAGCGAGGTTGCTAATCATCAGTAGTAGACTCCTACAAATAATAAAAAAGTTACCAATTTTCTAGGGCTCTTTTCAGCTGTTTTACATTTCAACTACCCCTGGTCATTGGGCTACATATGGAAACCTACACTCGTGTCTTCCTAGGGAGACTATTCCTCCTGTGGGTGTGGCAGCCAACATCGATCTGCGGCGCCCAGGAATAGACAAGTGTCCTCACAGGTAACATTTTACACCATGGTGGAGTGGAGCTGTGGGTCTTGCTCAGAGATATTAACTAGTGGTCCAGAGGGGGTCGAACCCGGGACCTCTCGAACCCGAAGCGCGCGCCCTACATCTAGGCCACCGCTCCTCAAAAGTTGAGGTTGATATGCCAAGGTCGCGATGACCTTAATAACACTAGTCTAGGCTATGTTACTGCTATGAGGCGTGTATGTTTCACAAACCTCACTTGTATTTTCAGTTGTCAAAAGTCTCATGTTTTGTGTTTTTCTGGTGTGGTTATTGATAGAAAATGTGTTGCGAGGAAACATTTTGAGAATTTGTGCTAAAACAGTGTTTTTTGCTCTTGCATTTTTTATACACGTATTTTAAAAAATCGTGGTTCATTGCTTTCAGCAAGCCAATTACAATTATTTCTAATATCGGATACTAATGCTGCTATACTACTCGCATGAAATACATGCAATAATGAACACGATGTCGGGTTTAACTGAAAAACAAAATTTAACTTTTTTCATGATTCTAATCTGGTTTCATGAAACTAACTTAGTATTAAATATATGGTTAATGTATTGGTGTTTTTATATGTAATTTTAATAAATTTTAATTTGCTTGTAATGTTGATTATATGATGTTGTAACGATGTCTCCCTTTGTTAGGTTCATGGTGTATTTATTCATTTAATTTATATAACATCTACGAGCATATATATACGATTTTCGTACTTAAAGAGGCGTTGCATATAACTTTGATCGTTTAATTCGATTCAGAAATATTATAAATTCAATGAGAATCACAATTGCTTAAACTCCTTGTTTTTTCCTCAAAAAGCTCCCACTAATTACCGAGAAAATAATGAAAATATATTTCCGTAACCAGCCAAAATAGTCACGAGTTGTTTCCCTTTGACCACATAATAATAAATCGCTGGAAGCGAGAAATTATGATTGGTGATTGGAATATATTTTGACATTATAGAGACATATTTGCGCACACTTTCGTCTGAAAAACTATGATAATTGATAGTGCTTTGTACATTTAGCTCATTTAATGTCATAGTAGAGAAAAATTTGCTAGTTAGGGAATGCCTCTTGAAAACAAGTTACTTATTTTAATTTATCATTACGCACAACACCTCCACAGCTGAACATTTCCCTTTAAATGTTATTCATGAAACCAGATTAGATTCATGTAAGATGCATAAAAATATATTTTGTTTTTCAGTAATAGCACACGATGCCATGTGCAATAAAAAGATATAAGCATTATAGGTTGGTGTACTATAACGTTTAATCAGTGTATACGATGATATACATTTTTGTATCAATACCTCACACTTCATTTATGAAATAACACGTATATCAAAACATTTAGATCTATAAAATTTATATTTGCAGTACATTTTTAAACATTAATATTGTCTAAAAGAAGTTGGCCAAAATAAGTCTTTTAATTTTGCTAAGTTAAAAGAAAAAAAATGCGAACATTATATCACAACAGACCAAAATATCTGATTTTTTCGTACAAAATGTACTTTAGCTTTACTATTTTGACCTGAACCTGACACGTACGCAATGGTATATTATATAAGGTTCTTGCTTTGAAAATATCAATTTCCACAAGCAAATCGTGCTGCATCGGTATTACAAATTTGTGTTTCTATTACATCTCGAGCGTCTCCGTGATACTCCCCGATTATGAAAACATACAATCGGTGTTGTATCGTAGATGATATATCGACTGTTAAAATATACCAATCAAAAGGTCAGACTCGTGTCAAATTAGCCAAGCTATACCCCGTGTGATTCACTCCGAATTTGTAAACCATTGCACGGTAAGGAAACTTTTGGCCGGTACCTCGATGTTGATACTATTTGGTGTAACATTTGGATCGGTGATTGTAATCTTGTAAGATTGTTCGTCAATGTTAACAATATTGGCCACCATTAAATCGTCATCCCGCTTGAAGAATATTGCCTCAACACCGCTTGCTGCCTGCGAGCTTCTGTCATGTGACACTAAACTAGAGCCCGGTGTGATAAACTTACTGTAATGTCCCATTGCATAAAACATGGGCTGCTTATAAAATTCATCTTTGACCGCATTGACAATGATCGGACTATCAGCATAGTTATCAACCCAGTTTGGACCGCCGTCCATATCCAACGCCATGTTCCAATCGACCCAGCCGGAAATACCGTGCTTTAAATCTTCCATAATGTCTTTGAAGTAGTGTTCACCGCGATACCAATTGCCAAGTGCAACTGATCTGTTCTTGTTAACCAAGTCCTGCTCACAGGCCTCGGTATTAAGAAAGAAGTAATCATTTCCAAACTGTTTGTACGTGAAATCGATGAAAGAAGGCGGGATTAATAGATCGATATACCAATGCACGGCGATGCCAGAAACATATTTTGCAGCCTCCGGATCCGTCAGCACAACGTCCGCCCAAATCGGCAGCAACTCTCGCTGATCGTCATATATCATTAATTTCACGTGCCCGAAACCTCCTGCGTGAAGAGCAGGTCCTAAATCTTTAGCTATGAAGTCCCGTTGAGTCTGAGGCGTCCATCCTAGGCATTGGAACTTGAAGCCGGGTATATCACCGTCAGTTGGTTCATTTTGAGTTGTTAACCCCCAAATGTCGACACCTTGTTCCTTATAAGCTTGTAAAAACTTCACAAAATAGTTCGCCCATGCTTTGTAATACTCTCCGCCAGGCCTCCCTTTAATGGCCCCTCTCCCTGTCATGTTACTGTTCGATTTCATCCAAAACGGTGAACTCCAAGGGCTTCCGAACAAGGAAATATTGCGTTTGCTAACTGCCATTGCGTCTTTAATTGCCGGAATCTTGTACTTCAAATCTTCTTCAGCAAGACTGAATTTGGAGAGGCTCAGATCTCCAACCGTATCGTCATATGAATAAACTCGCTCCGAGAAATCACAACTAGCCATGGGTATGCGTCCGATGTTGTATTCGATTCCGTTACTTGAGAAATAAGCATTTATTAAATTCGCTCTCGTCTTTTCAGACAGTCTATTCATAGTGATAGTAGCTGCGTCGGTGAAAGCTCCACCAAATCCCTTAACAGTCTTTTCAGTTAAATTCCCGACGATGAATACAACATTTCCTGGTTCCGGGGTATAAAACGACCCAGATGTGTACTTCATACGAAGTCCGTCACGTGTCGTTATGTAAGCATCCCAATACGGTATAGGGTTTGATGGTCTCGGTCTTGGCTCGTCTGCTGTTGTATCACAATACGTGGAATTGCACACACAAACGATGGAATCTTGATCGAACCTCCGTGCTGCACATGGTGTTACACTGTCCACAACAGCAACCGCCAACACAAATGAAACAATTGCAAATAACACAATTCTGCAAGTCGACATGTTTGTAGACCAGTAGTTAACTATTGCAATGAGATACATGTGAGAGTGAGCATTTAATCGCCTCAAGTTATCATAAGTTAAATATTGCTGTTGTCATACTTATACGAGTTAATCTTTGAGTGTTTCGTTATCTTTAAGACTAACCTTACTTTAACCGTCCTTTACACTGAATGATACATACATGTATACATTGTACTTTAAAAATACCGCAAAGCCCCAATAACAAGACTCTCATTGAGACATTGATGTATAGATTGTCTTATTATTAAGTTGGTCCTTATATCGAGGTCAAAATCAAGATGCAACTTTGTTGAGATACAGTTAAACTTCGTTTAGACAAGTATCGATATTACGAGTGAGGTGCGGTACATTATAGGACATTGGTCGTGTATGGTCACATACCTACCCTGAGGGTTCGATTGGGAACGGCTATAGCCTTACGACAATCGTATTAGAAAACTACATTAAAACCTCGTTTTCTCAAGGACAAATCGGGACAGGCAATGATGTTTTAATGTAGATGTATATGGGATTTACGTTGTATTAACAATAAGTCTTAAAGTCATGCACAGCCACACACACAACTAGGCTAAACTAGAACTTGAATTTGATCTTCAGAAACAAACAACTTCATTTAAGAAGGACATTATCATAGCAAGTCTGACTACGTTCCCGACGAGATAATGAATTTATCAATTTAATAGCATAACTGTTTTATTTTTAGCTAGATTTTATTCTGGGCTAGATTATCTATGTTTTAAGGTGCAAAGGGAAACAATTTCATGAGAAAAGAGTAGATTGTGGAGTTGCCTTTATAAACATAGGGTATGGAAGACTGACATAGCCAATGTCGCCGAAAATACAACTTACAACTTTTCCAAGGAACGAAACGATTCCAGATGACGGCTCTTACAAGTCGGAAATGGAAGAGTTGCACTTCAAATATTAAATTAACACATAACCCCTGTAGGTCATGTTAAACATTGCAACCGTCCTGGTAAACACTGGTAAAGGATTGTGGAAATAGAATACTAGACTATCCAATGATATTCCAAATGATTCTATTTCAAATTAATGCATCATGTTGCAATCTCGGACTATGTTTTGTCCGAGTAAACAAAGTAAGTCTGGAATGTGTTTGTTCAGCAAATATTGACGCTCTTATTCATGAGTTCGCTCATACACAAGTTCGTATATGTGTAAATTGTGCTTCTTTCGTTTGCATCAATGGTGCACTGGAGTATTGAATGTCTGGAGATCTGCCTGGTTAAATCTGTGTTCAACATGGAATAATTTCTCGTCTGAACGCTTGTATATCTAGTTCTGTAAATACGTTCTCCTCCGTCAGCATGCCAGTCATATGCCTAGTTACATCTGTGTTCAACATTGAATAATTTCTTGTCTGAACGCTTGTATATTTGTTTATTTAAATACGTTCTCCGCCGACAGCATGCAAGTGATAGGACAAAAAGAGAATGCCCATACACATTAGTCTGACACAATGTCAATCAGGTCTGGCATCTTGTTAAACACGCTATATAGGCGCCAAACAAATGAGATGGGTTTATACAAGTGCTATTTAAAAAGAATATTGGTATGTGCACAGTGCGTGATCGAATACGGATCGAGCGTCATGCTGTCAAAGGGGGAGGGGGTTGTGGTTTACATTGCGACTCTGTAGTTATATGTAAGTTGCCCACAGTAAATGCTTATATCCAGGAGTGAGCTATGTAGCATTCATGAACAAACTTCATTTTCTTCCATGCCAGGAAATTTCAGTCTGATTTTGAGCAGCCCTCACTTAAATCAACTGTGCCAAGTACTAACATCTGTGTTGCGGAATCCGGACAAAATACCGGGTGGACAGAATACCGGGTGGACAGAATACCGGCCCCTCATTTTTGACAGGGTGGACATAATCCCGTCCATGTATTTTACAGGGTGGACAAAATCCCCACCCTATAAAGTTCAGTGTGGACATGATACCCATCATGACTTTGACTTATGTAGAGGGTTATTGCTGCATTGTTAACGATTATTGTGTGATTGTGTGATTTTGCAAGGAACTTCTCTATGATTATGTTACAACAAAGGTTAATTTTTTATTCAACATGCATACTATCAACTATATCATATATATATAGTCATGATGGGTATTATGTCCATCCTGTAAAAAAACATGGACGGGATTATATCCACCCTGTCAAAAATGAGGGGCCGGTATTCTGTCCACCCGGAATTTTGTCCTACACTCCTGTGTTTTGACCTCAAAATGTATGGGGTATGAATCACCTTTAATGATAGCTCTTGTTTTGATTTAACCTATAAAGATGGAATGCTTCTGTAATTTCAGGTGTTCTGCTGAGATAAATGAGTTTACACTTGGAATGAATGATGTGGGAGAGTTCTGGAACACAGTGAAAAACTATCCCGACATGTTTAAGTCAGAATTCTGTGGTCAGACAGTCCAGTTGACTAGAGAGTCATTTGAAGCCCTCTGTAAATTGGACTTGTCTGAGGAAGGTTCCAATTCGAGACAGAAAGAAAATGATACAGTTTACGGATGGGAGCTTTTTCTTCAAGACATAGATGGTAATTATGTCTCCCCAAATGCTAATTTTATGGGGACAGAATTAAATGTACATCAAACACTAAAAAATCTGTATATTTAGCTCGACTTTTCGACCTTGAACAGTTAAACGATTTTAGGATGATAACAAGAAAGCTTGGGCCTAGGATCATGAAAGTTGCTATTTAGGTTGGTCGTGACCAGCAGATGACCTCTATTGATTTTGAGGTCAGTTGGTTAAAGGTCAAGGTTACAGTGACTCGAAATAGTTAAATGGTTTCCAAATGATTAGAGAAATCTTTGGCCTAGGATCATGAAGGGAGGTTGGTAATGACCAGCAGTCTTAGCGGAAGCAGATGAACCCTATTGATTTTTAGGTAAAAGGTCAAGGTCACAGTGTTCTTGAAACAGTTAAACGGTTTCCAGACGATTACTCGAAAATGCTTGGGTCTAGGATCATGAAAGTTGATATTAAAGCTGGTCATGACCAGCAGGTAACCCCTATACATTTTGAGGTCAAAGGTCACACTGACAGACAGTTGATCCATTAGTATGAGAACTTTACTAAATGCATCTAGGGGGATTAAGTGTTCTACGAGCTCTAGTTGAATACATTGTCTTGTTTATTTTAAATCATTACCCTCTTGGTTTTTTTCCCTTTCAGAGCAATGTGTGGAAGTAACATTTGCTGAGAAATGAGGTTACTGCACTTGTTTCGACAGATGCAGGGAACAATTTCAGGTCTACCTCCCCTGACCTTCCCGACCTGACTACTTCTACTGGTGCTGGTCTTTGTAAAAAATATATATATTATGCAATTATAGAACATATATATACGACCAAAAAAATTATATATGAACAATTTATATATATATATATGAATAAAAATATATATATGAAAACTTTTACAATAAATACGCCTTTATAGAATATACATACGCTAATTTACAATATAAATAACTTTATACAACATATATATATAGAAATATACCACATACATATGGTTTTTGCCAAATATATATAACTTTATGGAACATATATATGATAAAATACCATATATATATAACATTTTACAATGTATATATGAGTTTATATAACATATATATACGAATATACCACAAACATAGACAGTTATTGAATTTTGCAACGTCTGACACGCCATACCAAAAGACTATCAAAATTGAAAATCATCAGATACCTGTAACGCACGTATATTCCGTAGTCAAACAATGAATCTCGAATTGGTAACTATTCATCACTCGTGGAAGAAAACCACCGATCTTATATATTCCGCATAAATTATTCCAACATAGAAATGTAACACAAGGGGTATAACCTAAAGCATGGAGATTGGTGGTTTAAGTAAGACTTTCCATGGAGATTGGTGCCAATGGCCGATATTTTGATGTTTTTTGTCACTTGACGGACACATTTTCACCAAAGTAAGTTCATTGTCTTGTTTTATATGCGGCGTGTATGCGATAACCACCTAGCCATAAGTTTAAGCCACCTATCGGCGGTCTGTTTTAGTCCGTCAGTGCAGCGATAAAAGCCTGAAAGAAGGGATGGTGACATCGGGTATCCGTAGTCCGCATCTATTTTTTTTAATTCTGAGGTATCCGGGGCATTCTGGCTGGTTTTATTGTGTTTGCTAGGTACTTCATGCATGATTTTATGGATAAAATACTGTTTCTGCTTATTTAGGAGGCTACATGTGCATATTTTTAACGTTTAAGACGATTTCATGGAGATTCGTCAACTTTAAGACCCAAACTGTGGAGAATTAAATCAATGTAAGTATTCTGTTCTAAAATGTTTTGCAGCATAGTGTGTTATCTTCATTGATTTAAAATATAGTTTCTATTTTTTCTTAAGACTCCTGGTTTGAAGAATGTGTACCAAAAAGACGTTACTTCATTCAAGGAGGAAGTGGCAGAAAAGAAAACGAAAGATAAATTTTAATGAAATATCTTTGCCTAATGAAAGTGTAACTAAAAAGCTTTGTGTCGCAAATTAAATACGCCGTCACCATTTAGATATTCGTCATCAAAAAGAAAACGATTAACTTCAGCATCACCTTGTCATTTGTATCGGCACGAAGAACCCCAGTGAAAAGCCAGAAAATAAATATAGAGTAAAGACTCATGAAAACATATGCATTTTATTCACGTAATTTAATACATGTTCAAGGTTATGATTCTATAAAATTATAAAAGAACATGAAATAATATGTCTATTTTGTTTTGTTGGAAAGATCCAATAGCACAGACTTTGGTTGTATTCTTTGTTTTTGTTTACTTTAAAATTAATGTTATTGTTCAACAATGCTTGCTGAATATGTTAAGATACTGCCTGGAACATTTTGGTTCACAAAGCATCAGATCAAACGGCCTTTATAACATTGATCATCTGCGCTAATGAGCCTTTAAAACTACAATTTGTAAATAAAAATATCAAACAAATTTATGTCATTAATTACTATATTGGTTGTACAAAAAGTGACCATCGGTCTACTATGACCTCTCGGCAATGACCCCTTTATAAATGCAAATGTAGTATACAAAGTATTTACTAGGGTGGCACTGTGGTCGAGCGGATAGCCAGCTTGACTGCTGATCAATAGGTCCCTGGTTCGAACCTCGGCCAGTGCACTTGGTTATTCATGGAACGCTTTTCCGTGTTTCCCACCCAACTAGACATGATCTATTTGGAAGGTAACCCAGAGGTAGTCTCGCATGTATCAGTGCTGTACACCAGGTACGTTAAAGAACCAATGTCTGAAGGGCAGTGCGCCCATATACATGGTAACACCATACTGTGTTCTCTACTTGCTGCCTCTTAAGCAAAAACAAATGACCCATTTGAAATAAGTGTCAAAGGTACAATGCATTTAACAAGATGAATGCATTATAGAGATGAGAGCGAATATTGAATTTCACTCTTATGAATGTAGCAAACAATAAAACTTCACTTAAAGACCACCTTAAAATTAAAACCTCCAGTTCGAAGTCAGTTCCAATGATTACATTTTGTACTCTTGATTTATAATACAACCAACTCTAAAATATGACAGTTTCAAGTATGATAAGCCTTTATTAATATATAAACAGCATTAAAATAAATAAGGGTGGTCGGATAAGTGAGGTTTCATTGTGATGTTTTGAACATTGACATGCCACTTATAAACTGCTGCAATGGTTAACGCGCAGTGTTTGTAGCCACAAATATTGGTTTGATTCCTAGTTGCTTCAATTTGTCAATGCTGGTTTTACTCCACATGTTGAGAAGTTGTTGGTTCCTTGTGGATTGTATGTAAGTGCTTGAAAGAATACTGATCCGAAAACTGATTCCAAATCCTCTATATCATAAATGCGATGCAGAAAACGGTGGGTGTTTCAAATACATGTATATTTGAAACCACAATCTACCAAATTGATGTTGCCTGTAGCACACATTTCCGAAAAAGATAATATCCATCTAGTAGAGAAGACGGCTAGTACTAGGCCTTTTGTCAGTTCAACTGAATATCATTACAGATACTCAATGCACCAGTCCATTGAAACCCTTAGCATAGGGAAAGGAGGGGTTGACTTTTTAAACTATGGTAAAATCCCTGCCCAAGAACCTTAAAAAAGGTAAAAATACCGCCCTTATCAGTGAAACATATTCCCGGTCTACGTATTTAGGTGCGGAGCAAAAGTCCTGCTCTCATTCACCAGTGAGGGGACACCAAAAGTTAAAAACTCGTGTCTATAACCCGGGGTTGGGGAGTCTGGGTTTGATTTGACTGGTGCATAAAAAACAGAGCACACAATTATAAAAAAAACCACCCTTTATTATTATATGCATATCTTTGAAGTACAAATAAGAAAATCACAACAATTATTGCAGCCAGGTGGTGTTGTCACTGTATACTGTTTGGTTCCAATAATAAGTCAAGACCCTCTGTAAGACAGTAGCCCTGAAATTGGTACAAAATAGAGATTACTTCCATGATTATAATACCATCACATATTGTTTACAAAGTAATAACAAGTCTCCATGGAGAGGGTCTTAAAGTTGACGAATCTCCATGAAATCGTCTTAAACGTTAATCATATACACATGGGGCCTCCTAAATAAGCAGAAACAGTATTTTAACCATAAAATCATGCATGAAGTACCTAGCAAACACAATAAAACCAGCCAGAATGCCCCGGATACCTCAGAATTAATAAAAATAGATGCGGACTACGGATACCCGATGTCACCATCCCTTCTTTCAGGCTTTTATCGCTGCACTGGCGGACTAAAACAGACCGCTGATAGGTGGCTTAAACTTATGGCTAGGTGGTTATCGCATACACGCCGCATATAAAGCAAGACAATGAACTTACTTTGGTGAAAATGTGTCCGTCAAGTGACAAAAAACATCAAAATATCGGCCATTGACACCAATCTCCATGGAAAGTCTTACTTAAACCACCAATCTCCATGCTTTAGGTTATACCCCTTGTAACAGGAGTAATCCAACAAACATGCAACTCAGAGTAAAAAATTGGCAAGCAATTAAACGACACCACCCGCGAAAATCTCGGTCAAGGTTTTTTTTGAAGTAGTCGGCGCCGCTCTAAGATCTAACGACTTCAAAACGCACCGCGCGGCGACTCAGTAAAAGAGCGGCGTCTGTGATGTGCAGATGTCGGTAATGTATTCGATATTTGTTGGTATTAAATTTGAGTAATTGATACGATGTTACTGAAAATCAGCGAGTTATTTGTCACGAGAGTAATTTACTGTATATTTAATTGGAACTTTTGGACATAGAACTTGTTAAGAGATTAATTAACTTCAGGCGATTAACTTTTCACGGACAGTCGCTAAATTTTCAGTCGGCCTCGGCAATTAATTAAGTCTACAACAGTAATCCAATAGACGATTTTTTTTATTATAAATCGCATAAATGCATCTAGTTTACGCTTAAAAGTAATGGAAAGTAGCCTAAACACATTGAACATTTATCTTGCGAAAATTTGTGGAAATATGCCGACATACTTGTCACGCGTGACGCGTTTGTTCTGCAAATATGTCGTATCGAGAATCACGAGTGTAAACAATTCTGCCGATGACAACGCTTGTATTCTATGTAATTTTAAGACATACCAAGGGTATTTGACGAATCTATTACGATTTTAAACGCATTGATAACAACACTTAGTCGAATTTAAAAAGTCAGTGATACCGTGATTAACACTAGTTCGGATATTCACGTATTTTCGGATACTTTTGTTTATGTTGAATACTGGCTACTTTCTGGCAAATAAGACTACATAATAGGGTTTAATCATGGCATTTATTGTTTAGTATGACATGCCAGCTACCAATTGCAATATAGAATGCCTTCTTGGGACTTTAAATTAAGTTCAAGGGTCAATTTTGCATTGTCAGTCACATGAAATCACATGTCACTCATTTCTCATTTTGTATTGCAAAAGTACAGTGAACAATCTGTTTCTGTTTCATGGTTTTTATTAATGCCACATTTTATCATATAACACGATCAGTAACTACTGATTTGAAGGTCTATATCAACCAAAGGAACAACACAAAACTTAACACAATGAAAACAAAAATACATGAATAAAAAACAAATATTTGTCATATTGATGGAGTTTACTTCTCAATGATCACAAGATTCAGGATTGCTCAATACTGGAATATGAGATGAAATGGTATATCTAAGGGTTGATTTTACAGTTCTTTTATAGCAAAACACCAGGAGCTTCCGGGGGCCGCTGGCCCCCTGGTCCCCCCAGCCAAGGCTTCGCCCTGGACCCACCGGGGGTCCTAGCGGCCCCCTGCCATTAATTCAATTTTTTCATTGGCCCAAGAGAATTTTGAGCCAGAGCTAGCCCTGGCTACTGTTGTTTTCCCTTGTATAGGTCCTTGGCAACTAGAAGGTTGAGATGTTGTCTTTTTATTATGTTCTTGAATCGGTTTTAGTGCCTTTAAATTGTGCAATGGTGAGAGAGTAGTATTTTAGCCTTCCCTACTGACATTTTAAGGGCTTTGCACACCTTGTTCGTGTATCGATGTTTCCAAAAACAGTTTGGAAACAATTACTTCTTTCTTTTATATCATATAAAAAATAGAATCATAATATGCACCCCGTGGTGCTTGTTTTAAGTATGCATCAGTCTTAAAATGTCGTAATTACTACTTACGACCTTCTCATTTCAAGCCAGTGAAATACATATACTGTGCTTTACGTACCTAGCTCCCCAGTTATACTATATACTATATTACACTATAGCTTTAGTTCTGACAAATACAACGGGTCGGGACGCGTACGTACTCGTAATCACGTAAGAATTACCGGGAATTGGAACCGACCAGAGTCCCCAGGATTAGGGGTCGATAAGGTTGTCAAAATCCAGCCGGCCAGGAAGATTCGTGGGTCTTATTCCCATGTACCACCGGGAGAGCATAATATTGACTGGTATGTGGTAATTGAAGAGGAAAACATGAAAGTGTTATAATAATTGTTGAGGTTTTTGGTACACAACACAAGAGACAGCACTCACATAAGCTATATACCATAGTGTCCGCCTTAATGGTGGAGTATACAATGCCATAATTAATTTGCAGTTTCGCCTGTAAACAGGCTGAATGATCTAGTTTTGGCTACCAAGGAAATGTCCTAGAAATCATAATAAGCCTCAGCAAAGATTATACGTACCTAAAATTTAGAACCGTCAAGTGTGTTTCTCTGATTATATGACTAAAATAGCATTAAATAGCAATGTTGAATATTGAAGTCGACATGTGTAACATAACTATTGTAAAACATGTATATCTAGGCTCTTAAAAAATACGACGTAGCTACAGACGAAATACCCGGGTTGTCCGGATAGCAAGTTTTTAGCCTTACACGCGCGCACAGAGTGACTTCCCTTTTATCTATTTCAAAACAAATAAATTGTGTTCATGTTACTCTGTTACTTGTAACGTCTAGAAATAGAAGCTAAAAAGAGACTAACGGTGGCTTAACCACTCCCGTTACAAGTCTCAGATGTACTCAGATGTCTTACAACGATTCACCAGGTAACTAAAACGTTGGATTCTCATATTTGGAAAAGTTTCATTACTTTTTAGTGTTTTACAGCTAGAGCTTAGAACTGACAATGTTATTTACAGTTTTACTTATGATTTAGGTCTTTCAGCTGACAGAGCTGTCTGTCACTGTCACCTGTTTTACTTTTTAGCAGTTGAGATATTGTCATTACCTGGTTTCTAAATTTATCAGTCTAGTTCTTGTGCCAAATGAATACATGTAGGTGATCATTGCATAATTATACTTAGTTCATTGTCATTATAGGGCCGTTATGACATTACACATTATTTGAAGCCCAGCGTCGTTGATGTCATATTTTTTTTCTTCACTGAGTGAGTTACTGTAGATACTTAATGATATTGAACGGCCTGTATAATTATAATAAGCTTTATCGTAACCGTAGATAAAATAAATAATTTCCGCTCTCCATTAAATCACGAGCATTATACACCCAAAATCACTAGTGAGACACATATGCATTTGAAAAAATACCAAGAAATCAATTTCAGGTGTCTTAAATGATTTTTGCATTTTCCAAAAAATCAGTATGTCTAGTTTTGATATCCAAAATTTCAACCATGAAGTATGTATCCTTGTTAAGTTAATTGTAACGGTCTAAAGATTACATATTACATACATAAAATAATGCTGAAATGCATACGGGACTCACTGTGTGTCATATGTCAATTCGTATTTTTGAACTCAGAATTTCAGTTCTTGTTAGGAAAAGTATTTCCATATATTGACAATGTGTCAATATCGTGATAACAATGAACTATTTGCGTATAAACATTTTTATTTTCTTTAGAAGCAAACTTTAAATGTAACTTTCGAAACTAACATTAAACTTTATTTAACACTTCTTTAAGCATACATATATTCAACAAATACTTCGAAAATACGAACACACCTACTCAAATATATAGCCATTATAATATAAGGTACAGTAGTTCTGTAATTAATTTTCAAACATGAATTGTATTATAAAATGCGTTTTTCCAATACACTGCAACACTTGTGATAAGATAAATGGTAACGTATGTATTGACAAAATGATAAACTGATAAGACCCAAAGTCATTCAAATGTACAACTTCATGTTCAATTATTCATCTACAGTCATTGTTTTATAACAAGGAAACTTGAAATTATTAACATTGCGACACCATATGACATATATTACGCTTGGTAACGTAAGTATCAAATTACACATACACATTGGTTAATCATATTAACCATACTGTATCCTGGACATAACTGTACACACCTTCATGAAACGTTACAACAACCTAACATGAGACAGTTTCCTGTGGTGATATTAAGTTATAAACTCAATAAACGTCTACACATTGTATGACAGTAACGTATGTATCCACGATTAGATTTAGTTAACCTTCTTAGTTTTGGTACGAAATAATTTTTCAATGTGTCCCCCCTCATGTGGATCTAATTTAAAAAGCCTCCTCGATTTACCAGAAGGCTCCAAATTTGTAACTTTACATAACACATTGTCACAATCGCACCAAACACAATCTTTAACACGGGGCCACCTGAACATTTGCTTAACCTTTTCCATGAAATTAATCAACATATCATTATCGTCGTCATCTTTTTCCTCAATGTTTCCAATATACCATTTGGTTTCGTAAAGTACTGCCACAGTTTCACCGACTGCAAAGTCTTCCGTGTAGGTTTTTTTTACAGGAACTTCAGCCTCAATCTCTTCTGTACTAACAGTCAAGTTTCTCACTGGACTTTCAACCTCGATCTCTTCTGTACCAACAGTCAAATTTCTCACTGGAATATCAGCCTCTATCTCTCCTGTACTTGCGGCGTCTTTTTCCGTCATGCACTTAAATTCCTCACGTTTCCAAGAAGCGCAAAACGATCCATTTAAACAGATCGTACAGTAACACGAAGTTGCTCTTGTCATGATCATGTTATTATTGTCGAAACCTACTGCATGCAACTTCATTGTGCCCTTCAGTGGTTTGGTTTTAATGAGACTGATCTGTTTTTGCTTTCTTTGAGTTTCATCTACATTTACAATATGACTCACTGTGTGTCATATGTCAATTCGTATTTTTGAACTCAGAATTTCAGTTCTTGTTAGGAAAAGTATTTCCATATATTGACAATGTGTCAATATCGTGATAACAATGAACTATTTGCGTATAAACATTTTTATTTTCTTTAGAAGCAAACTTTAAATGTAACTTTCGAAACTAACATTAAACTTTATTTAACACTTCTTTAAGCATACATATATTCAACAAATACTTCGAAAATACGAACACACCTACTCAAATATATAGCCATTATAATATAAGGTACAGTAGTTCTGTAATTAATTTTCAAACATGAATTGTATTATAAAATGCGTTTTTCCAATACACTGCAACACTTGTGATAAGATAAATGGTAACGTATGTATTGACAAAATGATAAACTGATAAGACCCAAAGTCATTCAAATGTACAACTTCATGTTCAATTATTCATCTACAGTCATTGTTTTATAACAAGGAAACTTGAAATTATTAACATTGCGACACCATATGACATATATTACGCTTGGTAACGTAAGTATCAAATTACACATACACATTGGTTAATCATATTAACCATACTGTATCCTGGACATAACTGTACACACCTTCATGAAACGTTACAACAACCTAACATGAGACAGTTTCCTGTGGTGATATTAAGTTATAAACTCAATAAACGTCTACACATTGTATGACAGTAACGTATGTATCCACGATTAGATTTAGTTAACCTTCTTAGTTTTGGTACGAAATAATTTTTCAATGTGTCCCCCCTCATGTGGATCTAATTTAAAAAGCCTCCTCGATTTACCAGAAGGCTCCAAATTTGTAACTTTACATAACACATTGTCACAATCGCACCAAACACAATCTTTAACACGGGGCCACCTGAACATTTGCTTAACCTTTTCCATGAAATTAATCAACATATCATTATCGTCGTCATCTTTTTCCTCAATGTTTCCAATATACCATTTGGTTTCGTAAAGTACTGCCACAGTTTCACCGACTGCAAAGTCTTCCGTGTAGGTTTTTTTTACAGGAACTTCAGCCTCAATCTCTTCTGTACTAACAGTCAAGTTTCTCACTGGACTTTCAACCTCGATCTCTTCTGTACCAACAGTCAAATTTCTCACTGGAATATCAGCCTCTATCTCTCCTGTACTTGCGGCGTCTTTTTCCGTCATGCACTTAAATTCCTCACGTTTCCAAGAAGCGCAAAACGATCCATTTAAACAGATCGTACAGTAACACGAAGTTGCTCTTGTCATGATCATGTTATTATTGTCGAAACCTACTGCATGCAACTTCATTGTGCCCTTCAGTGGTTTGGTTTTAATGAGACTGATCTGTTTTTGCTTTCTTTGAGTTTCATCTACATTTACAATATGACTCACTGTGTGTCATATGTCAATTCGTATTTTTGAACTCAGAATTTCAGTTCTTGTTAGGAAAAGTATTTCCATATATTGACAATGTGTCAATATCGTGATAACAATGAACTATTTGCGTATAAACATTTTTATTTTCTTTAGAAGCAAACTTTAAATGTAACTTTCGAAACTAACATTAAACTTTATTTAACACTTCTTTAAGCATACATATATTCAACAAATACTTCGAAAATACGAACACACCTACTCAAATATATAGCCATTATAATATAAGGTACAGTAGTTCTGTAATTAATTTTCAAACATGAATTGTATTATAAAATGCGTTTTTCCAATACACTGCAACACTTGTGATAAGATAAATGGTAACGTATGTATTGACAAAATGATAAACTGATAAGACCCAAAGTCATTCAAATGTACAACTTCATGTTCAAGTATTCATCTACAGTCATTGTTTTATAACAAGGAAACTTGAAATTATTAACATTGCGACACCATATGACATATATTACGCTTGGTAACGTAAGTATCAAATTACACATACACATTGGTTAATCATATTAACCATACTGTATCCTGGACATAACTGTACACACCTTCATGAAACGTTACAACAACCTAACATGAGACAGTTTCCTGTGGTGATATTAAGTTATAAACTCAATAAACGTCTACACATTGTATGACAGTAACGTATGTATCCACGATTAGATTTAGTTAACCTTCTTAGTTTTGGTACGAAATAATTTTTCAATGTGTCCCCCCTCATGTGGATCTAATTTAAAAAGCCTCCTCGATTTACCAGAAGGCTCCAAATTTGTAACTTTACATAACACATTGTCACAATCGCACCAAACACAATCTTTAACACGGGGCCACCTGAACATTTGCTTAACCTTTTCCATGAAATTAATCAACATATCATTATCGTCGTCATCTTTTTCCTCAATGTTTCCAATATACCATTTGGTTTCGTAAAGTACTGCCACAGTTTCACCGACTGCAAAGTCTTCCGTGTAGGTTTTTTTACAGGAACTTCAGCCTCAATCTCTTCTGTACTAACAGTCAAGTTTCTCACTGGACTTTCAACCTCGATCTCTTCTGTACCAACAGTCAAATTTCTCACTGGAATATCAGCCTCTATCTCTCCTGTACTTGCGGCGTCTTTTTCCGTCATGCACTTAAATTCCTCACGTTTCCAAGAAGCGCAAAACGATCCATTTAAACAGATCGTACAGTAACACGAAGTTGCTCTTGTCATGATCATGTTATTATTGTCGAAACCTACTGCATGCAACTTCATTGTGCCCTTCAGTGGTTTGGTTTTAATGAGACTGATCTGTTTTTGCTTTCTTTGAGTTTCATCTACATTTACAATATGACTCACTGTGTGTCATATGTCAATTCGTATTTTTGAACTCAGAATTTCAGTTCTTGTTAGGAAAAGTATTTCCATATATTGACAATGTGTCAATATCGTGATAACAATGAACTATTTGCGTATAAACATTTTTATTTTCTTTAGAAGCAAACTTTAAATGTAACTTTCGAAACTAACATTAAACTTTATTTAACACTTCTTTAAGCATACATATATTCAACAAATACTTCGAAAATACGAACACACCTACTCAAATATATAGCCATTATAATATAAGGTACAGTAGTTCTGTAATTAATTTTCAAACATGAATTGTATTATAAAATGCGTTTTTCCAATACACTGCAACACTTGTGATAAGATAAATGGTAACGTATGTATTGACAAAATGATAAACTGATAAGACCCAAAGTCATTCAAATGTACAACTTCATGTTCAAGTATTCATCTACAGTCATTGTTTTATAACAAGGAAACTTGAAATTATTAACATTGCGACACCATATGACATATATTACGCTTGGTAACGTAAGTATCAAATTACACATACACATTGGTTAATCATATTAACCATACTGTATCCTGGACATAACTGTACACACCTTCATGAAACGTTACAACAACCTAACATGAGACAGTTTCCTGTGGTGATATTAAGTTATAAACTCAATAAACGTCTACACATTGTATGACAGTAACGTATGTATCCACGATTAGATTTAGTTAACCTTCTTAGTTTTGGTACGAAATAATTTTTCAATGTGTCCCCCCTCATGTGGATCTAATTTAAAAAGCCTCCTCGATTTACCAGAAGGCTCCAAATTTGTAACTTTACATAACACATTGTCACAATCGCACCAAACACAATCTTTAACACGGGGCCACCTGAACATTTGCTTAACCTTTTCCATGAAATTAATCAACATATCATTATCGTCGTCATCATTTTCCTCAATGTTTCCAATATACCATTTGGTTTCGTAAAGTACTGCCACAGTTTCACCGACTGCAAAGTCTTCCGTGTAGGTTTTTTTTACAGGAACTTCAGCCTCAATCTCTTCTGTACTAACAGTCAAGTTTCTCACTGGACTTTCAACCTCGATCTCTTCTGTACCAACAGTCAAATTTCTCACTGGAATATCAGCCTCTATCTCTCCTGTACTTGCGGCGTCTTTTTCCGTCATGCACTTAAATTCCTCACGTTTCCAAGAAGCGCAAAACGATCCATTTAAACAGATCGTACAGTAACACGAAGTTGCTCTTGTCATGATCATGTTATTATTGTCGAAACCTACTGCATGCAACTTCATTGTGCCCTTCAGTGGTTTGGTTTTAATGAGACTGATCTGTTTTTGCTTTCTTTGAGTTTCATCTACATTTACAAACAGAAACTTTGCGTTCATGCTAGAGGTCGTAGCCCATTTATAAAATTCTTCTGCGTTCTGTATTTGTGCATTGCCTTGTCTTATAGCCATATCAGCCATTTGTTTAGTGGTCCCCCCAAGACCATCACACGGACCCTTTCCGTGTCCAACCTCAAAATAGTTCCAACGTGCTCCAACCTTGTAAAGTTTTTGATGATTGGCAAGGGTGTGGAATATATATTTGTTCCTGTATTGAGAGGACGGCGAGTCAGTCCAATAGTGAACGAAACTTAAGTTTGACTTCAACAATTTTACCTCTGGAATAAGATGATCAAGGAATGCACATACGGTACTTGAACTATGGGACATCTCGTCACTTATGACAACATAACTTTTATGTTTCAACTCACCACCCTCCCTATAGTACGCCACAGCTGGGTGAATGGTTACCATTGTCTGATTCCAATATGCAGTCTGGACTTCGTTTAATGATCGGCAACTGAAGTTTTCTGCAAAATCCATCTGAATTGCTATTTCATTTTCTTTCAGGTTTTCTTTCAGCAGCCTTACCTGGTGATATTGTTCTCTTACCCGCTCCACGTGTTGTTCAAACGTTGCAACTTGTTGTATAAGACCCTGTTTGAATGTATCTTTATCTTCTTCTCGCTCTACAATTTTCATCTTCATTTTACCATTTCCTATATCCACCTTCTGCCATACACGGTATGTAAACATGGTAGGCAAACTGGACAGTAAATGATCCATGTCGTCTTTGTGTACAACAAGATGTTCAGGGTTTTTGCTGATCTGTACACCAGCATTCCTTAAAGACTGGACCTTTAACGCCATATTCTCATGATGAATACATTGGCATGTGTTTCTAGATATAAATGAAGCTAGTAAGACATTGGTTGGTCTTAGTCGTGTGAATGTTGACAAGGATATCTTATTATCAGGATTTTCAGCAGTATATTTGTCATGCAAATTCTTTAGATAGTCCGTCAACACCTTTGTTTGCTGTTTTTCTTCTTTGTTTTCTACTTTCTTGGCATCTTTCTTTCCAGGTTGAACACGACAGTTGTCCTCTCTGTTCAAGAAACCGATGACCGAGTTTTCGACAATTTTCGATATCGACTGGCGTTGCTCCTTTCTGATCACAATGTTCTTATCACGTGTATATGCCAAAGAGCGCCTGCTAACTTTCGTTCCACTGCTTATACTTCTTAAACACCTGTATTTTCTTGCAACTTTTCCCGAGATTATTCTATGAATGCTGCTGACTTTCTTCTGTCCTGAAGCTACCTTTGCCTGGTTTATTTCCTGCATTAAGACATTACATGTAAGCAATTTTCGCCTAACGATTTTCTTTCTCTGTGGGGTAAGTCCCAATTTCTCCACTTCTGCCAATGATTTCCTATTTGGTGTCAATTGGTTCATGTCTTCCTCAGAAAGTTTGGTTTTCTTAGACAAACGTTCAATTTTCTTATTCTTAGATTTAATCTTTCTCTTCAGATCTATGACCTCAGATTTCAAAGTACCAATGGCTCGATGAGCTCTGCTCAATGCACGTGCATTGATTTTCTTAACGCCAGTTCCAGTCCTTGGTAATTTTACAATTAATCTCGTAGAACTTGGTCCGGGTTGATTATTTTGTTCTCTTTCAGGTTCACTTTCAATGTTTAGTGTGTCATAACCACTTGTGTCATCATTTTCACGATCATAACGTTCTTGTAACTGGCGTTTTCTAAATCTGCATAGTCTATTTCTTAGTTTGTTTCTTGCGTTTCTATCCATCTGTTTCTTCTTACTCAACTCTTTTGCAGGTACATAATATTGACGTTGTCTTGCTCTTTCCTTGTCTAAAAAGGCGTTACCTTTCGCCTTTTGTCTCTCTCGATAAGCCTTTTGTATCTCACTGCGTGATTTCGTCATTCTGAAATAAGAATATAGATCACGTAAGTATCGATACATACGTTACTTTGCAAACACACTATTAGAAGCGCTGTATTTATTTATAAATGTATTTAATGTTCAAGTTATGTGTCATAAAATCTCACTGACTTAACACAGTATGTTTATAGCTTCAACTTAAAACTTAAATGTAACCGAAATGTGTGTAAACACAACACGCTTTCAAAATGGTATATTCTATCGACTTGCAATATTAAATTGCAATATTAAAACTAAATTAAATGTATTTCGACGGCAGTATCCCTTGTATACGTATCAGCCAGCATACTAGCTGTATATCCATCAATTGGTACTCGTATAACATGAAAACTTTTCACCATAACACCAGTCTTTTAAAGCGATACATACGTTACGTGAGGTAACGTATGTATCCCTCACATTTGTAATCAATATCTACAGATGTGACAACGCGGGTGCATATAGGCATGTTTGCTTAAGAAATAGAGGTCATATGTTAAAAGTAAAATAAGGAAAACAGCAAATTATTCTGGTATTTTTTAAAGGACTTACCTCAAAAGAATACGAAGAATTCACAAAATAAGATCACTTTAAAATTTTCTCTAGCGGGTAAAGTCATTCCTCAAAATTTACAAATGGCCGCCTAAACAATCATCTTTTCAATATTATTACGTCATATATGACGTATGCATGTTTATCCAAATGTTTTACACCATTAAGTACCGTATGTATCGATCACGTATGTATTATTTCGATATTATTTTACCCTCCACAATGTGTTTTGGTTGATATATCTAGTCGACGAGATATGAGAATACTCATTTGATTATAATCTTTATGTATAAGAACAATTTTATACTATGTGATTTATAAAAGATGCTTTACCACCAGGTATCGTATGTATCGCAAAGTTATATGCGCTATGGGGTTGGTAATTTTAAATTTGTTTATAATTTTAAATTACTGAGTTATCTCAAAAAGATTTATATATTTTGTTTGTTAAGTAAAAGTATGTTGTGAATATGTCCATTAAAGAAGATTCTTGCAAGTATTTAGTGTGTTCAATTGGCAATTAAATATAACGTAACGTATGTATCTTGGTTCAGGCGACATCCAAGTAAATAACCATCGCTGATAAAGGTTGTGTAATAATTTTTAAAATATACGTGAAAGTGAAGAAACACATCATTGTCTTCTTAAAACACCAAAAAAACATTTCCTGTGGTGTTCGTTGGAACCAAAATCTACACATACAACGCTAGATGACAGATGGCGACAGTAACGTATGTATCGTTTCAGATACTTTGAAGTGTCACTGAAATTTTATTTGCCAACATATTACGCCAAAATTTGGTGTGAACTTCCAGCCAATATAGACATACATATTGGACATGAAGTACATGTGTATGGATGTATAAGCATTGAATTACAAGCAAGGACATGCATATGTGCCTCACTAGTGATTTTGGGTGTATAGTACTTAGCATAAGATCGATATGCTTACATAATTGCTTAGTAAACTAAAGCTTGCTCCAGCATCATGTTGCACGAGTAAAATGGACTGAAAAATACAACTAGAAATCCTTAAATAGTTTATTATGGTTTAAAAATTATTATGTTTATATTATTATGTTTATTCTGTGTGCAGTTTGGGCGAGAGGTGATCTGTGTATGTCCCCATACTCGGGTGATACCAAGTTATACCAAGGTACTATACAGAAGATACAACGCTCTCCTGCTGGACAAGTTCTTGCAGTTGTTAAGTTTGATGGTTACTCATTGGATGATTCTGAAGAAGTAGATGTAAAACAATTACAAAAAGTGACAGAGAAAAAGAACAAGCCAGGTTAATGTTTATATCAGTATTGTTAACTGATAAATCAATACTTTTTCCATAGTGAACTCTGAATATGGTTTCTGACCAATAAACAAATAATGGTAGGGCACACCCCAGTGAAAATGATACTGAAATTTCACTGAAATTTCACCAAATTTCAGTGAAATTTCAGTAAAATCGTCAAATAACACCAAATTTCACCAAATCGACTAAATTTCACCAAAATTTCAGTGAAATTTTGACTGAAATCAACTGAAATTTCAGTGAAATATTAAATCTGAAGGATTTTATTTTTCACTGAAATTTCACTTAAATCATTTTTATCATCTCAATGAGATTTCACTTCAAAATATGCTTATAATATATTGATTGGCTTTCCCCTGTGAAAAAAAATTCATGAGTTCATGAACAAATAAGAGGCTTTGTTAATGGGGCTAAAATTTGGGCCTACTTTTATAGGCACTCATATTTCCTGAACGTGTCTCACAGTAAACAACCACTGATGGCAGCACATGGTTTATCTTCTGTTAGAAAAAATTTGTTTTTGTTTTTCCTGTTTTTAAGATGGTGAAATAAATGAACAAAACACCCAAAAGGTAAAATTTATTTGTGGTCAACTTTAATACTTGTTGTTTTAAATTTATGATGCATTAAATCAGCAGCAATGCATGTTCCAGTTTGTACTTGAAACTTTCAATATTTCGGACAAATTTTTCGGATAATGTTCTTTATTTGTACCGAATAATACTTTGATTGTACTTTAAATTAACTTCTGTTTTACTGTTTAATAATGTATTGATATTTTAACTATTATCAAAATGCACAGCATGGCTTTATATACATTTGAGTTTGGGCAGATTATCAAAGGGATGTTAAAGCTACTTGAGTTATTAAAATTGAACAGTTGTGTTGGAAAAAAAGGAAAAGAAATAAAAAAAAGATTTGTGTCATTGCCCCTGCGAAAGTTTCAAGAGCAGTTCAAGAAAAGTTCTTGCACTGTCCAAGAACAGTGTTCATAAATTGTACATGAACTGCTCTTAAAGAGTTCAAGAACTGTTCAAGTGCATTTTAAGAAAAAATGGCCGCTTCATGAATCTCCAGTTCATGAACTTATTCATGAATCTTCAGTTCATGAACTTATTCATGAATCTCCATTTCATGAACTTATTCATGAATCTCCAGTTCATGAACTTATTCATGAAAGAGAGATTGGCGTTTCATGAATAAAACTGGAGATTCATGAAGCGGCCATTTGTCCTTCATGAACAGTTCATGAATTCGTTCATGAACAAGATCATGAACTTGTTCATGAATATTTCATGAATAGTTCTTGATTTTTTCACAGGGGTTATGTTCTTAGTCAATTTTGAATAGGTTGTTTCAATGCTTTGAGGGACTTTTGATAATTGAGTTAAAAGTATTTTAACTGGGCCAATCTTTAAAATGAAATAGAAAACAATTTGTATATTTTGTTTTTGTTATGATATATTTTTAATTTGTTGATATTTAAATGAAAAACAACTAAATCATGAGAATTTCATTTAAAAAATGGATTCACATGTGATTTGTTGTTTTAAATTCATATAAATGCAAGATTTTTGTGAAATTTCAGTGAGATTTTTGTGAAATTTCGATGGGATTTCACTGAGATCTTGATGGTATTTTGCCCCTTTCTTTCAGTGAAATTTTAATGAAATCTCACTGGAATTTGGTGAAATTTTGCTGAGATTTCTGTGAAATTTCACTGAGATTTCAGTGAAATTTCACTGAGATGTTACTGTTATTTTGCCCCTTTCTTTCAGTGATATTTCACTGGGATTTTAGCGAAATCTCACTGAAATCAAGGTGAAATTTCAATCAATATTTTCACTGGGGCAGGCTTTTCAGATTCCATGCGGAAGTCAGTCACAATCCATAGATGACACCTATTGAAATTGACGTCACACGGTTCAAATTTAGCCTACTAAGCCTAACTAAGGTCCCTTTGAGTAAATCCTCATCAGCGACATGGAAAAATAATGCAATACATGCATGCAAATTTCCAATTTACTTGCGATGTCAATTAATGTCTCATGACTTCCACAGCACTTTCCGTAGACTAGATGATGATCTTGTTCCTGAAGCTTATTTTTTCCATTGAGGGTACATCACTGAGGTAAGAATGCTCAGTGAGATTTCACATAGGCTTTACTGTGGCCTGAACACTGATGACTATTTGGCTCACAAGGTGGTATACCAGTTTAAGTAACGGCTCTTGTTGGTTGTGTATATAATTTTGTTATTTTGTACCCAAATCTTATCTCCTATTCCTATCAGGCCATTTTATGTTTAAAAGAGACGGCCAGTCCTCTAATGCTAGGACTAATTTTGGTTATTTCTGCGGGTGATCTTATCTAGGACTAATTTTGGTTATTTCTGTGGGTGATCTTTTAAAATGTACATGATACATGTTTAACTTATAGTACTGTTGTTTCATACATTAGTTTGCTTCACAGATAGAAGAATCAGCATCACATGCTTGCGTTCGCTGTTACATCTAGTGCATGTCACATGATTATCCAAATAATACCAGTTGGTGTGTCTATAATATTATTCTGTCTGAAATATTTACTATCTCTGATAATTTTATCTACTGATTTTCCTGGTAGACAGACACCACACTTAGCTTTTTATAAATGCCAGGGACAGTATCTATCCAGAAAATATTAAAAAATCGTATATAAACAATTATAAACGAGAATTTTTTTTTTTATAAATTTTAAATCACATTATATGAATTATGCTTTATTACTTTGTATGTTGCTTCACAAATAAAAAATCACCATCAACAGCTTGTGTTTGCTGGCAGTCTAGTCATTCTTTGTCGTTGTAAAATTTTAATCACATTATTTGAATAATTCTTAGTTTCAGCCAAAAGGAAGAAACACTCTGACTCTCCTGGAGGTTTGTTTAGTCCTCTGGAGGGATTTGAACACTCACAAAGACTGAAATCAAAATATGAGAGTGATGAAGAAACTGGTGAAATATCAATAAAGAGGGAGAGGTTGACATCCGTTCTATTTGGTGAGAAATCATCAAATTCTGGTAACCATGGTAACTCGGCTAAGAAACAATCCAGAAAGGGGAAAGTGGCCGTTGGTGGGGAAACGATAAAAAATAAAACCGGTATTTATAATCATAATAGTTTGAATATGTATCACATACTTTTTAGTATATAATGACTTCAGTTATGCTTTAAGGGGATTTTTTGTCCTTCTGATCAAATTAAACCGACTTAAAGAAAAACATATCCAGGGGTGTGGAATTCCATGGGCAAGTGAAAAATTTGAGGATTTCCACACCCCTGATATCAACTTAAGCTCCTTAATCGATGTCATCTGACTTTTGATTTTCTCAGGTTATAAATATCCATATACTAAATGTAACACCACATTGTGATTTTATAGTTTGTTTATATGAGGTACAGTCGACACTCGTTATGTCGACATTTTTGGGACCGCCAAAGTTGTGTCGACATATCCGGAGGTCGACACATCCGGATCCAACAATACTGACAAGTTTTCCTACCTTATATACAAGTGTATAAGCATTGTATGTACGTGTATTATGATTCGACATTAAACTTTCGTTTCGCTGTTATTGCGGTGTTGATATATTAACTAGTCGTATTTTTTACTTTGTGTGTTTATTGTACACCTTATTCATTCGTGATATTTTATATGTATAATTGATTTAAATTCTTGGACTTGTTGTGTATTTGTGTTTGTCAGATATCATTTAAAACACAAAACTGTTGATTAAATAATTATTTAATTTATGCGCTGAGACAGGTATCAAGTTGTTTTCAAACATTTAACACCATTCAATTTCTGTGTGAACAATTTAATTGTTTAACAAACAATGGGTCCAGACAGAAATATTTTCATGGTCAATTAACAACTTTTCTATTTCAATCACTTTGACTTGATGTCGACACAAACAATGACAATAAGGTGCGAAAATATCATTTCGGCCAGAAAAGTCGTGTCGATATAACCGGAGTGTCGACATAGGCATGTCGAGTCAAACATCAGTTTTTATATAGAACATAGAGTGACCAAAATCGGGGATTTTAAAGTATGTCGACTAAACCGGAGTGTCGATACAAGCGATGTCGACACAACGGGTGTCAACTGTAGTATGCAAGTAATATAAAATAATACTATAAGTGAAAAGTAGTCCATAATTATTTCATCTAAAAACTGAATAAATGACTTTCCCAGACTTTAATTTGTTTAGTAAGATCTTGGATAAGCTCAGACATATAATTCATTAATAAATTATTGAATGTGTTGATGCATGATTTCAGAGGATGGCAAATCAAAACTAACAGAAAAAAAAGATGAGGCATCAATTATAGAGTCCCCCTCACCAACCCGACGTAAGCGCCCCCTCAATATCACAGGTGGTGGAGCCAAGGATCCTATCAAAGAATTGTAAGTTTCTTTATTAGTGCCCTACCGGTTTTCAACCGTAGGGGGCTATAGGTATGCCTCCGATCGTCAAGAAATCTGGATCCTGCCATAACTCAATCAGCTTTCAAGATAGGTTTATGAAACTTGGTACATGGATAAGGACTAATAAGGAGATCATGCATGTCTAATTATTTTGTATTCTGACGAAAATTGTGGTTACCATGGCAATCAAAACATTGTCAACCTGAAAACCAGGTAGGGGGTTTCTGTATTGCAAGCTATTCCTTATTACCTGTTCAATCTTGATAATCACTTTTTGTGTCGATTTGTTGACAGTGTTCGGCATAAATATTTTATCTAGCTTGAAGTTCACTATTTGTTCTATGCATGTTGGATTAAACAAAATATTTTAGGTCTTTCTATTCATGATTTTAAAACAGGCACAGTTTGGCTGACAAAACACTCTTATTTCTATTTTATCTTGATGTACTGCTTATTCAATCGGATAGAAATGGTTTGCATTTAAACCTCCATCATTAAGTTTGAATCCATCTCAAACTTTATTAATTTTATTTCAAATTAGATACACCAGTAAAAGAATATCTGATGTTTCGTCAATGCTGGATCCTGATTCGGTGAAAAAAGCTCTTCAGAAAAGAGGTGATCATACTCTTTCTTCCTCCGAGGATGAAGAGTTTCATGCTTCAGGTAAATTGATTTTTACTTACTTTTGAGACTACCTTTGTCGCATGCTGTATGTAGTTAGTGGTGCATCACACTTTTCAATTAGGCTTTCTTTCAAGGTTTCTTTTAAAACAATTTGTTTTCTGTTTGTGTGATCATTTTTTGAAATATAAATTACAACCTCTGTAAAGCAACACGATGTGGGAGCTGCAAATATTGTCTATTGTTTATGTTGATGTCTGTTATGTGGGAGCCTAGTTTATGCTGTCTGTTAAGTTGTTTTTCAGAGTATAGACGTTGTGTAGGTTTGTGGCCGATAGGTGTTGAAAAATCATACAAACTCTACTTACAGGTTTTGATGACCGAGACATGGAGAAACCTCGATTCACGTTCTCAGCTGAGGGGGCTAAAGTTCCATACATATTGTCTCCTGATGGTGTTACACCTATCATACAGGTTTGTATAATTTCATGATGCTCAGCATACTTGCTAACCACATTGTATGCATATAGATAATTGCCTAGTGTGAAGATATTAAACCTGGGCAGGTATTTATAAAGCATCTTAAGTGAAAACTTGAAATTTTCTTAAAATCTTAAATTTTCCTTAAGTGTATCAGCTAATCAGGAATACTAATATTAACAATAATTTACATTGTCTAGAAGCACTATGTAAAGACCCACAGTAATTATATAGCATACATGTGCTATTTTTTGGTTTCTTGTGAAATATGGACAACTCAATATTTTAACTTAAGTCAAAATATTTAAGTTTTCACTTAAGATGCTTTATAAATATCGGCCCTGATCCATACCCTATTGTCAAAGTTTCATCCAAGTTTCATCAACATTGGTCATGCTACATAGATTCCAGAGCACTTTTCTTCGTAATTTTTGACCACCCCTCGTACAACTTATGAACCATACACCCCAGTCCTATTATGAGATTCAGCAGAATAATTTTTTTTTTTTTTTTTTTTAAATGCCGGGCATAGCCTTTATTTGCTTTATTTCTACTGAAACATGGCAGGCATATATATGTACCTCCCCCCGGAATTGAACCCGGGTCGTCAGATTAGACGTCAAGCGCACTAACCACTGAGTTACGGAGGCACATAATAATTATGTTTGGGTTGTATGAATTATTTGAGATAAGTTAAAATGTTTTGTGCAGCTTTTTTGAAACACTTTTAAAAATAGAGGAATGATCTCTCATGATTAGGTCGGCAACTGGATTGTCTCCCCTCTATACCTATTCGTAGTACATGATGAGTGATAGGCAGGGGAAGGGGGCAGTAATTAACATATCCTTGAAATTAATTTAATAATTTAAACAGATTGTATATATTGTTGTTTTCAGGTGCCTGGTGTATTAAACCAATATCTGAGAGACTACCAGCGTGATGGAATCCAATTTCTGTATGATAATTATACAAACAATACAGGGTCTATTCTAGGGGATGATATGGGGCTGGGTAAAACTGTGCAGGTAAATCTAAATTCTAGTTTGAAATTCGTTTTTTGTTCGTTTATTTTTCAGTCTTAATCAGGGTGACCTGTTGACCAAATTACTGTGGCTCCTGGATATAGACAATGTCCCTGAATGTATTTGACAACCAACATTCCACAACAACTGACATATTATCAACATGTGATTTACCTGTTAATTAAGTAATACAATTATACATCATTAAATGGCTTATTTTTGCATCTGTTGACAATAGTAGTAGAGGTATCTTACTTTGTGCATTTTTGGTAGATCTGTTGGTATAACACACCACCTCAATTTGATAACTAGTTGATGTCTGTTTTTAGCTCACCTGTCACAAAGTGACAGAGTGAGCTTTTGTGATCACTCTTCGTCCGTCGTCCGTCCGTCCGTCCGTCCGTCCGTCCGTCTGTCCGTCAACAATTGGGTTGTGTCCTCTCTAGCGGTCACAATTTTGGCCTAATCTTTATGAAACTTGGTCACAATGATCATCTTAACAAAATCTAGGTCAAGTTCGATATTGGGTCATCTGAGGTCAAAAATTAGGCTACTAGGTCAAGTAATAGAAAAACCTTGTTTTTCATTCTATCAAAGGGAGTGTACTCTGTAATTATACTGGTTGTGATCATGTAAGAGTTGTCTCTCTTACTATATTTTAGTTGTAGAACTACAAATGTGTACTTGTTAGCAGCTTTGAGGCTTTAATTTAAATTAAATGCAGAATGTGGATATTAGGGTTATCATCGTTTACAGTGATTGTATGTTTACAAACTATTAAACAATTATTAAGCTGTAATTATAGTCTTATGCAACCTTACTAATCGTTTTACATAGACTTATATAGGGAAAACATATAAAAATCTTCTTCTCTAAAACTACAATGCCTAGAGCTTTGATATTTGGTATGTAGCATCATCTAGTGGTCCCCTACCAAGATTGTTCAAATTATGGCTCTGGGGTCAAAATTGGCCCCGCCCCGGGGGTCACCGTTTTACATAGACTTATATAGGGAAAACATATAAAAATCTTCTCCTCTAAAACTACAATGCCTACAGCTTTGATATTTGGTATGTAGCATCATCTAGTGGTCCCCTACCAAGATTGCTCAAATTATGGCCCTGGGGTCAAAATTGGCCCCGGCCCGGGGGTCACCGTGTTACATAGACTTATATAGGGAAAACATATAAAAATCTTCTTCTCTAAAACTACAATGCCTACAGCTTTGATATTTGGTATGTAGCATCATCTAGTGGTCCCCTACCAAGATTGTTCATATTATGCCCCTGAGGTCAAAATTGGCCCCGCCCCGGGGGTTACCGTTTTACATAGACTTATATAGGGAAAACATATAAAAATCTTCTTCTCTAAAACTACAATGCCTAGAGCTTTGATATTTGGTATGTAGCATCATCTAGTGGTCCCCTACAAAGATTGTTCAAATTATGCCCCTGAGGTCAAAATTGACCCCGCCCCGGGGGTCACCAGTTTCTATATTTACGCTCTACCTTTGTTAGTCTAAATTGTGCAGGGCTTCATTTATAATCAGGTGAGCGATATAGGGCCATCATGGCCCTCTTGTTTGTTTTCTAATTTATTAGAGTAGTTATCAATGACCTGTAGATGAAAGGCATTACTTTTGGGACAAGCAGGTCAAATGTCAAGGTTACAGTGACCTTCAATGTAAAATGACGTAACATAATGAGAAAAAAATATGCAACCAGACCAGGGCTCGAACCCGGGACCTTCGCTTATAGGATGATTGCTCTACCAACTGAGCTAGCCAGCTGCTTACACAAGTTTGTCCACTATTAGTTATTAAATCCTTTACATCCGGCTACACAAGCAGGTCAAAGGTCAAGGTAATAATTTGAACTTTGTGTGAAATGACTAATCTGTTGTCAGTAGGAGCATAGTGTTATAATTATGTTTCACAGGCATTTGTTGTTTTGTAGGTGATTGGATTTCTGTCTGCATTATTTGGCAAGCAAGGGAATCATATTGATGTAATGAGGCAAAGACCAAAATTTATCAGGAAGGTACAAGCAAGATTTGTGAATTTATAGTTAACAACATAAAACCTTAGTCAATTTGCGCTACCGTCCAATGTATCACCCTGACAATCTTTTTGCAGCTATAACTCTCAAAGTTACAATTGTGCTCGCTTATATATCTGCACAAAGTAACAAAAAGAAAAGTCTGATGTCAAATGAGATTAACGCATAGAAGCTAAATCTTAAAAAATTTGATTTTGAACAAAAAAATAATATAAATGTATTGCTTCATATCAGGTTGATAACCCAGTGTATGAATGGCATTACAAGAATATTATACTCCATGTGACTGAAGTGCTTGCAACAGTACTCTAGCAGGAAATTGCATAATGATTATCTACTCTTGAAAGGATTTGTTTTGATTTGATTTTCTACATTAATCCTACAGTACAAACAATTTGACCGTTTTCCACATTTAAGTTTTTGATAAATATTCATATAGTGACCAATTGTTATGAGGGAAGCTTATTTGTTGCAGATGTCGGACACGGCAAGTGTGTCATGTGACCTTCCATCTCGCGGACCTTTCCTAATCATTGGTCCAGGCTGTGTGTTGTATAATTGGTTGGATGAGTTTGAAACTTGGGGATACTTCACTGTCAGGTATATATATAGGATCTGTCATAAGTTGTCTTTGGAGATCAACATTTCTTAAAAGAGTAGAGAAAACAAAAGTTATTTAGTGAGCCTTTGGCAAGCTAAACAATTTGTTTTCCTGACGAGTTTCAGAAATTTTGATCTCAAAGACAACGAATGACGTATTTTTTTTATCACATTACCATAGTTACAGAGACAAAACACCGTCAGAAATAACGAATTTAAGTCGGCGACGTTATGTGTTCGCGAAATTCTTATCACACGTTTTGGGGAACATTTTTCCATCATTTGTTATCACATGGAATATCACGTGATTTATGTGATCAATACATTATATTGCTTGTCTGTGGGCAGCATTTTTTGTATATAATTTTCTAGATTTCAAGATTTCAGCATTAATTTTTAGTTTTAGCCCACTTTTATGCTCTGATCTGCTTTTTGGCCATGACCAGTCACATTAATCGTACATTATCACAAGATCCCATCTATGTCACAAAAGAATTGGATGCCTGTTGAGTATTTAATTTATTTATGGGAGTGGCACGAAGAGATGGAATTAATAGGAACCCAATGGTTCATATGACTCCTATAGAGACTCAACAGCCATCTGGCCATTCTCTCGATGATCTCAGTCACACTAGAATTGCCTGGCCCTGACATATGGCAGAGATCAATGAAAGAATGGACCCGGTGTTTGTGTAGACATATCATTTATGGGCTAAAGACTTTTTGACCGAAACTCTGATATTTCAATTCTGGTTCTCCTCCATAAAATGCACAGCAAAACCTGTTGAGGCTTAGCCAGCCCGCTTAGCTCAGTCGGTAGAGTGCGAGACTAGTAGTCACTACTGATCTCAGGGTTGTGGGTTTGAATCCTGGGCTGGCCATCTAAAATTATTAATAGTCTTTCGGATGAGACTTCAAACTGAGGTCCCATGTATGGGTGCTATACACCTGGCATGTTAAAGAACCAGGGATGCTTCTGGAATTGGGACATCATCTGTATCATGCACTATAATCCCCCAAAAACTAAAAGTACTAAACCTCTTCTCGGGGCCTCGCCCATATCGATTATCTAAATAGAATAGTGTTGTGGCTTAAGCAACATTTGGGAGCTCCACATAGTGGCCCTTGTTCGTAGATTGAGGTCAGCGAAATTTTGAAGATGTTGTTATCGAGTGGTTGTTGCTCTACAGATGATCGCTCCGGAGAGGTTTGAGGTCTATAGATAAATCTAGTATTGTAGAGCAAAAATCAATTATGAGTCTTTATTGTATACAAACTCAATGGATAAAAGAATAATGACCTCAGGTAGGTAAAGGGGGGGATTTACTATACAAACACACTATTAAAAAATGTATATAAACATTCATAACCTAGATATTACCTACATGTATACAGTTTAAATTTTCCTGAAATGTTATAGAATCACAGAAATATTTTTGTTTTCTCACACAGGAAGTATCATGGTACAGATAAAGCTGAATGTATCAAGGACTTGAAGAAAGGCAAGATTGAAATCATTGTCACAACATTCGAGACTTTCCGGGAACATTTGGTTTGTAGTTACATTATAGTTCTATGCCATATTATGTATGAATGTGTAATTATAAATCCTTTACTATACTGTTTTTAATACGACTCTGACCTTTTGATTAGCATAATTTAACTGTACAGTGGATATATTGCCTCCTATAACACCGATTGAATGTATTCATAATGGGAGAGTATCACGAGACACTTGAAAATTTCTCAGCCATACCATATGTTAGGTTTATAAATAAAAACATCAAGCATAACTTTATGTGTATTAAGTTAAGTATGTTAGTAAAGCAGCAACCTCTGGTATTGGGTTGGAGGCATTTTATGCAATAGATATTGAATACTGTAAAATGATTTAAATTTGCTGGGACAAAATATCGTCATTTTGGTAAAAAAGACCATTTTGACGTGACGTTAATTCGCGGATTTTGCATTTCATGTAATGAATACCATGATCCAAATGATTGTTTGAGGGGATTTGATTTCGTGTAAGAAGGTGAACGACGAAATCCTTGAAATTGAATCCCTCATGAAAATTAATAATTTTACAGTAATTAATTTGTAAGACTAAAATTCATGAATTTATGACTTGGTTCCTATAATTAAATGATATAATTTCAGTGGTGTATAAAATTTATTGTGTATGTGAATATGCGTCATTTATTTATTTTTGTATCATAACAATATATACTCTACAGGTCTGAGGTCTGACTTAGTGTGTCTGATTAGTTTCTATAAAATAAAGGATTAACGTTTTGTCAATTTCAGGAAGTTTTAAATGCTATAGACTGGGATGCTGTTATTGTGGACGAAGTACATAAGATAAAGGTATGCTAGTTCTTGTTCTCAGTTTAGATATTGTTCAAAGTAAACCGTTCTCGATTTAAATATTATTCAAATATTTGGTTCCCAGCGCATAAGCATATCAGAGCACGCAGTCGGAGTATCGGCATCACTTCTGTTGGTTGAGATTATGACTGCTGTATTTATTGACCTTATTGTATTTACTAGTTCTACATTCTTTTTACATGCAAGTTAGTTAAATCAATGACACTGTGTGCCTGTGGTCTGGCTTGTTATGGAAGTGTAAAACTGATTTTTTTGTTGGGTAGTTCAAAGATCTTAAAAAACTTGTATTTTTAGATCTTTTGGGTAGTATAACTTTCAGAGAAGAAGAGTTGTGTATAAGTTTCTATCAGAAAGGCATACATTTATCACCAGCAGCTTTTCATTCATTTGGGAATTATCTAGTCACTTCCTTAGACTGGAAAACTAGATCTTGAACTAACATTATATCCTATGTTGTATTAAGACGTTATAAAAGTTATATTAGTACAAATGTGATGATAGGGGTTGAAAAATTATAGGTCTTAAGTTTAATCACAGTTGTCATACAAGCACAGTTTCAGTGGATATATGCACCTTATCTGAAAGCACAGTTATCATACAAGCACAGTTTCAGTGAATATATGCACCTTATTTGAAAGCACAGTTGTCATACAAACCAAGTTTCAGTGAATATATGCACCTTATTTGAAAGCACAGTTGTCATACAAACCAAGTTTCAGTGAATATATGCACCTTATTTGAAAGCACAGTTGTTATACAAACCAAGTTTCAGTGAATATATGCACCTTATTTGAAAGCACAGTTGTCATACAAACCAAGTTTCAGTGAATATATGCACCTCATGTGACAGCATGGCTTTCATACAAACAAAGTTTCAGTAGATATATGCACCTTATGTGACCATTTGACTTTCATACAAACCAAGTTTTAACAGAATTGTTGATTATGTGACAGCCTAATGGTTTTCAAGGAAAAGAAGTTTCAGTAGAGATATGGGTTTTCTGTGACCAAGTTATATTTTAATAGGTATGGGTTATGTGCTGCCAGGTTGTCAAGGAAAGCAAGTTATTTCCCAAGGGAAGGAACTCTGTCTTGTTATATAATAAGGCTAATGGAGTTACTCCCCTTTGTTTGTTCATATATGATACCGATACCTTATACATTTAAGCTTAATTGCAAGGTGGGAAGGATGGTTCCCCGACCTTCTCCCACCTATGTCGGGGAAAATAAATGGGCTGCATGTTCTAGCCAAAGAATTTTAAAATTATTGGTCGGAAAATTTATGAAGGCCTGGTTGTCATGGAGTTTTCTTATTTTATGTTGGATTTTTTACAGGAAATGAAGGCTAAAACAACAATAGCTTTAAGAAGCATCAACACAATGAAGAGGTTTGGTTTGACTGGTACCGCCTTACAGAATAATTTGATGGAATTCTGGAGTATATTAGACTGGTACGGACATTTTGTCATGTTTGTAAATACAGTGCAACCTCTTTGGAGCTGCAAGTATTGGTCGTTGTTTAGAGGTTGTAGCTTAACAAATGTTAAATTTGTAGTAAATATAGGTGTAAGAAAGTTTTGAAGGACCTGTAATGGAGAGGTTGTTGCTCCACAGAGTGTCGCACTGGAGAGGTTATACTATACAGTAAAACTGTTTTTTTAGCAGCTAATCTATAGATGAAATAAATGTTGCATTAGAAACCAGCATAATGATTGCTATGTACTAAAAATCGAATAACTACAAAAATCATAATGTTTATTGTTTTGTTAAGACAAGTGACTTCTTCATTAAGATGACCACTTACTAAGGTTCAACTGTACACACATTTTGTAAGGTCAATATACATATGAACACCTTGTCTGATACCAAGCAGACCAGGGCCGGTATTTATAAAGCATCTTAAGTGAAAACTAAGCATTTTCTTAAAATATCAAATTTTCCTTAAGTGTATCATCTTAACAGGAAAACCAATTTTGACAATTATTTAAATTGTTTAGAAGCATTATGTAAAGAGCTACAGTAATCATATAGAAAACATGGGCTATTTTTCATTTCTTGTGAAATATGGACAGCTCAATATTTTAACTTTAGTCAAAATAGTTAAGTTTTCACTTAAGATACTTCAATTTGTTTTACATTGTGATAATTCAGGGCTCGTCCAGGATGTTTAGGTTCACAGAGTGACTTTGTGCACGAGTATGTACGACCCATTGAAAGTGGTCAAAGACATGATGCTAACAAGCGAGAACTGGCTACTGCAAGAAAACGTAAGCTTTCATTTTGTAGATATCTATAGAATCATTATATATTGATTATATCAGGGGTGTCAATTTTCCTTATTAAATTGAAATTCTGTAAATGTCATTCCAAAAGGAACAATGGCTTCTGGTCAAAATAAAAGTAATTTGACGAAAATATCTCAAGAAATGGCAAAGTTATGGTTACTTAAGTCTGCTCTGAAGGATTTTCTTTAGTACATACTGACTTAGTTATGGAACTATGTCATTGAAGTTCACTTGTTCGGGAAAATGTTTGGCTGTGTATAATCTTCCTGATTTTTAATTTGGTAATGTTGACATCCCTGTTATATTGGTAGTTGACTCTTCTGGTAACTATTAACTACAGCTATTATTTGTAATACTGTAAAATCATTAATTTTTGTGGGGGATTAAATTTTGTGGATTTTGTGGTTCCCCTTCGACCACGAACTTAAATCCCACCGAACAATACTTTTGATCCTTGTATTTATTACCTGAAATGCAAAATCCATGAATTAACATCCCATCGAAATGGTATTTTTTTATCAAAACCACTAAATTTTGTCCCATCAAAATTGAATGATTTTACAGTATGTCTCTTAATCTACTACTCCATGGCAGAGCTACAGATAAGCTGCGTATTTGGGTAATCACCCAATTAATTTTATTAAAAACCCAATATATTTTGAGAGAAGGAAGTATTTAGAAAAAGCAACGAAAATCTAAAATACCCAAAGAGAATAGGATGCTGTAGTGAAAAACAGTACATAAAAGATCATTTACCCTTTGAGTTTGAGTAAATACCCAAATAAAATTTGCCAAAACCCAATCAAAATTGAAACTTGGGGGTAAAATACCCAATAGACTAAAACCTTATCTGTAGCTCTGCTTCATGGGCCTAAACCATTAAACTCTAATCTTAGCACCGAGGCTTGTATTACAACTTGTTATAATCCATAATCCATGATTATAAGACATTTTGCACATCTACAAGTAAGGATCAACCATGGTTTTTCATCTACCTATTTACCCCTTGCAGAGACGTAGACTGACATTATCTAGATACTGCAGTAGGTTTGTTCAAGAGAGGCAATAATTGTTTCAGTTTGCAATATTTTGTGTCTGTGTGTTATGAGGACTTCTTGCATTATTTATTGTACTTATACACTGTATAACTACTCTACATGACCAGTATGAAATATTTTAAACACTTCGCTGAGTTTTAAAGTAATTCATATTTTGATGGTGCCACAAGGTTAGCAAGTTAAACTTAAGATTGGCTATGAAAATATATAGACAAAAAACTTCTTGTAATCATAACCATACAATGGTTTATTTGAACAAATAAAGTTACATTGCCCACAGTAAAACCCCAGAGAATGATGAGTATCGAGAGCTGAATACTGTTCCTCCGTAGTCCCCATATATCTGCACCCATACCCTGTCCCCTTTGCTGCACTGTGTAATCACCGAGTTAAAGCCCTGATCAAATCCATGACTCCCTGTCGACCCGGCCGAGTACTGGGTGACGAGTCCAGCCCCATTTCTGACAATCTCGGTTTGAGCCATGGTGTATTTCTGTGCCATTACAGCCGACTGGAAGAGATAGGTACCATACACTGGGCATGTGAAGTGGTAGGTCTGAGTATTGTAAGCTCCGCCTTCATTGAGTAGGATACTGTCGAACGGTATGATTAGTTGATTGGTCTGTGAGTGTGCTGACATAACGGCGGTGAAAGCTATACGATAACTCCCTGTCCCTGATAATTGTCTCCTAGTTAGTGATGATTCAGAACCTAAAATAAATGGATATTTTGAAGTACTGTAAAATCATTAATTTCGATTTGATGAAATTTCGTGGTTTTGGTAAAAAAGACTATTTTGATGGGACATAAGTTTTTGTAGATTTTGCATTTCAAGTAACAAATACAAGGGTCAAAATTAGTGTTCGCTCGATTTTTATTTCCTTGTTGATGGAGAACCATGAAATCCACGAAATTTAATCCCTACGAAAATTAATGATCGTACTGTACAAGAATCTAGGTGACCATCATTACTTGAAATTAGTCTAGACCTGCGGACTGACTGTCAAACACATGGTGATATTTTACCTGAATGTGATTGTAGAAACGGGGGCTTGGGATCGACCTGGAATTTTGGTAAAATGAGGTTGTCTCACACAGTTACCCAATTTAATATCATGTTTACAAGGGGTAAGAGTTCCACTTAAGTCCAGCCTCTAAAAAAATAGCTATTTAGACCCCCTAATTGAACACTATAAATGCCCTCTAAGACAAATTGCTAGATCCCAATATTTTGTAGATTTTCTAAGTCTAACATTGTACATAATACTAAGATTGTTTGAATTTACAGCTTTGATGAAAAAAACTCATCAAAAGATGTTGGAAACTTAATATACTGTAAAATCATTAATTTTTGTGGGGATTAAGTTTTGTGGATTTCGTGGTTTGCCTTTAACCACGAAACTAAATCCCATCAAACAATAATTTTGACCATTTTATTTATTATACTCAAAATCCACGAATTAATGTCTCATCAACATGGTCTTTTTCACCAAAACCACGAAATTTCATCCCATCGAAATTAAATGATTTTACAGTAATTATGGAAATTATATCTCTGTGCTCACCTGTATGGCTTAAATTTCCTGTTCTTGGATTATCATAATCTCCATGGTGGGTGGTCAGTGCTTGGATTGTCTGTTCAGCAGTTTCCAGCTTCCCTTCAACTTCTCGTAGCCTGGTTTCCATGGCAACTAGCTTATTAACATAGATAGTTTCGTGCTCATTTACTAGATTTTTCAAACTTTCAACTTCAGCTTTAAAGTCTGACACAATATCATTATTCGTGCAGTCTGCTGCAGATGAAACTGCTATTAGATATACCACAGAGAGATAAATCCACTGAGCACCCATTGTTGTTGTTGTTGTTGTTGTTGTTGTTGCGTACTGCAAATGGTGTAGTTGAACACTATCCAACTACTGTATATCAATACAGTGTGGCGCTTGTGTCTCGTTGACTTTTATCTGATAATTTCTATATATACGAGGGGCGTTTCAAAAGTTCCAGGCAAAGTGCTCTATAATGTTTATCATATGTTCAAATTACTTCAAACTTGGCATTTAAAATAGGATATTTCATGATAACATATTGTACCATGAATCGATCGCTTGAGAGTTTAAGTAATTTGAACTGACGATAAACATTATAGAGCACTTTTTCTGGAACTTTTGAAACGCCCCTCGTAGTTCACCATGTATGTATAAACCAGAGAATTTGACACGATCCTCGACCCTTGATTTGCTTAATTTAACTGCTGATATCTTGCCTTTATAAAATTCCTTGGTCGTATGGTTTCATAAGCGGGGAGTTTCACAAAGATGGTCGATGTGTAATAGAAACGCTAGTCTAATGCCATGGACTGATACTGTAAAATCATTTAATTTTGATGGGACAAAATTTCGTGGTTTTGGTAAAAAATACCATTTTGATGGGACCTTAACATGGATTTTGCTTAAATTTCTGGTAATAAATACAAGGGTCAAAATTAGTGTTCAATGGGATTTTATTTCATGGTTGAAGGTGAACTACAAAATCCAAGAAATTTATTCCCCAAAGAAAATGAATGATTTTACAGTTTGGCATGATTTGCTTGAGGAAATTAATATACTCCTCACAAGTCAACCTTGTAATGTATTCATGCATAAAGGTCTTGATCGGGTCAAATTCTCTGTGCTATAACAAACTATACATCCTTCCAATTTATATTTGTTCCTCTTTGATTTTGATAACACATAAGGAGTAGTTTAAGAGAATAAGACAGTTAAAATGAATGATTTTCTTTTTCTAATCATTATAATTAAAAAAAAGAGTTTGAGTTTATGCTTTTGATTGATGTAATTAATTGCATTGTAGTAAACCAATTTACCGAAAAAGGCACAATCTATTTTAAGTCTAAATACATGTACATATTGTACATAGATTTGACAGGTCATAGAAAGTTTAAACTTTCTGTTGTTTCGTGAATTCAGTCCAAACTTCCTCGTGCTGTTATCTCCTTGTTTGTATAAACAGTAAAATCATTAAGTATGGCAAAGGATTAATTTTTGTTATATTCACAAATTCAGTAGATTGCAACCAAGAATGCTCATGATTATACTGTAAAATCATTCATTTTTGTGGATTTAATTTTTTTGTATTTCGTGGTTTGCCTTTAACCACGAAATTAAATCCCGTCAAACATTAATTTGACCCTTGTATTTCCTACCAAAAAATTAAAATCCACTAATTTACGTCCCATCAAAATGGTATTTTTTTACCAAAAACCACGAAATTTTGTCCCATCAAAGTATTTGTTTCTGAATTTTAAAAAGAACAAGCATCTAAAATTGCAAATTTAGCTTAAGAATGACAAATTTCCCAAATTTTGATTTAACAAGAATGTCAGATTTTACAGTAAGTTAGTTCCTCTAGTTGGAGGTCAGTGACAGCATTGTCTGAACCTGTGATATAGACCTTCTGCAAATGGAGGAAACTGTTACTAAACATTTCTGCAAAGACCACATATTTATCTCCTTTCCGATCATTCGGCAGAGTTACAGGTCTTTGACGGAATAGCTGTAACAGTTATGTTAGGGAATATAAAGTCCGGGAAATTAGGATTTCAAACTATACTTGCCCATATCAGTAAAGTGAATTGTTTTCCCTATATTATATACTGTAAAATCATTAATTTTCGTGGAGGATTAAATTTCGTGGATTTCGTGGTTCACTTCAACCACGAACTTTAATCCCAACAAACATTGATTTTGACCCTTGTTTTGTTACCTGAAATGCAAAATCCACGAATGCAAGTGCCAACGAAATTGTCTTTTTTACCAAAACCACGAAATTTCGTCCCAACGAAATTAAATGATTTTACAGTATGTAACTCTTTACATATTTCCTGCTGTAATTACTTACCTGGATCAATCATCTCTTGTACTGGGACCTTATTCATCAACGTTGTAAGTCTAAAATTCAGACTTAGACTTAGAATTGACATTATTTATTGCTGCTTTTTACTTGCTACGGTATTGAACCATGTGAATTTTTGTCTTATTATTTGTTGTTATCAACTGAACATGTATACCAATTTATATCAAAATCGTTACATAAATAAGAAAATTAGAGCGAATAGAACATTTGGCAAAATAAAGTGTAAGTCTCAGTTTTAGACTTATGACTTTGGTGAATAAGGTCCCAGGGCAACTGGCCTAACTGAACAAACATATTTGTTGTTTGTTTCTTTATTTGTTATGATTTTTGGTTTCAGAGAAAGAAAAACTTGCACATATCAGAAAATCAATGATGATTCGACGGGTTAAAAGCCTCATAGCAGACCAGCTTCCAAAGAAAGGTAAATGTTGTGTGTCGATCTTCTTCAAATATTTTATAACTTTGATCCTTCAAATAGTTTTGACTTGATCACCCTACAGACTTTGAAAGATGCTTGAGTCCTAGTGAACTGATGATGAGCTACCATACAGTAAATGCCTTAAGCAGGTAGATGTCTCAAAGCTATTTTCTGGTCCAAAGGCAGATTGAGGCACATAGTTCATTTGTATATGAGTTGAATACTTTGAGTTACCATTATAGATTACGTGCAAAAGTCTTTAAAAAAAAGAGCCTAGTTATATGCATACACCATCAACAAACCTTTCAAAACTCACATAATCTAGGACTTCAATAATATTTGCCTGCTAAATCTAGGATTTAATAATATATCCTGCTGAATCTAGGATTTCAATAATATTTTCCTGTTAAATCTAGGATTTCAATAATATTTTCCTGATAAATCTAGGATTTTAATAATATTTTCCTGCTAAATCTAGGATTTTAATAATATTTTCCTGCTAAATCTAGGATTTTATTAATATTTTCCTGTTCAATCTAGGATTTTAATAATATTTTGCTGCTCTATATTTTAGATGATAATGTAGTGTTCTGTCGATTGAGTCAGCTACAGTTAAGTATGTACAAGACAATATTGAGACAGCCTGGTATGGAGTGTGTGTTACACATGGATGACCCTTGTCATTGTGATAGCGGCGAACCACAGAGTAAATGCTGCAGAAAGGTAAATACAGGCCCCAATGTCCCGACACAACTCTCAAGCAAGATAACATACATGCCAGATCTCCTGCATCATGCAGGAGTCTCCTGCATTTGATACTCTACTCCTGCATGTTTTTCGACAAATTTATCAAATCTCCTGCATTTCTTTGAAATATTTGAACCTTGACTTTTTTGGTTTGCATGATAAACATGATAACAAATCATAATTTAAATAGCTTTATGAAGCATGCATGGTAATGTCTGACAAGTAAAATAGGTGAAAACTGCATATTAACTTCATTTATTTAAGTTTAAAGTTTGAGCAAGAAAAAATCTTCTGCATTTTATTGAAATCTCCTGCTTTCCATCACCAATCTCCTGCATAGGCTTCAGGAAAATATGGCATGTATGAAGATAAGTAAGTAAGTAAAGTCTTTATTTTACGAGGCTAACATATTTACAATAATGCAATCTTCCACATGGGCCTAAAGATCTTATCTCAAATACAGTAAAATCATAAATAATTAAAATTTTGTTGATTTCGTGGTTCACCTTCAACCATGAAATCAAATCCCATACAATGATCATTTTGACCCTTGTATTTATTACCTGAAATGCAAATGCACAAATTAACATCCTATCCAAATTGTATCTTTTACCAAGACCACGAAATTTTGTCCCATTGAAAATGAAATGATTTTTCAAAATTGGCATATTTGTTTTGTGTCTTTATGTTTATTTCATTGCGAGGCTTGACTATAAATTGACATCACTATAGTAATATTACCGAACTGGCATTCAAAGTTCATGAAAATAACATTTCAAAAACTGGAACTTCAAATTTATGTATAATTCTGACTCTGGTTTTACAAAATCTCAATTTAAGTTGAGATTTCTACTTGAGATGCTTCGGAAGATTCGGGCTAGGTTAAATTGTCATTATCTTAGTGAGTGATGGGGACAAAAATCAGGGTCCTACAAGTTCGATATAATCTTGACATCGGGGTTTCCTTCCCTACAGAGAATGAGCTGTTCTGAAAAATTAAATACATAAAAAGCAAAATATGAATAAAAAGCAAAATATGAATAAAATCAAAGTATTAACAGCTGCAATAAATGGTAAACTACTGCAAACATTTTTAAAAGGCTTCAATTTTGAGCAACTGTTTAAGATATCTATTCATTGACAAGTGCCTTTCATAAAACTGTACAATGTTGTTTGGTTCAGTCACTACATAGCTAGCTCTTGTTGTGATTTTGTAAAAAAAAACACACTTAAGTTATTGCCTCATTTTAAAGGGACTAAACACCATTTCGATGATAAAAACATTGTCAAGACTTAGTTTTGTAGGCGTTTTAATCACAAGAGTATGTTGTTTTTTCTTCTAGATGAATAAGTTCAGATACGTCTAAAATTTATTATGTTGATCAAGCCAAAAAATGCAATTTTTAGAGATTTTTATAAATTATGCAATTTATCAACTGGAGTTGAGTCCCTTTAAGATCTGTCAATTTGTTGAATCTCTATATTTCTAAATCTTGTTATGTGTTTCATTTAGAAAACTCCAGATGGCCATACCATTAAATCCCTGATGTTCACATTCATGCATTTACTGCTGAAAGTTTCTAATCATGTGGCATTGTTGATTCCTAATGCTAAAACAACAGCTAAACAAGAGAAAGCAGCTTGTAAAATATGCGAGGCAGCCTTGAAAGATCACCCTGAGTTTGTGGAACTTACCCGAGACGCAGCTTTCAGAACTCTCTCAGATCCCAAATATTGTGGGAAAATGAAGGTAAATACTGTAAAAAATCATTAATTTTTGTGGGGGATTAAAATTCGTGGATTTTGTGGTTCATCTTCTACCACGAAATTTAATCCCATCGAACAATAATTTTAACCCTTTTATTTATTATCTGAAATGCAAAATCCACGAATTATCGCCCCATCGAAATGGCTTTTTTTACCAAAATCGCAAAATTTTGTCCCATCGAAATTAAATGATTATACAGTATTATAATGACTACTAATAGTTTGAATGTTTTGTTTACCATTATTATGTACCTTCCATTCTGTAAAGTGATAACATTGGTTTTGGAGCAGTAGAAATGATAGAATGTCAATGGATTTTATCATCATCATTATATTCATATTTGGTACATCTGATAAAAGTCAAGGTCAAATGTATGGCCCTCTTGTTTGATAAAAAGGACGGAAATCTTCAGTATCCTTTAAGTTCAATTAGATTTTATTTCCAGTTTATATATTCATTTGCATTTTCAAAATGATTGAAACCATAATAATACTAATCAAGATCTGCTTAATATTTCTGCTTAATTTGCAGTCCTCCCATAAAAATGCAGTAATACCAATTCAAATGTAGTTTGTAATGTAATGTATTGTTATATTTACTTTTCAGATATTACAAGGTCTCCTGAAGGTATTCTACAAGGAACATTCTAAAGCTTTGGTTTTCTCATACTCAACAAAGGTAATACTATATATATATATTTCTGACATTTGTTAGTTATTGAAACAGTAAACTAATTTACTTTCGCAAATACTAAATTTCATGTTTTGTGGATCATCAGCATAATTACCATAACAAATTTTTGTGATTTTAAGACTCCTTCAATGTCTATGCTTATCTTTTGAACACCTTCGCCGCTACTTAATTTGGCAAATTTTTGCCACTTACTTACTCCACAAACTTTTTTGGTTTATTGTAATATTAGGAGTGTACTGACTTTTGGATCATCCCACGTAGCATTTGTATCATATTTACAGGTGTTACATACAGTAATATTGTGTTTTTGAGATATTTGGAGTCTACTTACTTTTGGATCATCCCTTGTAACATGCATTTGTATCATATTTACAGGTGTTAGATATTATTGAACAGTATATGATGAGTACTGGGTATGAGTATAGAAGAATTGATGGTCAAGTTTCAGCCAAAAACAGACTTGATATTGTACGAGAGTTCAACCATGACCCCAATATCTTCATCTGCTTGATATCTACCAAGTATGTCTGTGTTTTACTCTACTATTTTACTCTGTTTATTGTTGTAAAACTGTAAAAGTTAAATAGATACACACATTATCAACTCTTCAATTTTTCTGTTTTTGCTCCAGCATCTACTGATGTGGAGGCATATAGCGATGCCCCAGTCCACTTGTTACAAAATGTTGAAACTCAAATTATGACTATGAATGACTAAGCTGTTTGTTATGAACAAGGCTTCCACCGGGTAATAAGCATTTACTGAATGCAGTCTTGTTTACAAAGTTTAGACATTCTGTCCATTTAGGATTTGAAATTACTTTTTCAAGCCTGAACTACAGAACTGTATAGCTTTCCTATGATACTATAAATAATTACTATTGAAGTTTCTTGCCCAAATCAACAATTGCTGGTCCTGGAAAATTGGTACCTTCCTTGATTGTTTTGATTGTTTATTATTTTCACTACAGAGCTGGCGGTCTTGGCTTGAATCTTACTGGTGCTAACAAAGTGGTTATATTTGATCCTAACTGGAATCCAACACATGACTTACAAGCACAGGATAGGTCTGAATCTGATCAATTTATATTCTGTATATCTCATTATCTGGGGTATTGTCAATGTCTTTAATTGTTATACCCTGGTATCAAATGATTTGGCGGTATATTGCTTTTGGTCCGTCTTTTTGTCTGTCAGTCAGTCTGTTTGTCGGTCCAAAAACTTTGCATGCAATTCTTCAAGACCTACAACTTCCACCTGTCTTAAGGTCACTATAGTTCAAAGGTCAAGATCACCAGGGGTGTTTCTGCAACACATATTGTTTTTCATGTTTCACAGAATTTTATAAAGTGAAAATATTAGTTTATCAAGGATATCAATAGATATAATCATTAAAATACATCATACTGTGAAAACAAAATGGTAAAAATTAAAACTGATGAATTTCATGAAATTTGAATTGTGCAAAACTTACGTGATAATATTATACTGTATTTAAGTAATGTTAAATATCTATACGATTCCTGGTAACCTCCAGCGGAAAGTCTTTTTGAAGTCAATGAAAAGGATATTACTTGGATGATGAAATGATTAATAATTTATGTAATTTTATATGTTGAAATTTCTTCCGAATTTCAGAGCTTACCGAATTGGTCAGAGGCGTGATGTTCATGTGTACAGGCTAGTTTCGTCTGGCTCTATTGAGGAAAATATGTATCTTAGACAAATTTATAAGCAGGTATGTGATTGCAGATATTAGTTAACTCTCTGCAAAATTTGGCATGTGTGAATGTCACCTGTTTTAAACAGCTGGATTAAATACTAAAGATTAAAGACCTACCGGTCAGTAGTATTTCAGACAAATGGAGATAACCCTATCACATTATCCAGACACCAGGCAAGCCAGCAGTTACCATAGATTTAGATTTATTATGCAGATGGTAAAGCAAGGGAGACAAGGGAGATATATTTAAACAGCTATGTTCAATGGCTTATTTAATTGGCTGCTTAATCAAGAAAGGACAACACTTTCAAGGCAGTAATCAAAACAAAAGGAGACACTAACATGGAAGCAAAGGTCAAATCAAATCAATAGTGAAAGCATGATACTGTAAAATCTTAATTGTTTTATTTGGGATTTAATTTCATGGTCACCTCAACCACGAAATTTAAGCCAATCAAACAATAATTTTGACCCTTGTTTTTGTTACCTGAAATGCAAAATCCACGAATGAACGTCCCATCAAAACTATCACATTTCGTCCGATCAAAATTTAATGATTTTTCAGTGATAAATGAATGTGTTGTACCTTATACTTACAGCAATTGTTAAATGTGACGTTAGAAGATGAGAATGCTAGACGGTACTTCTATGCCGTGCAAGGTGACCCACAACAGAAGGGAGAACTGTTTGGTGTGAAGAACATGTTTGTATTACGTACTGGTGAAGCTTGTATCACTCGAGATATCATCAAGGTACTTGACCCTTTTTTTATCGATGGCCGTTTTCAGTCTTTTATTTTTGCACCCTCCAGGGTTGTTTATATTCTCTGATTTATCCAGAATTCCGAACTCATATTTATCTCTCCAGCAAGAGCAATGGCTGCTGGCCAAAATGAAAATAATTTGATGACAATATCTCAAGAAATAGTCGAGTTACAGTAAATTTAATCTGCTCCTAAGTATTAACTGACTGAGTTAATCATGTAAAGTGTTGTTTTAGGCCTTTTGCTTGGCAAAAATGTACCACTCCATTACGATTATGATTATGTGATACAAGGATTCTTGTTGTGACTGTAGCTCTTTCCAAATAGCCTCCTCGGTTCTTTAATTTGCCTTTTGCCAAGTACCTACATATGTGAGATTTTAATATTCTCATAAAAAATGTAGAGTTGTTCTTATGCAGCATTTATATTTAATTATTGTTAAAATGAAATCAAATCCCATTGAGCAATAATTGTGACCTTGGTATTTATTACCTTAAATGCAAAATCCACAAATTAACGTCCCATCAAAAAGTTTTTTTACCAAAACTGAGAAATTTCATCCCATCGAAATTAAATGACTTTTCAGTATATTTAATGTCTATATTACCTTCTACAGAGAAATGAGAGAGTAGAATCAGCTATAGAAGGATTTGAGACAGCTAGATATGTATCACCTGTGGTACGCATTGAGGAGGATGATGACCTAGAAGATTATACATCTGAAGCTAATACAACAACCTCCGAGTCAGACGACTACATGGCACAATTCTTCTCATCTGATGGTATGTTTTACTCTTCCTTCTTTTACAACTTTTTCTAGCACAAATCAGGCCCCGATCTTCTGAAACATCTCAAGTAGAAATCTCAACTCAAATTGAGGTTTTCTAAAATCTGAGTCAAAATTAGAAATAAATCTGATCTTCCAACTCTTGAACTGATACTAAATTCATAATATTTATAATTATTATAATGTTCTGTAAAGTGATGCTTATTTTGAGTCAGGCATCACATTAAAATTGACATAATGACACATACCAATATTTGACTTAAGATTTTGCTCAGATTGATGTTTTGTGAGATCAGGGGAACTCAATTTGCTTTTATTGTACCTCAACAATAATGTTAACTATTTTTACTTTCTAACGGCGAGTGACTACATACTTTTAACTTCAAGGAACCCCTGACCTACCAAATAGAAATTCAATATTTATTGAGTTTCGAGAAAACTGAAATCAAGGGCTCAGTGCAAAACTATAGTAACTACATCAATTTTAAGAGGCATGTACCATAGTACTTCATCAATTTATAGACACACTGTTTGTCGGGACTTTGAAGTTTAAGCATGCCTCTGTGGCTAAATTGTTAGTGCACTTGCCTTTTATCTGACAGGTTTAAATGCGGTTGGAGGCACTCTTATGCCTGTCGTATTTCAGCAGAAAGCCAACTTGCAAATAAATGCTTTGCTCAACATTTAACAAAAGTTAAACTCAACATTTGAATAAACCCCTTACCTTGATTCAGAAGTCAGGTGACTTACCCCTTTTTTGCCATACCTATACATAGTTCTATATTCACATGAGATATATTTCATGGAAAATCTGAAAACAGTTATTGGCTAATGTTATATGTTGTATAATTCAATCTTAATGTATCTTGACTCTTTGTTTCAGACAATGTTGACGATGAAGTAGGTCCAGTAGATGGACAGGACAACATGACTGAACAACATAAACACAACACAGTACATAGAGACATAACTGTAACCACTGAAGATTTCGATACTGATGAGGACGTAGTAGATAACATCAGAAAAAAACCATTGAGTAAAAAGAAAAAAGTGAGGTTTGGGGAAACTTCAAATGGGAAAGTTAGACCTGAGCAAAGTAAGACTGGGAAAGCTCCTGTAAAGAGACTACCTGTACCTAAGAACGATGTTATAGAGTATGATCAAACTCTAGCTGGTACATTTGCCGATGTATCTGATGTCTTTGGTGAGAATTTTTATACGAATTTGTTCACTTTGCTTGTCATGTAGGCTCAATTGGTATCACAATGCATTGCAATTGCAATATGTTAGTTACCCTACTTAGTTTATTAAATGGCCCTGACCTTTTTACAATACTCCTTGAAAATACTTACAATTGCATTTATTTGAATTTCCTAGTTTAAGATTTGAATTCAAATTTTCCAAAATAAATATTAAAAATAGTAGTCTGTTATCCACTCCTTCATTGAAACTATGGCTGTAAAGGTTCAGAGCCTACAATAAATTTAGGGTGATACCGTAACTTGGTACTCATTTTATTGGGTATCGGAAAATTGGTTATTCAGAAAATTGGGTAGTCAGGAAAATGGATATTCGGGGAAATGGGTATTCAGGAAATGGGTATTCAGGAAAATGGGTATTCAATTCATTGGGTATTGAGGAAAATGGGTATTCGGTTCATTGAGTATTGAGGAAAATGGGTATTCGATTCATTGGGAATTGAGGAAAATGGGTATTCGGTTCATTGGGTATTCAGGAGAATAGGTATTTGGGGAAATTTGGTATTCAGGAAAATGGGTATTCTGGAAAATGGGTATTCAGGGAAGTGATATATTTTACAGTAATTGAACATACTTTCAGATAACTGTGGTGTGGTACATATACATGAGAATGTGAAGGTTGTTGGTGGAAGTCGTGCTGAGGATCACATGTCTAAATGTGCTGTATCTGATGTGTATGAGCTACATCAGAACTCACAGGATTTAGCTGTTCAATGCGATCCTATGTCAGAGGTACATTAGTTCACCTGATTTTTTCCACAAGATAAATATACAATCATATGTAATTTAATTTGACTATTCTGGAATAATCCTGATTTGCTGAATAAGGAAGTCTTAGAGTTATCTTTTCTGCACAAAATAAAAGTTATTTATGAAAATATTCAAAGAATTTATGAAGTAAGGGTCATTTAAAGTTCATTAATCTGAGTGTTAACAATAAAATGTTTGAAACATACTAAAGGTGTAGGGACGTGTGCTATTGGCATCCGAAACAGACTTGCAACTCATTTTTATAATTGGGTATTATGTCACAGTAGAACCCCTGATGATTCATTTAATATGTTGAGTACTCGGACACTTAAACTCTGTCAAAAAAACTAAACCATGTCTTTGACCTTGACCAACTGTAACATATGCTGTATCTTGTCTACAGCTGTAGTAAGGTTGTTGAGAGGTAACTCTTTGTGAGACATCCAACAATGCCTGAACACAAGTTGTAACAGCGTTTATGAACTTACAAAATGTGTAAAATGGTTTCGTAATTTTCATAATTTGACTAAATTTAAATCATACCGGCCATGATCTTCTGTCCTATATTTATAACCACTAGAATAAATTGATACCTTCCTTGTTGGATTTAACTATCTTGGCAGGTTAATGACTAAGATACAGGTAGTCTTGTCTTACGTATCACATCTAAATACTGTAAAATCATTTAATTTCGATGGGACGAAATTTCATGGTTAAGGTAAAAATGACAATTTCAATGGGATGACATTTCGTGGATTTTACATTTCAGCTAATAATTAAATACAAGGATCAAATTAAATATTAGATGGGATTAAATTTCGTGGTTAATTCCCCTCAATTTTACAGTATTATAACATTTTCCTTTATTTTTTGCTTTATATTCAGTCCAGTGAAGATGAACGTATAGATAAAAAACTAGAACACAAACAAGCTACTGCAGATTATAACAAGGTTAGATCTGAGGTGATGGGACATACCAAGTACCTGATTGGTCAAACACCGAGATCCTTCAGACTGTAAGTGAGCTATTACTATGACAGGGTTAAAAGTTTTCAGTCTGAATCCTGATTTCAGTATTTTATTATTTAGCAATCATTGCCCTATGTAATTTATATAAAAATCATCTAGTACAGTATTTTGTCAAGCAGTTTTCAGTATTTTGAAAACTTTTGAACTTTAACCATTGCTATGGCAATACTATTTTTGGAACTAAACAGGGGTCAAGGGGGAAATTCATGACAGTGTGATAGTAATCTGACTTCAATTTGGTAATAAGTACCAGATATTGGATATGCATATGCATGGAGTGTGGACATATTGTTTGGGAGATAGTGATTTTTTCTTTGCTAGAATACTGTCAGGATGTTTGGATGTCAAACAGTTTGTCATGTTTGTAGGGGCCTTATTCACAAACGTTATAAGTCTAAAACTCAGACTTACACTTATAATTGACAATACTTATAATCACTGCCATTTCATTACATTCAGACTGAACTATGCAAAATTTTATCTGATTATTTGTTGTTATCCACGGAATGCGTATACTGATTTATATCAATATCGGTACATTTATATCAACATGAGAGCGAATATAATATTTGGCAATATAAAGTCTAAGTCTGAGTTTTCGACTTATAAAGTTGGTAAATAAGGACCCTGGGCCCGGGATTACAACCAATACTTACACTCTGCACTCAGCACTTACACTCAGGATTGGAGAATTCTCCATTTTGGTGGATCACCAAGAATACTCAGCACTCTGCACTCTGATTTTACTCACAATTCTTGAGATTAGAGTGCAAAGTGCTGAGTATAGCTAAAAGGAGACTCAGCCTGCACTCAGAGGATCCAAAATGGCGTCGTTCGTGCGTCGCCAGGAACGCCGTCGGCGTATTTTGGGTAATGTACGAGATCGCCGACGGCTGGAACGATCGTTCAGCATAACTACGTACCAAGAGATGACCGACGACGCCGTATATGAGCGTTTTCGATTTCGAAAACGCTCTATACTGGCGTTGTCGGTGGAGATCGGTCAAGGGTTGGCTCCACCCTTGACCAGGCGCAACCAACCTGTACCACCTCTGGTACAGGTTTTGGTGTGCCTCCGATTTTTGGCTACGGGGGCTTTCTATAGTATAATTGGAGATGCCATGTCCCTGTCGAAGGCTACAGTAGGGCGGTGTATCCGTGCTGTGGTACCGCTGATAGCTGGTTTAGCCAGAAAATACATAAAGTGGCCAGCAACAGATGTTGTGAAGCAACAGTTTCACGGAATTGCAGGTAACGTTACATTTCTTTCTTTATCGTCACATTTAATGAACGACAACTCATAAATACACTTGGACGAGTTTAAATACCTCGATCTAGTCACTGTATAAAAGACACACTTATACGCAGATTCTAGAAGTCTTCCAGTTTATTTCCACTCCACATAGATCCATAATATTCAGTATCATAACACACATGTTAAGCAAAACATTCAGACAGAACACACTGTCAGTACGAATGATGTCCTAGAAATGACGATATTATATCGTTGACGTCATTGTGTCAACAAAGACTTAGAGAGGCACCAAACGGGGTACAACTTTAGATGACGTAATTAACGAAACGAGCAGTAAAAAAGGAACGAAATCAAGACTCAACTCAAAGATTGATATGATGATTTAAATCTACAAATAAAAGCCAATTAGGATTTATATCTAGTATATTATAAAACATTATGGCGTATTTAACTCAGATGTGACTTTGACGCACATGATCACGAGCACCGTACGTAATAAACCTAGGAATATCGTGTGTCTACAAGTAGGCTCTATTAAGGTCTAGTAACCTTACAGTACAGTATACATACATCATCTGGCAGTTTTTACTGTCTGATAAAAGTATTTTTAAATAATAATAATACAATTTTAACCCAGTTATAAAACGATTTTCGTGGATTATGCGTAAAAAATGTTGAATCTAGTTGAAAAGGACATAGTTTAGGACTATTTACAATACATATAAATATAGACCCTATATTGTCATATCTTCTCTATCCATACCAACTACTTTACTCATGTGATGGATCGGGAAAAATCATATGTACAGCTACACCCTTAGTTAACACAATACTCGTCACATGACATGGTTAGGACAATTTTGCATTCTTGGGAACGCTCTGAACCTCCTCATCGTGTACAACGAATTAGGGTTTTTTTGCATTCGAAATGCTAGACATTTAGATATTAAAGGATGTACATATATTTTAAAACATACTGTTACATCGTGTACATGGAGCCGTTATTGATTTGATCTGATGGATCATGATTTCCTTATATAGGAAGATAGATGGACACCTGAAAAGATATAATTACTGAAAAGCAAAATCTATTTTTTTCATGAAACTAACTAAGTTAGTATCGAATATATTGTTAATGTATTAATTGTGTATGTGTAATGTTAATGAATTGACTTGTTTGCAATGATGATTAAATTATGTTGTATGAGTGTATATGTGTAAATTATCAGCATACTTTAAAAAAGAGAAACAATTCTTAAGGCATATATCGATAGTCTCCCTTTGTTAGATTCATTATGTATTTTTTTTACTTAGTATAATTTTGTATTGGATATATTGGGTACAGCTTCAGCCTTTGTAGAAGAAATAAATCTCACTTCAAGTTAATAGTATTTTCCAATTCACCAACATTTCAAAATGAGAATCATCACTTGATGATTACTGAAATACTGTAATATTGTATCTGTCACTAACAGCTCTAGATATCGACTGGTGATCCTTTGACATGCACAAAGTTATCTTTCATGGGAAAATATAGTATGTAAAGACTAGAAAGATGTGATTACTGAACACATAAACACATAAATGTAAACCAAAATTCATTGTGGCAGACAATAAAATGTTCTTAGCAAGCATGATTTATTTCACTATGTATTAAAAGTCCATTCACAGTTTAAACTTTGTTATAATGCACCAATTTATTGGATAAACAAAAGCCGATTTATGTCTGTAGCAATGCATGTATAAACATGCACCAAAACAACATCAATGTTGTGTAGTAATACACCCCATCATCAACTCATTTTAACAAAACTTCCATGTATTGAATGGTCTGAAATAGAGTAGATTTTCTGTGTATTGCATCAACTTGGACGACATTATTAATGAGAAAGAACAAAAAGGCAATTCAAATCAATAGAATTTTAATGTATATGGCTAACATTTTATTAGCCACAAAACTTAACGTCATAATATAAATATATATAAATAGGCAAATATTGCTTAACAAATTCATTTCAAACAATGAGCTTAGCTCTCTGTAACAATAACTTTAAAATATCCCTGAGCTTCTATTTACTATGGTAACCTCTGCAGTTCAACAACCTCTAAAAAATTGCCAATGTCACAGCTCACATAAGAGTGTTGTTCTACAGAGGTTGAATTATACATACTGCAGACTACTTGTCGTGTTTTTCCATTAATCCTTATTACTCATATTTCACATGTAATGTTTAAAGAGGATCTATCACCAGTTGACAATTGAAATAAATTTTGACCTCTGGCGAGCTTAATAATATTTCCTGAACGGGTTGGATATAAATATACCAATTGACAACAAGTGATAGATTGTTAATATCATATGACACTAAAAACGCAAAATATGCTCAGTTTTATAGGCAAAGCACACCCATGTAGTATAGCTTTATACTGCACACGTTACATATAATATTATTCATACTCGCTTTAATAAACCGGATACAAGATAAGTCATGTGATATAATGTTACATTTATCTTTAAATAATAGCATTTCATTTATAAGTGACTTTGTTGTTTTGACATGGCTATTTTATTAATTCATGCCTACATTTACTGCATTTGTATGTTTCATATTATGATTGCCATGTAAATGTTCATTTGATGTCGAAATGTATATATCTATCACATAGCTGACCTTGTTTATTGAATACATTTTTAAAGTACAAATTAAAACATTGCTGATATATATATCAGAGTTACTCCAAAAGTGAAGCATCAATAAAAGATAATAAAATTAATTATACATGGAAATAAAAGATCCATGAAAGATATATATTCACCAATTGCAGTACAACATAGATGATTAATGATGGGCACCATATTCCATTGAGCTATTTGCACAAAATGTATAGTGTTTAAGTATCCATGACACTACAAGTCTACAAGTACACTGTACAACAAATGTTATCTGCAGTAGTGAATAGTTGCATGGAATCCATGAATTCGGACCAATTTAAGCACCTTTAATCACCATATACTAGTATATTATTCCTCATTAGCATATTCCCTTCTTCTTTCAATGTGACGTCATCCGGTCAGTATTATTGCAAATTGAACGGTCAATATTGACAGGATGACGTCATATTGAAATAAGAAGGGAATACTGTAAACGAGGTATTTTACAATATACACTTAGCTAAACATAGTGTTTTACATAATTTATTTACACAACCTTTACCAATAAATTATAGCTTCCCCTAAATAATCCACCAAACACACATTTAATGGATTCCCGACATATTTGACGGAGAAATGTCTAAGCAGGTACTCAAAATGGGATTCTCAAAATACTCAGATTCGGTATAATATAACAAACAAAACATGGCTTTTCGGCAATCAATATGTAAGTTTACGGACCGGTCCGTCTGAGGTCACTTTTGCTTCGGGCCATATACCATTCTAGCTCAGACTGCCCAGTAAACTTCCATATTGACCACAAAGCCATGTTTTATTTGTTAAATGATGCATCACAAAGTTATACTAAGATTGCAAACATTTTCATAGTACAACATGACTGTACATGCTAATAATATCATTATATCATCTTTTACTTAATACTTAAATATGTCCCTTTTCAGGATTTCCAAACGTTGTAGGAGCATTGGATGGTACCTTTGTCAAGATTTGTGCACCGACTGAAAATGAGCCTGATTATCTAAATCGAAAAGGATTTCATTCTCTAAATGTGCAGGTGAATACATTTTTCATAATTTCATTGATTTATATAGTAGACTAGAGTACCATTACAATCTCTTCAATTTTACCCCCCCCCCCAGATGCCACAATCTCAAACATATCTAAAAAATAAATAGAGTATTGACATCAATCACAAAAACAAAACTATTATCTCCATATAGTCAGAAAGCATTTACTTGAAAAGGCAATGTGACACATTTTAAAAACACAGGTTACCTTATAAGGCCAAATGTATTTGATTTGGCCACATATTCGATACGACCACCAAGTGGTTAAGGAGAATAAGTCATTTGATGAAAACTTTGACAGAGGGATGTTGCATCATCAGTAGATGAAGCAATAGCTTCAAAAAATAACTGTAATGGCAAATGAATTTTTTTGTACTCTAAAATCTTATTTTATTTCAAGGATATAGTGCAAGTTCTACAACAAGAAATTAAATTAATTCAACTATTAATAAGATCTATTGTACATGACTTGGTTGATGAGACCTCCTTCGAAATGGTCATTTTAACCCAAACCACAAAATTTTGTCCCATAGAAACTAAATGATTTAACAGTAATATTAATATATCAAGGACAGAATAACATCTCACATTTCAGATGACATGTGACGCTTCACACAGAGTGACTAGTTGTGTGGCAAAATGGCCAGGATCTGTCCATGACAGTCGAATTTTCAAAGAAAGTTCAATCAGCAGAAAATTTGAGACAGGTATGTCAAATTGTGTTAAAATTGTGCATTACATGAATAAACAAGATAGTCATATTGGCACTAGGCTGCTCAACTATCAAAATAATCATGTAACTTAATCCTATTACCTAGTTTCTGAAACTGTATGACCCATAAGCTATTGTGATTAAGGTACACAAATATTCTGCGAAAAAGTATTTTCAATACAAATATTGTTCTGATATGATTACAACCAGTGAGCTATTTTTCAAACACATATAGATACAATATCAAACTTAACAAATTTTCATTGCAATGATCATTTTGGACACCATCTGAAAAGATAATATCTTTTTGACCGACATGTAGTGTCACTTGGTTATGACACAATATGGCACAATATTGAACAATAAAAATATGAATAAAATTTGAACTCTCTTACATGGTTTATCCGTGATGGTATGACCTAGTTATTGACTCAATAGTCCCAATATTGAATATGACACAATTTGTAAATTTTGTTCATTTGAACATTCATGTGGGTTAACTTATAATTGTTCCCTTTGTGGACTTAAAAATACATTATGAATGGAATGAGAGAGAATAATCACGAAAAGCTCAACTTGTCTGTAGCAGGTCAGCTAAGAATATAGATGGTATAGTATGAAAATCACTGTGTGATACAATTTTTTATGTGACTGCCTAATTGTAGGCAAAGGTCCATTACAAACAAACAACATCAGCTTAACTGCAATCTAGTAAAAAAACAAATACAGGCTAACAACACTGTGTATGCATCTAAATTTCTAAAACTTAACATGTGCTATATAATGCTGATGCATATAGTTATTGGTCAATACATGTTGAAATTGAGACGGGAAATGCACATAACTTAAAAATAAAAAACAATATTTATCATTGCCAAATGCAAAAAATACATGTTATGTAACAATTTTTTGCTTTGAAATTTTCAGGTGAATACAAGGGATTCCTGTTAGGAGATTCTGCCTACGCCTGCAAACCATTCTGCCTAACTCCATATCTTGCTCCTGCTACTCAATCTCAGATAAATTATAACAGGTCTCATTGTCGCACAAGAGTTCTCATAGAACAGACGTTTGGGATCCTTAAAAGGCGGTTTGCTTGCCTGCATTATGGATTGAGGGTTGAACCTAACTTTGCTTCCCAAGTAATTGTAGCTTGTGTTGTTCTGCACAACTTTGGAATAATACATGGCGACATACTGAATGTAGTTGATAACCCAGACATTGACAATGACACTGACCAACATGACATGGACAACCTGACGGACAATAATGACGGACGATGTATGAGGAACACATTAGCTGCAAATTACTTTTGAAGCAAAATTGGTACTTCTTTTGGCAGTGGCTAAATTTTTACTACTCTATTAGAACTTTAGTGCGACTATGTATTTCTGTTTTTGTTTTCAAACTTGACATACTTCTTAATCATCATGAACACATTACATTATAAAAGCCATGTAACACTATCCAACAATTCAAAAAAATATGGCCACTGAATGAATAAGACATTTTTTATGGACAAGACTTCCAGTTGGGCATAAATGTTTACTAAACCCAGTCTTTTTTAAGTTATAATTTCTTTTGACAATGGATATAATAATAAAAAAGGTGTCAATAGTGATAAATACAAGTTGTACACATTAGTTTCACAATCAATCTAATTCAAAATAGCAAAAAGTAACGAGATCATTTGGAAAGAGGAAAGAGTATCATTCAGTAAACTACTACAAGGTGCAAAAAATAGAACTGAAAAAATGCTATGATAAGTACAGAATTTGCTTCAAAGTTGCAAAAATTTAATAACGGTGTAATAATTTAAAACTAGAGCTGTCGCCATTCGGCAGACTTATACATAACTCCACCGGCCAAGGGTCTATATTTCCTTCCTTAAGACAAATATATGTTACTGTTGTTCAATTGTGAAAGTTTGAATGAAATGCTGTAAAAATTGTTAGAAGATTTGCGGTCACATAATTGATTACTCTATACATATTGGCTAATAGTACAAAGGGCCATAATTCTGTACAAAATTATTTGAGTGTAAATTCATTCCTTCATGTACACGCACATTTTCATGTAGTTTATCTGTGAAAGATGGAAGAAAATCCTTCACAAACTGTATGATAATTTGCATTCTGAAGAATGCTTCAACAGACGGACAGACGGACGGACAAGCTGAAAACAGTTTACCGCATATATAATGATTTAATGAATATAAATAAATGAAAAGACAAGCCGCATTTTTACAAAGAAAGGTGTTCACTACCAGATCACAATTCTGGGTGAAAATCAGTGCTCACCCTTTCTTTGTAAAATTGCAGCTTGTACCGCACCAAAAGATGCTTATCCTTAATCATTGCATTTTCCAATTCTATTTTTTGCGTCTCGGCCCTTAATTTTTTCGCTTCTTCCCTTAAAACTTCTAAAGTTAACTCCTCTTTCCTCTTTCCAAATGATCTCCTTGAAGTTGGAACAGATGGCTGAATCGACGGTTGAATCGACGGCTGAACCAAAGGTTGAACAACCGAAGGTTGAACAACTGAACGTTGAACAACGGTAGGTTGAACAACCGATGGTTCAACTGACGGTTCAACTGACGATTCAATTGGCGGTGAAAGTGGTTGTGAGATTGATGATTCAACAGGTGCTTCAGATGGTGTCGAGATGAGATATCCCTCATTGTTTACAATGCAGTTGATTGAAGATACTGAAAACAGACAGTTTAAAGCATATCATGCAATACTAACTTAAAGTTCAGAGTAAAATCATAAAACCTACATAAATCAAGCATTATTGTTGAATATTTTGGTTCATTAGAAAGAGGCCAATGTACCTGATATTTTATGATAGTCTGATTGTATTACTCTGTTTAACAATTTGTTGATATATGTTATGCATGAACAGACATATTTGTTAAGGAGCATTTTATGTTACAGGATATCCTGTTAAAGCCCTAATATTATTGAAGTTATTCCCCTTTGTAAAAGTTAATTCTTGTATATATATGATATAACTCAGACTCTTACTGTATTGTATTGAAGTTTCATTCTTGAATAGATCTCATTTGAGTGCAGTGCACAACTACGCAAATTAATAACGTAATTGTCTTTTGCACATTTTTGGAGGAATATTTCTGTTATACCCCCCAAAAGGGGCGTAATTCTATGGAGGGGGGGGGGGTAACTTGTCCCTGATGTATCTTTAATGTTAATTAGTTTATTGTTGAAATGAAGCCTTGTGAGGTACTTGTTAAATTTTTATTTACTATTTGGTTTATCTTATAGTTAGTATATGTGTGTTCAGTCTTGAAATTATATTTAGACATAGCCAATGTAGCCTACTGTCAGTGCCATAAAACTGTGCATGAAATATCAAGTTGTTACTATGTCATGTTTATTGTACTGATTCAGTTATGTTGAAATCTTAACTTTCTACCATACATCATTATATTGAAAAAAATAACTGACCGGAAAATTCTGGCTCTTTTGAAAATGATAAACACACTGGCATGACTTATATTTAGATTGATTTAAATCGATAATTTGCAAAAATATTTCTTAAAGGAATAGTTAACATCATTCCTTATTATTAGCTTTCAATGGATTACGGTGATTTTCAGTGAAAATAACAAAGACAAATAACAGTGAAGTTATCATTTTGACATTAATAGAAGCAATTCTGATGTATCAATGATATTTTTAGCTGATTGAACAATTGTATACAACAGTTCTATTCCTATTGAACATAGATGCAAAACAATAAAATCTTCATTTTACCTTAAGTTTCCCATAATTCTTTATGAAATTGTCTTGTATACCCTAAGGAAAACGTTTGTACAATAGTAACTGTTAATTTTCTAAATGTTTTTCTTATTTAAGCTACTTTTCTTGACTTTAATTTTTTTGATGAAATTTAACATCATTAAAAATTTAAAAGAATGTTTACATTTTATTACTAATTGTTAGAAACCGGTCTTATCTATAAAAAAACTCAGTCTACAATTTTTAAAAGCAGTTAAATTAGTCCAAGTATTCAGTCAAGAAAGGCTGATTGATGCAATGTGGATAATGACTGTATGATCTATCCATAATTACTGGTTATCTTTGAGTTAATGTACAATTTGATATATTATTGACACATGTATTTCGATATATTGGAACTATTGACATGATTTTAGAGAATCGTTGACATTCCTACAGTACTTTTATTTATGCTTATTTATGTAAAGTGTAATAAACTGTACATATATATATGAGCCGTTCTACTGGAAAACTTTTAAGATTGAGGCACATTTTACACTCATAATAATATTTTATCTAAACGTGTCCAATTTGTGTGTGATTGCTTACAGGGAAAAAATATGAAATCAAAGGACACCAGTTTTTTCTCATTTTATACATTTTTCTAAATCTTATTGCATAAATACAATACAATGTCATTAAGCCCGGTTATCCCGGAGAACTGGCTCATATATATGTAGATATGAAACTAAATAGCAGGACTTTGTTGTATATACTGAAAAAAGTTTTTACCATTACCACGGTTGGCTGTCCTTTCACACATGGTTAACACGCTGGCCAAAACCTCACTATCTATTGAAGTTGAAGTTGAAGGGTCTGAAAGATTAATACACATAGTACATGGTTCATACAAAACTTCCCCGACTACTTTTTACTCTTCCTGCATTGTCAAGGAATGAAAATTGAGATATATAGGAATATCACAGTGTTAATGTGGTAAATATAAAACCCAAATTAGAATAAAGACAAGGAAGTGATATGGAGTTTCTTTATGCACTAACAGTATTTCATGCAAAACTTTAACTGCCTCATTTATACCATTAACACATTAAATGCAACAGTGATTTCTCTAATTGTTTGAAAAATCTGAAAAGTTTGAACATCTGTTATTTAAGACATGCATGGGAATCCTAGGTCCACCCGTTTTGGAGTTATTGTTGGAAAACCATTCGGCATGTCGACCGACCGATCGGCAAGCAAGCACTGTACATAACAACACATCTATACAAGACATAAAACTTAAATACTTACAAATTTTAAGATGTTTAAACATAATACGTCATGGACGTAATATAACAGTTCTAAATGTTGTCATTTTTTCAAGCTAGAAAAACTTTATAGGCACTATTTGCACGTACTGCTATGTACTGTGTTGGTGTACTTATAACATTTAATGAGTGTATACACCAATCTGGATATGGTATTTGAGAATTAAAGAATATAACTTGGCCTAATCTCAGGTTTGGAGTGTAATATTAAGTAAATTTTTACCTTCTGTATCTATTCCGAGCTGCAAGCCAGCTACACTAGGAGATGACCCAATGTAACTGGCTAGCAGCTCCTCAGATTCTGTGAAAGTAACAACAGGATAGGCCCCCCCACCAGTTGGGGGCCTCTTAGTAAGATCTATCTTCGCTTTAACTGTAAAAAAGAATAACATAAGATGAAGAATGTATTATACAACTTTATTTGGTCTGAAATTTTACGAAAGGCTCAATAGAATGGCATGGGTTCATCCCAGAAGGCTCCTCTCATTTAGCATGATGTTTGTAAAGCACATGTATATATATAACCCTAAGGTTGACTAAGTTTCATATACCTAGCACCAAAAAAGAGAAATAATGTCTTGCTTCCAAACTAGTTCATCTCAATTTGGGTGGACACCACTGCATTGAATCATAAATTTCAGAAACACACAGGGACCTCTAGGTCAGCAGTCCGAGCAATATTCATGATAAGACGGTGAGACTATCGTGTATGTTAGAAGTTAACAGAAACATATATAACATCTATGTTATACTCCCAAGCATTTATTCATTAAGGGCAGACATAAAATCAATGAAGAGAAAGAGATGAGATACAAGGTTGCAATACTCTTTTCGAATAGATTACATGGTTCTTTAATGAAATGACCAAATGCCCCAGCAGATTATCGGGCCAGGGACCTCTCGCAGTCAAGGGCATTATCCACTCAAGTACCATGCCACTACAGCTGTAATAGTATAACAAGAGGCCCCTGAGGGGCCAGTCACGCTCACCTGAATCATGTGGGAAATTTCAATTTTTAGATCTTGTTTAGCAGACCGGAACGATTTCAGCTATTTTGGTTACAGCTAGGTCACCCAAAGATAATTCCTGTAAAGCTTTATCAAAATCCATCAAGTGGTTCAGGAGAAGAAGCCGTTGAAAGGATATTTCTATGTTTAGCTATTCGTGCTCAGGTGAATGTGCTCAGGTGAGCTAAAAACATGTACAAATACAAATGAAAGCTGTAATGTTTTAGATACAAACCTCGTGCTTTCATGTTCTCGTATTTTTTCTTCGCCTGATCCCCAGACCTTTTTTCCGTACTCATTGAACAGCTAAAAATAACCGAAGCATTAAATTAGTATTGCATATGACAGGTGCTAATGTTGCAGTCAATATACCATAATATGTCAACAAACTTGTCACAAGCATAATAATGGTTCCACTCAGATAATCAGTCAGTCAACCCACTGTAACTTTTGTTGAGCTGCACTGTAGGCCTACTACTTAGGCCATAAAGAAAAATATGACTGTTTCTGGTTTTACATCCCTACCTACAATTAGGCCCAGATCATAATAGTTTTCTTACAAAAAAAAAGTATTTTGCAGATGTCATTCCCGAGAATGGAGCCGCATGTTCGGTTAATTATATTGCTGTCGTGTATTGCGGTAACCCTCATGATTCTACTGAACAGGTGCAGAAACAAAAACAGGTTCGAAACACTTAAATTCAGTAAACAAATTTATACAAAAAAATTTTGTCTACCTTAACTAATGTCAGTCTGAGGAAAGTACTGTTACCCAAGGGCGAAGCCTATTTATAATCTTATTTATAATCAGACAAAACAGTCCACGGGATGTAGTATTTATGTGTATAAATTTACTTTTTACTATCTAAACTAACCTTTGACATACACAGTCCAGAGACACACAAGTGGATATCTAACACAAAATTTGGTTGCAGTATGGCTTATTCCTATAAAACCGTGTCTACCTATTGATTCTGTGGCTATGGAAATAATGCATGGGTCGAAATAGCGAGGGTCCGAACTTACATGGATGGAAACAGTCACATTTATGCAAGAACAACTAGAACATTGAACAGCTTTTTAAAAAATCCTTACCTGTGTCCTTACATGTGTCTTAAAACTGTATTATTTCACCATAATGAGTTTTTGCACCCACGAAAATAATTTTTTCAATTTAGTTTACGATTATAAACAGTGAAATTTAATCGGTCTTCTGTGACCTTCACCTGGGAACTAGTCCAAGCTTCTTAGATGATGATTATTACATTTCAGGTGATTATTCCAATTTATCCAATTATAGATCGACGTCAGTCAACAAAAAGATCATTTAGTTATGGTACCCAGAACTACATGGGAACCAGCTTCCAAATTCATGCACTCTGATAATGAAATATTGATTGCCTAATAGCTATTTTTAGAACAGCGAAACTTCAGCCATGCTATTAATAGCATTTTTATGGAATATTTGGATTCTGAAGGTCAGTAAGTAGAATGCGTGGATTTGTAAACAAACGTGTTCACTATTAATTTCATAGTTAGGACTGGGTCGGAATAAGCCATAGGAAGAGTTTTGTGATTAGTTTAATCCCTTTGAATGTATACAAACTGTGCCAGCGCAGTTGTGTTGATTAAGAACCACGAAGTACAAGAATAAGGCAGGAATCATTAGATTAACAATGTTTACACGACGAAAGTGAAAGCGAAAGTGACTTGTAACTTTACTCACGCATTTACTAGCCCGGCCACTTCCTCCCATGCTGCTTTCCGTATCTCCTTTCCCCTTGTAGAACCTTTAAACGCCCCAAAGAGGGCATCTCGTCGGTTCTGGACGGCCGTGATTAAGCGAATTTCTTCACTGACCGTCCAGTTAGCCGCTTTGGGGGCCGCCATCTTGTTCAAGTTGTTGTCGTCTGCAAGTGCGCGACGACCAATTATTCTCTCCTCGATTGAAGAGCATTGATTTGGGCCGTACATCACTAAAATATTCCGTACTTACGTAAGAAATCTTGGTGAAATCTTGGTGATCCCCAAACCACCAAATTCAATACTCCGAACTCAGCAGAGTAAGATCAGAGTGGTGAGTGCTGAGTGGTAAGTATTGGTTGTAATACCGGGCCCTGGTCTTAACCATTGGTCAGATTTCAATGGAGCTTTACATGGTTTATTGAAGCTTGAAGGGAAGACGGGATTGCCTAACTGCCTTGCCTCTTAACATGAAGCTGTTATTCTACTTAACAAGCATTGTTATGCATTATTGAGTTATGATCCATTGTTCATTTTTGAGACATGTGTTTTTTTGTGTCAAAAATAATTGACATTACGCCAGTTGTCAATCAATACCATTTAAATAAATTTTAACGGTATATTATATTATAGTCACATGGCCCAATAGATTAACTTGAAAACATTTGCCAAGCAGCCTTCGACAAACAACCAGGATCAGGGGCGATCTCTGCTCTGGTGTTATGTCTATTATTGAACCTTGATTTTGATCTATTTTTCAGAAAACATCTGAAAGAGTTAAGTGAGTTCTATTCAAGCGGTTCATTGATAGAATTTGCTGAGCATGTTCTTGGTTCTAGCTTGAATAAAAGAATAAACTTATTAAATAGTTACTATAGTAACAAGTATCCAGAACTGCAAGATGTACATACTTTTAAGGTGGCTGAGTCCGATCAGGTTGATGGCAAGAGAAAGAGGAGAAAAACAAAAACACATACAGGTTAGTTTAATGGGTTATTATTTACACACTCCACCTCTTACACAGGTTAGTTGACAATTATAGGGACCAGGCCTGGTGATTATAAACACCATGTCCCAACTCATACTCCATTACTCCAATTGTAACCTTTCTCAGTTAGAAAAAACTGCTGTAACTTCTTAATTACTGAATTGAAACACATGCAATGAAGGTTTATTTTCTTAATTAGGTCATTTGCCACCAGTTGGTGTTGGTTGTCTAGACATGAAACAAGTCAGTAACATTATTGTTGGAGTTAGTTTGAAAATTCAAATGAAATGCAATCTTACACAAGCAAATACCTATAGAGCACAAAAATTGAGAAAAAAATTTATTTGAAAATTGACTTCAAAACCTAGGCACACAATGACGCTAAACATAAGAATCAATTGGCATAGCCTTATCAAGGATATGCAGTTTAATTGGAACTTTAAGATGTTTGTTACCATACCAGAAAAATTGAATTAGGTGATTTAAAAAGAACTATTCCATTAACATAGTAGCTAAATGTCATTCACCTTTTCCTGGTGAGATAATATCATTTGTACTTTCTTGGATTAGGTAGGCATTGCTTGTTATAATAACCTTTGCACATTTTCCACACACTTTGGGGTATTATTAGAAAAACAATTTTGGTCAATTTTTACGGTATTGTTTGACTATTTCAATTCAGACGCTAAAACAAAGGTAGCAAAGAGCAGACAACATGGAAGATTGGGCAGACCTACAGGGACCATCAGCTTTCTCGAAGACGTGGAACCAGACAGCGAATCAATCAGTCAACGTAGTAATAAAACTGATCTTGCACAAGTGGAGGAAAACAGCATCGAAAGTTTAGAAATAGGAAGAAAGATTGCTCATAAAAGAAAAACGCCCAATAGCAAAAACAGCAAGAAACGAACATTGGGAAAAACAAATGAGGTGCACACAAACAGACATTCAAAACATGTGCCGGAAAGTTATCTTGAATCAGTTTTTGATATTGAGAGCCATGGTCAAAATGAAGAGCTTGAAAGTGTTGATAATTCAGATAATGATGTTGACGATTTACTAGATGAAATTGTGAAACAATCTGATATTAATGATAATATCGATGCAGAAAGAAAGTTGAAAAAGAAAAGGGGAAGCAACTCTGCTGATGCATTAACTGTCCTGGATGATATATTTAGTGAAAGTGGTAAAGTTAGAAAAAGGAAACCTGCACCGTCAAGTCACAATAAGATGAGAAGTCCATCAAAACGATCGAAACAGGAAACACGTTATAAAGAAAGTGAAGAGAATAATCAGTTTCAGGCTTTGGATGATATATTTTCCGACAATTTGGATCATAAGCGTTTGAAAATCAGAAATAATCAAAAAGCTAAAAGCAGTGAACATTATACTGACATAAAAGACAGTGATACTAATGAATTAGTAGAAGACATTGAATTAAATCTCGACATCAGTACATTGAAAGATGAAAATGATGCTGATGTATTTGATAATCCGAAACTTTGGAAAAAGAGAAGAAAAAAGCCACAAGATACAAGTACAGCCGCTGATAGGATGATTGCTGATAGTGATGCTGATTATGAAGAACTTTTCACAAGTGGAAAAATGAGGAAAATGACAAAGGAAAAGAGTTTGAGCTTAAATGATTCTTCTCAAATTTCAGAATTCAATGGATCTGACAGTCTGTTCAGTTAAATCACACAAGTGGAAAAATGAAGAAAATGACTAAAGAAAAGAGTTTGAGCTTAGACAATTCTTATCAAATTTCAGAATTCAATGGATTTGAAAGTCTGTTGAGTTAAATCACCCAGATTGGCGAGACGGGTACAAACACATATTTTACTGTTATCTCTGAGATGGGTGTTATTTTAGCTGTAAATTTTGAAATATTCTTCCGTTGGTCCATTAAGTGTGAAAGATCTTATACTTAATACTCTCAGGGATTATATATAGAGACAAAAAACATCCGGGCAATTAATTGTAAGGAATTTCTCTTAAATTTACTATTTAAAAATAAAACATCTTAAAACATGTGTATACACATTATTACTTAGAAATGTATGTATATTCACACATAGTGGTCTTGACCTAAGGTTTGTTAAGAAGTTCCTTCAGCTAATGACAGATTAGTTACCCCCCATCATCTTTGATGAGGGGGTTTCTTGCTTTGTTCATGCCTGTCTGTCCGTCTGTCTGTAGTTAGACCAAATAGTTTCCATTCAATAACCCAAGAACACTTTGCCCTAGGATCTGCAAAATTTACATGAATGTTGGTCAGCAAAAGTAAATGACTCATATTGATTTTAATGTCAGTAGGTCAAAAGTCAAGGTCACTGTGACCTTCCCCCCCCCCGAATTATTTTGAAACCAAATGGTTTCCTTTCAATTTCCCATGAACGCTTTGCACTAAGATTGTCAAACTTTTTATGAAGGTTGGTCATCAACAGTAGATGACCTCCATCATTTTTGAGATTAGTAGGTCAAAGGTCAAGGTCACAGTGACCTTTACATTTTCGTCTATTTGGCTGCCACAAACATATTGTTTTATAATATTTTCATGTCCATATGATAACTATGATTATAAACATTTACTGTATATGTTCTAGGCATCAAAATATTAGGCAATTCTTAATTTATGTGAAGAGAAATAGACTTGTAATATTTATGTCTGCATGTATTTTGATTTCCAATTTTGTCAATTATGTCTTTCTTTGGTAGATGTTTTGGTAGATTTATCATATAGTATGGTTTGATTTAGGTTGTGTTAAAGTGTATCTTATTGTCATTTATTGTCAAAATAATGACTTGCAGCGTTTTTAGTATGATACTAGTCTACCTTAATTGCAAATTAAAACTTTGGATGGGTTCCGTTTACTTTGATACAATTGTCCAAAAAATAGACAATTCTTATAATTTCATTCATCGACTTAGGGTGTTCTAAAACACTTTCACATTAAAGCGGACAATTCGCATGTCGGATAAATCACACAGAGAGAGTTTCTGTTAGAGCTGAAGCGAAAATGATCTAATGGATATAAATGCATCATTGTTTTTCAGTTTTTTATTTTTAAAAAATCGAATTGTCAGATTTAGCTCAATACACTTTAACAGGGACAATCTGTACATTCCTGACACATGTACAAATGAAATATTTTAGAGCATGTTGCCATCTTTAAGCATCTCTGAATATTAAAGTGTTTTTTTGTAACATTTGTTAGTTGTTAAGTTAAATGTTATATAAGATATATGATATGCTTTTATGATTTTTATACATGTTTTAAAAAAAATGCATGCACATGTATATATGAGAAATATATAAAATTTAAAAAATATATATTTAAGGACCTTAAAATTTATACATTTATATGTTTTAGAAATGCATGTACATACAATATAATATGTATAATATTGATTTAATTAAATACAGTAGTTTTGAAACTAATGTTTATAGTTGTTTTGTTAATGGTAAGTACTATTTATATAGAGTCCTGTCAAAAGTTTGTCATAGTTATAGTGTATTTAGTGCAGTGTTGTTAAATACAACTTAGGAGAAACGGTTTCATTGTGACTATATCGTAAAGTATTTATTTTATGAAAATCCATTAATTTTGTAATAAGAATATCAACAGAAAAAAATTGTTCATGAATCGGCAATCCATGAAAAGTAATGTAGAGATAACATTTGATTATGTGGTAATTCCACATTGAGATTTTGCAGGTTATGTTCTTCAATTTCTTTGCATGAAAAAGCCGTATCCTCCGTAGGTGGGGAAGTTGCGAGTGTCTGGCAAAATGACAGTCTAGTAAGTACTGGTCGATATTTTGTTCCGAGCAAAATGCTCATGCTGGTGAAAACTGATATCCGTACGTATTCCAGTGGAACTGTTTTGAAATAAATGCCCCAAACCTCAAACTAGGTTTTTGATGGATCACTTATAGTGCATGTAGCAATCAGATAAGGGCAATAGCAGCAGCCCAATGTGTGGACGTATACAGCAAGCTATTCATGTCTATAGAAATGAATTGTCGAAAACAATATTGAGCATGTTAATTTAATTTAATCTAAAACTTTCTGTTTTCAGAAATTATTAATAGCTTTTTATGCACTTACACATAACACTTAGAATACGCCCTGTGACATTATTTCCAAACTTTTCTATCCACGATGCTCCCGGAGCCAGGACCCCTAGCATCATAATGAATCCAGATGAATATTATAGGGGCTCCTGTATTTTGGTGTTTAAGGAGCATGTACCACACGACGACGAGCACATAAATTAGCGTCATGGGAATCTGTTGTTATATGTTTGTGCTGATATTCGAATACTGGAAGCAGTTTGACAATCTCTATGCAGAGCAACAGTCACGTCAAACATCTTGCCATTTGCCGTGTCAAAGATGGCATGGTCTTCCTGAGTAGATGTTAATCTTTGACTTCCAATCTGGACAAGTTTACCGACAGTTCTTGTGTAGGTACACTACCAGTAGTGAGTACAAAAGTCGTTACATTTGTAAGTAATAATACCCCGCTGGGTTTGCCAAGCCAGCAGACGATAGACTGTTTGGTTTCGTCAGTCTCGAACAAGCGTCTTATTGGCATCCAGGAGTCTATTCGCACTAAGTTATGTAGCGTAACAGATTCATGAGTCGGCTCGAACCAAAACTTAAATTTAAACCCTGATCGTCACGATGACTATTTGATAACACATGTGATTTTGGTGGATGGTTGTGTTTGCATGCACTTGTACATGGTATTGAGCCGTTATCTCACGGAACTATACACAAGTAATTTAGTGTGTCTAAAGCAAAACAATTCTAATTGTTACAAAAAACTGAATACAGAGTAAGCCCTAACTAATGGAAACCAAACAAGGAAGAACAAACTTTTAAGATTGTGTTACATCTTTAATCACGTTCATTGACAACGTTCGTAGAATATCACCTAGATTACTTACATTATATATAAACACCTGTCAGTTGCATCCACGCCCCCCCCCCCCAACACCGAGGGTGGGCCGTTTTTTAAATTTTAGGTTGTAAAACCCAACGCCCTCCATTGTTCAGCTGGTGGTTACATCTCCGGTATTTACCCGACCATCTAACAACTAAATATTGTCCACGGGCTATTGGTTTCGGAGAGAAATATTAAACAATTTGCCGATAGTGCATGAGAAGCTGGAAGGTTTCCCTTCTGATTCCCTGGTCGTCTACCGCCCCTCCCCGGCGTTGGAGCCGTGGATGCAACTGGATAGGTACAATAATATAAACAAATATACATGCAAAAGTATATGTTCCCGGGGATAACTCTCGCCTTGTATACAAACACAAAATCTAAATAAACAACACTGCACACGGGTCTTTTGTTTGAGTGAAAATCATGGTAATTAAGTCTGTATAATATTAAACAAAACAAGATACTAGTATCAAAAATCAAAGAAGTCTGTTTGGACTTCTTTGCTAAAATGCATTTTATTTTCATTTGAAAACAAATTAAGACTAGTGTTTGCATAGGCGGACACTGCATATCCGATTCCATAAGTAATACTAATAAGGGAACTATCTCATTCGAAAGAATAGCGGTGAATACCGTTAGACATAGTTTGCACGCCGGACGATAGTATATTTACAACCGTTCTTATTTGACTTTAAAAGGACTTGATCATACTTTTAAAAGGGCTACTATAACAATGTAGAATTACCACGTGTCTTTGAAAAAACACTTTAAGCTAAAAACCCAGTATGGCATTCGTTTACATTGGACGATAAAAAGAGCCGTAAGTATGTTATTTCTATACCAGTTTCTATGAAACATACACCGGTTGAAGGGGGGGGGGGGGGGGGGGGGGCTGTAAGCTTTCCTCAAAATGTAGGATCGCTAGCTATATATATACCACAAGGAACTGGACCGTTTTTCCAGCACCCGTGAGATCTTGAAAAAGGAGACTGCTTAAGTAGACCGGTCGCATGCAGCCACTAGACATGTTTCACAGGGTTCTGGAAAACAGCTCAGCTGCTGTTGCACTGTCTTATAAAGATACATCATATACATGTACTATCTATCATTAAAGGGGCATTCCCTATAACTAGCATATTTTCTCTACTATCTCATTAAATGAGCTAAATGTAAAAATCACTATCAATTATCATAATTTGTTAGAAGAAAGTGTGCTCAAATATGTCTCTATAATGTAAAAAATATATTTAAATCACCAACAATAATTTATCGCTTCCAGCTATTTATTATTATGTGGTCAAAGGGAAACAACTCGTGACTATTTTGGCTCGTTACGGAAATATGTTTTCATTTTTTTCTCGGTAATTAGTGGGGGCTTTTCGTTAAAAAATAGAGGAGTTTAAGCAATAATGATTCCCATTTAATATATACTATTCCTGAATCGATTTAAACGATAAAAGTTATAGGGAACGACTCTTTAAAAACATTAAAAACTAAAACTGTTATTCTTTGTCATAAAGTATTTGAATAGTTATCTGTTGACGTTATCAGGAATGTCAATATTCAAGATATATCCAGAATTTCGGATTTATCATGTCTGCAAGAGCTATGATTTGTTTTACCAAAAAAAGTAATTTGATGAAAATATCTTAATAAATGACAAAGTTATGGTATTTGTTTAATACCGACTGAGTTAAAGGTAGTTAGTATTACTTTATCTAGAGATACACGAACATTATTTCCGGAAATTCGCATATACAAGCCTTTATACAGCCCAGAACTTTGCTCCCGTGCCATTGGTTTTTATACGGACCCCTTATAGCCACCGAAATACGCGTTCAAAATAGGTATTTTCTAACCCGACCTACGAGGCCAGGTTGTTTATTTATAGACAGCGCGTAATGTTCGCAAGGCATCATGGGACGACCGGATGCTGTAATCGTTGTAAAAAGGGTAATGTGATAAAAGTAGGTAGAGATCTTGTTGAAATTCGACTTGTTTGTGTTAGCTAACGTTAACTTGCAGCCAAATAGCCCATTTTAATGAACTAGGACAATTTCATGTCTATAATCCGACTAGCTTCCTTTAAATAAAGAAACAATGTTGTTGTACGCCTCTTGCTTGGCAAACTTTTCCGCATATGATTTTCCTGCTTTTAAATTTGGCTCTGTTGACACCCATGCCTTCAACGAAGGTAGATAGATATGTATTGTCACTTGGCTTTGGAAAAACAAACTATACCCGATATCTGAAATTTTATTATTACATTATGTTTTTGGGGTATAGTCATAGGGCACTAGGAAAAGGCTTTTTAGTAGCATTATTTCGCCCCGCAAACATTATTTTAAGTTTTATAAAATGGAAAAGGTAAAAATGTGCCCACTCTGGAGATTTAAGAGGATTTTTTTGACATAACCACACCACCTGTCTTCAAAAAGTCAGTAATATTACCCGCACAGTGGCAAAAAATCGTGGTTTTTAAGCAGATTCTTTTAAGCTGTTATTGCCGGTCCTCTTATGGTAATTACAAAGCCACACAAAGCCTTCCGTACATGAAATATCCTCATTGCTATATTCGCCTTTTTACCAGAATTCGGGTCATTTTCATGGCTGTTCCTATCCTCAACCAAAGTTATTTTCTATTTACAAACAGTTCTAAATGTGAATGAACCATCTATATACGCACTAACAATTCCGTTTTTAGAATTCATGCACTTTATCATGCATAGCGCGTCGCATTAAATAAGCTCATTTTTAGGCATACTTTAATCAAGTTTTGTCGGCCATCATTATCCCTAGTTTCTACGAGTAGCATATTTTAACTTCCTCTTAAACTGGGATAATAAACAAAAACTTGTTTGAATTTGGTACCAATGTAAAGCGAATGAATAGATTTATCGAGTTTTGTAAACCGTAAAACAAGCTCGAGACTTACGTGCAAAGACAATACATATCGAACAGCCCCCGTATATTAGCAAGTTTCCTGAATTGGTCACTAGTTCTTGCATGAACAACTGCCAATATCTTCATAAATTTCGCCAGTTCATATTTTAAAAATTGTCAAACACATTGCACATCTGCTTGTTGGGAGTTTATTGTTTTACCCGTTGAAAGTGTTGGAAAGAGTCGCTACAGTGAAATGCTTTCATACGAAAGTATATCTGATCACTACAAATTCATAAATGCCAGTACATGTATACACATCCAGTATATCTTTGACTTTTGAATGATTTCTGGTAATTTGTGTGAATTCAACTTTGGCCATTTTCATGGAATTCGAAATCTTTAAAATTAAGTCCCCACTAAATAGTCTTTTTCTCCGAAAAACACGAACAATTGTCCCATTGAAGTTGATGTTTTACATTTAATTTTGTACTTATTGTGCTGTCTTGGCTACAGGTGACAGACCCCATCGTAAAATACAGCTAGAACTCAACCCTAGGAAATGTAACACATCGTATAAACCAACATCATGACTTATTGCGAGACTATATACCGGTATACCTACATTTCAAATTGTATACTTTATTGCGATAACCAGAAGTTAACTCGTTTATACACGGTGTGTAATGCGCCTTATATAGCACGATATTTCATCTTAAATCAGTTGACTTAACGTGATTGTTTACATCGGAATTTCATGTCTATGTGTTTCAGGGATTCGTTTTTCCACTTCATCCATTTGATACCACCAATTGTCGACACTCCACTTGTGAAATATATACCATTTGGATTTACTCGATAACAATCATCATGCCAGTTTCCATGATACTTTCTTGCACACTTTCTATAACCCGGAGCATTATCGTATGTTTGAAAGTTCTGTCGATTGTGATAGCCAAGAGAGTCTCCAACAGTTCCAGAGTACCCTCCCACTTCAAGCTTATACTTATCACTTTCCGACCCAATTTTAAACGATGAATACTTAGCAAATGCGGTGTTGCCCTCGAAATCAGTCATGTCAACACGTAATTCGCATGATACAACATCCTCGTTTGTTAATAAATGGAGGTACTCGTTTCCCAACCAAAATTCACCCCGTAGATTTCCAAAGCCCTCTTTATAATCCGACCAACTTCTGTTAAAATTCTCAGAGCCATCTTGGCGCCTTTGGAACATTATCCACCCTCCTCCGTCAGTTTGCTGGTCACAAAATACTTCAATTCTTTCTCCTGATCTGTATATATCGTACACATTCGAAATATTTGCAAAACGTTTTATATCTGAACAGGATCTTGCATTCCTATAAAGTAGTTGACGAGAAATGTCAGTTTCCGATATACATGTAGTATTGGAACCATTGGAGGTCAATGCATTATTTTTTATATACGCGATTGCCATATGACGATCCAAGCTTTGTGAAATATTGTTAATGTCAGACTTTACTTCAGCTATCTGTTCGTTAATTTCATTCATCGTTATACTAAGCTTAGCTTTTCCAACGTCAAAGTCGTTATTAAGAATACATGTAATACCGTCCTTCATCTCATTTATCGATCTGCTAAGATCTGCATGTACTTCTGTAATATCTATCCTTGCGCTTGCCATTGTCTGAATCATTTCGACATTTTCACTTGTTATCGCGGCATGTACGTGTTTAATATCCTTCCTAATCTCCTTCAGAGTATTTTCTGCTGTTTGATTAACCATTCTTTCCAATAATGTTGGCATTTTATTTAGTTCATTTAGACTAATCTGTTGTGCGGCCACTTGTCTGCGAGTTCGCCTATTTTCGCGTTTCTCATCTTCAATTCCTTTCCTTAGTGCCAAAAACTGACTTTCGATTCTAGACATAGTATCAACAGTTTGTTCATTGTCTATCGCTGAACTCGTATGAACATGTGCTTTTTCAATGGAGGTTGCTTCCCCAGACACCGTTAACTTGTTCAACTTGACATTAATATCGTCCAATTTCGATAGTAAAATTGACATATCCTCGGTCCTGTATTTCGTTTCGGATAGAAGTCTAAATTCCAGCTGGTTCATTCTCTCGACAACTCGATTTAGTGTCATCATATCAATTCCTTTCACCAATAACAACATATATAATGAACAAATCAATGCCAAACTCGCCATGTTGACGGTAATTCCTATGCAATATGTCAAGACTCGGTCTCAACGTCCTGAATGTATGGTTCTTAAAACTCATTTATTATTCACATGAAAATATCATACGTTTTTGCCAGGTTTTCCGGTTTCTTTACTGATAACTAATTTCCAGGAATGTTTTACCATGCGTATTCTATATATAACACATGCACAGCGCGTGGGAAATATAGAGGAGAAGCGTGTTCAGTCTTTATATAATGTAGATCTACATGTAGGAAAACAAATGAGGAAAATACTTGTAATTTAGTAAGAGGTGTAATTCTTTTTCAATGGTATAGGTTTTTTACCAAACAAGTCATTCATGTTTGCTTCTAGCAGTTACGAGAAGTATATGGGACAAACCTTGTTAAATAAGCGAATGTTCCTGAATTAATTTTGAGTACTACATTCCATAACAAGTCAATCAAGACAATTAACTGCCATGTTTCATTGTGTTTAAGACATTCAAAGATACGGATGTGCCCATTTAAACAAATTCCTGATTTTGGATGTGTTTTAGGGAGAAAAATTATAAATACAAAATTTAAAAAAATACATTTGCATCATCAAAATTCGACATTTAAAACTATTACAGTTTAAACTGTAGGCGTAAACTGCAAACTTATATTTGTGTGACGATCATTTGTACATTTTATATTTTCGACGTTTATACCACAGGTAACTGTATCGTTGAAAACGAAAACAAACACGAAAAAACAATTATTTTTGAAAATTTATATTTTTCTATTTTTTTTTCAACGTTACTGTTACCTGTGGTTTATACAACTATTATCACGAAGCGGAACAAGCAGCAACAATGACATGGGTAAAATAAATCTTCAAAAGTTTTTTTTTCAGTACGATATATCACTGGCTTAGAACAAGAAGGTCTTAACTACCAAATCGATATATTGAGAAAACAAGAGAAAACTGTCTGTAATTTACTCTTTACCTATGGGAAAACACGTTTTTAAAACTTCATTTTGGTCAACATGACAATTTCAGATTTTCATGAAAATATGCTCATAAGAAGCGCCGTATGAAGCAGATTTCAAATATGTATGAGTCTTATAAGGTCGTAAGAGGTAGCTACGACCTTCTGGTTCTAAGCCATCGATACCGTCACGCATCTTGTGTTACACATGTGTCTCGAATTTAACCATGTACTTTAAAGGGGGTCGACAAATTACACTGAAAACTAATTTATTTTATATTGAGCAAATTGTGTATTCATAAAATGTATTTATTAATAGACATCAGCATGTAATATTTTCACAATTTGCACAATTAATTAAAATAAGTAAATTAGCCAATTTATTCATATCTAACAAAAACCAACGCGGCCGGAGCATCACCTTGGTTTTCTGGTCACCCATCAGTATGCCTCCGTGGCTCAGTGATTAGATTTTGTACTTATTGTCGATTCAAAGATGTCTGTCAAAACCGCCAAAATGTTCCATTTCTGAATAGCTAAATGCTTTAAGTATAACCACTACGATATTGGACCATTAGAGTTTTAATCATATAAGTGTATTTATGATGGTAGAATTTAATCCTGAGAAACCCGTAATAATCGACCGTGTTGAATGTTTGTTTACGCGGTTGTGACAGAGATATTTGAATCAACTATAGATGCTTTGCAAACCCAATAATATTATGATCTGGTCGCTTTAACTGCAGCGGTTGGTTAGAAAGAGGTTATTTATTAATATTAATAAAGGCAGCAGTTGTCGATTATTTTTTGTTTTCAATCAGCCACGAAATAATCGTGGTATTTTACTTAATTTAACCAAGACACTCCCTTTTAAAACCACATTGAATTTCTCACATTTTGAAAAGATTGGACCCTCCACACATGCTGTGTGTAATGAACTTTTTTGGGGTGGGGATTAATAACATTCTATTATAAATCGGTTGACTCTTCGTGGTTTGTGAAGATTCGTTTTAGTATGTTAAAATAAATTGTTGTGTAAAAATGTCAATATCTTAATAAAGAATATCCAATGGTCATTGGAGCGTTAAATGTATTCAAATGTTGGATAAGTATTCGAAATGAATAGACATCGTGAATCGAAGCGAATCCAAACTGGGTGTAAACTCGGGTGATTTTGGTATACAATTTTGTACTTACGTCAAAATGAAATTAGACATATCGAAAAATACAAATTTGTAAAGCTTTTTCTGTGGGTTATTGGGCTTAACATTTATACACGGTATATGGGTGTTTTATAAATTTGTGTTTTCATGATCAGAGAAAGTTTGTGATTAACATTAACAAGGGCTAACAAAATAAGGTGAGTTTTAATATTTTAAATAACATTGATACTCGAACGTTAGGACTTTCATGATACTAGAAAAAACTAAATTATTGTAACTCACAGTTATAAGTTCAATTTTGAACCCTTAGCCATGACCTTTTGACGAGTCTATTTGTGCGGGTAACCCGTGATTTACTGATTTCAATAGTCATTATTTAAAGATATACTACTTACTAATGTGTGTTATACATATCTGAATATATAGTCAATCCCACGCCAATCTTTATCGGCGAATGGATTAAACTTTAAAAGTGCAGTCACGGCTCAATGCTCGAAATCGAACTATACCCTTACAGGCACAGGGACTCTGAAAACTACATTAATGGTGGTAGGAAAACTTTGTAGAGAATTCGAATAGCAAATAATTTAAGTGACCATGTAGTTTGTTTCGTTCATAGAAAAAAGAACTCTAGTTTTTAAAATCATTAGCCTATACATAACATACACCCGTAATCATGATCATAATCTGCAAGATATACATGATGATCATTATTATAAGCATCCGTCTTATCACCATGGTCAAACGATAATTATAATAATGATAGTTACCATGATATGGTTTTATGGTTTATTTCGAGAAACGTTAGGCGTTATGCCCATGAGTTTACACTCAATACAGTACATATACAATTACAAAAGTATACTAGCATACTATCATTCACGCACACATCATGCATTCAGACAAGCACACCCACACATTCACATGATATATTCAAGAATTACAAGTATCTTCACCTCCATGATCATTATAATAATCATACTTATCACTTATGTCCACAATCATTATACTGCTCATACGTATTGTAACCGTGGAAGAAAATGTGCAACCAGATTTGAGCTCCAATCCGGGACGCTTGGCTTGCAGGGCAAATGATCTATCGACTGGGCTAGCTGACTGCTTACACAAGTTTCTCCTCCTAAGTTAATAGGTACAGACCGTGGCATACCCCCGCCAGAATGAAATTCGTCCTCGAATTTCTGACAGGTCTAGAGAACAAGGTAACAAGGATCTCGTAGTAAATACAGTCACTGACTAACGTTGGGCGCCACATGTAGCAGTAGAATATGCATGGGCAACAAGACCTGGGCTCGAACCCGGGATATTTCGCTTACAGGGCGAATGCTCTACCGACTGAGCTAGCTGGCTGCTTACACAAATTTCTCCCCTGTAGTAAATAGGTTCAGACCGTGACATTATCATTATGCCACTGGGCATTATAATAATCATACACATACTAGTCTTGTCTCCATACCCATACTCATAATTTAGCACAATTAATGAAGAGTGAAAATGTTACTTAATACTCCGACAAGGTTGGTGCTCTCCATGCTCTATAGGTTATCACTTTATTCTAAACATACTACGAATATTTTACAATTTTATCTAATTTATAACCTCAATTGTGTAAATTAAACCATATTAGTTTCAAGTATAAACAAAATAGGTATTTGATTTAAAAACAAACATGAATAACTTGTATTATTTATTTTATGGTGCGGTTGTATCGGGTTACTAATATGCTCTTAAATTTCAGTGCCGTTTTCTTTGGAAAGCTTTGGCCAACAGACAGGATGTGCGTCTTGTGATCGAGAGGTGATGGATTCGCTGCTCCTCGGAGTCATTGCTGAATTCTTCTGAGCGAGGATAACTAGAAATGCTCAACCCCCATGAGTGTTGAAGGGTTATACTGGGCATATCAAAAGCTATTGTGTTATGGTGATTATCGTACTTTTACTTTAAATATGATGGAAGGTTGTATACTCATTATAACATTTTTTCCAGGCATGATGTTGTTAGTATGCGTACTCGGTGTCAGTCTGGTTGTTGGTGTGCAAGGAGTTTTGGTGAGTGCTTTATGAACATTTACTCCAGGGGTGGTATTCAAAAAGAATCTTAAGTGATAACTAGAAATTCCACCAAATCTTACAATTTCCACAAGTGTATCAGCTAAACAGGAACAATACAATCATCTACTTTTTTCATGGTTTGGAAGCGTTATGCAAAGGGCTTCAATAATAACCAAGAAAATATGAGCTATTTTTAGTTGTAGCCTGCAAAACATGTACAGTTCAAATTTTTAACTTAATTTAAAATATTTAAGTTTTCCCTTAAAATACTTTGTGAATACCGACCCAGTTAGCAATACTCTCACCTGGAAAGTCCAATGTACCTATGCTGAAATTGATACACACGTACATAGCATTTATAGCATAGTATTTATTCAGTTTCGGATACAACACATTATATACATATAGTTTGAAATCGGTCAGTATGGCTCATGAACAAACGCTATACATTTGTCTTTAACATAAAACATTAATATATTCTACACCCAGGACAGGAATACTGATAAAGTGAGTGATGCGCCCGCCTTTAATAAATGCAATGGTAGAGGTACTTTTTACATTGCCAATCCGTTTGCCACATTAGTAGTTAAAGAAGTCAATACAAACACATGTATATATCTTATTTGAAATTGGGCGTAAATTTAGGGCTTTGGTAATGCTTTGGGTCCTTGATAGAGCTTTACAGTACCTATGTTAGGGTGATCCGAGCCTGGGTAGGTCAGACTAATATCATACCATCCATGTATGTGTGGATTAGCTAATCGAGCTAACCAGTTATCAGTTCTTATCCCATGGAGTTCAAGTTAACAATGAATTATGATACGCATATCCCAGTTAAACAGGTTTGGCAACCCACTGAAGTTATAACGCCAACATAAAATGTTTAAAAACTTAAATACTGTAAAACTTCGTTATGACGAGCATTGATATCACGAGCACCCGGTCTATCTCGATTAAGTTTTAAACCAACATCCGTTTGTATCATCAATTCATGTTGTTTTGATTATTTCGAGCACCCGGTTTATGTCGAGCATTTTACCTGTCCATATCACTCCTCGAGATAACGAAGTTTTACTGTATTTGGATATTTGGGCAATTGTATAAGTGCGTTTCAAATGAGTTATTTATGTTATGTATTATACATCCCCTAAACAATACGATTTGGTCAGGACTATTAGAAATCTAACTTAATACATAAATTATACTCAATAAATACTCAATATATACTCAATACAGAGTAAAATTTAATGTGATTCAAATATCACAACCTTTCAGGAGAAACCCGCTGACTGTGGAAGTAGCCTCGGTTGTTATTCCGATTGCAGTGACACGTGCACATTTGTGGTCACGTGGGAAGAAAATGGCGCGAATGTTGATTTCACGCTGGCCTTGACCTTAGAGACTGACGTGGATCGATGGATTGCGCTAGGTTTGTCGGATGACCAGAAAATGGTAATACACTTTTACAGATAGTCATAAATTCTTAGCTGTGGCCACTTGAGTTTTGCTATAGTATCGCTCATCTACTATACTACTTTAGTAGTACTATTCTAGTATCCAAAGCATGGCTTAATGAAATTTTGCATGACGAGCCCAGTCTTTAATTGCTTTTTGTTACTGAAATATGACAGTCATATGTATGTGAAATCAGCCAGCCGGTTGAGGGATACGGGATATGGCATATCAGAACAGTTCCCTCCTGACGTCATGGCGAAGCGACGCAAGTTGGTGCCTATTATGTTGAAAGCCCGAGAGGAGAAAAAGGACGCTTATATTAAAGTTGACAAGTTATACATAGACAGAAAATTGTATTGTGATACTAGTGATGACTAGGACTGTGGTGAGAATGTTCTTAAGTGCCTATCATGGAATGTCGAAGGACTCACAAATCATAAAAAATCATCTGACAATTTTCAAAAATTCATTTGTGAATATGATATTATTGTTTTGAGTGAAACATGGACAAATAAGTTGTCAAATATTGATCTTTCTGGTTTTGAAAATGTACATTCATATCGTAGATACCAAAATCGAAGAGCAAAACGTAGTAGTGGGGGCTTAGTGATTTATATACGTAATGAAATTAGTAAAGGTGTGACCGTTGTTAAAAATCAAATTGATTGTTTAGTATGGTTGAAATAAGACAAGATTTACTTTCATATTGAGCAGGATATCTTTCTTGGGTGTGTGTATATAGCACCAGAATTATCTCCAATTCATCATTTATATGAAACTGATATTTTCAGACAGTTAGAACTTGATATTGGCTTATACAGTGAACAAGGTCGGGTATTTATATCTGGGGACACAAATGCTAGAGTAGGACTTAAAAGTGACTACATAAATAATGATCGAATAATACCAGACAATGACGAAGTAATTATTGATGAACCTCTACCGCGGATCTCGCGAGACTTAAAATCAAATCGATTTGGGGAGAATTTACTTGATCTTTGTAAATCTACAAACATACGTATAGTAAACGGTCGTTTCCGTGAAGATCCAGGTAACTGGACATGTGTCACACATAATGGACAAAGTGTCGTTGATTACTTAATCACGTCACGTGACAATTTCCACGTTTTAGCCGAATTTAACGTACATGAGTTCAATGAATACTCAAATCACGCACCGTTGTCATTTTCATTTAAAACAAAAACGCAAACGAGAGATACGCAAAACAAAAACAATATATATTATAAATTCGACAATACGCATAATGATGACTTTCTGCGTGACGTCAGCGATGATATTAATAACAAGGATTATAAGTATTGCTGTCGAAAAATGAAAAATAGCTACGATAGAACACGTAGTAAACAAATGAACGAATTGCGACGAAAAAAGCCGCGTGAGTTTTGGAAAATGTTTAAAAATAAATCTGCCAAACAGAGCGGTGTAAATACATCGGTCGATGATTTTAAAACGCACTTCGAAAGTAAAGCATCCAGTGCCGACATAACAATTGACCCGGAAAGTAACGAATATATCAACAATTTCCAACAAAGGGAAGCAACTTTTGATGAATTAGACCGACCCTTTTCGTGTGAAGAAATACTATCCGCAATAAAACATTTGGGTAATAATAAAGCTTGTTCTATAGACAAAATATTATATGAATACTTCAAGGTTTGCAGTGATGTAATCGCTCGGCCGTTAGAAATATTTTTTAATCACATATTAGATAAGCAGGTATTCCCACGAAGTTGGTCAAAAGGCGTTGTGATACCGGTATTCAAAAAAGGTGACTCCTCGGACCCGAATAATTATCGTGGAATAACGTTAATCAGTTGTTTTGCGAAACTATTCACTACGATTATTAACTGTCGGCTGCAATCATGGACTATAGAAAACGAGATATTGACGGACGCGCAATTTGGATTTAAGAGCAATTATAGTACCGTAGACCCTGTCTTTATTTTAAATGCGTTAATTGAAAAACAACTCGGTAATAAAAACAAGTTGTATAGTTGTTTTATAGACTTTAAAAAGGCCTATGACTTAACAGATAGGGAACGTTTATGGTACAAATTAATCAAATCGGGAATAGATGGAAAAATGTTGACATTAATAAGATCTATGTATCAAGAGGTCAAACTATGTGTAAAACACATGGGGTCGATATCGGACATATTTGAAAGTAATGTCGGTTTATTTCAAGGGGAGATCACCTCACCTATACTATTTTCGTTGTTCCTAAACGACATTGAAATGCACTTACAAGAAAACATACATCTCGGCATTACTATAGATCAAATATCAATATACCTACTTTTATTCGCGGACGACGCAGTTTTAGTATCGGAAACGGCTGACGGTTTACAGCGTATACTGGATAGTCTTTTTAATTATTGTGAAAAGTGGAATCTAACGGTTAATGTTGAAAAAACTAAAATACTTGTATTCAGAAAAGGGGGTAGATTGTCACAAAATAGTCATTGGTATTATAACGGACAGGAAATTGAAATCGTTAGTAATTTTAATTATTTGGGTGTTGTATTTTCTTGTGGTGGGTCCTTTACAAACGCTGCTAGTACACTTGCTGGTAAAGCCCTTCGTTCTTTATATTCGTTGAAATCGATTACGAGAGAGGTTCAAACTCCTGTCAATATCTTATTTAATCTATTTGATGCATATGTTTTATCGATTTTAAATTATAATGCAGAGGTCTGGGGAATGCAAAATATGGAAGTTATTGAAAGAGTTCATAAAAAGTTTTGTTTAAATGTGAAAAGTTCTACAAATTCATTGGCAGTCTATGGGGAACTTGGAAGGTTCCCATTAATCATAGAAAGACATATACGAATTATTAAATATTTTTTAAAATTGCATCAAAATAAATCAAATAATTGTATTTTACAATGCGTATTAATGGACCAACGTCAAACCATAGAAAAGAATCATAATTTTAATAACTGGTCTGCTAAAGTAAGAAATTTATTGCAAAATTCTGGTTTTGGTGATATCTGGGAATTTCCACAATCTGCTAATATTAACTTGTTCATACCAGTTCTTAGGATAAGACTTAGAGATACTTTTATATCACAATGGAGAGAAGGTATGAGGAATAGTTCATCGCTTGATATATTTAGAGAAGTTAAAACTAATTTTGAACGATCATCATATCTATATCTTCTTGACAATATTAAATATAGAGAAATTTTATCGAAACTTAGACTCTCTTCACATAAATTAAACATTGAGATAGGACGACATAATAGAACTAACAGGCAAGATAGAAAGTGCAATAATTGTAATTTAAACGATGTGGAAGATGAGTTTCATTTTGTTCTTATATGTCCTTTTTATAGAAATTTAAGAATAGCATATATTCCAAAGTATTATTATCAAAGACCAAGCGTTTTTAAGTTCATTGAATTGCTCCAAACTAATAATAAGTCTGTTTTAGTAAAACTCGCCATATTTTGTACTAAGGCTTTCATAATAAGAAATTAATATAATAATATGTTACTACAATAAACGTTTGCAGTATGTATACTCCTTTTCGATTCCGTAATAACTCATTGACAATAACAAAACATTCTCACTTACTATTTACTATTTTCTGTCTTCAGGAACGTGTTATATATGTCTTTTTTATATTTCGTTTTCTTCTGTTTTTTTTCTTTTGCATGCATTATTTATATTATGTATATATTATGTAAGGCTATAAGCTATGTATGCTTTGTCTGAAATAAACTTTCTGTTCTGTTCTGTTCTATGTGACTCCAACTAGATTTGAAGACAGGTCGCCGGATTGGACGGCAAGCTAGACTAACCACTGAGCTACTGAGGCACATGGAATATTTCATGGGTAGCCTAAGCACTCTTGATTGGGCACATGTTCTTCATACTGGCAATTTCTTATTTCAACTCTGTATCTTTTAGCAACACCCTTTCGGGCTGCACATATTGGCATTTGTATTGATGTTTTTGCTCTATGTGTGTTAAATTTATAGAAATATCACATTAAAACAATAATATAGTTGTTGCTATAGAGAGGTTGTTGCTCTACAGACGGCCACTTTCGAGAGGTCGTACTGTATACAAATATTTTCTAGTATGTAATATTTGAAGTAAACAACAAAAACTGGAAAACGGGTTTATCAAAAATCCTTGACCTTTTTCAAGTAGAACACGTTCCAAGATAAATTTCCGACCAATCAGAAATCAGCTCAACGAGGATGCATGTGAAAGTACTAAAATACCCGTTGTAATCTAAAAAGTATAATGTAGCATGTGTTTTTCAATTCCAAGAAATTCAGTAAATTCTAAAATACGGTTTATAGTTTCGTCCTATTCGGAGAAATTTAAATTAATCAGCCATTTGTTTGAAGCAGTCAATTTAAAGCCTTGTTTGAACTGGGAACATCTGTTTCAAACAACCTTCTAATAGTCTTCCCACTTTCGTGCTTCACCTAACTAGGTCAAGTCGTAGTTGTGCCTCTTTATAAAGTCGCATAACGTTAGGTCACTGTCCTTAGTGTTTAAAATTAGGTCACGCCCCGGGTTGTTGTGCCTCATTTGGTCACCGTTTTGGCATGGATTTTTGTGGGCCTTGCTCAGGGTAGTTGTTCTGTGCTCGGCTGGTTAGGTTGAGTGCTACCTTCCCTGTCGGATTTTCTCATACCTTTTTTGCTGCCCAAGACAGATGCGTCAGTATAAAATGTCCGTTCAAAGTTAAATGAGAACGGTTATAAACATATGCTAGCCCGACATGCAATCTATTAGTTGATTTAGGTTTAACTGGGTATAAATGAGATAACTGTATAATAAGTCCTCGCTATTCTTTAGAATTGGATATTCTAGTACATACCTTTAGTTCCCTCGTGAGTATTACTTACATTGTAATTGATCACCAGGTAGCTAGTAGCGATTTTATTTTCACAAAGTTATGCAGAGGGTCACTAATTTTTCGCATAGCTTATAACGTTACACACAGCACTTGCGAGTGCGTTTCGATTTTTAATCGTTGAACATAAATTATGATAGTTATTATTAATAATATTAATTTTCAACAAGGTCCACTGACAAGAAAAAAACCCAACATAATAAACAAATAACAATGAATAAACCCCCTTCCCCAACATAAAATTATGCATATATATAACATATTGTATTAAGCCAAAGTGAAATGCATGTTTTTGTTTTATTGATAGACTGAAAAATATTAGATACTTTGTATCACATGTCCATAACATTATTACTAAAGCTTGTTATTTGATTAATGTTTATAGTGATCACAAAATGTTTCATTACATTATAGTTAAATTGCGTTAACTGTAGGGTGTGTGCGTTTCAATTATGAACCGTTTTACATAAAATATGTTAATTCTGATTTTTGAAAACTTGTTATTGTATAGTAATGTATACGATTATTGATAGGATAGGTTCTGTCGATTCAATAAGTTAACTTAATGAGGTGAATATACATTCGAAAGAATATCGGGGTCTAAAGTTAACTCGGTAACGCCCAGTTAAACCTAGAAAAAGACATAGTTTACCTGACGTTCGAGCTTATGTTAATCACCCGTTCTCATTGAACTTTGACCGGTTTGTACCATGCGTATTTTATCTGCACAGGGTAGCGATAGTGTGACTCAATGCATACGTACAGGGGACACGGTACTTGTCGAGAAATCATACAATGCTGGAAAAATCAACATGCCCCTATCTGATGTAAGTACCTTTAAATAGTGTACAGTAAAACTTCGTTATCTCGAGGATTGATCATAATAATAATAATAATAATAATAATAATAATAAAGACTTTATTTACGAGGAAACTTAGATCTGGGCCGGTTAAATGCTTGAGATAAACCGGGTGCTCGAAATAACCAAATGGCACGTATTAATACAAATATATAGTATGATACAAACGGGTATTGGTTTAAAACTTGCTCGAGATAGGCTGGATGCTCTTGATATCGATGATCGTCATAACGAAGTTTTACTGTATAGTATTCCTAATTATTTCGTATATTCCACATTTTGCACATATATCGGAGTTTGAACCTTTACTCTATGGTGCCTATACCTAGCAATTTAGCTTAAACTGATTTATTTTAGGTCAGTTATGAATCAAGTTTTCCAACTTATATTAATTAGTCTTAACGCCTCATTTCTGATGTTATCCATTGCAACGATGTTACGATAGGAGAGAAGCCAGTTACCATTTCCTACTGACCATTTAGCAAGGAAACACTGGTACCCGTTTTATTTCTCGTTTGGTCTGGCACGGTCCGAGATCGAACCTAGGACCTCCTGCACTCCATTCAAATATTCAACTACTATGCTATCGAGGAGGCGGAAAGCGAACGCGTTAGTCAACACGGTCGTTGCAACAATCCGAAATAAAGTTTGCACTTATAACCAGTATCAGCGTAATTAAAACATATGTAACATCAGACGAATGCTAATTTGTATAATTCCATTCCATGACCTATATGCAGTTCCAAGGACTTTCCCAGAAATCCAAACAAACACGTGGTAACGCTTTGCAGAATTTACTGAGTCATCGGTTCAGACATGAGATAAACTTCGTCTGGTGTAAAACGTTGAGCACATTCTTAAAAAAAATAATTCAAAAACTTTATTTCTTTCATATTTATTACGCGAACGTTTGCATGTTTTAATAATTCCAATAATTGGCGGCTGATATGGCAACACATGCCATTTTTTTGTTCAGATGTGTGTTTGGTCTCGCGTCTTTTTATTGTAGTTCGACTTGTTTCTGTGTCCGACTGTTGCAGTAATGTGCTGCCTTCCCTGTCAAATTGTTTTTTTATCGTTCTGACATGATCACAAACAAAAACTAAACAAAAGTGAACTTACCCTTTTGAAATCAGTCACGTACTCGAGTGTTTTAATTTCATGTACGATATTAACCATACAAACTCAAGATTCAAAATTCACGAATTCAGGAGTTTCTATACACGAAATATGCCGTTTTACGAACTCGCAAAGTTTCGATTTCGATATTACGAAATCACGATTTCAGCTGCGTTAAATGACGAATTCACACCATTGATCGTTTGGTCTAAATTTCGAGTTTGTCAGAATTCCTGAAATGTTTAACTTTATATATATTGTCCATTAAGCCGACAGATGGCATATCTAACACACAAGGCAGCGTCACAGATGGTGTACTCAGCTGTTCCTTCACTCAAACCAAAGCCACAAACAACTCTCAAATATACAACCTAGATGAGGACTGGTACCTTCTTCTAGCCAATGGGCTCGCTTCTAATGGTGAGAGTTTTGCAAAGTTAAAGGGACTAAACTCCATTTCGATGATAAAAAACCCCGACGTTATGCGATTATGTTTCTTCTAGATGAATAAGTCCTTGAGTTGACATTTTCTTACATAAAACCAAACTGCACTTTAGTACTAAGTTATGATTGACTAATTGACTAATATAATAATGTTAAAGAAACTTAATTGGTTTTCGAGCAAAGATACTTTGACAGAAATGGCGAAACGGTTCTTCGGTGCATCAACCAGTTTAATATGTTTAAAACAATACCTACTAGTTAGTGTCCTGCTTTGATTTCACTGCGACAATTTTGCGATCAATCTAATGTAACTTGCAGGTTTGAAATCCCAACACAGCGTGGAAACCTTGCCATCAATATCACCAGATAAAGCCGACTTTCAGTCAACTGATGATATCTCTGGAACTGCTGTACCAATCGCTGTCAAAGTACACGGTGAGTAGAACTATATTTAACTAAACCCATTCTCAAATCTGCCAGGGGTGGTATTCACATTGCATCTTCATTGAAAACTTAAACAATTAAAAAAAACAATCCTTAAGTGTATCAGCTAAACAGGACTCAAGATAAGCAATTATTTACACTGTTTAGAAGCATTATGTAAAAAGCTACAATAATCACATAGACCACATGGATCATTCTTCGTTTCATAGGAATTATGTTCAGCTCAATATCTTAATTTAAGTCAAAATATTTTAGTTTTCACTTAAGATCTTAAGATGATACCACCCCAGTGCTAAGTTTGATCAATTTTCGACATTATTTTCAACCAGTACAAACCGGTAATCGAGTTACAGTCGCCCGGTTACAAATCCACCGCTTTAACCGCGGTCACGGCTTAAAGATTCTAAGGCATTGGGATGATGTTGTTTTGTTTAATATGATACAAACTTTTAAAATTAGGAAGGAAAATGATAGGCTGTTCACAGGCGAGATGCATACAAATGGACTTGGGGATTTCTCGTATAAAAACTATATTTGTTGCTATTGCATATGTTTAGAATTTTGAAAACTGGTCATAGCTGAAATGGCGTTTTGTTGCAACACTGTTAACACGCGGTTGCATTGCATGAACAGGGGTTTGCAAGCAACCCTGTTCGTTTAAAAATGCTTGGATCTTCTATATTTTTTCTTCATTTTGAGTTGTTTTTATTATTGAAGTGATATTTAAGCGAAGTTTTTCTATTACTAGTATACTGTTGTTGTTTTTGTTTAACAGGTTCATTGATGATGTTTGCGTGGATATTTTGTGCGAGTATCGGCATTGTATTGGCTCGTCATTTTAAACCAATATGGCCTAATGACAAACTAGCTGGAGAGAAACCATGGTTTACTGTACGTATATTTACGATTGCCACCATTCCTTATGAAATCAATTATATTGTTTTGGATATTACGAACTATGATGAAATAGTTACGAATATAAATATATCAATTGACAACCAGTGATAGATTCTTTATATCATATGACACTAAATACGCAAAAAACTCACCCATGTAATTAAAATTAATACTACACGTGTTACGCAGAAGATTATACGTACTCGCTATATTAACCTGGATACAAGGAAAGTCATGTGATATATATGTCACACTCTGTTTTTTGTGATATAATTTCTTAGGCCTGTGATTTTATTTTCTACACACTTTATGGTTTATTTTACTTTATATATGTGTTATATTTTTCAGATGCATCGTTCACTGATGGTAATGGCCGTCCTCTGTTGTATTGCTGCTTTCATAATCATCTTCATTGACGTGCAAGGATGGAGTGAGGTATATAAAACGGCATAATCATTAATCGAGGGAGGAAATATCGGGTGGGGATGGAGGAGGAAAACAAACATTACGCTTCCCTACACTATATCAGCGCAATATGTCTCCGGAAATTTGACATACTCAGTCCAGTAATCGAGGGAAATATTGGGAGGTGTGAGTGCGGTTAGGGTAAACATTACGCGTCCCTACCTGATGTCAGCGCAATATGTCTCCGGGAATTTGAAGTAAAATATTTATATATTAATTAGTTGCCAAAGTCCTCCTGTTCTGCACAGTTTGAAAAGTGCTTGTCTGTGACTAGCAACACCGGCGTTCGGTCGTCCTTTGAACTACATTAAGCAGTTGAATAGGATGTCCGATGTTTCACCAGAGGAGAAGTTTAATTTCAATTGTTTGTGGAAGAGGAAGATTTGTTGAGTTGTTGTTAACTTCAAAGACACATTTTCATTTCTTTTGCAAAAGTAATTGACATTACGCCAGTTGTCAATCAATACCCTTTAAATAAAATTTAACGGTACGTTATAATCACATGGTCCAATTGATTTACTTTAATACCTTTGCAGCCTTCGACAAACAACCATGAGGAGCGATCTCTGATGTGGCGTAATGTCATTTGCATACACCTTGTTAAACGAAAACATTTGCAACTCTCTCATAAAGAAATAAATAACACGTACATACACCGTACCACAACATGTTACATTTCAGCTTCCTGGAGCAACTAACTGGCAGAAAGCACATCCGGTCGTGGGCGTTATTGTCACATTCCTTGCTATATTGAATGTAAGTGGATAGATACTGTCTAAACTTGTATAAATACGGCCTTAACAATTGCTTTTTAAAAAAATAAATAAAAAAAAACCGAACTAAAACGAAATCAAAACACAGGGACGGATTGATTCTGTAGACGTGTACAAAAATATTTGAAGCATTTAAAACCTTTTGTTTATCTCCCCTAGATAGGCATAAACATTGTCATAGTCAAATGCTGTCCAATCGGAATCCTCGTTTTCGTTGCTTGAGGCTATACTACATAAACGATACAACGACAAAGGAAAGGACCAATTAACATCTGAAATTAGCACCTCGTAGCTATTTTATTTTATTTTATTTTCCAGTTAAGTGTTGTGACGTATGCTCATGGTCTTTCTTTTTTTTCTTTTTGAGTTTCATTTATGTGGCATATGTGCTTAGTGGTTTCTTTTTTGTTGGCTTCCATTTCCACTTCCAATATCCTTTTGAGAGAGAGAGTATGTTTGAGAAAAAGAAAGGTTTATTTTTCTATAACGTGTGGTTGTCTTTTTCTTTTACAGCCATGTATGGCAGCCTGTCGGCCACATCCAGACGACAAATACCGATATGTGTTCAACTGGGCTCATTGGTTTGTTGGTACATGCGCACAGATTGTTTCCGGTAAGGACGTCATTTTTATTGCAAACATGTTAAACTGAATGATTTCTGTTCGACATTTTAATATTGAGCAATGGTCCATACGAATATGATTCAGGCTCTTGTAATTGATTTATGTACAATAATCAAGACCAATCGAGAGTTTAAAACGGTGTGATCTGATTGGCTGTGCTTAATATTAAATACCTCCATTGGTTAAAGTGTATAGAGCTTTATTGGAAGACATTTGAAAAAAGTTTCAAAACTGAAAAACAATTATGCTTTCATATCCATTAGATCGTTTTCACTTCAGTTTTAACAGAAACTTTCTCTGTGATTTATTCGACATGCGAACTGTCCATTTTCATACAAAAGTATTCTAGAACACCCTATAAAATTATAACAATCGTCTATTTTTTGACGATTGAATCAAAGTACATGGAACCCATCCAAATTTTTAATTTGCAATTAAGGCAGTCTAGTATCATACTAAAAACGATGCAAGTAATTATTTTGACACCAAATGACTGTTAGAATATAGATATGTACACTTAAATATCTTTGACAATGACAAAAATGACGTAAATACACAATAACTTTAAAAGAGGAATAGGATAAACAAAAAATGCTTTTATGTTATAATTTCAGCAATTGTTATGATAATTGGGGTGACGATTGCACGTGCCTCCGTGCCCTTCTACTGTGTTTGGATCCTAGTCGGTTGGGTGGCTTACCAGATTTTAATGGAGCTGATATTAGAAATCTACGATTGCTGTTTCTACGACAAACGTAAGTGCTGACGTTAACATTTTGCCCGAGTAGGACCCCGTTATGCCTTGGTCCCACTGAGCTTTTTTGCATCGGCGATTTAGGCCTACTGCCGATTAAATGATTGGACATCGGAAGGCATCGTGAAAAGGGTCTTCGTGGTCTAGGGGAAGCTTTGGTGTAATCCTTATAAAAGTTATGAAATCTCTAGTCCCGATGCCTCTCGAAGCTAATTTATTTAAATCGGAAGTGCATCGCCTGGACAAAAATGCTCAGTGGGATCGATGCTTCAAAGAGGCACTATATATTTTAGAGAAAAGAAACAATTATATAATTAATATATCAATATAGTAATTAATACATTACGAACTTTGTATTGAGTTAGTCTAAATATTAAGCTCAGTGAAGAACAAAAACACTGAAACTGGTCTTGTTCTTGAAACAAACATTTACCTTTGCTCTGAAGTTTAGACCAAAGCTTGTAATGTACGGTTGGTGGACCGTCAATTAGCTAAATAATGCTTAATATGGACTATCTACGTTGGGTGAGATAAAGAAAGATATAGTATAACAAATATGAATATGGTGATTCGGTCAAAACTTATGAACTAACCTTAATTTAAACTGTCAAAAAAAACCCGGAGATATATTAAAATGTATATACCAAGTGCCAACAGTGTCGGCGAAGTGTGGCTGTATTTTGGTATTTTCTTTCTGTTTAACCATTCTAGGCAGCTATTACTAAGAAACAGGCGTCATACTCACTTCCCAAACGTGATCGTCTTCATAATAGCACTGGTTATTTTAAATCTGTGTCCTTTATATCGACAGCTGCCATGTCCGTCGCCATTTTGCTTCGGTGAAAATTCGAGAAATTGCTTTTTTAAGTGTATGCTGTTTCACGAAAAATATCTCCCGAAATGTACCATAGAAATAATGCCTCGGTGTTTTTTCGTCTCTGAATACGGCATTGGCTGCACACGTAGATTTTTGTCTGGATGTTCACTTTCTTTTCCAGGTAAATATTACTACAAAGACGGTTCACTAAAGGAGCCACGTGGCAGTGTGTTCAAGAAGATAATGCTCGGATTGCACGTGATTATCATTACAGGGTTCACTGCCGTATGCATCGTTGTTGTTGTTATTCATTAAAAGTGCTTGGACTGAAAAACGCACCTGTTTTCCATAACATATCTTCTAAGTTATGATTCTTTTAAAAAGGGGGGCAACTGCTTGATGAATATCTTTGTAATAAGAACGTGCTTTTTCTATACCGCTATTTTGCACTCCAAAAACTTTAAATGTGTTATTTTGTATATTACTTGTGAAACATGTAGAACCGTAGAATACTTTATCAATCATATAGATATAACCATGTATGGCAGTTCATTATTGTGCCATATCATATTATAGAGCATCGTCGGAACCAACATTCGATCTATTAGGTTTACTACATGTGTGTGTTATACTTAAATTCACATTATTACTCCAACAACTTTTTTTCGATCATCCATTACATATAATGAATTATGAAACCATTTGACTGTTTCTTAATAAATGACCAGTACTCGACGATAGAATGTTAACTTTGTCTGTCAAAATAGAAGACCAAATATCGTATTTAGCAAATTGTATGGTGAACAAAATATTCATTTTGCAAGATTTGCATCCATAAGACTTTAAAGCATGCATCTATTGTTTACAAATTGTCATTTTGTCAATACACCATCTGGATGTTTTATTACAGTTTCTTTCATTTAATGCTGTTATGTTCCTTGGGTATCCGACAGTTGTTACAGAGTAACCAGTTAATGTATGATACTTCAGCAAGTTCTAATTTTAAACGGTTTGTTTCCCATAGTCTGCAAGCAAAGGAAAGTTTATTTATTTGCCCATATTTTTTATTGTATTCAGAGAAATAACAATATCGAATATACAAAGTGTTTTAATAGCACAAACATTAGGATAGGAGAATATGTTAGCGTTGACCAAACATCAATCTCATTAAAAACCAATCCAAACATTTCTCCATTCCTTTACGCCGTTAGTTGGATCTGACAACACTACATAACAGTCTATGTTCAAATGGCCTCTCTAGTGTATGTTGTAGGCCTAGTATTACTATTCAACTATTCACCTGTATGTTTAGAAAGTTAAACCTTTCTCTTGTTGTAATCCTACAGTAGAGAACATTGAACTTTCAGATTTGCGAAAGTAGCGATTTGATTGGATGGCGTAAAGTTCACATTTACATTACCCCATACGGAGTGTTGTCAGATCCTGTATCAGTATAAAGTAGTTGAGCTAATGTAAGCCTGATTTAATTGAGATTGGGCCAATCATACAAGTGGATTTTCATGTCTTCACAGCAAAAGAAAATGAAACGTTATGCGGCGAATCAAATGTATTTTTGTAGTCGAAATATTGTTCCAATTTTAACAAATGATAAAGCAGTGTTTTATAATCTAAACCAAATACAACAAATGTACCAACTTACACAATTATTATAATTGTATTCAAAATAGCCTTGTTCTTTCACACACCTTCTTGCTACAAGTATTCGAATGCCAAATGGCTTGTCCTTTTCTACGGAGTCTTTTACATAACGTGAAATTGTATGCACGCATTTATTATCTGAATAAAGTTTCAAACTCTGTAAAAACGATGTTAAAATTGCAATAATTCAACAACCTGTTTACTGTAAAGTGTTTTAAATAGTCTCTATCTTTGAGTTGTGAATGTTGTTATCTTGAATTTAAATAAAAAAACAGTAAACGTCAAGGTGTTTGAATTTGCGGTCCTGTACATCATTGAAAGCCGCCACGAACATTGCATTCTAAAGTAAATGAATATCGTATTACAGTAAAATGGTAACTAATAGCATCCCAAACCACGTCCAGTGCCTTCATTGACTTCTACATATAGAAGATACACGTTCGTGGTACCATTGACTACGACCATGATTGAAACAGAAACACACCATGACAAACGTTTGTAGGGCATTTTATTGACATCACAACAAAAACTACTTTTAACTAATAACATCATGTTTGACACCTAATTTTAAAGGATTAAGGATGCGTGTAAATAGCATCCGTAACCTACTGGCAGCTTGTTTTCGGGATTTTGAATTATGCCCGAGTAGGACCTCTGTTTTGACCAATATACATCGTGTAGAGGTTGCAAAAGTCAACGAGTGACAGGTCAGTCTATCTTTAGTGAGCATTTCGTTACCAATGTATGTGTAGTTTTTAAACGTTAGGACGTGTGACAGACTTAATTAGTTTGTAGTTTGTCAAACATGTAGATCTACGTATGCGTATGCACAGGAAACTCGATAATTTATAGCCAATGGGCTTATTGAAATAAGTTGAAATAAACAACGCGAGATGAGTTGATTAGTGAAGAAATCATGTTTAAACTGTCAGATACTCGTACCCGCACATGTTGTGTTTCGCAAACCAATTTTGATTGCAACGTGCACGAGAAGTTACATCTACAATCATACCTGTCAAGTTAGCTAAAATAGGAGTGAAAATGAACCAAATGAACCTTAGTTCAAAGTTAGGTGAACTTGAAATAAAATAGAAATTAATAACTAACATAGGAGTGACTCCACTTTAATAGGAGTACTTGGCAGATATGTCTACAAGTATTCGTACACGCTCACTTCGCAACCCTCCTGTTATCAAAATACATGATCTGAAAACAATATCGCAATTTTTATACACGTACGTATATAAAACAAACAATATGCACATATCTCAGATGAACAAAAGATGTACAACAGTACGGCATGGACAATATTAACATCTTACCAACCAGCAATCATTTCGATGGCTTAGAATTAGAAGGTCATAAGTACCAAATCGATATTTTGAGAAACAAGGAAAATCTGTCTGACATTTACTCTTTACTTTTATTAAAACAAACTTTTACAACTTCAATTTGGTCAACATGACAAGTTCAGATTTTTATAAATATGGGCTCATAAGAAGCGCCTTGTGATGCTTATTCTAAATATGTATGAATCTTAAAAGGTCGTAAGTGGCACTAAGGACCTTCTAATTCTAAGCCATCGATTTCTATAATATCAATTTTGAAATCAGACGAGTAGTTTTAAAGATGTTTTAGACATTTTCCAACTGGTTGCAAATTGGCCAGATTTCAGGGTAAATTTCAATTATTTTAGCTACTTTTTGAAAGGACAAAAAAAAAAGATTAAAAAAAATAGTTCTGTTGCAAGCAAATCATGTTGCCCCGGAAACATGCGTTGAGGTTAGAGTGTATGCCACTTCATGTGCGACCGCGACCTGACAATGGTCGTATACTTGTTTTGTCCGAGATGTCCCAATAAGTCGGTGTACATTTTCCATCAGTATTTGGTTTGGGTCTCTATTCCGCCAGCGCTACTGGTGAACTCAGTCGCTCGGGTTTTGGTTTCCTGTGGCGTTTCCGGTTTGCGTCGGTAGTAACATAAACATCGCAGAGGCTCGCAGAATTGTCTGCAAAATAAATTATTATAAACTAATAAAATATATTGGCTATAGTGCGCCCAGGATAACAAGAAAGGCGGGAAATTTTAGATAAGGTCACACAGGTGGAACAATCAAGCGTCATTAAGTATACAATTGACCGTCTGGGCGCGCTATACTGCCGCAATCTCATAACAATGAGAAAAATATATCAGACGCTTTAACAGAAGACACGTGTTACTATTTTTAGAATGTGATGCTACGTCGTAGATTCTTTAGTAAAAATAGTCAAATTAGCAAAAATAAACACCACTATTAACGTTTCTGGGTGAGGAAATTTGGGCTCTTGGGAAAACAAACGCAATACTTACGACGACATGGTCATGAACAGATACGGATTAATAGCACTGCTGATGTAAGTAAGAGTCTCAAAGCCTAGCCGATATTTATTGCGGCTCGGTACGATGAACGATACAGTGAGCAGCTGAGTAATCAAAGAAGGCCCCCAACAAATGGTAAACAGAGCAACAATACACACCAGTCCACGTACGACCTGTAAACAACAAGAGTAGTAGTCGTTAGACATGTCATGGGGAGCGGTGGCCTAGAGGTAGGGCGCGCACTTCGGGATCGAGAGGTCCCCGGTTCGATTCCCTCTAGACCACTGGTTAATTTCTCTGAGCAAGACCCACAGCTCCACTCCACCATGGTGTAAAATGGCAGTGTCTATTCCTGGGCGCTCCAGATCGATGTTGGCTGCCACACCACAGGAGAGAAATAGTCTCCCGAGGGAGACACGAGTGTAGGTTTCCATATGTAGCCCAATGACCAGGGGAAGTTGAAATGTCAAAGGGTGCTTGAGCGGCCTAACAGCTGAAAAGAGCCCTAAAATTGGTAAATTAACTTATTACAATGGTGACATATCGCTGGTTTAGAATGAGAAGGTCGTAACTACTACATAGGACCTTATAAGTCTGATACATATTTAAAATCTTCATCACAAGGCGCTTCTTATAAGCATATTTTCATAAAATTTGGAACTTGTCATGTTGATCAAAATGAAGTTGCAAAAGTTTGTTACTTCTTGTTTTCTCAATATGTTGATTTTGTAGTTACGACCTTCTCATTCTAAGTCAGTGATATCCATCTATCTACCGGTACGGTCAAACTCCGCAAGGGGACATAAACCGAGAATCAAATCTAATGTCACTTTTGTTACTTTATTATTTCGATTCTCAAAACTATGATGGAAGGGTTGACGATGAGTTACCCGGTAGATACAGTGTACATTGTATTTCATAGACTCCCGGCAAACATGGTCCCCATCTTACAGGGCTTACAGTAACACGATTTGTCGAGCTCTATACTGTTAAAGTAATAGTTAGACTCTCTGCATGGGAAAGCTATGTTCTTGCATGGCATAACGAAACAATGGATATGTGCAGTATTTATTCTTAATTTCTGCGTTTTTAATTTCATTTGACAACTGTCTGCCATATAAAAGTAAAATCAATTCTGAAACCAGCGTAACACTTAATATAAATCAACCAAAGTGGATAAACGAAGGGGCGTTAAACGCACAAAGGGCGATTCAGTAATTCGAAGCTCATCGGCAATATACACAATACGATTCGTAAAGAATTGCACGAGATGCGGACCTCGGAATGCGGGTCCGTATAATTACCTTTTTACGGGCTGTGATGTCATCCGTGTCCTTTTGTGACTGGTCCTTATTCTGGTCGTTGTCTCTGATATGCAAATATTAAAAATATGATAAAATTATTATGTGCCTCGATCTGTAGTTCAGTGGTTAGTTCGCTTGCCGTCTAATCTGGCGACCCGGGTTCAAATCCGGATGGACATATCGCTGGCTTAAGTAGAATGAGAAGATCGTAATTTGCGTCAACCTTATAGGCCTAATGCATATTTGATATCTGCTCCTTAATACGCTTCTAATGAGCCTATTTTCATAAAAAACTTTTCATGTTGACCAAACTGAAGTTAAAAAGCTTGTTTTACCATAAGGAAAGAGTGACTGTCAGACAGTTTTTCTTTTTTTTCTGAAAATATTGATTTTGTAGTTACGACCTTCTCATTCTAATCCAGCGATACATGCCTGCCATATTTCAGCAGAAAGCTGACTGGCAAATAAATGCTAAGCTCGGCATCGGCAGTTACTCTCAAATTAACTTTTTTGTATCTCAAATAACAATTTACTCATTAAAAAAACTGGCTAGTATCGAGATGAAACACGATCAGATTGAATGAATTAATTGATCAGAAAAATGATAAATGTACGTAAAGTAACTCACGATTTGGACTCCATCCCTTTCAGTCGTTTAGCGACGATCGTACTTCTCCACAAAACATGACAACTTCGTCCGTATGTGCACATCATGATGATTGAGGGGAGTGCAAATAGAACACCCGTACAATAGGTGAAATAAAGTATCAAATACAAATCCGTTTTTGACTGTGGAAGGCACTCTGCATACACATGTGATTCAATTTGATAAAATTTCTAAAATAGAATAAGATTATTACAATCAGACGGACGCACGCACGCACGCACGCACGCACGCACGCACGCACGCACACACGCACGCACGCACACACGCACGCACGCACGCACACACGCACACACGCACGCACGCACGCACGCACGCACTAACGAACGAACGAACGAACGAACGAACGAACGAACGAAAGAGCGAACGAACGAACGAACGAAGAACGAACGAACGAACGAACGAACGAACGAACGAACGAACGAACGAACGAACGAACGAACGAACGAATTAAACGAGAAGTGTTAGCTGATAAAATAACAACGCATCTTAGCATTTTGTTCAGTCTTATTTAGTATCGTTTACTCGTTCATTAGTTTCTGACCATTGTGTCACGTGGTTGGTTAAAGTGAAGTTATTTTGCTTACTCTGCAGTTTCAGTTGAGTGCTGCGTTCCCGTACATATTTTTATTTACCTTTTCTTGAGCGAAAATGTATCTTTTTTTAATGCTGTAACGTTATTTTGAATACTAGCTCATGCCTGTTGTTACCTACCAGACCCAGTTTGTCGATAATGTCTAATACAACAATCAGTAAGTATTGATAACTATGTCAGTCTCAGAACCATTCAATGGGCAGCTACAACAGTTTCCATTTCTTACAATAAAAATCCATATTAATATGGATAAATACTAGTATATTATCATCGACTATAACACTTTATTCCAAGGTTTATCCCCGCACATGCAGTATGGCACTATCACCTTACTGTCACGACATAATACACTTAATTTGCATAATTATAATTGTATAACAGTTACAAGATAGTTACAAACGATTCAAGTTCAATGAACGGGGATATTTCTTTTTTATTTAACAGAATACTTAGTATTTGATAACGGATAATGATTTAAACCACAGGAACATGTGTCGTGCTGCTTGAAATTTGAGTAATACAGTCCAGTTAGGATATTTTTCCGTTTATGTGTACCCATAAGATTACAACCGTTGCCAGAACAGGTAGAGTTTAGTTCAGCATTAAAATAACGCAAACATGTTTGTATAAGCTTTTATAATTGGTTTTACACCGTAATAGTGGATTCTACCTCTGCGTCAATGTCATCTTACCCTAACTGGATTTTACGTATAAATACTTCATGTACTGAAGTAACGCTCAAATGGAACTCAGGATAAGTGTCATTTGAGTTCTTCTTACATTAGGGTTCAGTTCCGTCACTCAATGGCCATATGAAAACATACCAACTATTTGACGGAACCGAGAGAAGCTGTATTTAGGGATACATACTACATGTACTGTCTTATAATACTTATTGTAAACTTACTTATTCAAATTGTAAAATGAAGACGTTACGACAACCTGTGAGATAACTGATGAGAAATATCAATTTAATAATTCGCTGGCTTAGAATGAGAAGGTCGTAACTACTACCTACGACCTTATAATACTGATACCTATTTAAAATCTGAACCATAATATGTTTCTTATGGGCATATTAACATGAAAATCGGAAATGATCGAGTTGACCAAAATGAAGTTGTGAACGCTTGTTTTTCAATAAAAGTTCTCAAAATATCGATTTTGTACTTACGACCTTCTCATTCTAAGCCAGCGTATTGTTTCGTAACCTGATTAAATGACATTAGCGGCGAGCGACTATCATATTTAATCTACAGCGGTAATGATGACAATTCTATCTGAAAATGAGCAAGAATCACCCACATGCACAGAAGCACAATATGTGGGCTAGAATAAATCAGATAACGTTACGAACGTATGGTATTAAGTTCGGTTATAAATTAATCGTAACAACGCAATTAATTATTGTAATAAAGAAATCCAGTAAAAATCAAAACTGAAACCATTTGAAAAAATATCGAGTTTCCAAGTAGCGCATGGTAATGAACTGATTAGACAACACGTTTACAATCGATGAAAATATGTAAATTTTTCTCATAATGAAATGTCAAAATTTTACGTTCACAAACTTATAAAACAAACGAGAAAGGTTTTATTTCCATCAGCCGCATCGTTTATTCAAGAAAGATAACATGTCATAATATTTTATTGCACCGATAGTTTGACGGCCAGTATTGTTTATTACCAAATATTTTAGTTAAAGTCACTTGGGAAGATAGCACGTAAAAGAAAGCAGTGACCGAAAGACTTCTACCGCGAGCGTCATAGAAATCTACACTCGCGTTTTAGAGCTTAGATGTTGGAAATCACCAGCAGTTTGGTAGAATGCCTAATTATTAAATCAGCTAAACAGGGGAGTGGCAAAGTATGATAAACACAGAAGAACCACACTATTGATAGAAACTGCGAACATCATTGGTACACTCCTAATATGTATATAATGAAAATAATCGCTCTTGGTGTTATAAATCATAAATACACGTATTATATCGTATTGTATATTCTCCAGCAGGACAAAAATACTTCTATAAATGTAAACAGCATTATACGACAACAAGCACTAGGCTTTTAATGAAAAAGTCATTTATGGACAGTAAAATTATATATTCAGTTTGAAACAGCGATATAGCATGGCCTATTTTCTGTTCAATAAACTACATTAAAGTGCTTTTATACCCGTTTCGTTACTTTGTGCCATTTCGTTTAAAAGCTGCACTCTTCAATCAGAAGTTATTAAAGGTTGTTCTATATCCGCCTTGGTCGAGTTTCGTTGATTATTTGACATTTTACCTTACATTACAACATAGCTCTCCTCTCAAGCACAGACTATTGTTCCAAAACAATTCAAAAAAACCGAATTGAAGCCATGAATATCAACACAACTCTTACTGGCCTAAACATTGATGCAGCAAAACATAAAATTGTCTCAGCTTGTAAATAAAACAGACTTGCTTTAGAGGTGGCCTTTTAAATAAGGTTTAACAGAAGCGTTATTTACTTACCACGATAAAGACGGTCGGTAAGGCCAGGACAAGCGAAAGTGTCCACGTGATGACAATCAACTTCCGGGCACGTGTCCATGTGCAGAGGTACTGGACCATAAACGGTTTGCAAATGGCGTAATACCTGAAATAAAACGGACTTAATAATAAACTGATACTTCCAATACAAATGTAATTATCTCTTTTTGCGCAATAACGTTAATAATTAAAATAAACTGTATCAAAGCTACTGTTATTGTGAATAAATACATATTTATATCTTACGCCATAAGTGACAACCCGAACCCGAGTGCAGAAAACCGCATTTTGTCTTACTGTCGTAATAAAGTATATACTTGAACAATATGTTCTTGTTTATTAGCAAAACGGTTGCTTAACAAGGTCATACATTCTAGCGTTTCAAACTTGGGAATCGTTTTCTGTGTAACGTTACGTAAATCCTTAAAATAATTTCCCTTTAAATTATAACCCTCGCCAAAAAAAATTTCAATCGTAACTACTCGGGCATTTCCGTAACAGAAAAATATAGACTGGTACCACTTGTCCTACTCCAAAAGATCTTGAATCGAAAATGAGGCTGTGGGACCAGTTCAGAAAAATACGCACTTTCGTTTGAAAAACGCCGAGGAGTTCCGATTGCCAAAATTGAAGTAAAAAAGCTACTTACCGTTCAAAGCTTATGACAGTGAGTGTAAGAACTGAAACTGTCATGATGAAATCTCGGAGGTAGTAAGTCAGCTTACATGTAACGACCGTAAACACATTACCAAGATGAAAGTACTCCGTCACCTGTTTAGTATACAGTAAAACCTCGTTATCTCGAGGAGTAATCGGGACAGGTTAAATGCTCGAGATAAACCGGTTGCTCGAAATAACCAAAGGGTATTTTTTGATAATACAAGCGCATACTATTTTAAAACTCGTTCGAGATTGGCCGGGTGCTCGTGATATCAATACTCGTCGTAACGAAGTTTTATTGTGCAGTACAACCCTCTGAAGAGCAAATATTGGCCTTTGTGAAGAGGGTGATGCTTTACGAAGGTTAAATTTATAGTAAATATCGGCTTAGGAGAATGGTTAAACCTACTAGTATATAGCCGTAGGGAGTTTGTTGCTTAACGTGGGGTCACTATGAAAATGTTGCACAGTGTACATATTCATTGTAGAAATACATAAGTTTTTTCTCCAGGGCTGCCTTGAACCATAGGAAACACAGGAATAAAAATTCGCAGAATTTTAAAAACTTGTTATAAATAATAAACAGTACATGAACATAATTATAAACATAATTATGATAATAACAACCTGAATTAAGCAATCTCTTAGCAGCCAATATAATATATTTTAGGTCGGTATAAATAAGAGGAACGTTGAAAAATAAAAAGGACCATCGTCGTTTAACCCAAATACTTAAATATACGAAATGGTTTAGTTTTTTATTGTAAAACAATAATGGCACAACGTTTCAAACACTTACCTTGAGTGGTAGACAAACGCACAGTAGAATCATATCCGAACATGATAGACTCATGATAAAACCGTATGTTGGTGTTTTCTGTTTCATCCATGTCGATAAGCCAATCAGGATTAAAATGTTACCTAAAGTTAGAATAAACGTGTGTATATATCTAATCAACACAGAATGGACTGTTGGTGTATTCTGGTGTCTGTTGGCTAAGAAAAGCGTTACATAGCGCTTTCCACGGGACGTAGTCCATGCCTTTCCTATATAATTGTTCGGGAGGTAACTGAATTTAAGCGTTCGGTAGCACTTTGCATAGGCATCGGACATCCGGTTTATCACTTCTATTATATTCATCGTCTGGTTCACAGGTAACAGTATCGTTGAAAAAGAAATAAAAAAAAAATGAAATTAAAAGAACAATTCTCGAAATTTAGGTATTGTCATGGAGGTAATTCCTTGGTATTATATACGGTATATAATACCAACATTTCGAGAATTTTTTTTGTTTTTCAATTTCATTTTTTTTTTTTCAACGATACTGTTACCTGCAGCTGTGGGCTGGTTCACATTACTTCTCGTGTTCATGGGATGTATCTTAACCAGTACAAACCTACCCTTCTATAGGGATACACTGACCTTTCAACATTCAAAGGAAATTCTCAATGTTGTCAAATATTCATGGAACCGACCAGAAATCGAACACGGATCACCGGTCTGCAAATACTCCACATTTTTACCATTCTGATCACCTCGGTTTTTACCAGAGACAAACGGAAATGGCCGAGCTTTTACGAGATTGTATTAATACATGACGTCTATATCAGAGCACCACATTATTGTATTGTTATGATATAACAAGAGCACAGCATACGAATGTCGGACGCTTGAATTTCTTCGTACACTTGACAGTACCTTACTAACCTGCGGGTAAAAAATCTAAGAGAAACAAGTGCAGATAACTCTATAAATATACGCCACAGGGTTACCATCCTTTTCAATATGGACGTTTGACTGCGAATAACCATGTTGAGTTTCAAGTGGATACCTTTGACATTTTTCGATAAAATGACTCTTGAATAAACTGAACCACTGCACACGGTCACATCACGGCGATTTATCTCGACCTATGTTCTTCGGAATGTCTCGCTAAAATAATTCAAAGTAAATAAGCTTGAGTAATACTTACCACTCACCCCGACAACGAAGATCAACGAATAAGCTGAGACCACAGGAACAAATTCTCCCAAGTTTTCTGAAGATAAAGGGTCAACGAAAAACAACTTGAGTTCATTAGCTATGTCTGGTTCGATAGTGAAATCCTCACAGTAGTCGTTGCATCGGCATAGTGCTTCTTCTACTTCACTCATTGGGTACTTAAACATAAAATTCCAGCCGCCATATTCATCAATAATTGCACAAGCCAAGTTAATCAACGAGGGTGGAAATGTTGTCTCGGAGCTCTCATTTTGGACCGGTTCGAATGTCGCATTGATTGGGAACAATCCATAAAGTGGAAACATAGAACTGAGTAGTAAACCACCGAAGGAAGTTGTGACTTCAGAGTCAGGGTTTATACCATTGCCATCGATTCCAGGAGGTGGTTTTGTAGTAGCGTCGCCTATCGGAGTCAAAGATGGTGCAGTTGTGATATTCTGACTATTCTCAGCGTCACTAGATGTTTCCCCAGACACACTATCGGAGTCAATGGTAGGTTCCGCAGAATTAGCACCTAGACCTTCGACTGATGTACTCTGACATTCGACTGATGTACTCTGACCTTCGACTGATGTACTCTGACCTTCGACTGATGTACTCAGATCTTCACGTGGCATTGATGCTCCTGTATTCACTGTTGACTTTGGTCCAGTGATGAGTGCGGGGAGAAAAGAAGTTGTGACGTTTGCTGTTTCGTCATCAGCCTCGTTATGATTTACTGCTATAGTTGCTGTAGGAAGAAACACAAACGAAGGACATAATATATAACAAATTGCATAGTATTATTTTCATCACTCACAATATTTATATTTTCCAAAACAAATACATGTATTGGCGGACACTACCTGCTAATCAATTCGGTGGATCACATATCAGTGTCAAATAACCTGTTTCCATATCCAGGAACTTCGGATTTAAACTTGTTTGAAACATGCTTACAGATACTCATTGTCGGATACCCACGGTCGGTGCCTCCGCTCACCCGATACATCACGTACGTATCGGAGCAGAGGCACCGACCGCGGGTATCCGACAATGACATACTATAGCTTGGCTATTGTGACGGGAGCCTGACCTTTATGCAAGAATATATTACAAGGTTCTTGCTTTGAATATATCGATTTTCGCAAGCAAATCGTGCTTTATTAGCATTTAAGATTTGTGTTTGTATTACACATAGAGTGTCTCCGTGGTAATCCCCGATTATGAAAAGTTGTAAATGTAGACAATATATCGACTGTTAAATTATGGTAATCAATAGGTCAAACTCATGTCAATGTGGCCAAGCTATACTAGTATACGTAAACGTTTGAATTGTTGTCGGTTTTACATATAAAGTTGAACTACCACATAAGAACACTTTTTCATATCATATTTTTTTTGAAATTTCAACCGGCATTTCGTAAGATCAAACGAGTAGCATAATCATGTAAGCATTTGCATTGAACCAAGTAGTTGAAGTCTGAAGATAGTCGGCATTATTAGGAATTCACCACATTTAAACAAATTACAGAAATAGACGAATTGTGTATGCAATTATTATGGCATGAATTTTCGGACTGAAATTGAAGATACTTATTAAAAAAATAATTTATTTTTTCCATCAAATTTGTTGCATTTTGTTGAAAAATTTAACTAATAAGCCTATATCGCTAGCTAAGAATGAGAACTTGTAACTACTACTTACGACTTTATAAGACTTATACATAATTAAAATCAGCATCACAAGGTGCTTCTTTTGAGCCCATTTTCATGAAAATCGGAACTTGTCATGTTGACCAAAATAAAGTTTAAATAGCTAGTTTTACTATACGTAAAGAATAATTATCGGACAGTTATTTCTTGTTTTCTCAAAATATAAATTTTGTAGTTAAGACCTTCTCATTCTAAGCCAGCGATATGTAGGTTATTGGTACTAATAACACTAATTCGTATGATACGTGCCTATATTGTGTCCATATATTATTCATTAATTACAAATTTATCATGTATCTGTTCCGTGCCACACCTAACGATAGGCAACTTGAATGATTAAGCTTAATTTAATGCAACATACATATGGAAGCCTTTGCTTATCAAAATGTAATACAAATGTATTAAACCCCATATTAGTCTTCATTTTGATAAATCTATCGTTTTGTGGTGTATCGATAACGTTAAATGGGAAGCAGTGACCTAGAGGTAGGACGCGCGCGCTTCGGGATCTAGAGGTCCCGGGTTCAACCACCCTCTGGACCACTGGTTAATTTCTCTGAGCAAGACCTACATGCTCCGATCCACTCCACCATGGTGTAAAATGGTACCTGTGAGGGCAGTGTCTATTCCTTGGCGCCGCAGATCGATGTTAGCTGCCACACTCACAGGAGAGAAATAGTCTCCCCAGGGAGTGTCAGTAGGTGGAAGAATCATTCCCAGCAGATGCTTTACTGGGATTTGGAGGGTCCGAAAACGAACACGACAAATTGTACAAAGCACCTCAGTGCTAGAAACACACCGAAACGTGCCAAGTCATAGGAGAGCGCCACAAAGCCTCAGAGCCCCTACGACGAAGCACCACGTTCTGATACGCTACGTTACAATGCGCTCCAATACGATTACTACACACCACGTCCCCACGATCATCACGATTAGATTCCACGACTAACGTCAATATTTCCTTACGCTCACCACGATATATTTCAGTCGTGGCACTCTTGGGCATTGTTGCTGACTGTAAAGGAGCATTAGCTGTGATCGACCTTTGTGCTTTCTTGAAAAAGTCGTCATATTACGAAAATAATAATTGGTATCTTGACAGTATATTATTTGCCAATTTCGAGGTACCGACAGGCCGCGAGCAGTCAAGCCGATTTCTTGAAAGCATACGATAATGCACCAGTCAGTTGCATCCACGGCCCCCACCCGCGGGGCTGGGCGGTGGAAAGTCGGGGAAATTACATCACCCAAATATTTCCCCTGCCATGGTGCACCTTTGTTGGTATGATACGGGGTATGCTTATACTCCTTATGACTACATTTACATTTTCAAATGACAACAGCTCACTGACAGCTATTTTATGGTGTTCATTTTATTAATGTGTTTCGTAAACAAAATCAGAATTTCTGTTTAAAAACCGTTTATCACCTGTTATTCTTTAAGAACTTTAAGAAAACAATGCTAACCATTCACCCTGCCACAAGATGTAATTGAATGTGGTATTCGCCTTTTCAGATTTCCATGTTTCCGGATAATCCAGCACGCTAGTACAAACACTGGTTCCGTCAGATAAATAATTAATAATGGAGAAATGGAGAAAAGAGGTAAATAAAATTATATAAAACACCTAGTTGCCTATAGTCGCCGTTTGTATTTCCCCGCTATTTTGGCGTGGAACAAAAGCTCCGCACTCAGCCGGCAGTGCGAGAACATCGAAAAGTCCGGGACTATTCCCCCGCTAACACCCATCCTTCCCCAGTGTTAAAGACGGGTTCAATTGACTTGTACATTTAAAATTTTAAATATGACATCACAACAACGTTTGACCGTTTATATAAAGATTAAGAAGGTAGAGTGATTAACTCGTAACGATTTCTTTTTTCCAATTGCTTTTTAAAGTATTGTTTTAAACTATCGCAATTATTTTGCATTCTGAGGAGTATTTAGTATGAGTTTAGTGATTTTAAATTACAAATCGAGGCCTCGGTGCAAAACTATGGTAACTATACTAATTTATATAGAGGTATATAACAATGTAACTTAGTTTTGCACTAAGCCTTTGAAATGCTTATCTAAACGTCGAATCATGTTTATTTCCTTGACGTCACGACATATTGTCACTATAATAATTGCGGACATTTCCCCCACGAGATCTGATTAACACATATCTCTCAAAATATACCAATTGCAAAGAAAAGCCGAGTTCAGTGAAGTTTCGCTAATATGACAAGTAAAAAATGTGGTCTTAATAACGAATCGGTCTTAATAGCGGACCTTTTTTTGTTCTAAATTTAATACTTTGGGACCTTAAACTGGCAAAAATCTGCATGATTTAAAAATAATCAAAGTGGTCCTATAAGCCGATTTCTAGGAAACTAGGAAATCCTGGTCTGTTGACAGTTTATATCTAAAGTGCTACTATGGCCTTCAAAAGGATCAGCAAAACGAACACTTGATACGCTCACTTCTATCAAAGTCCCATTATTTAGCTCACCGATCATCTATTAAATACAATGAATTATGGAACCTTTAGGCTAGTTTTAACAAATGACCAATACTGAAGGACACGCTTGTTAGCTATGTCTGTCGAAATAGTAGGCCAAATAACGTATTGGGCAAGTTGTAATTTTTCAACAAACAATCTAGCTGTTTTAAGACTTAATTTAAGTTTAAGTAATTGGATCATACATGCTAAAATGTAAATGTATATTTCTATAATACTAGCACTAGTATATCGTAAGGTTAAACATTCGTTTGAACTTCTTCGTTTTTATGGTTGATATACTTATTAAAATTACTCAGAATTATTGTGAAAACGGTCGCTTAAATTATTAAAACATGTCGCAACCTTTTTTAAAAGAAACAAATATTATCACAAATGTGATGGGATTTGAAGGTCTGTGAAAGATGCCTTTAAGTTTACATATCTATGTGTTTAAAACACTTTCGTGTGTCAATGTGCTTTACTAGTATACGCTTAAGAGCTTGGACATTTACAAGCAATATTTCTATAATTTAAGCACATTATGGCCAAAGTGGATTACCAACAAGTCAAACGTACATGAACATCAATGTAGGGTTAACGCATGCTTTATCGTGCTATTACATCTGCAGAGTCCCGAGGGACGGTTGGTGCCCAAGCCCGTCAGGGCGTTAACGCTATTATAGCATAAAAACAACACTTTATTAGTATGTTTTTAAAAGTAATGACATTTTGGCGGGACATTTTGGGCGACGTCGGGAAAACAAACGCGACGTCGCTTAGCAAACGTTACGTCACATTCAAGTTTTTGTTATGAGTGTCGACTTCCGGTATCGGCAAATATCAAGAAAACAGTGACAATGGGGTTTTGTTTACGTTTATTATTTTACTATTATAGAAAATTGATTAGTAGTTACAATTAGAATGTGAATTACAGTTCATATAACGCTGTAAATCATTAATTTTCGTCGGTTGGGTCCTCAAATGAGCATACTTAAAACTGAACACCAACAGCGCGTGCACGCGAGAATCTTTACAATAACGTACCTTTCGCTCCCCGTTTAAGTATGAGCAAAATCACCGTTTTTATGCTATAATAGATGTTTTAAATTGATTTATGTAATTGTTTTACACTGAAATGCAGAAAAAAATGAAATACATATCTGAAGGAAAAAGCTGTCCAATTCGGCATTAAAACGGTAATCATTAATATATTTAATATATATGATTTTCAACTTACCTCCATTGACGTTCAACTTAAACATTGCTTGTAGTACCAGGCCAAACGCAATCACCAAAACCGCATTACCAAATGGTTGCGTGACAAAATTACCGCGACTCATCGCCACTAGCAATATATATGTGTCCACTACACAACTTGCTTTCAGACGTTTTCTGAAACTAGCCAGTCATTAGTGGCTTTGTTTGACTGATGTTTTCCTATTTATAACAAGCAAGAACTCATCTCCTATTTTTTCAGTCTTGTTAACGACCAATAGCAGCATGAGGATAAATGGAAGTTATTTGATAAAGAATTGCTCTGCCAATCAGCGTCGAGTTTATTGAATATTTTTCTAACTTACATGTATGTATATTAAGCTGACCATAATAATTATGCTAATTCACTGCTCGGCGGAAAGCGCATTATTATATTCGCTGTGGTATTTAATGGAGGCAATTAATAGTACATTGTATGTATACGTATGCAAGATTGGGTGTGATATAGAAAATGAGTCTACCAGTACAGTTCCTACGCCGTATAACAACAAATATGAAGGCAACACAATCATGTCATCTTGGCATTGGGCATAGCAGTAACTATGTCCCTTAGTGTCAAGCAATGAAGTTAGAGAATATAAAATTATTCCTGTTGTAACAAAATAACTTTAAGGATTGTGTGCTTGAAGCGGCCATAAATCGACGAATCCACATCTCACTACAGTTTCTGATACCAGTTCACCCTAAACTGGCTGTACTCACTATGCTGTAACAGTACCATAAAAAAACTGTAGTTATTCCCGCATTTAATTGATCAAACCCACAGCTTATAAAAGATTAACTAACTTGAAATAAAACTTCTACAACGACGACCTATAGTCAAAGTATGACATCACCAGTCTACATGCGCTCAGCCACTTTTTAATTGGTCACATTTCAATAACGTAAGCTACTAAAAAAGATGTGTGAGCACATTAAATCTTTAAATATGTGTAAACAGCGAAAATTAACTAATTAGAAAAGTGGTTTAGTGTAGGTATTTTAGGAGAAACGATAATGTTTGAGTAGCACGGACACTTTCACTGCTGGTGTAGAAGTAATACATAGCACTTGAAGCAAATAAAAAATGAAGGCCTAGCGCATTAATTGGGTAAATATGTAGAAAAAGAGTACAAAAACTGATTATTCTTATTTATAAATGGCGAATAATACAATGTCGTTGATTTGCAACAATAAAAATCACCCGATACGAGACATACAATGCACTATGCCCGGTGTGTTGTTTTGACGAATCAATGTTTTTCTGTCTTACAAGGTATCCTAATCAAAACTTCTCTCAATATTGAAGATCTAGGGTCTAATTAAATAAATATTAGACCAATGTGTAACAACGCCCCTGGGAATTGGGAATAATCAATTCGTTCTTAAAGGTACGTAGAACAATTGAAAATCAATAAATGATCGCGAAAACATGTGATAAAGCAAACGTACCTTGGCCCGACCACTAATTAACTTCTTACCTTCTGAAATATTTATGAGTGTATCCGATGATTGCGTTACATAAAATAGAACCGGGCAGTCAGAGGTTGTGTCTTAGTTATAAAGGAGCTCAAAATTGCACAATTCAGAGCTGTAAGTTTTTTGCGCAATTTTGGGATTTTAAGTGAAATTTTGGAGTTATTGTATTTTTGAACGAATTTCATGCGTAAAATAACAACAACCGTTACCGCAGATATGACTTCAACATTTTTGTTGATTTGTGTCACATTTCTGTCTCTGTCGCCATTTGTGAGCGGAAATAGTGAAGTGAAAATATACGAATTTTCACACAATGCCAGTTTATCGTTTCCCGGACATCGTTTTGTTGACCACGTGATCGAGGAGTTTTCAACCAAGCGTCAAGTGATTCATTGCGCATACGAGTGTCTAAAAACCTCAAGATGTCTTTCGTTTAATTACGAACGTAAGGAACAGTTGTGCCAATTGAATGATGCGGACCACACGGAGTACAACTCCAGTCTGATGCTTCAAACAAATGAAACAGCTTACGAATACCATCATCGCTCAGCGTTTACGATTGACCAGGTAAAGTGAAAACATTACGTTATTGGTGATAATTTAAATAAAATGTGTTTATTCACACCTATGCGCATTCTGTTTAAGATATTACCCACACCGTGTCCTTGTAAGCGATAAACTGCTATGTTTCTTGCTGTTTCATTATATTATATAAGGTCGCCGAAGTATCATATGGATACTAAGCTAAGCAACACACATATGGCCAGATGAACAAAAGAACTTTGGTTATTTGTCCAAACACGATTGTACCTGTAGCACCAGTCAAAAACTTAGCTAGAGAAAAGCTCACAACGATATAAACGATAACAAATCACAAGATCAGCCACGTACCACGGGAGCAGTTCGCATAAGAAAAGACAATCTGCTAAGAAGATTTCAAATAAAACGGGTAAAATTATTTTTATTAAAAAAAACACTTGGTAAATGAGTATTTTAAGATTTGCTAGTCCAGTTTTGGGTTGGATAATAACCGTACCACCAAAAAATACCCGCACACCAAAGTGTTGGAGACCCTGATTTACCTCTTCGACAAAGAATGTCAAACAAATGCTTAAATCATATTCTAAAAGTTCCAATTCATGCGAAAACATCGAGCTAAACACAGCCCTATATATACACAATTTTCATTCAAATACACAAATTTCAAAATTCAGCTCTATTAGTTTTTGCGCGATTTTCGGATTTTAAGTGACATTTTGGAGTACCAAAACACAATCCCAAATATTCACACATTTCATTCACAATACACAATGCAAATAATACTCCATCACTTTCGGATGATATTTGTAAAATTCTTGTCACGAAAACAGATATCTTAGAAGCACTCCTTTTTTCAAACATTAGTAAACATCCTAAACTATTTCATACTTCATGGATTTTGTAATTATTAGACGTGGCTTGGAACTTCATTCTATTTACGGAAATTAACACACACGTTTGTCATAATAAAGACGACATGGATCGCGTGCAATGGTCAGATCGGCGAATCATACTCAATAACAAATGCATTTGTACTTGAAAGATTTCACAAATCCTGAGTCTGATTGTTTTCTGTTTTTTTTTCTCTCATTTATTTACCAGGAAGCTCTTGGACCATGTGCGCTAGATCCTTGTGAAAATGGCGGACGTTGTCTGGATACGGTTAACGCTTACATGGAACGTATATATTTCTGCCTCTGCACCGACGAATGGACAGGGAATAATTGCGAAGTCGCTGGTAAGACAAACTTGTTTATTATATTCTGATGTTTCATGGATTAGTAGGTTATTATGCAGAGTAAGAAACAGATTAAACAGGGATCATTTTACTCTGTTTTTTTTTCAAAAAAATGATATGTTTATTAAGTTAACGACGTTATAGTTTTTTACGTTTACTACATTGCAATGCAAAACGATATAAGCTTCACGGAAGCCATGTATATTTTCGCAGTGGCCTCCATTGATAGGCGTTGTACTGGGCATCGCCAAAAATGTCCATTTTCCTGTGCTTCGTTTGCAAACACGTTGCTGGTTCCTTGTGTAAGGGTTAGTTATGTACTACATGTAATTAGGACACATACCTTAAAACTGGTTAGGAAAATTGCCGTGTACATACTGACAAAGGAGATAATTCCGGACAGTTGATAATTCCGGAAAAACAGTCTAGAAATATCTCGTTTGTCAGTACAGGAAACTGTATCATTTACAACAACAACAACAAAAATACGGAAAACATTTTTGTAACATTTCTTTTTCTTAGAATAGAATAAATTAACCAAAAAAAATGTTTATTATGTTTAAGTCGTTATCAATGAAACAGTTTTCTGTGGCCGAACATAGCTGAAAAAGAATGTTGCAACAGAATAAACAATCTCTGCGAAACGAAAAAAGACACTTTGCATTCAGGCTTATGGCACATATGTTTAATGCAAGACTGGCTTGCTGCAAAAAGAACTGATACTATAGGACTATAATTAGGTTTATAGTATCCAGAGGTAATAGTATACCTAGAGTTTTCGAAGCTCGTAAAACAATAACAAACAGGTAGCTGAGTTGAAAATGGGCTTTATTATGTTAGTTATCCCTTGATTAATCAGCATTATCTGGCGTACATGCATTATAATTGGTGTATCATATGCTAATGTTACTAGTTATTTTGAGCCCTTTTGTAAATTAGTTTGTCAAGTATATCATCCTCCGAAACTAAGTACATTACAGGACATATTTGTAAGCCATATTTCTAACCTAAGCTACTCGCATTATTATGATAATTATCGTTATTATTATAGCAGAAATAATCAAACCAATGTTTGAACTGAATACCCTAACTATTCCACTTTTGTTTAAGCAACTAATAAGGTTGTTAGTGTTAGAAGAAATCCAACCGAAGCAAATTAACTTATTACTACATACGTATAATGCATAATAAACTAATTAAATAACTTCCATAATTTAGTGACATATAGGTCTAGACTTATATAACTATGTCATACTTAAGTAAGGTTTAAAAAATAATTTTCATTATAAACTCACCCAAGAATAACAATGGTGCTTGTTGCAAAAGGTGGTGATAAACACAGTTACGAGTATCAAGACAAAACATAATTGGAATACAATTTGAATAAATCATTACAAAACACAATCATTAGCAATATTGTCAAGTCGTACTGTCATCAGGGTTTTCAATATTGTTTACAACCATTGTTTGCTTTCATTCAAACGCGTTTCGTGAATTTGATTTGACCAAATTTTCCACAGTCTTCTACTTTTAGGTCTTATAAGCAGAACTGTGCTTTATTGTATTTACCAGTCATTAATTATGATTTTAATTACATTTTCAGTGAACCGTATTGACTGGGATGACTGGGAAGACTGGGGACCATGCTCGGTCACGTGTGAGACAGGATGGACGGTACGCCGTCGCCGCTGTATGGACGTGGAGACGGGCGAAACCATGGACGAAAACAAATGTTACGGTCGTCATGAAGAATTCCAGTCATGCAGGATGGATGCGTGTCCACGTAAATTATTTAATTATCTTAAATAGTTTTTAAATTATTTATTATATGATATGTTCATACCGCAGTTTATTAAGCACAATCATGGTGTTTCCTTTATATCTACGCATTTACAGTATCGCCTTCTAGTATATAGTCACTTGAATTTGAACTTGAATACATTTTTGTAACTACTGAACCACTGAAGAATCGATGCGATAAGTGTTATACTTGTTGTTATTGTATTAGACGAATACTTTTGACAAGGGAAGTTGATGGAGTTTTCGCGACTTTAGATCGTTTCCTTATAAAGTAGAAATCAATAAGTAAAAATAAGGCCGTACCGAATCACTTGTATGTTAAGCGTCAGGTCTGATTTTCTGGAACTTAGCTACCTATTTAAAAAAAACAAATCGGTTAAATAAACACTGCTTCACTTGGAACCGAATATTTGCATTTTAACATCCAAGTGGAAATACCCTCTCACTGGGTATTTTAGACATGACAAAAATCAGTAAATGCACATTAGTAACATTATTGTTGGCGTCGGTTTGGTAATTCAAATTATACACAACTTTACCAGAGAAAAATGGCTCTAGCATGAAAATAGAGAAAATATGTTGTTTTTCAAATAAAATGTTTCTTTTTTTTCGAAAATCGACTTCAAAACCTTGGCGCACGTCGACGTTAAGCATAAAAACTATTTGGTATAAACTACGTTATTGATATCCCCTTGTACCACACGCTTACGATGCTGACGTTCCATTTAATGCTTCGCCGCAATGTGCTGCTCTAGGTCAACGTATCTGCATATACTTTCGAGCCTATTATTATTATGTAACATGTAATTGTTCTTTTTTCAGGTTGGGAGGCGTGGTCAGAATGGGGTGTGTGCAGTACTGTGGATACTTGTGGGCGTGGTCAAATGCATAGACACCGGACTTGTGCCAATGGGGGAACACCTGGCGTAGATAGATATTGTCTTGGTTTCGCCAACGATTCGGCGCCTTGCAGGGGAATAGACTGTTCAGGTAGGCTATACATTATCTTGCCCAAAATGTACCCATATTATATACATATTCTGACAAGAAATTGAGCCCATCAGGGGAGAAATATTTGGCTTAAATATGTTACCATATGTTTAACATGGGATGCACCATGGCATTGTCTGTTCTATTTTTCTACTATAATTGATTATATTGTTCGGTTTTGCTAGTTTGCTGTTTTAAACCGTAAAGCAGAACATTGGCTATCGTTTAATTATATTTTGTATCTGATTTGAGGTCTGTTACAGTAGCATGGAATTAATTATCTAATTTTGAGATTACGGCATCACTTGGTGGTCTTATTGAGGTCATGACATAGATAAGTCTGACCAATCCTTAATAATACTAAAATCAAGGCTTTTGTGATTTACGTAAATTACAGAATGTTTCCGGACATACCCTGCAAAATCGAGACATTTATTATCCCTTTACTCAATAGATCCATGATCGATTCACCTGCAATATAATAAAGACGACCTAGTCCATTTTGTTTGAAATGCATATGTCACTTGAAATTAAAAATATTTGGATTTAAGTATTCATCACTTTTGTATATATTTGTACTGATTATGTGTAATCATGTGGGAATAGGTGGGACTAATAAAATGGTTAGTATAAGAGTATCATACAAAAAGTAACAACACATCCGACAGTGGATGAAGCACTCAAAACAACAGCATTGTCGGATACCCACAGTCGTTGCCTCCGCTTTGCTCCGTACATCTTGGAGATGTACGGAGCGGAGCGGAGGCAACGACTGTGGGTATCCGACGATGAACAACAGTTGAACACTAGATACACAGAAGGAAGATACACAAACGAAAAACAGTACATACAACAAGCAAACGCCCAATGCCAAACACAAAACTGAACAAGAAAATGGAGCTAAACCACTTCAAGTCCTACCTTTATGAGTCGAAAATAATTTAAGAATAAAAGTCCTTAATAATCACTATAAATGATAGAAATCGATGAACTGTATCTGGCTTATATTCTGGGCTACTGGATTACAGGGTTGTTGATGATACATGATACCAATCAACATGGTGATGGTAGAATAGAAATACTAGATGATCTAGAGGATGTCGGTATGTCTATATGTGCTGATGATGGTTGGAACAATACAGAGATTGACCTAGCATGCAGGCAGATCGGATTTGAAGGAGCATTCGATGGTACGAAGAATTATTCAATATCATGAAGGTTTCATAGGATTGTTATTTAACAAAAACATACAGTTTTACAATGTTATTGGTATAATCGACATGTGAAATGCCTTTGACCATACATGTACGAAACTAAAATGACTACCATTCCTATGATTACAATTGGTACTTTACTAATCGTAAGAACGCCCAGTGTGTTATATCATGCACATTTTATAGACATTCATGAACAGTCTATATGCATTACTTACTTATTTACTTACTTACTTAGGCCCTTTGCTCCGCTGGCGAGCATAGGCTATTGACGAATTCCCTCCATCTGACTCTGTTTCTTGTACTTCGTTCTATCAAATTTCAGGTATTACCAATTTCTTTTAATATGCATTGTTTGAACAGAAATACACCACCTTAGTCTAGTAGATCGTACATGAGTGTGATTAAATGAAATTGCAAATGCGTCAAACCTGTTGGTTTTTATCAATATGTTGACGGATATATCTTTAATTAATTACGTACATAGGCCTTACCCGTGTTAATCTAGCTAAATTTATCATGCCAACTCAGCAATGTACTTGTAAGTTCCGCTAATTAACCCCTTATACAAGGTCATGCCAACTGGTAGTAAGCTTTATGGGATTGTGTGATACGTTGTTTGCCAGACTTACCTGGATTCAAAATAAATAACATTATTTAGAGATTGTAATGTAATTATCACAGAAAATACCAATCATGTATCACAATGAACACCATCGAACGTCATTCAGATGTGTACCTTGCATGCCTCGATCAGAAGGTTGCTTTTGACACAGTCAGATTACGGTTCCCCGGAAAATTTCTACGCCTGCTAATGTCCATCCATAGTATTTCAGCGCTATCCGTCGATTTTAGGTCACATGTCACAAATGACCAGTGCAGGGGGAGGTGGTGCGATAAGGTGGTGTTTTATCAATGTTCATATACATTGTCTATATAGATGACCTATTTAAAGTTCATGAAACGATCGTTTATGTTCGAAAGTCATGTCTATAAATTCCGTAAACCCCGCCTTTGCCGACGATATGTCATCCTTGTCCCTAAAGTTATATCGCTTGCACTCGATTTAAAATGGTAAACGTTTACTTTTTTAGATTATGTCTTTTATATATTCCAGACGCGTCTTCCAACGTGTATGAAGTGAACAGTCGGGTACCTGCAAGTCGAATGTACAAGCTAGATTGTTTAGGATGGGAGAAAACTATTCAACAATGTCGCCGGGAACTAGCGGAGGACTGCAGCAAACTTGGTGGAATCCAGTGCAGAAGTGAGACAACCATTTATTTCAATTCACTTACTATTTTTGAAAAAGCAATTTTTAAATTGAAATATTTATTGCCGTTGGAAGGATAAGAAGTTCGATAAACGCAGCTGCATGTATTATAATTATATATGTCAGTCCAATGTTCAGTTTTCACATGTTGCCCAATAACCGCGCAATTTGAAGCAATTCGCCATGCAAGATGTCCTTGATTTTTAACATCAGAACTATTCTTTCGGCGTTTTGACTACTTTTGTTAAAGCCAACAAGTGCACCTTTTCGCCAAGTCATCGAATATAGTTAATGAATTTACAGTATGCAGGTGTACTAGGTGACTTCACCGGAAGCTGTTGTTCAAACATACTAGTATGACAATACATCTGTTTACAAGACTCTAGTCTGACACATTTGTCCTGTCAGCGCTTTTACATATGATTCGTAAAACTGAGTGGACTTTGGTTGACTGCTTCTATTTGGTTTATCTGATTTCTTTGATTTGATGCTTAAATGTGTTACCTTCGTACGTATGAATAATTAATTATGAACGCCACAATGTGGTCAATCAAGATATCAGACGGAATATTCTACACTTGATTGTACATAAACTAGGTATTGGGTTAATTAACTGTAAATATTTAATGATTTGCTGACTTTACTTACGGCTCTTTGTGCATATTCTATGATACGGGATGTTACCGGATGTTACCGTTGTTACGTTTGCGGTTATATTTATGGCAATTCTTATTTTGAGTAGGCGCTACGACAGTCTGTAAGGGGTATTTCATGCCCCTTAGTCTGGTCATATATGGTTACTCTTTGGCAGTATGTTACAAGTGATTGCACTGGTGTTTTTTTTTCGACTTTTCGCGTAAATTTAACCTTACTGTGTACATACTTCCGGATATATCAGATTTTTGGCAACTGGAAACAAAGTTTACCATTTGTTGACCTTTAGAAATTGTGTACAAAAACAGGACATACCGAAATTCAAACACATTCAATAAAACTTCAAATTAACAGTTGCTGCGTTTTAAACCTTACTCTCAGCATAGTTTAACTAAAGAATGCGAAAAAACTCAACTAAAGTTGCACCATCGATCCTATTTTAATGTTTTCCACTAACAAAATTGGAGAAACTAGACATGCGCAGTCCATACTCAAACCAGAAATAATGTTATTATGTAGTAAGTATCACAACTAGTATTCTAACGGACGTGTAACTTTAGGCTCACTAGTGTATGTATTTCCAATACAAATAATGAAGTATATAAATGTAACATATACCAAAGGGGTTCGACACGACTAACAAATGAATGATTACATTCGACTTGCTTAAAATATTAGACATAACATTGAGTTGGGTATTTCAGGCCCAGTAAGCCAGTTATAAATCCCTGTCAACATTTAATAAACAGAGATTGATTTTAAGTTGTGTCGAACCCCTTTGGAATATACCACGAATGGGCGATTTCTATTTTAGTTAAGGGAGGTTGGAGCCTTTGGTCCAATTGGGGAGAATGTTCCGTCACGTGTGAAAATGGAACACGCGTCCGGTCACGTGATTGTAACCATCCACCAGCCAATTATGGCGGAACGCAATGTCCGGGTGAAGCCTCACAGAGCAAGCCATGCACCAAAATCATGTGCCCAAGTAAGTGCATCAAATCACGTGTTCAATCACGTGTTCAATCACGTGTTCAACTTATACACATTTATCTTCATAGATTAAACTTAAATAATCAACTTTAATCATATTTATTCATTACCTTTTACACGTTTTTGCAACATAAAGCTTGAATTTATTAGACGTTTTTAGTATATTTAACTACACTATGCCTATAATATCTGCATACTTTTCTTCAGCTCTGTGTGTCTTTTTCTACAAGCTAACTATATCTGTATAATCAGCTTCCGAATTGTAACAAACATATATATGCTAAATGAGCACATATGGTATTTTCACTGACTACGAATGATTGAAGCAATTAACTATCTACACTCATAGCACCTCTGTTTCTCGCATGTATAAAATGAACAACTTTTAACAATATTTCAAATTTGCAAAACGTACTTGTACGTGCTGTTCCATTTGACAAGTGGTTTCCAAAATTTTTCTCTTATTATAACGTTACCCAAAACAATTACATGAGTTATAAGAGGTTAAAGGGAAAATGTTATTGCGCTGCGGCCAGGAGGCCGTTGTGTTTTATATTGAATGGCTGATTGACAAATAGGAGAACAGATAACACTGTTACGGAATCAACCAATGAAGAATTTCATGTAAGTGATGTTATTGAAAATGGACTGCTTTTTTATAAGCATTAGATTTTACAATAACTAGTCCATGTGACAAACCGAATTCCTTTTCTAATAGTAAGATGTATTTATTAAGTACCATGTTTATACTGATGTGTTGCGTATACGTAGGGCATACTTATTAGTCTATATGGGATAAACGTGGTAGAATGGATTCACTGTCAGTTAGGTCAAAAGAATATAGCTATGAGTATCCAGCAATGTGAAAATCTGGATAGAAAATTAACATAATTGCCCGACGATTTGTTCTAACACTCCGTGGAGAAGACCTTCCGTGATGTGTTTTAACATTGTTCTTTTTAACATTTGGTGTTTTATTAACATGTTCATTTATATTGTTATAATCATATATGTTGTTTATTTCACAGTTGGTCAGTAGCCGACACTTCACCAGCAGGAATGTTGCATGCTATTGTACCATGATGTTTATGTATTCACTTATTCACCTTGTCACCTCACAGACTTGTCACCTCACAGTTTTATGTGAAACCAACGTGAACCAACTATATATTACAACTTATACATGTATACTACACAGATACTACTGCTGAGCAACTGCGTAAGCTAACTTATATTGTTAGCACATTAGACATTCACAGTAGTTAGCGCTGAAAGTTGTTGCTTACCATATCAGCATTACTCTGTGGTAGAAGTAGTAAGTGACCTTAATATTGTATATGCAGCTTGTCGTGAACTGTCAACATTGAGCTTTAAGGCTTTTTGTGAATCTATCCTATAGCTTACACCAAACGTCGAGAGCTTCACGTAAATTGTAAATAAATGCATTGTTTGCTTTCCACAGAAGAACAAAATAGAACAAAAAACTTTACCAAGGAATACATAATATATTTATAATAATTGATTTGATCAGTGTTACTTACTAGCATAATAAAATTATTATACAATTTTGAAGTCCGTCAATTGCACATCAACATGTTTTATCGTTAAGCTCTATCGCGCGCATTAATTTCGTCACTATTTGTGATCATGAAAATAAAGAAAACATTGGAGGTGAACAAATAGCAAACCCTAGACATGCCAAGAGGAAATACTACATCAATTCAAACCGAACAATACAAATGATGCTAGATAGCAGACTCATTTGCCATTGCATTATTTGTTAAACACTCAATCAAAATATAGACTATTGAACATACTAATACTAATGCACAGAATTCAGTCAGTGACGCCATTACGCACACAATAAACAAAAAACGCTACATTTTGATAAACGCAAAACACAACAGAAACACAAATGACCAGAGACGTTACTGGACACATCCCAAACAAAACACAAAGCAATTGACGTCATAATAAATTGTACACACTTATCCTCACAGGCACGGCCAATGACGTCAATGAATTTTAAATGGCCATATTAAAACATATTGTTGTACTATTATAACCCTATATGGATAAACCTATATCAAGGAAACATTGTCTATTGTACCTATGTATGGTTTCAAGGTAAGTGGCACCACTTATAAAGCATGTGTTCAAATTACTAACATCTACGTGTAATAATTTCTTCAATAATAAATATTAGACTAACAAACCTATTATTAACCGTATCACTATGTATCAGAACACTTACATACTTAACACACTAGCACTTTATCGTGGATCACTCAAAGATACACAGGGCTGTTATTTTACTTAAAACGTTTACAATGACGTCATAAATGACGTCAGTGATGTTGGAAGAAGAAAATCGTCGATTCCATTCAGATTTTCCTGTACATTATTGATGTTAAAACGCTTTAGTTGATGGTGTTTGGACAACTTGGTCGACTTGGAGTGCGTGTGACGTCACATGCGAGAATGGTACCCGCTTTAGGACAAGAACTTGTACAGGTCCCTTCCACAACGGCGCAGAATGTCCTGGAAGCAGTGAGGATGTAGAGGATTGCTTTCCAAGAATGTGCCCAGGTAATAAAATATGAACGTACTGTTTTATGTATTAAAATTTGGTAAAATCTCATACGACTGCTGGCATTTCTTCGTGTTTTATATTAACTAATGCTTTTTTTCAAAGTTTTCACTACTGTAACAGTCAAATATCCTTAAATTCGAGCTGTGTACTAAAACCCACGCAACGAAATACAATTTTAAAAAACTAGGAACTTGGCAAAGTGCATGTTACTGAAATAAGAAATTCATTTGCAAAAACCTGAACGAAAATAGAAAGTTTTAACGTGGTAATGAATATTTATACTTCTTTCTTTAATTTGCAAAACCTGAAAAAGAAAATAGAAACATGTTACTAAATATAGACACTTCTTTATCTAATTTACAAAAATATGAACGAAATTAGAAACATGTTACTAGATATAGACACTTCTTCCTTTAATTTGCAAAACCTGAACTTAATTAGAAACATTTTACTAAATATTTACACTTCTTCCTTTCATTTGCAAAACCTGAATTAAATTCGAATCATGTTACTAAAAATAGACATTTCTTCCTTTAATTTGCAAAACCTGAACGAAATTAGAAACATGTTACTTAATATAGACACTTCTTCCTTTAATTTGCAAACTTGATCGGAAATATAAGGATGTTACTTAGTATAGACATTTGTTCAATACGTGTATGTTTCATGTTATACTATAAGTCTGGAACAGTTATTTTTTAGAATAAGTTTGACTTCGAACACGTTTGTTTTAAGTTGACGGAGTTTGGCATGAATGGGAAACGTGGGCAGAATGTTCACACACATGTGGATATGGTAACAGGAACCGATCCAGAACTTGTCATGGACCCTTCTATGATGGACACGAATGTCCGGGAAGTACGGACGATGTAGAAGCATGTAACACGTTCTCGTGTCCAGGTATTATAGTTGTCCAACATTTGAATTTTAGCCAATGCAGTTTGTGCTACCCATTGTAGCAAACATTGACTTTTTAAATAACAAACGCGTATGAGCAAATGAAATTTTACATTGTATGCTCTCGGCAAATCAAAACTTCCAGATTGTTGATGAGTAACATCCAGGCATAATAATGTAAATTGCATTGATCAATTAATAAATTATGATTGAATTGGATGCAAAACTAAAAATAAAGGATACGAGTTGTTTGAGGTATTAAAGTCGATTCAATACGTCATATTACAGTTAGTATACATTGTACATCTAATGAAATAGCATTCCCTTTAGGTCAAATTAAATTAAATTGCACTAATTTGCTTTTTTCTTTCAACTAGTTGACGGATCTTGGAAATTGTGGACGCAGTGGGCGGACTGTAGCGTTACTTGTGGCGGTGGTTCGCGAACCAGAACACGTGAATGCAATCTACCCGAGCATGGTGGTGAAACCTGTTCCGGTCCATCAGAGGAAGAGGAAGCGTGTAATGACGATGCGTGTCCAAGTAAGTCTTCACTTATCTACCCACTTAAAATGATGTATATTTCGTCCTTCTATTGCACGTTGTGTGTTTTGCTGCATGGGTTTGAGACTGTTAACATGTGCTCCTGTCTACTAGTGTCAGACATGCCTCTGATGGTGTGTACATATTTATATTGTTCTCTCTGAGTGAATCACATAGTGCTGGTACGTCGTGTTCTCCCGTGTGCTGTTCTATACCATGTGTTTCTTCTACGCCCTTGTCACATTCTTGAATACTTTATACCTGAATCTTAGAACAAACTCTTAAATGCGCTACCCTGGAATAATGCAGGTAAATTATAATTAGATTTCTAGAAGTTCGCTCTGTATATTGCATGTCCTATTACTGCTACGCTTACACAACCCTAATTAGCAACTCTTTTAAGCTCTCAAAAAAGTATATGATTATACGCTTGCATACAGCTTACTTTAATATATTTCTTCTTTAATGTACATCATGTAAAATATTACCTTTCTGTCGTGGCTCTCTCTTGAGAAACTTATGTATTGCGCCTAGTCGCTTTGTTAATTTGGATTTAATTTGGAGTTGATCCAATACCGTCTGACCAAGAACCTTAGATCAAACAAAATATGTGGTTTTATTCGATTTCAATATCAGACCCGACGAGTAAAATCATACCAGTAATAATCAAACCAGTCTTATTTTTCAAAATCGAAATTTTTTCAACAACTGGCCCAATAATATCTACATTTCATTTATCAAGAGGTGTTCTTCAAAAGAGATTGCCAAAAGTCATAAAAATGAAGTGTCATTCCGACGTTTGTTTTTCTTTCATTTATGCTGAAAATAATTGATATAGAGGATCTATCACGAGTTTTTAATTGATATAAATTCATATTAAACGTGTTTTGGAAATTTTATAAAGCGAGCCTTTGGCGAGCTTAATATTTTTTCAGAACGAGTTTAATATAAATATATCAATTGACAACCAGTGATAGATTCTTTATATCGTATGACACTTAAATGCAATTTACGCATCAAATTATTTGAAAAACACGCCCATGAAGCTCAACCTTATATCACACATGTTACGTATAAGACTATACGTATTCCCTATACTAACTCGGATACAAGACAATGCATGTGATAAAAAACAAATAAAAGGTCATATAGACGAAATGTTATTTCGTGAATTGTTCAGTAAAGTACGAAACCATATCGCGTAAATACAGAAAAATACGCAAATGTCTGGGTGGCACTTTATGTGCTCCATATGTTGCTAAATGTATCCTATATGCAGTAAAACATCGTTATCTCGAGGAGTAATCGGGACAGGTAAAATGCTCGAGATAAACGGGTTGCGCTAAATAATCAAAGGGCATGTATTGATAATACAAGCGTGCACTATTTTAAAACTTGCCCGAGATAGACCGAGTGCTCGTGATAACAGTGTTTTACTCGATATGATATAGTTATATGTTTGTACGTTACCCTTCTATTACCTTCCATCCCCTACTCACACTTATCCTTACTCTCAGTCGACGGTGTATATGCTGAATGGGAGACTTGGACAGCGTGTTCGGTCACGTGTGCGAATGGCACGAGAACCCGAACACGTGAGTGTTTTGGACCGTACCATGGAGGAGACCCTTGTCCCGGTGTCCCGGAGGAGACAGAAATATGTGTCACAGCTAATTGTCCAGGTTTGTTCTCTATATAGTTCTCTTTGCTTTATAGAGTATGCACTATTTAGTATTGACTGTTGTTTCTAAATGTTATCCGTATCTTATGTCAAGAAAATAAATTAACGATACATCTTAATTTATACGTGTTGGTGGTTAATTTTCTTATCCGTATCTTAGGCATAAAAGTACGAGTACATACATAATGTGTCTAATCGAACGTTCAGAAGTTTAGGAAATTTTTTGTTAAATCTTTTGTTAAAGTAAGTGTTGTATCTTTAAAGCTATTGGTGAAAATGCAATGCAACTTTAGTATAATCTTAAGATGTATTAATTTTCTAGATGTTCCCACAATAATGTGTTAATATGGCCAATAGTATCAGCATCTTCATTCATTTTCCTTTATTTTATATTATACTAATATAATTATTATTATGACATCATTATTATAAATCGTTACGTCTTGTCAAGTTGCTGCTTTGTTATGCTTAGGTAACTTCAATTACTTGAATTTTACTTTTATTGTATTACAAAGCCGCAAAAATGTTAAATGCTATTTTATTTGCTAAAATCAAGCATGAGTTTAAAATTTTAGATGCAAACATTTTCTCATCATTACTTTGAATGTAGCAATTTCATAAATAACCGTAAATACTCTCTAACCTACAATGTATATGCTTCTCCCTTCAAACCCCCTGCATTGACACCCAATGGAATAATTTCAATTCTCTTGCTAGGGTGATTATGTTTATCCATGTATGAAACACGACCTCTCCTCTCCATTTGAAGATATTTTCTGGTTACAGGCGGGTTATAGCAATTTTTTAAATAACCGAAAATGTTCTCTTACCTCCAATGTATGTGCCTCTCCCTTCAAACTTCCCACCAGACGACGGTGTCTGTAACATGTACAAAACGCGAGCCGAGAGATTGTGTATTAATCCCTTTCATGTTTAATTAAGGAAAACTGTTGTAAAGAGGGGCATACGCCATTCTATTCCAACGAACAATATGTAGATAAGTTGGATACGAGAGTTCAGGCTCATTAAACTCATGCAAATATCCTCCGTTTTGCTTCGTGCCGTTATTTCTGAATTGAATAAGTCATGCAATTAAGTTTAACTCCCCAGTTAGTCGATAGAAAATATGTTCTAGCTTTGTCGAGTACTTAGTACCAATTGACGTTTTTACTATACATGTACATTACTCGTATGTGCTTCAGTCGACGGTGTGTGGGATCCATGGACGTCATGGCAAGAATGTAACGTCACATGCGGCGGTGGCCGGAGATTACGTCAGAGAGAATGTATTGGCCCGTACTTTAACGGAAGGGATTGTGACGGAGAAGTGGACGATTGGGAGGAATGTAATATGTTTAACTGCCCAGGTACGTTATGTAGAACTGCATACTATAACCTTGTAGCGTGTAACACATCATGTTATATAGCTAAAGTACTCCACATGAGCATCTGAACTAGCTTTCTCAAATGCATATAAAATACTGAACTAGCTTTCTCAAATGCATATAAAATACTGAACTAGCTTTCTAAAACGTATATAAATTACCGAACTAGCTTTCTCAAATCCATATAAAATACTGAACTAGCTTTCTCAAATGCATATAAAATACTGAACGTGCTTTCTCAAATGCATATCAATTATTGAACTAGCTTTCTCAAATCCATATAATATACTGACAGAACTAGCTTTCTCAAATGCATATAAAATACTGAACTAGCTTTCTCAAATGCATATAAAATACTGAACTAGCTTTATCAAATTCATATGAAAAAGAAGTACTTGCTTTCTTCCTTTGCATCATCTATAGTTACGACCAGCTCGTTTCTTTCGGGGCGCTTGTTAGTACAGGTTATTCAACACAACTGGTTATTAATATAATAAGCCAAATTACCTCACTATTTGACCGAATATTCTTTGAAGAATGATATAAGGCCCGTGAACTTTGTCGGTGGACATTGATTGTTTTGTACGTCTACTATACGATGTTTAGGACAAGATAAGTCATAGTTCATAATAGAGATGTGCACATCTAGACCTATATGGATATCTGTAAATTTTAAACGTTAAAAACCGAGGGACTGTCTCAAATGAATTTGAATATAATATAAAGGATTGTTGGATTTATTTACCCTCGCCACCGGGATAACCCATATTGGCGAGCATATAATATAAAGCAGACGAATCCAATCATTTGTACTAGTGGTAGTCATACATACCTTTGAGAAAACCCCTAGTACATTAACGGTTGAAAAATATAAAACCTGACAGCCGTCTTGGTGTGCACATCTCTAATACTCTAATAGCAGTTTTGAATAAAAAAGCAGCCTTAGACTTCAAAGTACAAAGTAAATGATACGACTTATAGCTTGCATACGCATCTTACAAGCTTCAATTTTGAGCTACTACAATTTTACGCTGAATTATTCTCTATGTGTTTCATGATTTTGAATCATGTCTAAAAAAGCATCACAAAAGCACAGACGATATAAGAAAGTGGAAGTATCAGATGCGCATGCGTGAAAGATGTACTAAGTCGAGTTTTATCAAAGTTTGCTTTTAGAATTGAAGTGTTTTTGGAGTTTTTAAATAGAGTTGATGTGTTATGATAGACTAGAGTAGTATGATTATTACAAAGATATGTTTATAGATGTGTTAATAGTTGATTTATAGATGTGTTTATAGATTTGATGTATTAACACAATGCTCATTTAGTCATAGACAACAGGCCTAAGAAAATATATCACAAACTACAGTTTTTTCTTTCCAATTTTTTCATTCATTCAATATAAAAATCTAGTACATATTCTTTTATCTGATGAATGGGTGAACATTTGGGAATGTCAAACACTGTTTTTGTGATATAATATCATAGGCCTGTGCATAGATCTACATATAACCAATATCATCACGTGTGTTAACTGTCTTATACTAACCTAGCTGTGTGTTATTTGTTCATATTAACCATGTAACCATGTAGAAAAATATATATCTAGATAATCGCTGTTGTGCACGCAAAAATGGTGGAGGGTTCCATGTAACTAAAATCAAACGTCCATTTAACCATTAACTCACATCGCTTTTAGAGTAGTATATATAAATATTTGGGCGCGATGCCTGTACAAAATCAACATGGTATCATTTGTGCGCAATCGGAAGCGGAAGTATGGAGGGAATGTTATGAATGCTGCCTAGATGATTTCAGTTGACGGAGAGTGGAACTTATGGAGCACGTGGGCTCCGTGTAATGTCACGTGCGGTGGCGGGTACCAAGACAGGTCTCGTACATGTAACACCCCGCTACATGGTGGTGATAACTGTGAGGGGGATAGCCTGCAATTACAGACGTGTAATACACATGCTTGTCCAGGTAATTATATATATCTCTAGAATGTTAGCACAGGTAACTCTATCATTGATAAAATACTTAAACGAAAAAAAATGTTTTTGGTAAAATTTATATTTTGTATTACACATTTGTATATAAAGAAAAATATAATTTTTACATTTTTTCGTGTTTTTTTTTTGTTATCATTGATACAGTAGTTACCTGGGTAAGTTATCGGTCCAATTAAAAAACGCCCAATAAGGTTGTAAAAATTCCGTATTTTCATCGGAAGAAAATAATGTAAGGATAAGGAAATCCTTACGGAGCATCTTAAGATTGTTTGTAAGTACCGCCCTTGGCCATGCTTCACAAATTTATAATTATAACCCACACACAGTAAAGACTTGAATTATCGAGGCAACACTTTTCGGCATCAAAAGTTTGTCAGGTCTTGGATCCGAGCTACTTAAAACATCTCAAACGACCGTTAACACTTACTCAGAACTGCTAGAAACCGAACTGAAAAAGACCACGATAAATAGCACTCACATGGACAGTCTTGGCAATATTGAAGTCGGCGTTATTATACTCTTTTTATATTGCTTTAAATTCACCAGGTATTAAATTAAGTGAAAAAATACAAAACCAAATTGTGCGTTTTTTAAGTGGACCAGTTTTCATGTTTATAAACAATTACAGTCTCCATCATTAATTAATATGCTCATAAATCGTTTATCTCATTAATTAAGTAAGATGATACTGAACTTACTGCAATATATCAGTATCACAAACGAATAAATTGTTGATCATTAGAAAACATGACTGCTAAATTCTGGCTGTAGTTTATACCAAAACACATCTACCGTAAACTTTTGAATAAATGCAAGCAAGGAAAAGTAAAAGGGTGTATTTTCACCAATCAAAATTGTAGCTTAAGCTACATGTGAGTATTGCTTACGGATCAAAACCAATCTTGTTGATTTGGCTCAAGTCCCACCAATTTTCAATATGTCTTTTTGAAAGTTTGTTAAAAACACGAGCGAAGGTCTACTGTATTTTTATTAAATATATTTTTTCTAATTTTAAGGTTCCGTTTTAATCTCATACTCTGCAAAAGTTCTCATAAAAAGGCTGTTGAACCGGTTTTACCTGTGGTTTATCATTCTTTTCATTGTCTTATGTAATTTTATCATATCAACAAATATTATATTCAGTGGACGGAGAATGGAGCGAATGGGTATCCTGGTCTGATTGTTCAGTTTCCTGTGCAGGGGGTACCTCTACACGCTCGCGAGTTTGTCATCAACCACTCCATGGTGGTGAGACATGTGAGGGTGCTGCTAATGGTACCAGGGAATGTAACACACAGGCGTGCCCAGGTATGCATTATAAACTTTGTTCTTTGTTGATAATTATAATAATTTTAATACGATTTATTGACGAGTTCATTTGGCAACTATACGTGGATAAAATACAGTACTCTTTAGCGACATGCACAGCGTATGTTTATGTGTAGCAACCATGAATACACTATATGGACCCGTTTTATCAATATTCTCTCGATAGTTCATTCGGAAGATAAGACTTGTTCGTACGAATCTTCTTTAAATTGATGTCTTAACGTGTCAATATAAAAAGTAACGCATTGTGTTCCGTAAATGTGTAATAGTCATACTTCGACGGCACCATACTGATGGAAGTTTATGTCAACCACCAAAGTGGCCTTATTCGGCAACGCCGTAAGTCAAAACTCATACTTAGACTTTATATTACCAAATGTTCAATTTGCTCTAATTTTGTTATAAATGTACCGATTTTGATATAAATGGGTATCGTACTTGTTCAGTGGGTACCAATAAATGATCGACATACAAAATTTCACACTGTTAAAACTTATTGCAAAGAAATGGCAGTGCTTATAAAAGGAGTCACTTTTAAGTCTAAATCTGAGTTTCAGTAATGTTGCTGAATGAGGCACCAGTATACACATAATGGATTGTGTATAAATTATAAGTTGTGTCCATACTGATTGTGCAATGATAATAGAGCACTAGACCAATCTGGGATATATACCTCTGTTGGTCAGGTCATGTCTTACATGTACGAGGGCCATTCAAAAAATACGTGGACAAATTCGATTGTTAAACTATTTATCATCCGAATGTTATCAAATTTGGTAGAAACCAGGTTCTACCTATAATGAATTCAGTGCATATATTTATCACGAAAAATATACGTTATATTCTAAAATATTGTAGTTATAGCAACGGAAAATTGAACACACGGGGCAACTCATCGATTTTTCCGTAGAAAATTGGTGTCGATTTCGTCGCCCAATCACTTACATTTAACGGTTCTGAAACTTTTCGAGAATTCATGTGTGTATCGTTTGAGACTATGTAGTTCTGTGTTTCAAATTATGACGTCCTATTTAACACCGTTACAGAGATATTGGTTATCGTACAAAGTCACTCTTAATAGCAGAAAGAAAACGTGACGTCACGTTAAACCACGGACCACGCATAATCCTGAATTTATGTGTTGCGCTTGGTATAAACACACGTACTTACTTGAATCGTGGCCGGAAATTGGAAATTTCGCCTAGAGGACGTACCGGAACATCATGTAAACATACAGCGCTGGTGTTGTTTATATCCCTTAATGTAATCAGCTTAAACACCAGCTTTAACATGTCCCCCACAGTCCAAATTTCGCGTTTCTGAACGTCAAGACTTTGATATTGGTGTGGTTTTGATACGTGTGTATAAACCTCGAAACAACAAATGAAATCATGTATGCTATTTGTTCTTTTTTTGTAAGTTTAATCTGGCGTTGTAAATTAGTCATTGTACAGAATGGTTGGTGACAGAGTAATATAATGAGTATTATTGTTAGCATTTAGAAGATGTTATGAGGTTACCGAAACCGATGACGTCAATAACGACGTCTGGGCTTGCCCCGTGGTCACTATAGGTACAATACATAAAACATGATTCTCACTTAACCGTCGGTCCGATTTTAATTAATCTTTAGGATTTTTGCGAATAAAGGTGGTGCTGCAACATAATAAAAAATCATTGATTTATCTGAAAAAATAAGCTAGCAAATGGATTTGTCTACGTATTTTTTTAATGCCCCTCGTACTTGACCATGGTCGTGTCATCCATGACAGATATATAACTGTTGCCCTTACGGAGGAGCGAGTCAGTGCTTGTTTAAATGATCACATTTTAGATCCAATTATCATTGATAGGACAATAAAATCTGTAATATCATGTTAACATGTTAAGATATATTGCTCGTGAAATTGGTGAATTACTGGTTAATTATCCAGGAACATAAGTTAATTAAGTCAACTGATCACCCAACTTACATTGCGGAAATGGCGTATATGACGTCATAATAGTCACGTGACACAATTTATATGGTGAAACACGTTGTCAATTATCATTAGTTATTGTCGTTTTAAATGTATTTGTTACGTTTCCATTGTTTTCACAATCTTTGGATTTTCTAATTAAAAGAATATACGCCGTATCATATTTTATTAGACATTAAATTTCTTGATTGTCAGAAGAGTATTGGTAATACACACCGGCTTGGCAATAAATCAGCAATATTTATGAAGAAATTCAATAAGTCAGATTTAATTAAGAAATCACCCAGATGTCCCTGTTTTAGACGTAGAAACACGATTGTTTTTATAGCACTGGTTTGTCGTTGATACGACTGGTTTGTGTTAATAACATTCAGCGCCCTCCAATAGACTTATAAAATACTATATTACTTTATTACTTTATTACCAAATATACTACATAAAGAGTACGTTATAGTGCATGCATTTGAAGACGAATATTAATTGCTGTAAAGTCAAGATAAGCATATTTCTTTTAAATGATTAAAAAAAATCCATTCTGATCCATTCAAAATTGCTTTATATAAGGTACATATCGCTGGCTTAGAACAAGAATGTCGTAACTACCAAATCGATATATTGAGAAAACAAGAGAAAACTGTCTGCAATTTACTCTTAACCTATGGGAAAACGCGTTTTTTAAACTTTATTTTGGTCAATATGACAGTTTCAGATTTTCATGAAAATAAGCTCATAATAAGCCCCTTGTGAAGCAGATTTCAAAAATGTATGAGTCTTATAAGGTCGTTAGAGGTAGTTACGACCTTCTTGTTCTAAGCCATCGATATAGGTACATCTTCGATTGTATGAGGTACATCATAATGACTTTTCGTTGAAATATCTTACTTTGTCGCTTTTGTCGCCCTGGTTATGGGATTCCTGTTTGGACGATGGGTGTGTTGCACATCTGGCCATTATATTATACAAACGTACATGTATATTTAAAGCAATTTGAATGAATCGACTACCGGGGGTATTTTTTAAGTCCCTATTGTTCAAGAGAATATGTTTTGCAGTTGGTCAACGATCCGCTATTCATCAAATCGCAATTGATTAGCATTATATATATGTTACAAGTAAAATTCTTTTAAATACAATTGACGCACCTTCTTTATATAACATTTGGCCCTATTATATAAGCTCATAACGAAATCAAACAAAACACACGAATTCCATGCAATTCTAAAATAAAATAATGTCTTGCATATCGTACATAAATCCAGCAGGCATTTTCGAGTATGATAATTACATAAAACTTAATTCCAAGTAACAATTAATGCGTTCGATTATCATTATTTAGTATAATTTCGTTCATCTACATAATGCCATGATGATACCGATTCGGATAGTTCATGTGATCAAAGTGCTAAACGTAATGCAGGAACTTTACTGGGAACAAATCACGTCAACAAACTGATACCCTAGAAATGGAAAAGAAACAAATCAAAGCATAAAGAATGTACATTGTAATTATCTGAAAACATACATATTGACAACACTTATCGTTTTTTATTCTGTTTAATACCGTAAGCAAGCTTTTTCATAGCAGTCCGAAAACTGAAATTCTTAAATACGATAACCACGTGTTTGGCGCGGAAAGAAAGTATTAATCCATGTGTTCGTTTTGTATGTTTTCCAAGTTCATTGCAATGTGTTTACTTTGCAGACATTCAAACTGCTTCTGTCTTGTATTTTCAGCTCGTCTGTGTTCGCTTGTACTGTTATTTGAAGGGTTTGTCAAAATAAAACCATAAAAGCGATGTGATATGTATATATGTATACTTATATATGTGTGTTATATATGTGTATAAGTGTTCTAACCAAACAGTCGATTTCTAACCAATAACTTGTTGTTACAGTATAATGTCGTCACAGAACTAACCCCATACCGTCACCCTAACATATATCCACTATACTGTTGCACGGTTCTATATTGAAACCAACTCATACCACGCCTCTGACAATTAAGTAGCTAGAGCAAAGAATGTGATTGGTCTATCGCGATCACGCGGTGACACAGTGCCATCCCATATTGGCAATACAATTAAACGGGACGCATCTGTTGAACTACAAAGTGTCCTTCCGTGCAATCGAAGGAATGATACTATCTCTGGTTTAAAATAATATTCAAGTATTCCTTTGTATACAGTCAGTCTTTTAACTTCCTAGACTAATGTGATTTTAGATTTATTTTACATATTGGCTTGTTTTACGGTTCGAACTGGCGAATGTCCGTATTGGCATCATAGAAAGCCTAAATACTTAATTGCAAGTTCATGACAAATTCGAATTAAAGAGACCCAGCTATACCTAATTTATACGGATGCCATATATTTATATTGTAACTGAGTTCTACCTATTGTAGTCATGGGTAAAAAGGCTTAAAATTGTTTGTGGTGTGCGCATTTTAGTGGATAGAAATGATAACTTATAATGCGATATAACTTCAGTCAACTTTCGTTACAACGACCATATTTGTTGCTTTATTGGTGCGTTGTATTACGCTTAATCATAGTTATATTGAAATATTTGATTCGCTTCTACCGGATTTGTTTCGTTAAACCATAGGAACATTCCGATACAGCAAACCTGTTATAATGAAAGTTGACTGCATACAATATGTATTTTGGAAGTTACCAAACAATAATTTGTCGTTTGAAGCCTAGCAATATAATATATAGAAATTGTAAATTAATATATATGACCCATTTCAGTTGACGGCGTATGGGAACTGTGGTCTAACTGGACCGAATGTCCGGTCACCTGTAATGGTGGCATCCAGACACGTAACCGTACATGTACCGGACCGTACCATGGCGGGGCTAACTGTTCTGGGGAGGCAGATGAACGGAGGACCTGTAATGATGATAATTGTCCAAGTATGTTACATGATTCCATAAGCACTTTCGATATCATTTTATCGTGTTTCATAACTTGACAGCAATTGACATTACACCAGTTGTTAATCTATATCCTTTGAATAAATGTTAACGGTAAATTATAATCACATAGTCCTATGTATTAACTTGAAAACCTTCGCCAAGCAGCCTTCGACGAACAACCAGGTGGAGCGATCTCTACACTGGCGTAATGTCAAGCGTTAAAAAGCAGAACATAATATATTATTGCATAGATGTGTACTTAACTTGTACACGATGTTTTAAGAATAGTTGGGTACAAAACATACAAGCAGTTTGTTGCTTTCGGTAAGAGCAAGACTATTGATAACAGAAAAATGGTAAAATATTAAATTGGGACATGGGAGACATGTGTCTGACTACAAAATGAAAGAATACTAGTTGGAGAAACGATAAAAACACGATTGAAACTATAAAAGATCATAATTTTATAACCTAAATTTGGTTTCTTTTTCAGTTGATGGCATATTTACTGAATGGACGGTATGGACGGATTGCAGCGAGACGTGCGGAAGAGGAAGCACACAAAGAAATCGTACTTGCTTTGGTCCCTATTTTGGTGGGGTCCCTTGTGACGGACCTGAAGAAGAGGTCGAATATTGTTATCCTAGCAGTTGTCCAGGTATAAGAGTGGGCTCGTCACAAGGATCAAACACTTACAGACACTGAACCCAACCTTGACGTCTATTTTCTTACTGAATACTTTTCCCATTTCGACACTACACACTACTCCTTGAGTCTCGTTTCAAAGTAGAATCAAGTCCTTTCATGATTTTAAGTATAACTATAGACACTTCATGGACACATCATGGACACTTTTTACCCAAACTCCTCTCTATCTATACATATGTTTTAGTTTAAGAATGAATACTTCAATTAATAATTACTAACGGTTTCCATGTTAAGTTTATTTGAACATATATTTCAGGAACTGTAAAAACTTTATTCAACATTTAATCTACAGTCACCGTGTTACATATATCACTTCAGTATTTAAACTAGTTCGCAACGGACTGTAAGACAAGTTTGAAGCGTCACATAGTACTCCTGGCGCAAAAATCCCCTGACAACATAGTTCTCAATATATTCGAAGAACTCATGAGCAGCATCGTTTCTAACAACTTTAGGACCAAAAGAGAAGTTAAATGAACTCATAGCTAAAATGTGTTATGTAACAATATACAAATGTAGAATTAAAACCTTATTTGATTGTTTAAAATAGTTTAAAAACCTCATAGCTGATGTAGATAAGTTTCAATGTTCAAAGTTTAATATCCATGAGGCTCTTGGATGTAAGAATCCTGCAAACATGTCATCCCTCCTTGCAATGCTTTATATGTCTGTAATACAGTACCCGCTTCGCATGCACAATGTAAACCCATGCCAAAAACCTGCTGTATTGTAATTCACTTAGTGGTAATTTCACATACTAGTGTCGAAAGAACCGCAACCTATGGATGGTAAGACCAAATAGAAATATGTATGGCGCAGATAACATGATAAACTAGGTGGGGTCGGTAGGTTAAACAGTATTTTGTATCTTATTCGATATTTCGCTGACTTAAAAGCACTACTTATGACCTTATAAGACTCATAAATATTTGAAATCTGCATTACAAGGCGCTTTTTATGAGCCTATTTTTCATAAACAGTTGTTCTTGTTTCGTTAAAATATTGATTTTGTACATACGCCTTTCTCATTTTAAGCGTGCGATTTATCTGGATATTTTGGTTAGGATAATATTTTCAGATAACGCCTGACAATAATTCCTCTAGTTGGGGATACGTAAACAAGATTTTCTCATTTCTTATTTCAAACAAACTACAATAATTAAGGAAAGGTCTGTAATCGGAATATGTTTGTGTTTTGTTAAGAATATACTTATAGTTTTAAAAGTAAACTAGGGTCGGGATGAAAATTTAGTGTATGTTAAGTTATCTGAACCACATATATTTTTTATTCGGTCAAAATGTATTGTAACAGTGCGATCTTTATACTGATGGTTCTTTTGGGTAAGCTATATTCCATGTTTCGCCAAAACCGGCACACACTTAGTATTCCCAGCTTATATATGTCGTTGACAAGTTGTAAATGCACTAGAAATCTTCAAATGGCACAGGGGATTTTACAGGTAATGTTTCTTAGCAAACTGTACACTTATTAACTTTACAACCTTGTCGTGTATTTTAGTACACGGTTTGTGGGAGCCGTGGTCTGAATGGACGGATTGTAGTACTTCTTGTGAGAATGGTACCCGAACCAGAGAACGTGTATGTGATGGACCCTATTTTGGTGGTGACGAATGTGCTGGGTCAGCTACTGACGTTGAAGATTGTTTCTTAATATGGTGTCCAGGTAACATTTCGTCGTTTTTGCAAGATTTATGTAAATATAGGATATATCACGAGGTATAATTATATCAATTGACAACGAATGATAGATTCTTTACATCATAATGACAATAATTACACGAAAAGACATGTTTTCCTGAGAAAAAACACGCTCCGTTATGTAAACGTCACCAAAATAACGTCATTTTCGGGATATAACGACCTCATTTAAGAGATAAAACGTCATTTAAACGTTATATTACACGTGTTACGCATAACCATATACATACTCGTTATACTTACCCAGATACAAGGGACAAAGTGTGATATTTAGTATAATTGTTACTAATGGTGAAAGTAATAAGACATTTCTGAACGAGACAACAGGTATTGTCACTCTGTTTCCTTATGAGTTGAATTAGTAAATGCTCTCATTTAATTGCAACATTACAATGTACGTATTGATACTAATAGTTATAAAGCGAATCATAATACAGCACCGTCCGAATAACAATAAAGAAGTGTAGCAAACGTATATTGCAACATGTGGTGGCCCCGCCAAAAAGAAACGATATAACAGTTCGGCATTGCTATTTAATTAGCCTGTAATATAACAATACTCCTACAATGGAAACATATGCCTTGGTCGTTTTGACTACTGACTGGTGTCAGTATTGCCTTTTTGACACTTATTTTCGTTTGAAAGGGCTTTGTATCTATACTATTTATATCATAAACACTAATCGGTTGTGGAAGTATGGCTATTGAACTTATGTCAAAACAGTCGTGAGTAGATAAGTAGTATACTGCTATATGTTATTTGTTGTATGTAGTTGATGGTGTTTGGGAGGAATGGACTGCATGGGACACGTGTCCAGTAACATGCGGCGGGTCTATACAGAACCGTTCACGCACATGTACAGGACCATTCCATGATGGTGATGAGTGCGATGGACCAAACGACGAGTCACGTGATTGCAACACACATCCATGTCCAGGTAAAATAATAAAGTTCTTAATTATAGCATTGTTCATTTAAACATAAGTTTACATTGTACAGCGTTTGGGATTATTTGCCATTGCAAAAGCATGTTTGATGGATAATTCCTTCGGTAGTTCCATAAGTCTAGCTTGATGACTATCCTTTCATGTACATGAATTAACATTCAAATACTGTTTTTGAGCTCTTTGATTCTCTTAACATAGCCTACATTGTAGTTGCACGCCAAACTGATATTCAAAAACATGTAAAACCGTTCGCTGCTGTTTATGAAAGGTGAAGCACTTGTCCGTTTTCCCGAACGCCATGAAAAAATATATAGTTCACAGAAGATTATTTTGATTAGTAACTGCTAATTGGTCTTTAAAACGACACAAAGAGGAAGTAAAATACAATGTAATATATTGAATTGGTCATATTATACGTTTACAGTGGATGGAGCCTGGTCGATATGGTCACACTGGACAAGTTGTAACGTTTCGTGCGGTGGTGGAATATCTGGAAGATACAGATTCTGTTCCGATGCTGAACATGGTGGAACTAATTGTACAGGACCTGCTGAACAATTCAACGATTGTAACGTCCACGAATGTCCAAGTAAGTTATCATCTCAATTTAAAATATTAATTAAAACAATAAACAGGGGAAAACGAGGACTTCGATTAAACATTGTTAACTTTATTCTCTGTTATCAATAACATACTGTTAGAATTACATGATGTTCTTAATAAGTGTTTTGATAACAACTTTAAATGTAAACATTAAATGTTTCGTTTATGCCCCGTTTTCCCTAGTTAATCTTTCAAGAAAAAATAAAAGTAGTGAGGAGCTTATTCAAAAAAGTGTTCACGTGCAAACGTATGCAATTATTGTACGAAATCACTGTTGGTGTTATACAGCATAAGATGTCATCCCTTTGTGTGCTATTTGATTCGCGAGTCGACGTAGTTCATCTGCGATAATAGCAACGATCTTGTAACGCATTTATTATTTCAAGCCATAATACACTTTCTAGTACAAAACGCTTTCTCGTTAGGTCAAATGTTAACCTTTATAAATGAAACATTGAATTCTGATGTAAATACAATCGTTACAAGCAAATACTGAATGAATCAGTCATATTTACAGTCGATGGTGAATGGTATAGTTGGGAAGCTTGGGGTGAATGTTCACATTCATGTGGTACGGGACAACGAGAGAGATTGAGAACATGTGATGGGCCATTCTATGGCGGTGCTAATTGTACTGGAGCTGAGAGCGACATAGAGGATTGCAATACACACGAGTGTCCAGGTACATTCTATAAAATTATCTTACTTCGTACATAATACCATGTCCTAGACATTGTAAGGCGCTGCGACAATGCTGGTATTTATGTTTAACGAGGACGACAGGTTATAGAAGAAAAAACTATTGAATTATTATCATGGTTTTCAATTCATTTTTTACATTATTTTTTCTATCATGCACATTTATTTCCGTGTTTAAGACTGTCATGTTTTATTTGCCACACATTTCAGTATTAAAATCTTGTTATTCAATAAGAAATTGTAAAGTCGTTCAAACCTTGCATCACCATCTTTGATATTTTTCACAAATTTACTACTTTTGTCATTCTCTTCTTTCGAATCACTGTATACTTTTTATTATCTTTGTTACCTTCAATAAACCCAAGGCAGCTAATTCGCACAAAATCATTTTTATTGAATTGATATTTTAGAATTAGGTGTGTGCAACACTAAAACTGGTTCAAAAACAATTGTCCAATGAATATTAAAAGTAGAACTTCAATCATGAATCTGAAATTGGCTAACACAATTCTATACTCTATCCTTTAGACACATCATTTTGTAATATACACGTACATAGAGGATCTATCACGAGTTGTCTATTGATATAAATTTATATTAAACGTGTTTTTATTAAGCGAGCCTCTGGACGAGTTTAATATAAATATATCAATTGACAACGAGTGATAGATCCTTTATATCATATGACACAAAAACACAAAATACGCATTGATTTATTGGAAAAATCCAATAGTTTATACTACACGTGGTACGTATAACTCTATACGTACTGACTATTCTAACCTGGATACAAGGAAAATCATGTGAAATAAATGTATATCGATATAACACATGAACGCACATGTAATTTGAGGACTGTTTTGATATAAAATCCACATGATATCTTCGTTTGTAGCATAATAGTTTCTTCTGCATTAATTTTAAAGATTAATGTGTCAATTGCTATTGATAGTCTTAATGAATACCAGTCTTCTTCTTTCATTGGCTGATAGCCTATTTTGTCTATAAATAGAAGAGATGTGATTTAGCTGCTTTTTGTGTATTATCTCACTCTTACTCCTACGACGTTTTTACTTTTTCTTAAACTTTCTACTCACTTTGTCAAACTGTAGGGGTCCACTGGGGACCCTGGAGAGTGTGGTCATCTTGTTCAAAATCATGTGGAGGTGGCGAAAAGCTTCGGGTACGCATTTGCGAAGGGGAAGAGGGCACCAGTGTTGGTCTTGAATGTGAAGGACCTTCCCAAGAATTCCGTGAATGTAACACACAAGAATGTCCTGGTAGGCGAACTGTCCTTGTGCCCTTAACCTGCATGCGTTGGTGTCCTCATCAAGTGTTTAGCTAGCGCTAGCTTAGTTGTATCTATATTCATGCTTATTTTGCGCGACGTTTGCCAAAACAGTGCAGCCTTTGCTTATGCGAGTTTTAACTGCCACGCATTGATGAGGCGGAGAGTGCGGATACGGCGCCAAATGTTGGTATTACATGTTGACTAACGTTGCGTCCTGTGTTGCGTTTACTCTATGTATACTCCTAGACTAGTGTGTCTTCGTTTAGCAATTAGAAGTCCTCTCCATATGTGGCGTGAGTAGATTAAATGTTCTACGTTGCCCGCTGTTGTGATGAACTACGACTATATATGTTTCCTTTCCTATATCTATGTTTCCGCTGTAATGTTTCTTTTCTACATGTAACCCATGTACTCTCGTTCTCCTATATATCAAGTCTTCAATATATATCTTATTTCCTTTCGAAAACATACAATGCATTTACTTCTCTTTAAAATATCTTATACCAAATCTACTTTTTCTTCTGAACACTTCTTGTACCAAATCTGCTGTTTCTGAAGCAACCTTATATACTGGCATCTACAAAGAAGGTGTATGTTTATGGTACTATATCTATTTGTGCTTCATTCTCTGTCTTTCATTTAGGCTTTTGTTTTGTCTGCTAATCGTCCTGTAAAAGTGGTTTCTATCCTAAACATCATTAGTTTTGCCACACCAATTGCTGAACTTCTTTTAATTGCAACTCTCTTACCTCTCTAACGAAATTGGTTTTGATGTATCTATGGACATTTACCACACAATAACACATGTCGAAAACGGACATAAACTGTATTACCCGGAACTTAACAACTCATTACTGGATAGCAAAATGACAGTCTATGCCCGAACAGACTATTGGTCGGTTTCCCTTACCGACTGGTATCTTTCTACTTGTTATGCCCAGCAGCTCAAGTAGAAAAATACCAGGTGCTTGCGACAGTGTTTGTTGGTACCAAATGTAATTATCAAATTAGGGAAAAGTTGCTATCGTATGGGACGGAATAACATCATTATGATAAAACAAATCGTAAAAGACATGACACAGAATAGGAAAATGCTCATCATTCATCTATTGTATTCTCATCGCCGGTTTTGTTATGATGATAAATTGTAGTTGACGGCGTTTGGGAGACCTGGGCATCCTGGGCCTCCTGTAATGTGTCATGTGGAGGAGGAACACGCTGGAGATATAGGAATTGTACTGGACCGTTCTATGGTGGGGCTGAATGTCCGGACAGTGACATGTCAGCGGAGGAATGCAATACTCATAACTGTCCAGGTAAGTGTTGAGAAGGTTTTATATAGCTTGCCGATGATTCGGCACTGAACTTCAGATGAAAATATGATTTATTATAAACATTTTCAAAGGGTTCTCAGCGGAGTACTTAATACTAGATGACCCTGAGATACAAATACGATACCAGTATATCTAATCAAAGTATTGAAGTACTGACAGGCTGGCGAACTGCAAAGGAACAATAGCTTTTCAAGTAATATAACATCAAGTGGTTTTCTAAGTCGAAAGAGAGGTAAGTGCTGGAAGAAAAATAAAATTTTAAAAAATATAACAATTTTGGAGCCGCCGTGATTCGATCGCTGGACCTTAGCATCAGAAAATTACTATGCGAGTTGCTTAACCACTCGGCCACGATCTCGTTAGAGAATATTGAACTAAATAATTTAACATAATAAAATCATTGATGCACGTACTATATCGCGTTCGTAAAGCGTAGTAATAATTCAAGAATTTCTTTTAATTTCATACAATTTCCTTCCATTACAAGAAGAAACTAATATATTTTAATCGAACAGATTAAATTAAACAAGGAAAGTTTAATGTTCTAATCTTGCAAAACTGATTAACGAGGAGGAACTATTTTCATTGAGTGTATAGATTCTGTGTTGTCAGTTTCGGGAGTAAATGCATCTTAGAGGAATTCATTTTTTGGCATTGTAATAGGTCTGGCAATAAGTGGTTAAGTTTATATAACATAGACATGGAAAAGATGGCCATCTTCTAGAATTTACAAACTGCCTTAACATTGTCTTTGGCCTAAAATTTAAGCTACATTGAACTCTACTAAACATTAAACTCACTAATAATATACGCATGCCAAATTATCTTGTAATCTTTAGAGAAACTTCAATGCAATCTCTGAAAAGCGCTTAAACTATTTATTTTGACAAAGAGTTACAAGGACAAATTTATATAAGAAATTTTAAGCGTGATTCAATAAAAACAATTATATCAGACATTCATCTAAGTGTGTGCGGTAGTTTTAAAATTGTTCATATTTTGGTGGTCATTTTGAGTTAAGCACCTGTATCGATAATAAAGTATGGCTAAAGGCTATATTTTCAACTAGTTTGACTGGTGTTTGGGATGTTAGTGATACATTCTTATACAACGTTCATTACATGCTCGTTTCAAACACTTTCAGAAGCATTATGATTGTCACGGCACTGACATTTTGAATTGCAACAATAACAGGAATGCTTAACATATTGTATTACTACCTTTCAGTTGACGGAGTTTGGGAGAGTTGGTTAAGTTGGGAAGAATGTTCAGTCACGTGTGGTGGGGGCAACCAAACACGTGATAGGATTTGTGATGGACCTTTCTATGGCGGTGCTGAATGCCCGGCCCCAAGCAATGAAACACAGGAATGTAACACACACGAATGTCCAAGTACGTAAAGTATAATACAGTTAATGTCGATGGCTGTCAGTATTATGTAAGGACTGTTGTCAGGCATAACTTGGTTTGATTGCTGGGTAATGCGAGTGTTTAATTCTTCTGCGACAACGGTTTATGTTGAAAAGCATGAATGAACAAGATATTGACTGATAATGTATTCCAAAAATCGCTGAAAAACCGTACACAAGCTTAAACTTGCACGGGAAGATGGACAAGTGAAAAAACTGCATGACGAAGAAAATCATTGTATATATCAAAAAGTGAACTATAGATATGAAAGCATATTTGTCAAAACGTAACGGTCGGCTAAATGTTATTGTTATGTTACTGCAACGATTTTAAATTGTCGGTAAAGTGACTGTACTCATCCAGTCTCACGAGTTTGCTTAATTGTGTAATATTTTCGCCTCACTTCCAGTCGACGGTGTGTTATCTGATTGGTCAGAATTCTACTCATGTGACGTCACGTGTGGCGGCGGGATACATTGGCGGAATAGAACTTGTATAGGTCCATTCTATGGTGGAGCGAACTGCACAGATGCACTTGAAGATTCAAGAGAATGCAATATGCACGAATGTCCAAGTAAATATTTATTTTTAGTTATCTCAGTGCCTCATTTATTGTTTATTCGTCCTTATCTGTAGGAATCTTTATAATTATATATTAATGGCGCATTATAATCTATGATATGAAATCATGTCAATGGAAATATAAACAGTTATTATAAAAGAGTGTTGATACTTAGATCAGTATTTTGTTGTGACGGGAAGAACCAAGTGTTTAAATGATTGAAAACCAAGGGCATTAAAGGGGGGGGGGTAAGCACCATCAGCTTTCAGTAGCAGCGAATGCTTTCAGTGGCACCTAGAGTCAAGATTGGCCAATATGTGGGTCAGAATGTAGGTCTTCATTTCTAGTAAATTAAACGTATAGGGTAGGGAGGACCGCCTGCATTTGATATGGAAGATACACTCTTAACAACCAATCGAGTGTCGACAAATGGCGTTAAACACGTTGGAAAAGAGTATTTGCTCAACAAGTTTAAACTTTCAAATCATGACAAATGTTAGCATGACTATATTAACATTTACAGTTGATGGTGTATACGGATCATGGTCGTCATGGGAAGATTGTGACCACACATGTGGCGGTGGAATACAATGGAGGAATCGTACATGCGATGGTCCTTACTATGGTGGAGCAGAATGTGTTGGATCTGATATTGAAAATCAAATTTGTAATGAATTCAACTGTCCAGGTATAGTGTTCCTGTATTAATTTAGTTTCATTTAAAAATGTGTAAAACTCTTATTTGTTACAACATCAAAACGAATTTTTATATGACGATGGATGAAAAACTTACTTTCCCATTTTGCTAATACTAAAAAAATTCATTGTTATAGCGATAAGTAAGCAATATCATTTTAGCTTGTTAAGGTTAGAAACCACCAAATAAATTTGCTCTATAGCTCAATGTAAATCGCCCGTAGTAGGCCCCGATTTTCATTATTTAGTCTATGGCCACATGGACCACATATATCATTGTAAAGAGGGGCATTTAAGCTTCAAAATAATGCAATAAAAGGGGTCATGTATCTTCTAAGAAAGTTATTTTACTTCAAACATGGTCTATCCGTCTTCACACATGTCCGAATTTATAAGTTCTTGGTTTTACCCTAGTCTACTTTCACTTTGATATCAACAACAAAATAGCGGAATAATACAAATATCACAGTTTTACTACATCACATGCATATTTACCAACCATTTAAACTCAATTTCATCATTCAACGACACATTTGTCAAGACATATCTCCATTTATAGGAAAATCAAAGTTTTTTAAGGACAACTTGAGTATCACAACTTGGTCCGCGGAGGCATTAAGTGGTTCTTTACCTTAACGAAATAGATCTGTCCCAAAAGCTAACCATAACACTCGACAACAACTCCAATGTCTGATGTTTGGACTGCCGTTTAATTACTACTGCCAACGTTACGTATCTTCCAACCATAGACATTGATCATGGAGATTTTTATTAAGCAATTATTTATAAGAAATAATTCAGTACATAAAAAATACAGAAGCTGCGTAGTTGTAAATGGAAAGTGATGCTGGGTACAGAAAAATACATTTCATGTATGTTTATCGCCTGGATATATGTAAAAGCGAGACACATTGTCTAAAGCACCAACGTTTTAGCTAATGCTATAAATATTGAATTCTATTTACTGTTTTTGATGAAATTCAATATCGATAAGTTCATTAGCTTACTGATTTCGTATTTAAAAACATGTGATGAATATGTTGCACCGGGAATGACTCTATTAAATTTATTGCAACCATTCGTGGTACTAACATACGAGGGGCGTTTCAAAAGTTCCAGGAAAAGTGCTCTATAATGTCTATCGTATGTTCAAATTACTTCAAAGTGTGCATTCAAATGGAACCATTCATTATACATATTGTACCATGAATCGAACGCACGAGGTTGCGTCGTACAAAATTGCACTGCTGCCATAGCAACGTCAGTTATGGTTACCCGTAACACAACTCAATTTGCAAATTAAATGAATGATATGTATTTGTATTTATTGTTTATAGTTGATGGAATATGGGAACCATGGACTGACTGGGATGAATGTACGGTCTCTTGTGGAGGAGCTGTACACTCAAGATACAGAACGTGCGATGGCCCCTTTTATGGAGGGGCCAACTGCTCCGGTCCCGCTACAGATAGCAGGGATTGTAACACGAACCCCTGTCCTGGTCAGAAATACATAACAGCATTCATGCATATATATATACATGTAGAATTATACTAACCAACGCACAGTATATCTATTACACCATGCATGGAGCATAATACTAGATCGAAACAGTTTAGTTAAATAACAACACAGTAGATAGTGATACATGCAATATATATTAATAAATATATAAAACTGTAGATCCTAGTTTGGAATTTATACTCTTGAGATAATAAGAATTTCTGATGCTTTTAGTTCGGAAATGTTCTATACTTCAACAAAGGGTAACTTGTTCCTAGATATAACACGATGGTTCTACCACAACAGTGTAAATACATATAATCCACTGTCTTGTATACCACATTGCACATGGTTGGAGGTTACAACTTATATAATTGGTATATAATATGATATGATATTTGTATGTTTTTGACATTATAACACTGTTCACTTAGTATATTCAAGCATCCCTTCTTGAAGTTCCTCAATCACAGATTGATTCCTTGTGTTGTTTGTTCACCTTTCTCTTACACTCATTCTGTTATCTATCTTATCTTATAACTTTCCACCTTAAACATAAATCATATATTCCTTAATATCTTAGTTTATATTAATCAATATAATAATGTTTTCTTATCACAACATTTTTTTAAAGTCGTCTTGATTCAACAGTTTCGTTATGTATTCCGATGTAACAATTGCTTTGTTTAACTACTCTAACACATGGATACATGCATTTTCTGTTATTAATTGGAATATTGTGGAACAATCTATTTTTAATTATAATTAATTAATGGAATGGAATTAGTGTATATTTAAAGTGGTTTAGTTACTAGTAATAAATTCACATAAGTGTTAACGAGTGTAGGCAGAACGTTAATTATTTAACTTATACATTGTATTATTTTTTAAACAGAATTATTTAAACAATTTTGCTATATAAAAGAATTACATATCTGAATCTTCATTTCACATCTAATGGATGTACCTGATCGCTTTAACTTTGTGCCAGTGTTTTTCTGCAAATGCTGGAGGAACAAGAACTTTTTTCTTTCAGGCGATTTCTCTTATACGTGAATGCTCGTATATGTATAATTACAATTTTATAGTTGCATAATCGTCGACTATTGTTTAATAGATTTAGCTAAACATTGTTTATCTTAAACAATTTTTAATATACATGTATAATACTAATTCATTTACCTTATTGATAATTGATGATTAACATATACTCCTCATGTACTTACTATTAATTAATAATATACATTGTTCAATACATACGTGTATACATATTTACATCATTTATCTTTTATAAAATTAATTAATTTATAATATGCATTATTAATTTATAAATCTCATTTTGTCAGTTTCATTAATTTACACACGTTAATGATTAATTAGAATACCGTTTTTTTTTAATTAACATAGTATATTTAATTCATTTACTTATCTAAACATATGTTATTCAAATAATTTATTTAATTTTTCCTTCGTACGTGTATACTATAGTTGATATATTTTCTATCCAAGGAATCGGATTTATTTAATTAATTCAAAGCTTATTTGATAGCTAAAAACGAAAATATAGTTTACATTTATCTATTAACAAAATCAAACGCTTTCCATTTTTGATTGTATGTTTGTTAAATTGGATGAGAATGTGTAGTAACTGAGGAATGGGATTAATTTTTCAGAGGACGGTATATTCAATGATTGGAGCGCGTGGTATGAGTGTGACGTCACATGTGGTGGCGGTGTGCAACTAAGGAACAGGACATGTGACGGACCATATCATGGTGGGAGAGAGTGCGAGGGTAACTTCGAAGACTCGCAGGAGTGCAACACACAGGAGTGCCCAGGTATTTAAAAATATTTATATAAGAATAGTCAATAATATGATAGTGTACGAAAACATCCCCGAAAAAATTAATTCCAAAAAGATAAGGGAAACTCGGACAGGACAGGCACAACTTAACCATTCGAGCAATTGAACACAACATTAAAATATCATAATTATATGACACAATGTCAAACAAAAACCCGAACGAAAACTTGAACCGCCCAATTCTCAGCTATCAAAAAGCTGAATCGCCTAGTTTCTCAATGCCCTAACTAAATAACTTAGTGTTGCTGTCTGAAGCCCACGACTACAATACCAGACGTTTTCATGCCAATCACCGAAGTGTGTTCATGAAGTGAGTGCTTGCTTATTTCATTCAAAAGTTATTGTAGCTTTCAAGTGAGTAGTTCGATTACTTCATTAAAAAGTTATAAAAGTTATTGAATTAGCGCTCATTTTACCTCATTTAAATAGTTTATATGCTATTGGGTAAATGCGAGTTTCTTCATTTACTTACCAGTAAGTATAATAATCATTACTTATTGGATGTTTGCTAATTTTATTTAAAAGATATTGTGGACATGGAATGAGGGTTTGTTTATTTTATTTAAAATTTATTGTGGACAATGAATGAGGATCGGTTTACTTCATTAAAATCATTTTAATCATCAAGTTGGTGTTTTTAAAGGTATTCACCAACCATCACAATAAGGCTTCATGCGATAGCCGTTTTCTCCCTTTGAACAATTATAATGAACAAACTGTAGAGTGTTTTACTACAAGTAACTTGAAAAATATTCATAAGACGACAACATGTTGTCTTTTGGACAATCGTCGGATTGCAGTCGAACAATTTTCACCAGTAAGCTATCCGGTTTTATTTTAGTTGATGGTAAATGGGAGGAATGGCAAACCTGGCAAGACTGCAGTGTTACCTGTGGTGGAGGGGAGAGAGTACGTGATCGAGTATGTACAGGTCCGTTCTATGGTGGCGCCGAATGTGAAGGTCCAATAAATCAAACAGAACCTTGTGCACCTGCGCCTTGTCCAAGTAAGTATTTTCTGACTACATGTACAAACTTCGGCTAAACATGACAACAAAGTAATCAATTGAATCATAGTCATGTTCCCGGAAAACATGACCCATTACTAAGTGTTTAAGCTATCTATGAAAACCATTGTCTCGTACATCAGTTTAAAATGCATGTAATTTGTTGCGTAGATACAACCCTATATATACATAGATAAGACCCCTTACCATAAGTAAACACGTAAATTTTGTAGAAGTGATATTGATGACGATTTCCACATCTGTTTGTTTAAAGTCAGCTCTAAGTTTATTTAACAAATACAACATGGCTTTTCGGTCAATATGGAAGTCTACGGACTAGACAGTCTGAGACGGTCAAGTCCGTAAACTTCCATATAGACTGAAAAGCCATGTTTTGTTTGTTATATTATACCGAATCTAAGTATTCGTAGAGTCCCCATTAGAGTCCCTACTAAGAAGTTTCTATGTCCGGAATACATTAATTGCGTGTTTGGTGGATTATTTAGTGTCAACGTATAATTCATTGGTAAAGGCAATAAGTCGCACGTTCATATCGGATCAAGTCAGTAGAGTGCTCTGTCCGCGGGTAATATGCGGTATATTGACAGGCTTACGTCACATTGAAATAAGAAGGAAATATGCAAATGAGGTATAATGTATTGTCTTCTCTTATCTTATAGTTCCGGGCTTGTGGTTTGAATGGTCAGACTGGTCATTGTGCACAGAAACCTGCGATACAGGCGTTAGATACAGAAACCGCACCTGTGATATGGAATCGTTCGGCAATTTAACTATTGCCTGTGAAGGTGAACCGGAAGAGATCGGGGATTGTCATACTTTCTCCTGCTCACCGCTTGGTAATTAGAGAATAGTTACATTTTAAACATTTCTTTTGTTTTTGAGGTTAATGGTATAGTTTATTTTCAACGTCGAGGGCATCCCAGTGCACACCTTACAAATTTTGGGTTAGTAATAATTTCGATTTGTATATATAATGTTATACATTTTTTCTAAAAGTTCGAAATTGAAGTCATGTTTTTCGTCGGGATCAGAAAAAAAGTTATATCGCTGGCTTAGAATGAGAAGGTCTTAACTACTACATACGACCCGATACGACTGTTTCATGTTTAAAATATTTAAAATCTGCACCATAAGGCAATTCCTATGAGTCTATTTTCATAAAAATCGGAACTTGACATTTTGACCAAACTGAAGTTGAAAAGATTGTTTTTCCATTAGTGAAGAGTAATGTTTGGACAGTCTTTTCTTTTCTTCTCAAAATATTGATTTTGTACTTACGACCTATCTATGTTTATGTGTTTCCAATGTACAATATAAATGTGAATGTTATTATAAAGGAATACAATTGAAAGGACAAAACGTAAACCTTTATAATATCTGCTGTTTCATTTGTTTCTGCTACATCTTCAAAATGTGTTTTTATATGATAGAATTATATTTGAATTGTACATTGTAATGATTTTAGCAATCAATTGCGCTGATTGGGCGAATCGTGGATTGAACCAAAGTACAATAGCTGATGTTGATCCTGATGGAGAAGACACGGTATATGAACCAGTCCAAGTGGAATGCGACTTTGATACCCAACCCGGCGTAGCTGTAACAGTGCTCCGTATGTTATTTAACTTATCAAAAATCACTGTTTTAAATTAGCAATTCTTAGCTGTCATCGGCATGGTCTTTATCGCCTGGTTCTTTAATCCATGCCATGTGACTACTATGATAAGCTGAACGCTACTGGATTGCGAATGTTGTGTAATCTATATAAAAAACGCTCATATTTGTGTTTATTTTCAAAAGTCAACCAATAGTTTGCATTTCATTTATTGAATTAAATAACAATACATAGAATTATATATCACCCATAACCCGCCCCGTGCGTACTGTTAGTAAATTGCTACCCTAATACGTGGCAGTATTGGTGCGTTATTCGTTGTTTTAAACAGTGTGGAGAATCACGTGATCAAATGAATAACGCTTACAGTCAAAACAATTGTGATTTCGTCAGCTAACGCTGAGGTTTTTCTCGATTATAAAGATCGTGCAATTAATATGGTTTTATTTTATAGCCTAAAGAATATCCCGTATATGTAAGAATACGCGGCAATTATAAGTACCGATTTTGCTCCATCTTTAGATGTTTTAAATGTTTTGAGTGTCAAGATTATTAATTTGATCACGTGATTCTCTACACTGATAAAGTTGTATACGTTTTTGACCTCGGCTAAGTCTACTAGTACAGAGCTCATCTGTTGCTAAGTTGGTACTGATCGAAAATTATATCCAAGAAAATAAACAAACAAACAAACCCTTAAGTATGACTAAATTTGGAAAATGTATTTATAATAATTTTCATTGTTGATAAGGCTATTTGTGTGTGTTTTCCAATATACGATGATGAAGGTCACATTAAGTCTTAAACTGCTATTTTAATAAGCTATAACTTGGTAATCTCTCTGCAGAATGATGCAATTTAAGCACTTTATTTGATTCCCAAATGTGGAAAACATCATAACGTGGAAGATAATGTAATAAACATACACATGGTTTGTTGACAAAATGACAATTTGTAAAAAGTTGATGCATGCGTTATAGTCTAAAGGAAGTAACTCTTGCAAAATTTTATTTTGTTCACCATACAATTTACTAAATATGATATTTGGTCTACTATTTCGACGGATATAGTTAACATTCTATCGTCGAGTATTGGTCATTTGTTACGAAACAGCCTAATGGTGCCATAATTAATTACATACAATTAATAATGGATGATCGGAAAATAGATGTTGGAGCAATAATGTGACTTTAAAAACTTCAGATCACGACCAAGAGAACAGGACACAAGTTAGAGGTTATGAAGGTGCCGGTGAGTACCAGGTTATCATGAAATACGATGTAGGATGGGGAGAGGCTATTGGAATCATTGACGGGTCAAACGAATGTGCGCAGTTCATGCGCTGGGAATGCTTCGCTGCAATCATCCACAATCCTTACAATCCTGATATGTTGACCACATTCTGGGTAAACCGTACTGGACATCCAACGAATTACTTCGGTGGAGCGACACCCGGAAGTGGTAACTGCGCATGCGGGGAAACTAACTCATGTGCGAATGCTTCTTTGCCGTGTAATTGTGATATTAACGATAATGTGTGGAGATCAGATGAAGGTTTTGTGACGAATAAGGCAGAGTTACCTATCATGACTTTCTATGCCGGCGACACAGGTATGTAATGTAAAGAATATTTCAGTATCTTAATACTTCTGTGGAAATTGTGTTTCCTCTAATTCAATAATAACATAACTAATGAAATAAACAACTAATTTGAAAAGCCTTTAAACATTGTTAGTACTAGCTCTTATTTAATAAGAACGCGTATATTTTGGTCTTTAAGGGTATTGCTTTTAACGGCTTTGCTTTTAGGAATGTGATCAATTACTCGTTGTTTTACTTGATCATTTGTTCGTGTTTGTGTTTAAGCAAATTGCTTCGGAGCTAGATCTGATAATTTACATAGTTTGTATTCTGTAAGCATCGAAGATGAAAGCTAAATTGCTCAGTTTCCTGGCTAGTTTATTTAAGTTTAGGTCGTGTTAAAACAGTTCTTGGTCATTACTTATTATTCATGTTTTGGCGTGCAGTTTAGTGTCCTTGGTGTTCGTGTATGTGATTATGTGTATGAACACGTATGGTCCTACCTCGATGGATTGTTTCCTTATTTTCTAGTTATCCCTCTTTGTTTATAAATACAAATTATTAGTATCGGCCGTTCATGTACATGTATTATATAATGTTAACCCATTTATACAGTGTAAATCAGATTACATACTGGTAGATTTAAATAGAAATAAAGTGAATGAAATATATTCATTGCATACATGCCGTATTGTCTTGAAGCCTATGCAGGAGAATAGTGGTGGGAATACAGGATATTTCAATGAAATGCAAGAGATTTTTCTTGCTCAAACTTGAAACTTAAATAAATGAAGTTACTATGCAGTTTCCGCCTATTGCACTTATAGGGCATTGTCATGTATGCTTCATAATGCTATTTATATTATCATTTTCATCATGCAAACAAAAAATGTCAAGGCTTCAGTATTGCAAAAAATGCCCGAGATCAATTTGCCTAAATCATGCAAGAGTAGAGTCTCAAATGCAGGAGACTCACGCATGATGCAGGAGATCTGGCATGTACGTCATTAGTAATTAGCATGGCATCTTAAATATTATATGATTTATCCGGTACGTAAAAATTTGAACTAGGGCCAAAATTAAAATATTATTTGTTTCCCCTTCCCGACCGACTCAGGTAAAAAATGCCCGACTCAAAATATTTTTTCGACTTTCTGAATTTTTTTTTTTATTTCGTTCTTTTCGTGCCAAAATCGGTCTTTTGGTACGAATGTGCACAGTACGAAATGTGGTGAGTACGAAATCGTGTCTGTAATAAATTTGTAAGCCAATCACAAAGCGCGAACCATTTTTCTAACTCTGCGTTCTTGTACTCCTATTTTGAAGAGTCTCTTTCTAATTTCTCGTGGGAAACATGGAGAAATATGGTTAAAACGGAAAGAATTATCTGTAATTGGCCATCGGACAACAGACTTAATGCTGATTTATCGATGACAGTACTCGGAAACGAGGAAAGCCATCTCTTACTGTGTGTACATCGTCTAAAAAGGGAAATTAAAGATATTTGCTTTTTGTTGATTTAAGTGAACAAAAATCGGTCCGACAGATTTCCTTCTGGTCCGACAGATTGTCGGCGACTATCGGGAAGTCTGCTTCAGGAATGTAAACAAAGGTCATTGTTTGGAGGATTGTGACCTATTCACAACCTGTTCATTTTTAAATGTCGCTAGTAATCTCCAAGTGTGCATTTATACCTGACATACACTTTACAAACTTTCTAACAGTATTCAAAGAAACCATCTGATACTCGATCAAACATTGTTTTGTTACTTGTCAGACCAATAAAGCTAGTTATTTCTGTATATATGTTTTTATCATACAAATATTTACAGAGAAATTAAAATTAAAAACACATTTATTCAGCATTCATTATTTTCTAAATACTGTATTCTGTCAGTGTAGGTCACATTGAATTTGTATTCATATTTCAATTTAAAACAAAATAGTATATTTAAGCAGTAAAGTGTATATATAAATACACATATATTTAAAGTGTTCTTGACCAATTTTTTTCAGACTAAAATATTTAAAAAATATTTTGCCTACCTACCTACCTACCCAACCTTATTTTGCCGGGGTCGGATTGGGGAAACAAACAATGTTTGATTTTTGGCCTAGTAAACAAAGATAGGTTACTCGTAAAAGCTGAAACAACGTTCTTGTGTAGTGTAACGTTGTTTCATGATTTCGTTCTTGTTGTATGAAGTATACCTGGCGTGAAGAACCTAATTATGCCCCATAGTGTATGTTTATTATTTACCCATGTACCTTTTTTACCTTGTATGTTGAGTTCTTGTTGTAAACTCCTCCTTGACCCACCGAGACGCTGGATTGAAATCGCGACACGACTGTGACACAATCAGCTGTCAAATCAACGTCACAACATTATTCCGCAGTTCGATTATAATTATATGTATCAACAATTCAAAAAAAATCTTTACTTCGCAAATCCCTGTATTCTGATTGGCTAAGGCGTGACGTTTACACTCCCATTAAACCTACATTTAGTAGCGTTTCCGGGCCTTATTCAATGTATGCCTGAAGATCGGATGGTTATACGTCGGTGACGTGAACAAAGTTCGTTTATTCCTATATTATAGATGATAAGATCTATCATGGTGTTTATATAACGTACTTTTGTAACTGAAATATGGTTAAATATATGTGACAAAACGCCGACACGACAAGCTAGAACTTCAGGATTATGTTTACATGGTGACCTCCCTTGATAAACTCGAAGTAAATTTAATCCTGATTTTAAATTACTAACTCGGATACAAACAACTGCTAGGTATGGGAGCAATGGAACGCTTCGTTTAAAGAACATATTCTCGATGCGTAAGTAATGCATGTAAAGCAAATTTATAATTAAATAATAATTAGTGTTTTTTCTATTAAATAATATCATGTACGATCGTTCGGCTAATGGTACTGTTCGCTAATAGGTCCCAGACCAGTATTGATCGAAATTTTATTTAGATAAATAATGATAATAATAAATAAATAATACGTTTGTCTCGCAACAAGTGTTACGTTACATGTATGTTTCGTACTCGTGTTTACTCGTACATATGACTATTCGTACAAATGTTGTCCAAAAATGCTATATTACAACTTTACGAAGTTCCAATGTGCATACATATATTTTTCTAAGGTGCCGATTCTGAAGATGGCTACAAAACTATCGGACCTATACTCTGCTCTGGATTTGCAGATGATACTTCAGACTGATACTAAACACGGATGTTACAGTCATCCATTGTAACCTTACCCGATTCTTCTCTACTTCACCAACTTCCTCTTTCATCATTTCAATGGTCGAAGTGATTTCTTGTGACACTCAGTCAAGATTTTTACAAGATATACTGATGTACATAGTACATTTTTTGTAATTGCTTCACCACTTCTGTCGTTACCCAATCCACGCTGTCGTGATATCCCATTAGCTAGTTTTCGTTGTGCGAAATCACATTCATTCATTGTTAATCACATGATAAACACCCTGGTGTAATTAAGACACGTGATATCACATCTTGTGCTGGGCACGTGATATTACATTTGGTATAAGTCACGTGATATTTCACGCTTTGACAAAAATGCACAAGTTAGTGAAGTTACTAGTATCATGTTTTGTGTGACGTCAGGTATGATGTCATTTTTCGCTTCCAACTTTTGGCTTCACATTTTCTTTTCCCGCAAATTTTATCAAGAATCTCCAAGTTTCAGATAACTACATTATAGTTTCTTTACGAACAAGGTAAGTTTATAAATACATACATCCAATAGATCTATCTAATGTCTTTCCGGAAAAAATTATGTCATTTATTTTACATATTTGACCTTATTGTTATTTGAAAAGATCTTAATTTGAATATTGACAGGTGCGCCCCACGAAGCCGGCAAACACTACATTGGACCGGTACGCTGCCATTAATCCGATGCCCGGAAGTATATCACCATATTTAAACACTCATTATATAACCAATTAACAAAGACTTGTTTTATAAAATTGCATTGATACTAACCCACTACTAGTATATGTATTGTTCAACAAGCATGATACAAAAATTGTATGCGCATGGTTATATATATTTTTGTTGTGTACATAGCCATTCCAAAACCACACTCGTTCAAAACCTCATCACGTTTTACAAAGTTCTCATCAATGTTCTGCAAGACCTCAATAATAAGACAAACATTGGGACCCAAAAACTAGTCTGATCATTGTGTTTCATGGAAATTTGACCGCATACAAACAAGATCGGATAAGTAAAATAGTTTAAATGATGCATTTATTAGCAAAATATAATACTATCGAAAACATGTATGTTATATATTTTGTGATTAATGTACCATAAATGGAAATAAACGGGATCTATAAAATATTTTTAAATCGCCTATTAACCCTCACCCGACTGACCCAACCGGGCGAGGGTTAATATGCGATTTTTAAATGAACAATTATCAGAAAATGATCTTAATTTTGAGGCTTATTATTGAGGTTGATTTAACGTGAAGTATGTAAGTAGTATCATCAATACCGAGCCATCCCACTGCTGAACCAAGTACTTTTCAGGTAAAAGAACCGAAGAAGGTTGGGTGGTTTTGGGTCCGGTACAGTGCAGTGGAATTGATTCAATGGATTATGAATAACGTGTACAAAAGTAAATGATTCACTATATAAATCCATAAGAATTAAATCGAAATCCATATCAATTCGCATTTGTAATAAATAAAATAAATTTGAATGCCATTATATAAAATCACTTGGCAATAATGTTTGAGTAGAAATCAAAGACCGTGCTTTCGTGTTTTCCTTTAGTTTTTTTTCACTAAACACTTGCATGCACAATCTCTTATTCTTTGTCTTCTTTGTTCCCGACAAAACAACAACTAACTATTCAATCCTGGACGTTGTTTTATCATATATTTACTTAGTATTTACGGGAACGCCCTTTTCGGCATATATGCGCAATTTGGCAAGAAGCGCACGCAATTTCTCTATCAAGATATTAGCTTTTTATGTTTGAGTTTTGTGTCACAACCGACCGACGAGTTTGAGATAATCCCTTAGCTGGATTGACGGGAACTTAGCTGGATATTCCTTTTTGTATGATGAAGTTAAGATGATTTTGACTGACTTTATGATAAAGAACAACCTACGAAGAATGTATGGAGTGTTGGAATAGTGGAAGTATGTAACAAGTGCTAACGGACATACCAACATAGACATACCTGATCAGCCTGTCATTGTGAATATCTACCTTAATAAAAAATATGATACAAATATAATTATGTTGTAAACATGTATTATAAATATGGTAATAACCACATTTTTAAGACTTCTACAACGCTGATTAACATTAAAGTCTTTTATGTGAAATAAACAATTCAGAGTGTTTCATAAAACTATGCTACAATGTTTATATGTGAAATGGAAATTTGCTGTTTATCTTGTACACTAATGTTTTATGGATATTTGTTGTCGATGATGTTATCCACAGAAAATCATTTAACACGAATTGCAAATCTCATTGCGAGCTTAAAGGCTAGTCATGTTTTGTGGCAAACAATATACATTTACTAATATTTGACCGCAAGGGCAAGAAATGTCTCCTTTCGCACTCATTTTGGTTTGTCGAAACTAAACTACTCAAGTGGAATATTTTTATTCCATCCAATGCAATTTCCCGTTGTTACACAGTTACACAGTTACGCAAGAAATTCGTTATACTTTCAGTATTGATACCAACAGGACAGACAAAGATCTGTTATTTTAGCTTTTCCTGCCTTTAAAGTTATTTTATTATGCCCTGTAGGAATTAAATAAATTCTGAATAAGCCCCACCGGAAACATATGGTCCTGTCTCTTAATCATTTGCAGTCGGCAGTATTAATAATATTTTCTGCGGAAAGTCTCAACATCAATATGTGTGTCAAACCCCCCAGATTTTTCTGAATCATTAAAAAAGTTTTCCTTGAGACTGACTCATCAACTTCTACATCTGCGGCACAGTGCTGTTATTTAGCCGAACATAAAACATATCTAGGTGATATACTCATGTTTACAAGTCCGTTTAAGTTATTCGGGCATTTACAGACGACTATATGCTCAAATTGCTTGTAGTATTTATATGATCATTGACTATGCAATATTTCGCCGAGTTTGACTAATAACATGGAAGCTGAGAAACTCCCGAAGAAAGAAAGCAAACAATTCCTTGCGAGAGTCTCCGTTACCGCGGTCATTCAATACGTAGTGCGCTTAAATAGTCTAGGTAATCTTTTCTATGGATAATATCTTCGTTTGTTGTCGTTTGGTTGCTGTTGATGTTGAGCGATGTGAAAATTTTATGAAGATTGTTAAAGGGATTTTTCTTGAATATAAACATTCACCAAACCAACTGTGTTTCTTGTATATTGTAACTTTGCTATACGATGTTTGTTCATATGAAATTTACTATGACGGATGAGGAGAGAAATAAATGAATGAGGAATGTTAACAGAACGAACCCAATGTCATATGCACACAGTGTCTCCGTAGCTCAGTGGTTTGTGCCCTTGGCGTGTAATTTGGCGACCCGGGCACATAAAGGCTATGCGCGGCATTTTAGGCATTTAGGCATCTGCTGAAATAGGATTCCTTCTTATTTGGCGGAATTATAATTGATTGCACAACGACAATTGTAGTAGATAACATCTCATATAAAAACGTCAATTTGCATGACCAGGCCCCAATCTCCCGAAGCATCTCAAGTAGAAATATCAACTAAAATTGAGATTTTGCTGAAATCGGATTCAGAATAAGAAATAAATCTGAAATTCTAGCTCCTGCAATTTTACTGTCATAAACTCTATGCAAGTTTTGAGTACAGACTCAAATGGCAATGAGCGAAAGGAAATGCGTCAATAGTTGAGATAAGATATATTATATTAATTGTCTCTCATAGGAAAGAAATGCTCGTTGTATAACTAATAACTGACTCGTAAAACAATTTTTCGGGCCCATGCCCTTCATCAGGATATATTTCAATTTCATATACTTAAGTTAAATCCATTTTAAATTTTTCATAATCAAATTGAAATTGAAATATATCCTGATGAAGGGCATGGGCCCGAAAATTTGTTTTACGAGTCAGTTATTAGTTGAGATAAGATCTTGCCAAGAATCAGATGCTTCGGGAGATCGGACCGAGTCCCCAGTTCTAGAAGTTGAGCGTTCGTTTGGACTATACAGTCGATCGATCGTATCATATTCCCGAAACACAGTGCTAGTATACACTGCCTTCTAATCATCTTGGAAGTACATCCCTTGGTAATTGGTTTTAATTTCTAACATAGTGCTTATACACAATAGCTTCATTACGCAGTGCCGAACCCAGACCCGAATTTTAGCCGAGGCAGTCTTGGGGCTGGACAGGACCGTAACTAGGAATTTTCCAAAGGGGTGCGAAATCGGGGCTTGATTGGATGACGGATTATTTACATGAGGAGACGTCCAATTCGTTCTGTACATGCTATTTTGAATATTTACAATGTATTTTGCGAGTGAAGCGAGCCAGAAAAAGGGACTATTTGTGGAAGCTGACACAAATTTCTTCTCTACATGATATTAATAATCGCATAATTTATTGCAAATATGCACTATTTGGTCGAGTCCACACAAATGTTTTTTTCTACATGATATTATTAATTAATGCTCATAAATTATTTGCACTATTTGTATCAGCCCACATATTTCGTTATCTGCATGATATTGAATGGTGATAAATTATTTGGCAAGCGAAGCGAGCCAGAAAAAAACTTAAAAAAACTTACTCCTTAAAGATGCATGTTTTGCCCTAACTCACACAAACTCGTTCTCTAAATGGTATGATTAATCCTCGCATTATTTACCTGAGCTGCATGCCACATAAATTTGTTCTCTACACGAACTTATTAAAGATTGATGTTAGGTGACAAGCAAAGCGAGCCTAAGAAAATGCACTGTTTCTCCAAGTTGCATGTCATGCAAACTAGTTCTCTACATGATATTTCAAATGAGTAGTTATTTGGCAAGCGAAAAGATCATGATTTATCTGAGGTTGAGGTAGCACAAACTACTCTCTACATGACATTCTTAAATATGTGTTCAATTCATTTACAAATGTAAAACATTGCACTCCTAACAAGGACCACTTAAAACATTACTTACTTACTTACTTACTTACTTACTTAAATTAGTGTAAAAGGGGTACGTTTGCGCCCGATGAAATCCTTAGGTATGACCATGTAGTGGTCCGGTGTATTTGACTTAGAACGTTTTTGAAAGCACGCTATTAAACCACCGAATACACTTTCAACATTGACATGGTAGATTAGCGAAGCGAGCTAGACAAACATTATTTATATTATTTGAACACCATGCTATTCTGTTTTTGATAGTATTCACTTATAGATTCATCTATGTAGCTTATAGAAACTATTTTTTCTAATTGATAATAGTCACTGATACAGCTGTTGTGAAGGCGAAGCCAGCTCGTAAAAACATTATTTTCTGAAGAGAACCATTGGCGACAGGATCGTTTTTCTATTCGAGACACCTTTCATCAGCATATCCTACGAACTCATAGGCTGCACATTAGTGTTAAGGGGAAGCTTGAACGATTTGAATGCAAGTAAATTAAGGGATCAATGTAATGCTCCGCGGAACTTTTAAAACAACAAATTCATCTGCTACATTTTTGGTCCCTTGTCTTGGTATTGAAACGGAACATCAAGAAATTCATAGCAAACAAGAGCTCAAAGAAGAAAATACTTGCACATGCTTATACTTTTAAGTGTGTAGCCAACCTCATCATTAAATTGATTGTAAACAGTACCATGTGAGCGTAGCGAGCGGAAATTGGCATAGTAACAATTTTTACTCACAGAACATTGACCTGGATTTTGGCGATATAAAGGGGAGGGTGTATTTAATAAAGGGAAACTGTCCGGTATACTACCATAAAGGTGCGAATCTAGTGCCTCAAGTTGCTCTAAGTATACTACCAGTAAGGTGAAAATCTAGTGCCTCAAGTTGCTCTAAGTATACTACCAGTAAGGTGAAAATCTAGGGCCTCAAGTTGCTCTAAGTATACTACCAGTAAGGTGAAAATCTAGTGTCTCAAGTTGCTCTAAGTATACTACCAGTAAGGTGAAAATCTAGGGCCTCAAGTTGCTCTAAGTATACTACCAGTAAGGTGAAAATCTAGGGCCTCAAGTTGCTCTAAGTATACTTCCAGTAAGGTGAAAATCTAGGGCATCAAGTTGCTCTAAGTACACTACCAGTGAGGTGAAAATCTAGGGCCTCAAGTTGCTCTAAGTATACTACCAGTAAGGTGAAAATCTAGGGCCTCAAGTTGCACTATGTATACTACCATTAAGGTGCAAATCTAGGGCCTCAAGTTGCACTATGTAGACTACCATTAAGGTGCACATCTAGTGTATCAAGTCGTACTATATATACTAGCATTAAGGTGCAAATCTAGTGCCTCAAGTTGCACTATGTATTCTACCATTAAGGTGCAAATCTAGTGCCTCTAGTTGCACTATGTATACTACCAGTAAGGTGTAAATCTAGTGCCTCAATTTGCACTATGTATTCTACCATTAAGGTGCAAATCTAGCGCCTCGAGTTGCTCTAGGTAGACTACCATTAAGGTGCAAATCTAGTGCCTCAAGTTGCACTATGTATACTACCATTAAGGTGCACATCTAGTGCTTCAATTTGCACTATGTATTCTACCATTAAGGTGAAAATCTAGTGCCTCAAGTTGCACTTTTTGTTTATAACTTGCGACAGCTTGTAATATTTTTCGTTATTCAGACATTTTATTTTACATTTAAGTTGAAGACAAATTTCCTACAAAAGGTTAGGTGTGCAAATTTTAGCCGAGGCAGCTGCAGTGTAGTTACGGCGCTGCATACTAGATAACCGTAGTGCTTCAAAATAAATTGCCTCATTGTTTATTACATGCGACAATTTGAGACATTTATTTTAAATATATTCAGGGATATTTTATTACATGTATATATTAATAACAAACAAAAAAATGTTTGGTCCGCAAATTTTAGGCGAGGCAACTGTCTCGCCTGGCCTCAGTGTAGTTACGGCGCTGTTACGAACAATTAGGTAAAAACCCCTATTCAGTTTCTGTCTCAAAAGGTATGAGGAAATCGGACTGGAAAGTCGGCACTCAACCTAACCAGCCGAGCACAGAAATCAGTAACACCACAACACAAAACACTGAGCAAAATTGCGGGATGGCCCAATTTCACCAAGACATTTTACCAAGGCATTTAAGTAATCCAAATTCACAACATTGTACGAGAATAAATGTTTGCATTCATTTTGTCCTTTGATTTCATTGGAAGGACACTTTATAGAACAAATCACACAACATAATACCATCACATATATACATGAGTGAATCAAAAAGTTCGTATCAAAATATCAAAACTCACAAACAACAGCTTCAAATGCTTTCAAATTTTAATATAATGTGATCATAAGTATAACAAAACATTTTGTCAAAGTTCATTGAATTAGTCAAAACTACATGATTTGTACATTGAAACGCACACATGCTGTGACAGCATACCGGAGCACGTCAGCGTCATTGATGAACTACGTCAAACTTACGCCACGTTTGTCAATACTTACGTTAACATTTGAACTCATTTTCGCTTCTCGAGTGACTAATATTTAGGTATTTTTGGATAACTATCGTAATAATAGTTTCTGCATTTTCAATTGTTTGTTTAATATCGTGTGCGCTGTCCCATAAGATTAACCTAAGTGTTTTGCTATATCCACTATTATATAGCGCTGGTCCTCTTCGACGACGTTGCGAACCAACGTCACCAATATCGGGTGCAAAGCTATACACGACACTACTTACGGCTTACAAACCAATACATCTCTAGTTTGGGGATTAACACTAAAAAGCTAACATTGCTGTCACAACCTATACTGGAAACAAAACACGACTGGATAACTGTCTAAACTGATGTCGGGCAAAACAATACTTAACGAGGTTAATCATTGTAAAGCAGTGTCTAGGAATTCGGTAAGTCAAATATATTTTATTTCAGTTTTATTAGTGCATGTATACCGATGATCTGTCTGTACATAGATGACACTGCCAAGCCAGACAAGAACAAATTTATCCAGAAGAGCTATAGATATTTTAAAAAATTAATTGTTGCTGTCTAAATAGCCTACCTATTCAATGAATTATTAATTAGATGGCATTTTGTCGGCATTAAATTCATTTCTGTAAATCATTCCCGATCAACACGTATGTTAGTAAATAGTAGGGTACAACCCAAAACCACACAGCTACGACGGCAGCGCCTAGCCACACACTCAAGAGTCAGACATAGAACAAGCCATCCACATCCCCAAAAGATGGATGCCTCAGACTTTTTACAGCCACCACACAGCACTTAAAACATGGAAGTAAAACTAGAGTTTCAAATTGCATTGTAATATTTGAATGCCAGAAACGAATTATGTCCCATGCTGTGATGCCACAAGACAGTACACACCACTATTTTAAAGGCACAACCAATCAGTAAATGAGGGATATACTATTTTCTCTAATCTGATCAAATTAACCCCAGACTTTAATATACAATAATATAATAATTAAATTATTCATTTTGTAGATAAAAAAGTTTCATAGGTTTTTCACATTACTATGGCTTAATACCGTATTGAAGTAACTCGAGAGGACAGTCAGACAAAACGTACATGTGTAAGTAGCAATACTCTAAAGTAGTCATAGATATGCAATTACTAGAACGAGTACTCTAAGGAGTCATATGAAGTTATTCAAACAGCAATGAAATATACAAGCCCAACATTTACTAAGGTCAATGACCGACGAAGGTCATAAGGTAGACCATTTTTTATCTTTGCTGATAGCAGCTGATTTGCTCAGGCGCATGATGACATACTGGTAACCATCGTAGTCAATCCTAACCTAAACCTCATTCATAACCATCCGTGGGAGTTGATAACTTTATATCGTATGTATATTGTTTCACTAAAATTTAATGAATTTAACTTCTTTTGTATTCAAAGGATTAGGATTGCTTTGCGTCAAAACTATTAAAATCAGCGTAAATGACAGGTTATGCCACGGACTAGATAGTTCTAAGTTGATATAAAATGAGAAGAAAATATTTTCAAATTCGTTATTACCTTAAACGGAAGAACAAATGTGTTGTTCGTCAATTGTTTAGTTAATGTATTGCGTTTTGCAGTGGTACAATTTATATTTATTACATTTCACAGGGATATTAAACTCCTTTTTATGTCGTCGTCCCCGGAATGTATTTCTTGAACACAGTTTCAATAGAGTGATAAACTTTTTTTTAAATTATAAGTACTAAATCACAGGGTAAACCCTCTAATTTTAGAAATGGAAAAACCGTTACTTCGGACGGGTGGTTTTTTTGTAAATAGTTGATTTTCTATCTACCAACATGTGATCCATAAACATCAACTAGCGCATCGTATGCTTTAAGGGTTGACACGTTAAAGTTGTCATCATTTTCGTTGAGAAGATTCCCCGATTAAATAAAATAGCCGATACAAATTTTTAATTTAAAATAAAAGAATGGTACCGGCTATTTTGCTTTATTGGAGAATCGTTTCAAAGAAAATGATGGCAACCTGTGGCAACTCCTAAGGCATACGGTGCGCTAGTTGAGGTTTATGGATAGTAAGTTGTTAGATAGAAAATCAAATATTTTTCTCGTCCAAACCAAAGGTTACCCGTCCCAAGTAACGGTTTTTCCAGTTCTAAAAAAGAGGGTGTACCCAGTGTCGAGGTCTTTTATTTTTTTATTTTCTTATACATTCGTTAAATGGCATAGATGTCGATACAGACGATAAAACCAATGGACTTCCCAGAGGATGAGAATGGACCAGTCATATTGGAGTATATCATGATGGACATGAGCCAACTAAACATTATAACCAGAACATACGTAGAGGAGTTTGAACCAAAGTCTGTGACAGGTAACGAAGATAAGATTATTGTCATTTCCAATACATATACTTGTCGTAGTTAAATGCCATTTACTTCTATATTAACTTACCTTGAGGAGAAATATTTAGAATTATTAGAATTTTTAAGATTTGTAAACAAGTACATGCATCATACCTGCACCAAATACTGTATTTTTGATAGACATCATAAGGAAACTGTCATTCCACAAACGATGATAATTTGAAACACACGCAAACTTTTGCTGAAACAAAATGTGTTTGAATTTTTACATTTTTTTGGTAGACTCGGTACTTGAAATGCAATGTTTTAGAACAGGTACGTTTCACTCGAATCAAATAACAAAATCGGCCTTGTTTGATCGGTCATGTAATTTCTTCCGTATGTGAATAAGAAAAGTGTTGGAAATATATAAGATGAATACAAGGTATAATACTATGATAATCACATTCTTCAACCTAAACGTTTCAGGTACATATCAGAATTACGTCGACCTACATTTATATCAATAAGGCAACTATCATTACTAACTTTATTGAAACTAATTTTGCAGAATGTCCAGTGCATTGTATTAACCATTACGATACTAAAGAGCAAAAAGAACCGGCAATAGATATTGCCATGCACCCAGTATTCATGTGTAGAGATCCTTTCAGACAAGGTCGGCATAAACTGGTACTTTGCGAGCCCCAGTACGCCGATAAACCAGACAAAATAGGTATGAACTTTCATAAAGTTAAGAATTTTTTTTCGAGAGCTGTTCAGTCGTTCACCCTTTGACAATTTAATTCCCCTGGTCCTTTTGCTTCTTAACGTAGCTTATTTCTCTCCTGTGGCTGTGGCAGCCATCATTGATCTGTGGCTCCAAGGAGCAGACACTGCCCAACCGGGCACTAAAATAAACCTTAATAGAATGGAGCATGTGGGCTCATTATGCTCAGATAAATTAACCAGTGGTCCAGACGAGGATTGATCAGGAACTACTCGATCACGAAGAACGTTCCAAACCTCTAGATCACCGCTCCGCACGTAGTTACACAATTTCTATATACTAACTTCGCCAAAATAACACAACCCTCATTAATGAAACCACATACCATTGAGACCAACATTTGAAGAAGAGAACGGACAGTGCGTTAATATTTAGGTGTTGTAACACAACCTTATTCTAGCCTAATTTTATGCGGCCGTTTTCATAAAGATATTGGAATACCATTCGAGTAAACTGCGTTACCTATATAAACTAAGTGAATTGAACAATCAAAAACAAATCTGATCATGAAACACTGTCATAATATAAACAACAACCAGTACTAACTGTTTCCTGTTCAAGACATTGCCCAACATTAGGATGTTTCATTTTTTGAAAATGTACTTCCTTTTTGCCCAACTGTGACTCTCCTCAAACAATGCATATATACATATTTCAGCTATTTTGGTCAATGTTTACACCTTGCCCTTCCGACTCGAACTTTTGACCCAAGAGGGTCTTAGATCCAATATCGAATTATTTCATAATTTTTCAAACTTTTACAACCTATGTGACGTACATACAAGAATCGAACATCGATCACAAGAGTAAATGTTTGTATTTGTATCCAGGGGGTATGAAAGAACATGGTTATCTTGTACACACTAGTTTGATTTGGATTCTAGCCTGATCAGTATGAACATTAAGATAAATACTTAAGGTGGTCGGACATCCCTGAAACTATATATGGATCCGTGCATGGTCATAAATGAGCTACCCGGCCTTGCCAAAGTGTTTAAGATTCAGTATACTTTATTACAGAATACAACACCAGAGTTAAATGTCAGGAATTTATGGAGACAGTGAAAGATCACGAGCCGTGGTATGCCTTTGAACAGGAATATTATGTTGTAGACAAAGATGGCGTCCCCTTGGATATGAAAACGGATACCAAAGGAAGACGTTAGTACCACATTAATTTACACACTACCATTCGTGTTTTCGCATAAAACTTTATTAAAATATTGTTTTGACATGCTAAATTATCATTTGTGTTGGTTTTGAAACGAAATATAGCAATCCAGTTTAAGATTTGGAGGCGAAAGCGTATCATTTCCACGACGTCGGAGATGCGATGTTATTTACAAAATCAGAAGTCTTTTTCACAAAGGCACACTATTTAAACAACATGATTTCTCTCAAATAATTTTTATTTCAATTAATCGAAACTTTGCTCAATTGTATGACTGACTAGGTCATTCGGCTCCTTTACAGCGGGGACTTGAGCTTTTATTTTATTAGTTATGTTAGATGAAGTGTTAGCATTGCTGAGTGTTAGTGTGTGTTTTGTTGTTACTGTTTACCTTGTTCGGCTGGTTAAGTTGAATGCTGCCTTCCATATCCAAATTCCTCATTATTTTGTTTTGTTCTTTTAGCTTATTATGATTTAGAATTGAACATTGGTGAACAGGATGCATTAGAAAGAGATCTTGCGGAAACACAACTGAGAGCTTGTATATATGCCGGTCTGAAAATTAGCGGAATGAACCGGGAATGTCACCCTTCTGAGGTATATGATAATGCATTTATGGTAGTATACTTCACTATGAACGAAATAAGATAACTCGATAAACTGCCTTTAACTCGTTGCGGAATCTTAATTTGTGCATTTTGATGACATTGTAAATATTTGCCTTAGTTTGTTAAAACGCATAAAATATGATATACTTCTTCAGTTTTGTAATTTTACAAAGCTGTAGTTAGCGTAAACTGTTATTGGTCTAAGTGGTGAATGGAACGCATACAGGCGCAGTTGACAGTTTTTATATCCCAAACAAGGTCGAGTTGGCAAAATATCAATGACTTTAACGGAAACTTATAGTTTCGAGACATTTTCTATGTGTGTATGATGTAGTTCGGTATGTAATTGTCATAAAACGCTGGTTGCTTACATATCTATGACTTAATTATTTTCAATGATGTGATTATGAAACTATTGAAAACATTGGCCGAATGAGTTTTTTTTTTATAACCTTCGACACCTTTGATACACAAGCATTCTCAACACGGGTATCAGATCAATTGGCATTACGCCAGAGCAGCGATCGTGCCCCCCTTAATATGGCTAAATCGCTTGCTTAGAATGCGAAAATCGATATATTGAGAAAACAAGTGAAAACTGTCTGTAATTTACTCTTTACCTATGGGAAAACAATTTTTAAAACTTCATTTTGGTCAACATGACAATTTCAGATTTTGATGAAAGTAGGCTCATAAGAAGCGCCTTGTGAAGCAGAGTTCAAATATGTATGAGTCTTATAAGGTCGTAAATAGTAGTTACGACCTTCTCATTCTAAGCCATCGAAATGTTTGGATCAACTGATGAAAAATCATATTGACAACTGGTGTAAAGTTAATTGGTGATAATTATATTACAGTGGGAGTACCAGGTCGGTCCACTTCCGGGTCTTGCTTCTTGTGATCACGTGATTGTATCACGCTATATTCTTCAACGATTGGCTGAAATGAATAGCTTACATATAACATTTACAAACCCTGTATGTACACGTGACACGGAAATGCGCTGTGCCCTTCATCTTAACTTCAGCACACGTGAAATGAGAAGTGAAAATGGAATAGAGTAAGTAATTGAATAGTATTATTTTAAAATACCTTACATTAGATCTACCCGTATAATCAGGGTTTTTTTGCCAGGGCGGTTGCTGAGTGCAAGTTAGACTATACCATTTAATAAAATACGGCAATTCTTTTATCAAGTGCATCTGTATTAATTGGTAGCAGTAAAAAACTGTTATGAGTGGACATATCAGATGTGGTCTTTACTTTTTCTCATAGGAAAGTCCGAATGCAGCGACGATGACCATTTCATTCAAAGGCCTAAGCTAATATACATGTATGTGTGCCCACCCTGGCACAAAAATTCCAAAACCGACAATTATAAAATCAGAAACAAACGGAAATAATTCAGATTCGATTTTGTCGGGTGACTTTCTGGTGATGACTGGGGAGCTTATCTATGAATTTATTTATCCATTTCAGATGTTACAGGTTATCGAAAAACTGCTTATTAAATAAATTCATTGTCCTATTACCGTTCATTTCAGACATATAAATAAGGTGGTAGAAAACATAGCAAAACATCCACAGGAATATTTCTTCAAATACTACGGCTCTAAAGTTGGCTTAGATATGTATTGGTTTCTTTCCGGGCTTTGTTACATGCCAAAACATGAGGAGTTTATTGCAAATACGAGCAAGGCATACGCAAGTATTCGAATACCATTGTCCGTGGTCACCCAAGGTAAAGGCTATATAGAAGAAAGAAGACCAATGGCTGATGCCGATCCGTACGAAGTTTGTGTAGCCTTTACCGAATCAGCATTATGTGACACAGTTGGTTTTCTAGATTCTGCAAATCAGTGATGTCAACCATGACGTCACATGGTACACATAAGTGTTTCAACCAGCATGTGCGACACTGATCTTAATTAATTGACGTTCATACAAACGATCATGCTTATTGACGTTGCAAAGGGCAATATTTGTAACGTAAGCAACGTCATTATGTTGAGATTGTGTCTTGTTGAACAAGACTTTGTGACTGAACTTCTGTCAGACCATCTTTCTGGCATCAGGCGTGTTGTTGTCCTCAGATCTACGGTTTCTTTCGTATAAAAACTGGAAGTGAATTTTGTCAAAGTTTTGCTATTTGCCATAATAAAAAGAAACTCACATACTCTCACAAAGTGTGCTAAAATGTAGTTTTATTTGTATCATCAAAAGCCACGCGACTTTCGTGTACATCATGTATTTATCAATCGTGACCCGCCTGACTAATCTGAATTGTGATTCACATTTATAATACTACATGTTGTGATACGTCACATTATCTTACTTACAACCAACTACAAGATATTGATGATTCAATATTGATAAAATATGTAATCCTGCTAGTTTAATGCAAAATTGCTTACATTTACAAAATTTCAATTCGTAGCTCTAAGTTGCAAAATGACCCAATCGTGACATATTGTACCGAAAACGTCACTTTGTGAAATATTTTGAAAATGTAAAGTCAATACCGCATAGTAGTTGTTACGGCATCATCTTTATCTACATTTCTTTATTGCTAATTTCATTGTCTCTATTCAGAATTAAACGTTCAGTAAAACCCTATATTATGAAAAATACTATTTTCAGTCCAAATGCTCGACTTTTTTACCTTGCGAAATAGATACTAAAACCGAAATGACAAATGCACGAAATAAAGGCTTGCGAAAATGTTCGAGTTTACAGAAGTAAATATAGTGATGGATTGTGAATGGACTCGTGTAGAAAACTATCACATGAGTCATGTGATGTAAACATTTAAGTCGACATTTTATCAGGTCCTGGTCACAATGTCAACCTTCATTTTATCATTGCTGGTCACAATATGTGTCAATATTATCCCATTAATCGCGGTTTGTCATCAACGTCTAGGTCATTGTTGCAGCGGACAGCAAACAGAACGTCATACGCATAAAAATAAAAAGAACACTTTAATTACTTCATACATTCATACTTCATATACATGAGAATCATATGTGGCGAAATTTCCTACGTAGATGACTTTTAATAGATGACTTTAAATTTAAAAAATGAGGTATTTAATTTGAAACTGGTTCAGATTTATTTTAGATTAGTTGTGTGATAACAGTCATTATTATTGCATTCCTAGTGTTTCTTTATAAATATCGCCACAAGGCTATTAGAGACGAAAGCAAAGTTTCTTGTTTTATTAAAGCAAACTGCTGTCGTCATTTTACTTTGTCTTTGGTAAGACATCGTTGTAGGGTGCCACACCATTACCAGCAGCCCTGCAAAGTTTACAAGGTTGTAAAAGCGTTGAGGGGTCAAATATTAAACGATTTTTCAGTCGTGTTTAAAAAGCGGTAAAATGACAAACATGTCAATTTTTAGTTTATGAGCACCCAGTAATATAAGGTCAACCATGTACATGTTGTGTATATATTATCAATAATTGTACCACGTCAGCATCTATTAAATATATTAGATAACGTCATGAATGTTAAATATACAAATATAAATGTACTTCTGCGATGTATTTAACTCCTGTCCATATTTAGCGACTGTTATCAACAAACTAACCCGTGTCAATGAAACCCGGGGAAAATCCCATTTTAAAGTTAATATCGCTATAAGATAAAAATGTGTAAAAGGATGCTGAATATATCTAGTTTTCCCAAATTTCCAGAAACTATGTACATGTATTAAGAGTCCTGTCTTTTAAATTCTGTATTATCATAACGTTCATTTAGTCACACAACCTAGATTTCTTAGAGAACTACTTCAATTCATCCTATGGATGTATGGAGCAACCATGTAAGATACTAGTATATCGCTTGCTTAAAATGAAAAGGTCGTAACTACAAAATCAATATATTGAGAAAACAAGAAAAAACTGTCTGTAATTTGCTCTTTACCCATGGGAAAACAAGATTTTAAAAACTTCATTTTGGTCAACATGACAACTTCAGATTTTCATGAAAATAGGCTCATAAGAAGCGCCTTGTGAAGCTGATTTCATATATGTATGAGTCTTATAAGGTCGTAAGTAGTAGTTAGGACCTTCTCATTCTAAGCCATCGATATGTCCGAGGCATTTTTAACGTCCCTGAAAGAAGCGGTATTTCCTTTATTTATACAAGGATCTTCATAATACATCACATTTTTAAATATTTGACATTACGCCAGAGCAGAGATCGCTACTCTTTGTTGTTTGTTGAAGGCTGTTTTGGCGAAGGTTTTCAAGTTAATCCATTGAACCATGTGATTATGATTCATCGTTAAAATTGATTTAAATGGTATTGCTTGGTATCTGGTGTAATGTCAGTTCTGTGGTTATTATCCTCCGTCATACATTTACATGTCATCATTGGCAACATTTTGTTTTAAATTAATCACAAGTTGTAGTATACAAATTACATTAGGTCTTTCGGTGCAAGCTTACTATATCTACAATATCAAAGAGTAGCATGACCCTTTTAAACATACATAACGTCTATGATAGAAACTACATTTCTAGCGTACTGTCATCAATATATTAGTCAAACATTCATCGAATCATAAAAATATTTGCATAGGTTTAAATCGTTTACATTTGATGGAAAGTCCCATGGAAAATCGACGAAACATATGCTAGGACATAAGTAACGATTTCATGTTCATTTTAAGTACATTCTAGTATAATGCAAAAGCATATCACTTAATTGAAAATTCTAAGTTGTTTTTGCATTCCGCGAAAATTGTCACAAGTTACAGCTCATCTTTTGCTCCAACTACTGTCTGAAACTTAATTGTTCCGCCAATGTTATCTTTCGAGTTTATTTGTTCTTTTCGATTTTGATCAGTAATTATATCAAATCGTTTTGCTTCAATTTCAAGAACATCCGACATTTCGGCCACTTCCTTGATTCCCGCCATATTATTACCCGGAAGTCCATGCCGGAAGTTGGTATTTATTTGAAATAAGTACTGTAACACCGAGGTATAGTTCATGACACCAAATCGATCCTTGTCAAACTTGATGGCATCAACAGATTCTGGCTTACCACCTTCAGTCACCATCACAAACAGTTCAGGCGGGTTTACGTAGACTTTGCTTAGTCCCAACTTTTCCATGTCATCTGTGGTGGGCTTCACAACTTTACCGAATATGAAATATCGTTCAAATCGTTTGGCGATCGCTTTTAGCGCAAATGGAGTTTCATCAGAATCTGAAATAAGTAATATAATTATTAACCATGAATTAGTACCTCGTCAACATGTTTAATACCTTATCTACAGGCGGGGACAACGCAAAGTTATTTTACTGATAGTGCGTCTTTTTATGGGGAGTGGTGACCTAGAGGTAGGACGCGCGAGAGGTATCGGATTCACCCCCCCCCCCCGGTAATATATCAATAAGAGAGTTGTTTGTCTACCTTTGTCAGAATGAAGATATTAATGTTATATTCACAAAACGTCTGGACCACTGGTTATTTTCTCTGAGTAAGAATAACCCATATATTCCACCCCCACTAATGTGTTGATCGGTACTTGTGAGGACAGTGTCTATTCCTGGGCGTCGCAGATCAGTGTTGACTGCCACACATACATGAGAGAAATATTCTCCAGATGGAAACACAAACGTAGGTTTCCATAGGTAGCCCAATGTCCAGGGAAGTTAAAATGTGAGCGGCTTAACAGCGGATAAAAGTCCTACGAAATTGGTAATTCAACTTTTAAAGGAACTTATTTGATGTATTTTTTGGGTATTTTACACAGACTTTAGTCACCAACACAGAAGCACATATAAGGGGAAAGCAGTGCGAAACATATAACTATATCAATAAGAGATTTGATTGTCTACCTTTGTCAAAATGAAGATATTAACGTTGTATTCACAAAACGTCAATGTTGACTTTTTGATTTGACATACTAATGTTCTACTGTCGATTCAATAAGTAAAACGAATGAGGGAACCATCCAGCGGGAATTACAGTCAACCTTTTATACCCGGTTAGACCTAGATAAACATAGTTTATTTAGGTGATGTTGTGTTTATAACAATTGTCATTTAACCTTAAACTGACTGTACACGCAGTTTTACATCTAGCAAATGTTAAAAAAAAATTACCATTCTAGGGCTCTTTTCAGCTGTTAGGCCGCTCAAGCACCCTTTGACATTGCAACTTCCCCTGGTCATTGGGCTACATATAACAACCTACACTCGTTTTTCCCTGAGGAGACTATTTCTCTCCTGTGGTGTGGCAGCCAACATCGATCTGCCCACACAGGTACAATTTTACACCATGGTGGAGTGGAGCTGTGGGTCTCGCTCAGAGAAATTAACCAGTGGTCCAGAGGGGGATCAAACCCGGGACCACTCGATCCCGAAGCGCGCGCCCAACCTCTAGGCCACCGCTCCCCAATGCTGCAACGTCTATGTAAAAAGTAATGCCTACAGTCTTTCTAGAAAGTTATGTGCCATTCTTCTGTACCGCACTGAGTTATTATGAACATTTGCGCCATCAAACGGTTTCGCCGCTTATTTTTGTAAAATCATTAACCATTTATGAGAAATACAAAGTAGAATTCCTCCTCAAAAACATGTCAATTAATCTCGATTGGTTTAAAACACAATGTACTTTTATATCATAATTACCGGTTATTATATAGGCTGGAAACCGTGACGGGCTGCTAGTGTATGCGTCTAGTAAAAAGCTAGCCAAACCATTTCCGGAAAGACGCTGCGTTCTGTCCGGAAACGACTGGAGTGCCATCTGACGAGCCTCATTTTGATTTTTTATAGATCGCCATTTCTCTCGCTTCGTTTTTCGATCGCCATACGGATAGAATCTGGCATCGCCTTCAGACGCTTCGTATTTCTGAAAAAGAAATGTGAATAAATTGGTTAATTACAAACAAAGACTCTTAATGGTTATGTCAAGAATATAATGATCAAGGAAGGGATAACGTGAAATATACACTGGTTTATATATTATGTGTTGTAATCTTCTTCTTTTTCCATGTAATTTGTAGGGCCCACTCTTGGGCATTATCTAAAATGTTAGCGACAGAGTTGAGATCGAACCCGGGACCTCTTGATCAGGAGTAAAGCGTCTTACCACTCGACCACCGATCGACGAACAACCTAAGCACACTTATAAATCATCAATAAAGATATGATAACTCCACACAGAAATCCCCGCCCACACACTGTGTATTCGACTTGAAATACAGCTTGACAATCGTGAACGGTGAGTCTGTTGCTTTTATATCATTTGGTTATACCAGATAATACTGATTACATTAGACTGATCTATGCACAAAACGCATTTTTTTCGGTGTGGACAATTTTGTAAACGATACCAGCAGTTACCCCGAATTTATGGTTAAAACAGTGTATTATTTAGGATATACACCGGTACAATTATCAACTACTTTGGAAAGTCGCGCCCTGTGATCGAATTCCAGACCTCTTGCAATCGAAGTGGACGCCAGATATTACTTCATGAACGAAAATAAAATAGTAAGGACCTAAAGTAGATAAGGCAAATGGTCCTCCAGATATGAAGTATGCTACATTCAAGATTTCTATAAGATGATAACGTTTTGCAAACCATTACATACTTGTAGTCGCCAATGTTTTATTTGAACCAAGTATTAAAACAAGTACTTCCTCTTAACAGAGAATTCAACATAGATTTAACCCATGGTGTATATTTGCATTGAGTAAATTATAGATAGAGGTGAAAATTTTGTACACGGTTTTCTATTGCTTTCAATAGCGTCCGTGACAGCAGCAGCAGCAGCAGCAGCAGCAACAGCAACAGCAACAGCAACAGCAACAGCAGCAGCAGCAGTAGTAGCAGCAGCATCAGCAGTATAATTAGTGGCAGCATCAACAGCAGCTCCACTAGCTTCATTAGCAACAACAGTAGTATCAACAACAACAAATCAGAATTACGAGTACATGTAACAACAGCAGCACAAGCTCAACAATCGTCAACGACAAAACGTGTTTAAGTGACTTACCAATGTTTCCAGTAACTTTTTATCCGTTGTAGTATCAACTAAACCGCACCAACATAGACCACGTAAGTGTGTTGCCATGGTTTTCCATTCACGTCCAATATTTCCTTCATGGAATATAACAATCCAAGGGTCTTTATTCCGTAAAACATTTTCAGTGAAGTTTTTTCCTGTCAACGGAAACAGATCCTGATATTGTTCTTCAGGGTTCAACGAAGGGGTCTGATTAGGGACCGAGGTACCCAAACAACAATATATAGTTATGCACAGAAAATAAACGACGCTAGCGGTCCACATTTTGAAAATGTTATACAGGATAAAATGCCCAAACAAGGAAGTATGGTGTGTAAAGACTACAAATAATCATGTAAAGTTAAGATACTTTAAACATATTCAGTAAAGTACACTATATATGAGTTCATAGTGTGGTTTATATCTTCTCTTTGTAGATCGATACGGTCATACCCAAGGTTTAAACTTTACTGTTTCGCCCATTGAATCATAGGCGTGTTTTCTGAGTGTATGACTCATGGTAAAGTTTTTGAGCGACAAGTTTTAAAGTGCGATTTCGGTGTTAAGGAGGATTTTCCGATTTAAGGTTGATGCTTTACAATTCTTGGGTAAGTGACTCGTGTTCCTTATGCTTCAGATTTATGCAAAGTCCTGTTTCATACAGCGGTTGAAACCTTTCATTTCGAGCAGTATCGTTGAGCTTCTCGAAAGTAACGTTGTCTCGAGATAATCGTCAGTCAAGACTTGCACACGTCTTATGTAGTGGAGCAAGAAAAATACTTTAATTGATTTATTGCTTAAATCAATGTTTGTTTTTCATTGTTTGCTTACAGGCAGGTAGATGCGTTCTATAATAGTAAAGTAAAATGTACACTTATTCGAGTGTCGTCCCTATTTTAAAACATACTCGTACCTTAGGAGATACCTACCTCATGTAATTGTCACGTTGAATTCTAAGCTACCATGTATCATACTGATAGACACGGGGTTGCCGCTGATGGCAAATCTAGTCCGATCATTTGCAGACATATAGATCTATGTACGTTAGGAGTTTAGGCAAATCGGTATAATGCAATCGCCAGTATTCTGTGTCCTTTAAATGACTTCCTAAATGAGCATTGCATTTGAGTTGTCTTTGAAACCTTTTTCTTTTAACACTTTCATTCTTGGCCTGTCGAAACGTCGCCGTAGGGAAACATTTCTTTCTGAATGAAACATGATTAAGACAACATTTTTGTACTCGACTTTTTTATTCAAGTGTCAAATGATGTTCTACTATTATAAAAAATTTCCTTTTAGGAACGTTAGCTATCGTGCTGGAACATATTATTGAGGCGGTTGCTGTATTCTTAATTGTAACTAACATATTTCCCTGGTAATAACTCTTGTCAAACAAGTTTCTTTAATTGAAGAAAATGAATACAAATGTTATTCGTGTAGACTTGTTTGATTAGTTGTTTATGCCATTGATATTATCGTTGCGTTTGAACATCATTTGAAGTTCTGTCATCTAAAAATGTTCATTAAATTTATTAATATATATTCCCAATTATTATAGCAAAAACCTCAGAGGCTTAACTTGGAAGGAATTCATTAAATCAGTTTAAGCTGGTGTTATTGAATATACAAAATTATTTATATTATCCTTGGTTTTACGCCTCAATGTAGTATATGCTTGCAATGAATTATAGAAAAAATATTGCTACTTAAACTATTGAGAAATATCATAAGAATCATTTAAGTGTAGTTACAAATAACGTAGATTTATTGAAGAAACAACCGATTAAACATAAGAACTATTCATCAAATGTAAAATTGAACACTTAACTTACAGGCGTACGTATTTATAAATTTATAAATGGTTTAAACACATAACATGAATAACATACAGAACGATCGAAATGCTGCTTGAACAAGCAATGCACCAGCTGCAATTTTAAACGGTATGTATACCATCTTATGATAACGCATCAGTGTCGAACTATGTAAGTCTATTGGTGTGCTTTGTGTTTATCATACACTGAGTGTGATACTGTCTGAAACGTGAGATGCTATATCGGTGACTAAGAATGAGAATATCGTAAGTACTACTTACGATCTTATACGACCCATATAGTTTTGCAATATGTATTTAAATGCGTTTCCTATGAGCTTGTTTTCATGAAAATTTGAACTTGTCGTGTTTACCAAAATGAAGTCCAAAAATCCAGTAGTTTTCAGACAATTTTTTTCTTGTTTTCACAAAATATAGAGTTTGTACTTACGACCTTTTCATTCTGAGCCAGCGATTTGAGGTTCATATGAGAGGAGCAACGTCAGTGTTGGTGAAGCGTGCGTCAGTGGCTTCATAGACAGAGGGGGGGATCACGTGATGGTTGCATTTTGGTTTTTCTAATGGCGGCGCCCATGTCAAACAGGTAATTTGCTGTTTTCTGTCTTTTTTCTTCGATATGTTGACATATTATACTGACCATGTTCTGGCCAACAACGTCCGGTTTCCATTGATATCTTGCTTTTGGCTGTAGGTGCCGTAGTTTTTGTGATTACCCTGTGCACAATTTCGAATCGAGGACTTTCTGTTATGAAAACCGCGATTGCATTGAGTCTTAACGCAAAAAAGTCACGGTTTTTGTCAAATACTGAATTTATCCAGATTGTAATCGACCGTATATGTTCTCATTGCACAACATAGTATCTGTGTCCTATATGCTCAGCATTAAGAGGCGTTTTTACGATTTTATTCGAATTAATGCATAATGATTGCATTGAGAAACATATTTTTCGTGGTTGCATTGAGTACCAATCAGTACCACATAATCGAGAAGTTATACATGCGCTAATTACTGGTGTCATTTAAAATATTTAATAATAAAAATATAATTTATAATACTTACATTGAATTGTTATGTCAAATAATATATCATATACAGGTAGTCGGTCTTTTCCATACAATTTATAAGGCATTCCTGTAGCATGCACTCAGTGTTGTATCAATTATGCATATTATCTTATTTCCAGTTTCTAAAGACATGCCGAGAAAGAAAAGTAACCTTCGACCATATATTTGACACAGTAGCGAGCTTGGTAGACGGTACTCAAACAAGAACACCAATCAAACACAAGATCGGGACAAACGAAAGCTAGAAAAAACACTGTTTAGTCACCATTCAAAGCAGCACATCTTTATCTGAAGTCGTCTTCTGATATAGATCTTAATCTCATAGAACCTTATTTTGTTCCAACAAAGAGTTCTCCAAATAAAAGTGAATACAATGGCTCTGAGGAAGTCAGCAATTTATCCGGGAACTATAATGTGAAACTACTGGCAGAGCCATTGTATTTGGTGAACTCTTTGTTGGAACAAAATAAGGTTCTATGAGATTTAGATCTATATCAGAAGACGAGTTCAGATAAAGATGTGCTGCTTTGAATGGTGACTAAACAGTGTTTATTCTAGCTTTCGTTTGTCCCGATCTTGTGTTTGATTGGTGTTCTTGTTTGAGTGCCGTCTACCAAGCTTGCTACTGTGTCAAATATATGGTCGAAGGTTACTTTTCTTTCTCGGCATGTCTTTAGAAACTGGAAATAAGATAATATGCATAATTAATACAACACTGAGTGCATGCTACAGAAATGCCTTATAAATTGTATGGAAAAGACCGACTACCTGTATATGATATATTATTTGACATAACAATTCAATGTAAGTATTATAAATTATATTTTTATTATTAAATATTTTAAATGACAACAGTAAACAGCGCATGTATAACTTCTCGATTATGTGGTACTGATTGGTACTCAATGCAACCACGAAAAATATGTTTCTCAATGCAATCATTATGCATTAATTCGAATAAAATCGTAAAAACGCCTCTTAATGCTGAACATATGGGACACAGATACTATGTTGTGCAATGAGAACATATACGGTCGATTATAATCTGGATAAATCCAGTATTTGACAAAAAACCGTGACTTTTTTGCGTTAAGACTCAATGCGATCGCGGTTTTCATAACAGAAAGTCCTCGATTCGAAATTGTGCACAGGGTAATCACAAAAACTACGGCACCTACAGCCAAAAGCAAGATATCAATGGAAACCGGACGTTGTTGACCAGAACATGGTCAGTATAATATGTTAACATATCGAAGAAAAAAGACAGAAAACAGCAAATTACCTGTTTAACATGGGCGCCGCCATTAGAAAAACCGAAATGCAACCATCACGTGATCCCCCCCTCTGATAGAGATACACGGCCTTATGTAAATTTACCAGCGGGTAATCCCCCGTTATCTGAGCAATGTGTTCATGTGTATCGTTATAACAGACGATGACGAAAGATTGAAGTATTTGATCGTGACTGAGTGTTATGGGACCAAAACAGTCGTGATGTATATTTCGGAAAACAATTGCACTTCTTAATATGTGACGTGGACTGCAGAAATCAGGCCAGATGCGGTAACGTCTATTTATAGAAAAATGACGTCAAAAACTTGCGCTGTTTTTTTCGCGGATTTTCTAATTTATTAACATATATTTTCAAGTGTAATTGTATAACAAAAGTTCTGCTTTAGAAAATAAACAATTAAGATATATTTGCAACATTTCACAACCACTTCACGAATATTTTAGTGCAGTCTAGCCATTTTAGCGATAGTTATTTCCCTTTTACAAACCAAAATGGCGGACAGATGATTGTTTGTGTTATGTTGAATGCAGTTTGTAAGGTATAATGATGAGAAATGACGCTGATGTTGGTTTGATCTGGTTGATTTCGAATTATAAAGCTCGTATTTGAAGGTAAGCATATCTTTTATTGTCTGTGATTGCTTTACTGTTGTGAATTATGGGTTTAAATTCGTTGATAACATTGACTTTGAAAGCGAAAGTTGACTTTAAAATGCTACAAAACAGTCTTTTTATGTGGATAGGTCAATTGTATACTCGATTCTTCATAGCATAGAGCAAATTTTATGCCTGCAGATAATGAGTTAACATGAGGATTGTTCATGGCTGATTTTATGGATGCATTCATGTTTGTTGACATATCCCCCACCCACCTTACTTTGCTGAAGTTTGCACACATCAAGTAAAATGACTGTCATTTGTCTTCATTTTTTCAAACTCTTTGAATGCATATATCCAACTCACCAGTGCATCCTGAAATTCAGTAATGTTCAAACACTACTGTTTACTAGTACAATAGGTCTGGTTTAGACTGTCTGAACTGACAAGTAAATTCATTTGACACTTCAGCTACTGTAGGCTTCCATCCCTACAGAAATGTATGCGGTTCAAATTCACTTGGCCAATTTCCTGCCGGCTTACTTAAATGGGTTTAATTCAAGTGCGAACGGCTCATCCGGACTTAACCGCACACCCAAATAACTGCACATCTCTACAACAATGTAACAATTTGGTATACACATGCCTCTAGTAGCTGTTCTACTTATAACTACAATGTAGTAGGCCTACTGAGTACTGGGAAATACTTGATGCATCTAACAGTAAGATATGCCTGTTCTGTGATTAGTATTTACAGTTTGACTACATGTAATAAAAGGCAAATTATACTTAGTTATATTCTTTATGAATAATGATCTTCATAAAATTAATTCTCATTTTCAGGATGTTCAATAATTGATCTTCAACAACATGTGTGGACAAACCATGAACATGTCAGTTATGTGGAGTTTACTGTGGGGAGGCTGAGTTTGGACAGAGACCTCTATCTCAGGTATACAACTGATCCAATTATTAAACTTTCATTTGTAAATCATTCATATTACTTATTCCACTAATTATCTGTAGTGGTTACTGGACCAAGGATATGTATACCAGTTGTTATACTGTAGACCTGACTGCTGATCATGAAGTGGTTGATCCACAGAACTATTTCAACATAATATATCATGATTATGACAGTAGCTGATATTATGCCAGTAATTTCAGTATCTGTTATCAATAGTGAACATATCAATAATAGTATTGGCCTCAATTTAATTGCAATATGCCCAATATTTGAGTTGCTTTCATTTTATCAGGACTATTAATTAATGGATATGATACTGTACCCAGCATAAACTGTGTACCAGTATTTTTCACTTTAATGCATAATATTAGGACATTAAATAAAACAATCTTATAATTTCTTTTCAGAAAAGATGAAACAGAGACCATATGGCAAAGAAGTGATGATTAGAAACATTCCAGATGATTATTATAACTCAATTAGTCAGTTTTGGAAATCAACAAGTCATGACTGGAAGTTAATTCTACCTGAATTGTCATACATGATGAAAATCATGTACATAACTAACATCTGAATAACTGTAATTGTTAAATAAACTACAAGTATTTTAACAATTGTAACAATATAACTTATTTTCTAAAAGTTTAATTACTAGTATATTCTGTCAAGTGAAGCATGTTACAGTTATGAGTTTAGATTTGTATATCATACATATACATGTATATGGTGCAATAGCCTTGCATTGGTATCTTATCTGTCTATGCAAATGTTGATGTTATTTCATGTATTGTCTATTGATTATATGAATTAAGGCATTTTATATTTGTTTCTGCTGCTACTACTGGTTAAAAATGAATTGTTTATCAAGCCTTGTGTTATTCTGATGTTACTGAACTGTAGTTTTGTTGCTATACAATAGTTTGTCATTGTAATGGGATAAGAAAACAATTGAGAGAGCATTTCAGTACAAAAACCACATGAAACGGTCTGTTATACTTTTGCGGTTGCTATGCAAAATGTTCTATTCCACCAGTTGTCAAGGACATTTGCATGATTGGAAATGCATGATAATTTTATACAGTACTGTTATGATAAGATGATGTGTAGTTCAGCTTGAATATCACTTGTAAATAGTGTATACCATGTTTGAATGTTGTTCTCTAAAACATTTATATATAGAAGGTAATTTGTGATCCAGCTTTCTTTGAAAATGCATCAAAAGCTTCATAATTATACAGTCATGTAAATCTACAATTTAAAAGCATTAAAATGTCAAAAGAATTAATTTTAATACTGTACTAACTTGACCTTAAAATTGTTTTAACTTAATACCTGTAGATTCAATGTATTTTGATATTTTTGGTCAAAATTTAGTTTCTATTCGTTGCTAGGCAACCAAAATGTCAATATTTACAAGCAGATGTTAAATATTCCAACTTGTTGTTAAAATAATAAAATAAAACAAAATGATAACATGTCTTGTGTGTTTATTGCTGTACTATAGCTACTCTTTTTTAATGTCTTCTTATTGTATTTGGCATGGAAAAGTCATAATTTTGCACTAAGGCAGTGTTACTTAGTTACAGCATTTTATTTCATTATAATGTAAATAATTCAAGATAACAATGTGAGCTTATCAGAATCTTCATATTTTATAATTTACTACAAAGAAATGAGTGTATTTGATCTGAAAATCTAGTTCACAGCCACATGTATAGTTATTGAAGTACTGTTGCCATGGTAACTATTATAATACGCAAAATATTTCCATAGTAACCATGTTTTAAAAAGAATGTTGTTGTTCAAGCAATATATGAACTTGTTGATGTTGTATGGCATACATTTAACAAAGAAAAAGCAGAAGATCTTGGATTTTCCTTTTGAAGAATTTATAGGTTTTGTACAACCGTTTCACCTTTTTATTGTGTTTTCGGCATCAAGTGCACGTGAAGAAAATGCTGCAAAACCGAAAATAATCACCGGAATCATCTGAAATTTTGAGAATTTATTCTTAAAAGGCTATTCTTCAAGATTATGAAGAAAACTCAAAATGTGAAATTTTAGCATCTGGCCTGATTTCTGCAGTCCTTGACACATATAAGCTTTCCTTTCGTTAAACAAATTGTTACGAATAGTGTGAATTGTATTAGATACGTGGGGGTCATAATATACCACATCATATATGTGTGGCTATATTTTACAACCGACCAACAATGATAGTTCATTTGCTGTTTACGCTTAAGAAGTTGTGTGTCCATCATTCATCAGTATGTATACAAACATGTATCTAGTCTTCTACCTATCTCTTTTCATGGATATATTTCTGTATGTGAATAGGTATTTCCACAACGCCGCAATTACAGTCACAGTTATGTGTCATTTATAACATCACAAGAAATGTTTCATCATCAGAATAAACACATCTCCCAATCTGCTTAACCCTCTTGTGTATACTGTAAAATCATTAATTTTCGTGGGGGATTAAATTTCGTGGATTTCATGGTTCACCTCAACCACTAACTTTAATCCCAACGAACATTGATTTTGATCCTTGTATTTTACCTGAAATGCAAAATCCACGAATTCAAGTCCCAACGAATTTGTCTTTTTCACCAAAACCACGAAATTTCGTCCCAACGAAATTAAATGATTTTACAGTATATATATTCCTCAGATGCTTCGGTGTGCCGATGTAACACCGTGTGCGCATTTACGGCAACCATATTCAGATTATGTATTACTTCGCCGTCTACATTTGTTCAGGCTGCAATACTACAGCCTTTTTTAATATGGCTCGCGTGTTACAACTGATACTCGATCTGACAGTAATTGTCCGTCCAGCTTTGTATGAAGCTGCAACTACAATAAAGCAGTTTGTTGATTTATTTACACCCACCACTTCAACTGCAGCAATAAATGACCATTATCATGATCAACCAATCTTTTAATCGTCTAGACAATCAGGTATATATATAGCATTATAGAATGATCTTTCGGCGTGATGATGCAACGCCCAGTTGGGTCATTTCTAAAAGCATGAACGGCAGCTAAAGAAAGCGCATTATGGTGTTATATCGTGATTGCTTAAACGTCCGTTTCGGTTTGTTCAGGCTAAATTCTTAACAAGAAATTAACTGTATAAAAATTACTCTTGAAAAGCACCTTATGATGCAGATTTGAAATATGTATATTCATTATAAGGTCGTACGTAGTGCTTACCACCTTCGCATTCTAAGCTTGAGATGTTTTCGAGGTATCAAGGAAAATCGGTGACATGCAGTATCCAGTGCTCTGTTTCTAAATGTAGAATTTTGAGTGATGCTTTGAAGCTGTCCTTGAAACTTTTTTCTCTTTACACATTTACCATTAGCCTGTCGAAACGTGTAGGGAAATATTTCTCTCTGAATGAAATTGTTTTGTACCCGAATTCTTGATTAAAATGCCAAATGTTTGATTGGCGAACATTCTACTATTATATAAAAAGGTCTGCCTAATCAATATTTAAATTGCGTGTAGGAATGTTAGATATCGTGTTAGAACATATTATTGTGGCTATCGCTGTATTAAATTGTAACTCACACATTTCCCCAGGTAATACATTTTTTGTCAAACAAGTTGCTGTAATTGAAGACATTGAATACAAATGTATTTCGTGTAGACTATAAGTTTTATAAGTTGTATATGTCATGTCATTGATATTATCATTGCGTTTGAACACCATTTTAAGTCCTGGCTTCTTAAAGTATTCAAAAGTTTAATATATTATCAAAATTATTAAAGCGAAAGAATAATTAGCTTGGTATGGTATGATTTTACCAAGCCAATTTTATTCGGTGCTTTAGAATAGATATTTATAACGTTACTACACAATGCCTGATAAGACTGATGCATATCAAAAAAAAAATCTTATGAGTCTATTTTCATGAAAATCAGAACTAGTCATATTGACCATATTAATGTTGAAACAGCTGGTTTTACCATAATATATTAAGTATTATATAATGTTCAGACAGTTTTTTCCTGGGTTCTCAAAATATTGCTTTTGTACTTTCTTAGCCAGCAAAACATCTACCTATAAACGGCAGACAGGTTAAGAGTAAGTGTTACCTCGCCGCATTGATATGTTCATGATGCAATAATACAGCCTTATGATGTTTTCTCTCTGCAAGAGAACCATGTTTTCACCTGCTTACAAGCCGTGGCAATGTGTTCTTAATGCTAAAGTTATGTAAATATCGAATGGAAGAATGGAAACCAATTGGTGTTGATATTTGTGTATGACAAAAGTGGTTAGTAAAATAGTTCTCATCTAAAGCGGCTATTCTCTCGATTTGGTAATAAAATCAACACTGGCACAGGGGTCTATTTATTCATTAAATCAAGTGTTTTGCCTGAATATCATTCCATCAACCCTTCCTAATGGAGCCGAACATCTGTAAAAACCCTAATGGTTTTGTACAGCGGCATTACATTCTTTTGTTTGATGCGAATTACAACTGATAAACATTACCATTTGTAGTGAATAAACTGGATGTTGATGCAAACGCTGTCTTGCTTTGACAACCTTTACATTCTTTATTTGATAAAACATTCGACGTGCAAGCTTAAGAAGAACGCACAACAATATCTATATCTATATTTATTCACAAGTATGTCTAGTCTTCGTCGATACTTTTACCAGATATGTTTCCTCTGAAGACATAATTTACCACCAAGTTGTGTATAAAGCTACTATTACAATCGAATCTGTGTGGTACTTATAACACCCACCCTTCCAACTGCAGCAATAAATGTTCATTGACCAACCTCCAGAACGTCTGGACTATCGGACTATTTCTTTTTAACGGACTGTACATTACAATACACTTGTTCATACAATCATTGATCATGTGTAACACTAAACACAACTATGGGCAATTATGCAGTTGCTGATTAATATTCTTAATACAAATGTGTGTTTGGTGAAAATGACCACTTGCTTAAACAATGACTCAAAGATGATTGCCTCGTAGCGGATGGTATATTTCTTGCTTAGAATGAGAAGGTCGTAAGTACAAAATGGATATTTTGAGAAAACAAGGAAAATCTGTCCGAAAATTACTCCTTACTTAGTGTAAAACGAGCTGTTTCAACTTCAGTTTGGTCAATAGGACATTTCCCGAATTTCATGAAAATAGGCTCATGAGAAAGCCTTGTGATGCTGATTTTAAATATGTTTCAGTCTTATAAGGTCGAAAGAAGTACGTAAGACCTTCCGATTTTAAGCCAGCGATTCATCTTATATATGTATGTATCCAAGTTAATAAGTGTGTATAATTCATATCAACCGATGTCCATCACGTCGGCAGTGCTACATCCATATGCAAGTACATTTAAGGTATATATTCATTTAAAGGAAACTGTATTGAATGTTGTAAACATATTCAAATTGTAACATATCTCCTGAAGAAGGTCGAAGAAGAGGTAGAAATATTGAACATCAAGAGTGGTTTGTTGAAATACTTAATTCTGATATTTTATTGCAAGATTTTAATGTGGTGATTGCTGATGAATGTTTTTTGTCTTTCGCATTTAAGGGATCAGAGGCGCATGTGCATTGACACATGTAGGATAAAGGGTTGTCTCTTTTAATATTAGAAACCCGCATCTTTTTGATGAGGAACAAACAGTGTGTCAGTTAGCTGAAACGATTTGTCTGATCGATCTCACAAATAACATTTAAGCTGGCAAACTCTGAGAGCGCAATGCTCTTGAATAAATTTTTGATCTGTAAAACAGACAAACCAATGTTGCCTGATGAAACATGAGGCATCTGTTCAATGAATAAACGACGTTTAAATAGGCGGTAAATCATCACTGTTCACAGTTGTGTGTTCAAATGGCATAGATATTCATGTAAGGAGAATATTATGCTAAACTGTGAACCGTCAGGAAACGTGTTGTTTTGTATGTTTTGCGCCATTCAATTTACATATGTATTGTAATAATGAGACGTGGAAAGTAATGAACTGTATCTGTCATGAAAAGTGTGAAATGTATTGTTTTATTATTCAACGCGTTTTGGTATATACACGAGTAATATAATTCCCTTCAGTAACAAATGTACTTGACACTTTTGATATATGGACATCATTTGTATTTTATTTTTTGTTTATTTCTGTCTCATCCACATTTACAAGTATGAAAACAGCATCATATAAAACAAATAAAATAAGTGGTCATTCTGACTAGCCTTATTTATAAAAGATCGATAACTGAAACTAATAAAATTGACTATTTAACAACAATAATTGAAAGTTATCAAAGAAGTCCCTACCAGTATGTTTGTCCTTAATGTAGTTTGATAAATTTTGTTTTGCAATACGCACAATACCATAGGCGTCACCAAATATACAGTTAACCAAACAATAATTGTGCCAATCACTGTTACGATCTTTTGGTGCTCGGTGATCGAAGTGTTTTCCTACGCAGTCTGGCCCATTCCGACAATGGTTTCAAACGGTAAATTGATACCTCTGTAGTGCAAGTTTACGATGGAAATCGATCATCAGTACATTGGCACATCTTTATTTATATCCAGTCTCCGTTACTTCTGTTTTAACATACGTTTTATTCCTTAGACAGTAATTATCTAGCCAGATTGGTATACTGCTGCAATTTTATTCTTGCAACACCATTTCTACTGCAACCATAAATGCTCACCAATACAACCAACCAATCTTTAAATCGTCTAGACACACTTCAAGGTGCTCCGATGCAATATTACAAATTCACAACATTCAGATAAAGCGCATTTGTGCTTGGGTTGTTCAAGCTCAGTACTGGCTGAAGTACGCGCATAGAAAGGATTTTGTTTTTCGCCCGCGTTCCTGTCGAGACATTGTGTCTTTCATGACGACATCATCAAATGGAAAGGAAAAAGTTTTGGTAAATGCTGCCCATCTTTACTTTGACATACAATCACCTATCTCACGAACGCGGCATTTCGCATTGTGAAGTAAAAAAGACATTCACAAGCCAAAGGCGTATTTAATTCATCGAAGTCAATGTTTTATTGTGACATAATGTGATCAATTATTCTTCAACTTGTCGAATGTAAAACATATTCGGATAAAAATCTATAAATATGCAACACAAATTAAACTGCATCAGAGTGTGTCATCATGCAATATTCTCATTAATGGAATATGGTATACACTTTCAAACAACGATAATAAACAAAATATACAGAATAATATTTTGAGTATGTATTTGGTATTTAAGATGTAACGTTAATGACATCATACAGACGTGAGTCAAAATTGAAAATGCGAGGGGTATTCAATAAAAAACGTATTTTGGTCAAACATTAGCAAATACGTTGAATTCTAGAAATCATTTTACATTTCTGACAATTTCAATCATTCCATTATTTTTCATCACACCTTTGTTAACACTTTTTATTACTAGATTTGTGTTTATGCTGTCTTTTACATTTAAATAGACGATGGAACTTCTCGAGAAAAAAAATCCACTCAAATCACACTTAGGCAAATAATATTCATCCACTACTATTAAGCCGCTTTACATAAAATTATTTATTGACTATACAATATTGGCCGAGTTTTCCCTCTAACTACAGGGCCAATATGAACGATACCTCGACATTATAGAGACATAACTCGGCCATTCTGAAAACATCGCGGCCATTATGAGATAACTCGGCCATTATGAGATTCGAGCATTCTGATTCGCCGCCATCTTGAATTTCGGAAAATTGATTTCATAAACTTTATACAAAGGGAAGTAAAATGTGTTCCTATGATGTATAATAATCCACCGAGTCGTCTTAATATCCAAGGATAAGCGGAACTCATAATATCTTATTGGTCGTTTAAGAAAAGAGATAATTGTACACTTCATTCATGAGAATAGCAGACAGTTTAGGAAAGGTAATCGGACGGTGGAATTTAGATTTTCATTCACGTAGGTAAACTAAAGTTAGGCGCGCCAGGAAAAACCATAACTACCCACATCTCTTCCATTTCGTTGATCCATGTTACATTTCAGACTAAACATTAAAATGGACCAATTTCAATGCAGAATGAATTGGTTTCTTCTGTCACACATAATAGAGAATACTAGTATCTAATTATACTGTCTACAGGCCTTCAACTGTGACAATTATATAAGAAAGAAAAATCGACCGCAATTAACCCAAATGTAGTAACACATCACTAACATACGGCATGTAATTGATTTAAATAAATAAGGGGGCGTTTGAATCGGAAATGAGAATCTACTAAAGTCCATTAATGTTAGTAATCAGACAAAGTGCCACTTAGAAGGTGGTATTTTCAAAATGGTCGAAAAGTACAAATTCATTTTAAAATAACAGGAATGGTAGACACAGGAAACTTACGTCCTTCATTCCTATTACAATTCTTTTTAATCTCACAGTCTTAGTATCTGTTGTGTTTAAAATAAATTTTAAAGTGTGGTTATTTACTCGACTGACTATACTTATATAAATAGTAAACACCAGGACTTTCCTACAAAGTTTTCCTAGCATTGATTAATTCCATGACAATAAACCTGAAAAAGATTTTTTTTCAAAATCAGATGCTGCAGTGTACAAAACTGTCAAATCTTCCTAATGAATCTGTTGGTTTTTTTGGTGGCCGGTCATAGTTTTCCGACTGCAGCGTCCTATGTAATGACATGAGAAAGAACTATTTTCAAACACAGACGTTATGAAATTCTTTTGAATCCTATTTCTTGCAACGTATACAACTGTCAAATCGTCGACTCCAGCTCCCTATGGATTGAAATAATGAACGTATTTTGACGTTTGGAGCGATATTTAGAGCGTTACTGACTGATATTCCAGTCTTAAGACAATTTATAGGTTTTACGCATTTGGTCTTTTTGTAATGATCCTACTGGGCGTTGCATCAGCACGTCGAAAGATCATTGTAGAGTAATATATACCTGATTGTCTAGACGGTCAGGAGATTGGTTGATCATGATAATGAACATTTATTGCTGCAGTTGAAATGGTGGGTGTTATAAAAGTAACAAACCTCTTAAGTTGTAATTGCAGCTTCACCCAGAGCTGGACGGGCAATTACTGTCTGAGAAAAATACTTTTGGAAAGCGAAATGAATGAGACTAGATGTGTAAATAAAGATGTGTAAATGTGTTGCTGGTTGGGCTACGCACGATAAATCTTCTTACGCGTAACATTTGTAAATAACTGCATCAACGAAGGCAGATTATGTAGACAACCACGCCTATGGCGACCATACTTTGAACGCAATTGATAACATTTGTAACACTTGATTTACACTCGGTCTCGATCAAATTGTACAATGCACCCGATCGTCATCGAAATCAAGAACACACGTTTAAAACTACTCTTTACCATTGTAAAATAAACACAATTCAATTTCAGTTTGGTCAACATGACACTTTTCGAGGCTCACGAGAAAATGCTCATAAAAAGCACAATTTGATGTAAATATTAAATATGTATATTTATTTTATAAGGTCGTAAGTAGTGCCTACCACCTTACCATTCTAAGCCAGAGATGTTTTCGATACATTAAGAATAAGCGCTGACATGCAGTAACCACTTTGAGTGATGCATTTAAGCTGTTTTTGGAACAGAAGTTTTTTCTCTTTTATCCTTGACCTGCCAAAACATCGCCGTATGGAATAAGAATAAACTCTCTCTGAATGAAACATGATCTAGACAACTTTTTTGAACTCGACTTTTTGTATAATTTAAAGTCTCAGATGTTTGAATGGCGAGAATGGCGAATATTCTACTGTTATGTCAGTGTTGCTAAGTCAATATATTAAATTGCGTATAGGAACGTTAGATATCGTGTTAGAACATATTATTAAGGCAGTCCAAGTATTCTAAATTGTAACTAACACATTTCCCCTTGTAATACATTTTGTCAAACAAGTTGCTTTAATTGAAGGAAATGAATAAAAATGCAATTTGTGTAGACTTTGTTTTATTAGTTGTATTACCGTTGTGTTTGAACACCATTTGTTGTTTAGCCTTCTGAAAGTGTTCATTAAATTTACTATATTATCCTTTATATTAAAGCAAAACAATCATTAGCTTAACATGGTAGGATTTTACCAAGTCGATTTAATTCGTTGCTTTTCAATATAAATTTATACTATCCTTGCAGTTTCGCTTAAATATGTTATATGCTTTTACAATGAAATATAGACAAAAGCATTTAATACTATTAAAACATTTAACTGCATTATGTTATAACAATATTTTTCTCAGAAACAATTGATTATAAATAAGAACTATTGATCAAATGTAAAATTGAACACTAACCTTATAGTCGTTTATACAGTTGAATTGTTTAAACACAGAACATGAATAGCATACCGAACGAATGCTGCTACCTGTAAACGATGCTTCAATAGTTGTTTTAAAATGTAGGGAGACTATCTTATGGGAACACATGTTAAACTGTATGTAATAATTTATACCTACTGCTTGTTATAGTTCTGCAATTTGCGATGCCGTTTTAGGTTCATACTTGATCGACATTTTTCGATGTCGGCGGAGCAACCGCTTCTTCGTATTCATTGATATTCAAGACCTCTTATAAATGACTGTGTTTGGTTATCTAGGCCGTTTGGTTGATGTTTGATGTTCTTGAACATGGCTGTATTTGTCAGAGGTAAATTGTCCTGGGTAATTTGGGTCGTACGTTGTTGTTTGATGTTTATTTTCCAAGTAGGGCGTGCTTAGTAATGTCATACAGGTCGTCCGGCTACAAAATCCAAAACGATCAAATTACAATTGAACAAATGCGGTCATAGTACGCTCTGTACTATAAATACACATCTAGTTATACTTAACCATGTGAAATTTAATGTGATTATTTGTTGGTACTCACTTTATAGGTGTACTCATTTATATAAAATTGATACATTTATAACAACATAAGATCAGATAGAACATTCAAGGCAATATAAAGTCTAAGTCTGAGTTTTAGACTTACAACGTTGGTGACTAAGGCCCCTGATCTTCTGTCTACCTTTTTTACAGATATATTTCTATCTGTGGACAGTTATTGCCCCTGTCGTTTTGTTCAACGCTACAATTACAGTCACAGTTGTTTGCTACTGAACAAGTTTTAAAACTAGTTTACCAGTTTTACGCTACTGAACCACCATTTATAATGTAACCATACATTTTCACTATCAGAAACAACCTTCCAATTGTCTAGACAGTCTGGAATACATCACTCAGAAGCTTCGGTATAAGACTGATACATATCTAAAATCAGCATTTATAAGACGCTTCTTTGTATGAGTATATTGTTATGGCAATCGGAACTAGTCATGTTGACCATATTAATTAATGTTGAAATAGGTTGTATTAAAATAGGTATTAAGCAATTTTCAGACTGTTTGTTTTTCTCAAAGTACTGATTTTGTACTTATGGCCATATCATTCTAAGTCAGCAAAACATATACATTTTACATATAAGCCACAGACAGATTAATATAAAGTATTACTTTGCCGCCTTGATATGTTTATGATGCAATACGAGTAATACAGCCTTATGATTTCTCTCAGCAAGAGAATTATGTTTTAACCTGCTCACAAGTCGTGACAATGTGTTCTTAATGCTAAAGTTATGTAAAACATCAAACGGATTAATGGAAGCTAATTGGTATTGACGTTTGTGTATCGTAAAAATGGTTAGTAAAATAGTTCTTACCGAAAGGGGCTATTTTCTTGAGTTGATCATGAAATTATCACTAGCACAGGGGTCTATTTATTTATTAAATCAAGTGTTTTGCCTGAATATAATTCCATCAATCCTTCTAAATGGAGCCGAACATCTGTAAAAACCCTAATGGTTTTGTACAACGGCATTACATTCTTTTGTCTGATGCGATTTACAACTGATAAACATTACCATTTGTAGTGAATAAACTGGATGGTGATGCAGTCGCTGTCTTCTTTTGGCAACCTTTACATTCCTTATTTGATAAAACATTCGATGTGCAAGCTTAAGAAGAACGCTCAACAATATCTACCTATCTTTATTGGCAAGTATGTCTGGTCTTCGTCAATCTCCCACCAGATATGTTTCTTTGGAAGACAATAATTTACCACCAAGTTGTGTATGAAGCTGCTATTACAATCGAATCTGTGTGGTACTTATAACACCCACCATTCCAACTGCAGCAATTAATGAAACATTCTTCGACGTGCTCATGCTGCGCCCAGTATGGTCATTTCCACATTTTCACATAGAGCACATGCATCAGTTAAATACCGTTTGATTTGTTCAGGCTTTTACGCGTTAGCACTTAATTTGCCGTCTGCAAACGATGTGATGGACAGAAATTATTTTGTCACCTGCTTGTAATTCCAGACAGAGTGTCTTCCATAGTAACATCATTAGTGTCCAATATTGATTGAATGTTGAACAAGGTATTAGTGAACTTCATGCAGTTAACACCAAATATTAATATTCTTATGTGTGAATTAAGAAATTATATTCCTAACAGGCGTCTATTTATTCATTTAAGTCATTTTTTCGGAGCAATAATTTCAGCACTCTATGTCAGGTGGCGAATATCAGTAAACCATATTAAACTGAAAATCACGACACCTTGCAATAAAATAGAGACAATGACGATAAATTTAATTCATTGATTTTGAAAATCGGCTTTAAGGATATATTATCTCAAAATATTATTGCCTGATGTTTTACCAACTAAACTAATTTTTTTCAAGTAAATAATTATGTTATTTTTACCAACCAAATCTTTATGTAGATTCAGACGCCAGTAACTTATTCAACATGGAGTAAATCTGTCTAGTGTTTTACCAACTAAACAATTTTCTTTTTCAAGCTTATAATTATGATATTTTTACCAACCAAATCATCTTTATGTAGATCCTGACGCCAAGAACTTACTCTACATGGAGTAAATCTGTCTTGTTTTTTTAAACAAGTTCAGAGAAATGTTTTCTAATGTGCCATTTCCATCAATTCAAGTAAAAAAAATAAATTGGAATCCTTTTTTTTCAACGATCGACCATTTCATATGGTATTATTCTTATACCAAATACATGTGGTATAAAGTGCTAACATTTAAGTAGCACTATATACACGATGTCAAGATAAACACAGATAGTGTATCACTACTCTTGTCAGTTATAAATAATTGACTTTTAATTGCGATCTTGCGTGACAGTTCAACACATTCATTTTTTTAAAATTCAATATCTATAACAAAGTGCTTAAAAATCAGCAGATTGTAAATAAGACTATGTCCGGTCAACGTGTGGATAAAGGTAATCTGGTCATTACGCTGACTAACAATGAAGACAAGTTTACACACTGTTGTGGCTAAATCGGGTGAGCCATCAAAACGATATTAAAATATTGCACTATTTTTGCAAGCAAATCTTGTTTCTATAGACTCTGATCAACACTGGTTCTACCGTGCATTGAAGCACATATAAGTTTAGTGTACACAATGTTTATAAACAATGTTCAACTACATCATTCAAAATGGTTAAAATATGTGACTGTAAAGACTAGAGAATTCGCTTTCAGAGTGAATCGTCAAAAGCTGTCTGAATAATCACATCTTATGATTTTCCTGCGTCAATCCTTTAACACAGTTGCTATCTATGTGCCATTGTAGACGAACAGTATTTTATTCATGCGATATACCTACATACAACATGTCCATGTGTGTGTGTGTTTTCTGCTGTATTTGATACCACTCATCATTCGACCATTGGCCTATGGTATGATTTCTGCTGATGCAACGTTTTGGGAAAAACGTAGCTGTTAACAGGATTCTGTGCCGAGAAGTGAAGAATTCTTGACGTCGTTGAACAAGTTTATTCATAATACGCGCAATTTCATCAAAGGCAAGTTATTATATCTCATAATGCATTTCTCCTGAATAAAATAATATTTTAAACAATATAGTTTTTGTTTTCTAATTCTTGATTAATAATAGCTTCAAAATGAATGGCGATCATTTTTCTTTTTACAAAGTGATATTCAAGTATTATCTTAAATTTCGTCTAAGAAAGTTAGATATCGTGTAAGAACATATTATTGTATTCAAAAACGGTTACTGGTACGATTCCCCTGGTAATACATTTTGTCAAACACGTTTCCCTAATTGTAGAAATAGAATATAAATGTAAATCGCGTAGACTTGTTTGATTAGTTGGACAACATCATGCCATGAATTCGATGGCTCCTTTTAAACTTTATTTGAAGTCCGGTCATTTAAAAGTACATTAATAATTTCTCCAAACAATTGCAACAAAACTCTGAGAATCTTAAGTATGAATTTATAAAGAAAAAATATAATCTGGAGTTATTAGCATACTATCATCCTTTGAATTAATTTGGATTTTTCTTTGCAAGGCTGTATAGACAAAAACGACTTGCATTATCGAGAAATATTATCCATCCTATATTTCGGAAACAACCGATTATACTGTCGATTCAATAAGTATTACAAATGAGGGAACTATGTGCATTGATGGGATAACGGATTGACACTTGTAATAGCCAGAATCTGCCACTTTTGAACGAAGAACAAAAGGTTTGAGGTCAGCTGAAACGGGTTTTCCAGATCGATCATACCAATAACATTTAAGCTAGCAAATGCTTAGGGGCAATGCTCTGGAATAAATTTTGGATCTGTAAAACAACCAGGCTAATGTTGCCAGATGAAATATGAGGCATCCGTTCAATTAGTAATCGACGTTTAAATAGCCGGTAAATCATCACTGTTCACATGTTTGTATTGAAATATCATAGATATTCATGTTAGGAGAATATTATGCTAAACTGTGAACTGACAGGAAACGTGTTGTATTGTATGTTTTGTTCCATTCAATTCACATATTTATCATAATAATGAAACGTATAAAGTAATGAACTGCATCTTTCATGAACAGTATGAAATTTATTATTATATTATTCAACCCTTTTTGGTATTTGCACGGGTAGTATAAATTCCCTTCAGTAACAAATGCACCAGACAAATTTGATATATGAACACCATTTTATTTTTTGTTGAAAACGTCATCATATAAAAGCAATAAAATATTTTGTCATTCTGACTAGCCTAATTTATAATAGACCGATCATTTTAACTAATAAAAATAGATATTTTACAACAGTAATTGAAAGTTATCAAAGAAGTCCCTACTAGTATGTTTGTCCTTAATGTAGTTCGATAAATTTTGTTTTGAAATACGCACAATATCATAGGCTTTACCAAATATAGAGTTGACCAATCAATACTTGTGTCAATCACTGTTACGATTCTTTGGTGCTCGGTGATCGCAGTGTTTTCCTACGCAGTCTGGCCTATTCCGACAATGGTTTAAAACGGTAAATTGATACCTCTGTAGTGCAAGTTTACGATGGAAATCTATCATCAGTACATTTGCACATCTTTATTTATATCCAGTCTCCGTTCCTTCTGCTTGAACATACGTTTTATTCCTTAGACAGTAGTTATCTAGCCAGATTTGTATATAGCCGCAATTATATTCTTCCAACACCATTTCTACTGTACCCATAAATGCTCACCAAAACAACAAAACAATCTTTACATCGTCTAGACGTGCTCCAAGACGTGCTGATGTCATGTCACCACGTAATGACAGACATTTGAAGCGCATTGTTGCAACATTTCTTTGTATCGGAATTGGTTTCGTGATTTGTTTGCTCAAGCTTCTGACTGCAATACGCTTAGAGAAAGGGAATTGTTTCGTCACCTATGTGTCAGTCAAGACATTGTGTCACAACTACACCAATAAGAAATGCGTAAGTATTGGTTATTGTTGCTCATGTTTACTTTGAGGCCCCACGATCACACAAACGCGCTTATTCTCATCGGCGAATTAAGAAAATACTTTCACTAGGTAAAGTGGTCTTTTAATTCATTGAAGCTAATGTTTTTGTTGGGAGATAATTACATCAAACTCGTCTTCAACTTGTCGAATGTAAAAACATATTTGAAGATGCAACAAATACTGCAACAAACAGACTGTTTCATCATGCAATATTATACACAAAATGTTACTAATGGAATATGATAGACACTCTCAAATAACGATAACAAACACAATGAACAGATAACTACATACCAGGGGCGTTCAATAAATATTAATAGTAACAAAATAGAAAATACCCCGAATTCTGGAAATATTTTGCATTTCTGGAAATTCCACCCATTCCGCTATTTTAACACAGTCATTACATATTTGGTGTTTATGTTGTCTTTAACATTCAGGTAAACAATGTAACTTCTCGAGAAAAATATTCCACTGAAATCTCACTTAGGCAAATAAACTTAATCCACACCTATTTTAAAAAGCCTTCAATTACGCGAATGCTTTACATAAAGGTATCCTTTTCTGCACGTTAAACCATTTTGTACAAGATAAAAGTATTGGATAATCGCGAAAATAGATGTCAAAACAAGCCAAAAAGGCGTTAAATTGTTCAAAGAATATTTAAAAGTATGTTTATTTGTTGGAATTTGGTATATTACACATGGAAGTATCAGCATTATTTCTGGGTAGAGTTTGCAACCACAATTGAATTGATATGATCTTATTGCGTGAACGAACAAGAAAGTATCCCTTGTCTTGCTAGTAGAAACAAATAATTGCATATTGATATGAAGTTTTTTCGGATGCATAATGATTGAGTTAACGTACCGCATGTTGAATTTTAATGAATACTGACAAATAATGTTTTAACCACTACTGCGATATGACACAAATGGTGCTTACAATTCAAGTAAGGCTAGTATTCTCGAGAATACCCTCTTAAAGATGCATTTCCTATAACTAGCATATCTTTCTCTCCTATCACATTAAATTAGCTAAATTTACCAAACACTTACAATCTCCATAATTTTTCAGAAGAAAGTATGTGCTAACAAGTCTCTATAAGGTCTAAATCATATTTAAATAACGCTTCTAGTCATTTATTTTAATGCTGGTAAAGGAAAACAACTCATGACTATTTTGACTCGTTACGGAAATATATTTTTATTCTTTCCTCGTTACTTAGTGGGAGCTTTTTGGGGAGTATTAGCAATAATGTATCTCATTTAATGTATAATATTTCTGAGTCGATTTAAAAGATCAAAATGATATGGAATGTCCCTTTAAATGGCATGTCTCACAGATGGAGCAATGTTTTCTAAAAAGTATAATTTTCTTACCAAATCATGTATTTATATAATAGAACATTGTAGACTGCTGCTTTAAGAAAATTGTATTGCAACTACTATTCGATTTTAACCACTTTCAACATGGCGCACATCAGTGAGTTTTTCCTTTTAAAAACATCGTAATATTTCCTTTCAGCATTATTTGTTAGTAATATTATTCACTAGATCAGTCTGTAACATAAACAAACTAGAGACTAAACATCTATGAAGTATTTGGTTGGTTTTTAAATTCGTTTTCATCACATGCGAGTACATTTCAGGCAATTTAAATGAAAGTAGTTTAAAATTCTAAACCGTATTAATACGGTATAGAATTTTGGAGGTAAAATACTGTAATAACTACAAAATCCTGATGTTTCACAAGTTATTTTTTATATCAGTGTGCTATGGGATAAACAGGGATTTACGCTAAACTTTAGTGAATATTTTACAATTTTATTTTATTTTTGCTATACACAGAAACGTGACGCAGTCCCTTTAACTTTAACAAAGGCAAAAGAATAAACCTTCGCGTTTTAGGGAAAAATCTTATAATTCTCCTTAATGTTGTCATAGAAAAGTGCATGAAGTACATATATATGATATATTGAACGCCCATCGTATATACTGTTCCGTACATAGTACGTCTGGTCGGGACATATCAATAACATGTAATATCTACAGCAATTGTCACAAAATGCCATACAACAAGTCAAACGCGATCGCAAAAACTTCTCAGAAGAATTCATTGCAATATTTTTTTTACTGAAGCAATCACACATTTATGAATGTGAAAAAGGGAAATAAGTTCCTAAATACAATGGGGAAAAGAACTTTACTATAAGTTATATTACAACTATCAATTCCGCCAGTTCATGAAATATTGCGATGTAGTAATAACTTGATTATATAAGGAAAAAAACTAAACAAATTATACTAAATATTTTGGAAGAAATCTTCCTAATGTGTTCATATGATGTAAACTAAACCACCAAGTCGTCAGTATAAAGGGATAAGCAGAATAAATTTCATGGATTTCGTGGTTAATCCTCTACCACGAAATTTAATCCCATCTAACAATAATTTTGACCCTTGTATTTTATACACTAAACAAATTAACTAGAAGAACATTCCTTTGGTGGAACTGTTCCGAAAAATAATCATCTCTATACGCTTCCATCACGTCGTTTAAGAAAATAGAAAATTGTACACTTCATTCATGACGTTATATCCCCTAAAAGAATAACGTACACTTTAGTCAAGGTAATATTACAGCGGAATTTAGAATGTCTTTCACGTAGGTAAAATAAAGTCTGGCGCGCCAGGAAACGACATTACTATCCACATCTCTTCCATTTCGTAGCTCCTTTTTACATTCAAGTCTAAGTATTAAAATAGACAAATTTCAATGTATAATGAATTGGTTTCTTTTGTCACACATAATAGAGAATACTAGTATGTAATTATACTGTCAACAGGCCTTCAATTGAGACAATCATGTTCAAAGAAAAATCGACTGCAATTAATCACAATGGTGTAACAACCTACTAAAATACGGCATGTGATGGATTTAAATAAAACAGAGAGTGAGTTTGAATTCCAAATGGGATTCTACCAAAGTACATTACTGTTAGTAATCAGACAAAGTGCCACTTAGAAGGTGGTATTTTTTAAATGGTTGACAAGTAGCCACTCATTTTGAAATAATAAGAATGGTAGACCCAGGAAACTTACGTCCTTCATTCCTATTACAATTCTTTTTAATCGTACAGTCTTAGTATTTGTTGTGTTTAAAATTAGTTTTAAAGTGTGGTTATTTACTCGACTGACTATACTGATATAACTAGTAAACACCAGGACTTTCCTACAAATAACATTGATTAATTCCATGACAATAAACCTGAAAAAGATTTTTTTCAAAATCAGATGCTGCAGTTTGTACAAAACTGTTAAATCTTCCTAATGAATCTGTTTGTTTTTTTGGTGGCCGGTCGTAGTTTTCCGACTGCAGCGTCCTATGTATTGACCTGAGAAAGAACTATTTTCAAATTCAGACGTTATGAAATCTTTTTGCACCCTATATCTTGCAACGTCTAAAACTGTGAAATAGTCGACTGCAGCTCCCTATGGATTGAAATAATGAATGTATTTCGACGTTTGGGGCGATATTTAGAGCGTTACTGACATATATTCCAGTCTTATGACAATTTATACGTTTTACGCATGCTCATTTTGTTTTCTCTACACTATCGTAAAATACATTCTAAAACCAGGATAATACGGTGTAAATAGTTGAGTATTGTTCAATGATTTAGCCAAGAAAATGAAAAGTTCAAACTGTTGTTAAATCAGGAATAACACCATAATTTAGGAGAAGTGACATGATGAAATTCATTGGGTTTTGTAAGATATAGAGTTGTGAATTGTAAGAAATGGACTAGATGAAACATAGAATTTAATATCTGACAGACAGCAATATTTTACGAGTGAATTGAATATGTATGCATGTAGTCACTACTAAATATTGTTCATAGACACAATGAACAAATATCACATGTGTCGATTTCCCCGAAGAAATCATTGTAGACTTAATTTTAATGAAGCAATAATACACCTATAATTGTAAAACAAGAAACATATATTTGTGAATCTAATGGGAAAGACATTTTCTTGACTTAATGATCGTATATTTTACCAACTTACTTTTTGCAGCTTCAGATTTATTTCAAAATAAATCTTCCCACTAAAGCCAAAAAAGCTCAATGAAGTCCATTTATTAGTATAATATCATCTCTTTGAAAATGAATACTCAATTTCAGGAATATATGTTACAATGACTACAAAGGGTTTGCGAGTGGTGAATCAGAAATTAAGCACTAACATACAAAATCCTGTGTATAATTGTAATTACGAAAGTAAAGAGTACTTGTCAGACAGTGTTTCTTGATTTCTCATAACAGAGGTTGTGTACTTACGACCATCTCTTTTGTTAGCAATCGACATAATTACATAATCGTAATTACTATGTTTGTTATTAGTCTTTACCTTTGATAGAACGCACCGAACTGTCCGTGGGCAAAATCGTCATCGTCAAATCAGATGTTTTAAGGATTTAGCCTGAACATACCAAAACAGTTAAACAATTACGATATAGCCACATGGAGTCGATAAAACGGTCATATACTATAATATTAGTTTTAATTAATTTTTCAAATATTGTACATGTGTATCCCCTGTCGATATAGCTCCTTAATGCGCTTTCTATAGCTGCCGTTTATTCTTTTAGGAATGACCCTACTGGGCGTTGCATCAGAACGTGGAAAGATCATTTTAGAGCGATATAAACCTGATTGTCTAGACGATCAGGAGATTGGTTGATCATGATAATGAGCATTTATTGCTGCAGTTGAAATGATGGGTGTTATAAAAGTAACAAATAAATGTAATTGCAGCTTCATCCAGAGCTGGACGGGCAACTACATGTACTGACTGAGAAAAACACTTTTGGAAAGCGAAATGAATGAGACTAGATGTGTAAATAAAGATGTGTTAATGTATTGCTCGGTGGTATATGCACGACAAATCGACGGATTAGAATTAGAAGGTCGTTTAAGATTCATACATATTTTGAATAAGCATCACAAGGCGCTTCTTATGAGCCCATTTTCATAAAAATCTTAACTTGTCATGTTGACCAAAATGAAGTTGTAAAAGTTTGTTTTAACATAAGTAAAGAGTGAATGTCAGATAGTTTTTCCGTTTTTTCTCAAAATATCGATTTGGTAGTTACAACCTTCTAATATGTTCCTACGCGTAACAGTTGTAAATAACTGCATCAACGAAGGCAGATTATGTAGACAACCAGCCTATGGCGACCATACTTTGAACGCAATTTATAACATTTGTAACACTTGCTTTACACTCGGTCTCGATCAAATTGTTCAATGCACCCGATCGTCATCGAAATCAAGAAAACATGTCCGAAAAGTACTCTTTACCTTTGTAAAATACAATGAGGAATATTTTAAATATGTATATTAATTTTATAAGGTCGTAAGTAGTGCTTACCACCTTCCTATTCTAAGCCAGGGATGTTTTCGAGCTATAAAAAATAATCGCTTATATGCATTAACCATTTTTGATTGATGCATTTAAGCTGCCTTTGGAACAGAACTTATTTCTCTTTTATCCTTGACCTGCCATAACGTCGCCGTAGGGAAAAATCTCTCTCTGAATGAAACATGATCTAGACAACTTTTTTGAACTCGACTTCTTGTATAATTTAAAGTCTCAGATGTTTGAATGGCGAGAATGGCGAATATTCTACTGTTACGTCAGTGCTGCTTCATCAATACTTGTAATTGCGTATAAGAACGTTAGGTATCGTGTTAGAACATATTATTCAGGCAGTTCATGTATTCTAAATTGTAACTTACACATTTCCCCTGGTAATACATCTTGTCAAACAAGTTGCTTTAATTGAAGAAAATGAAAACGAATGTAATTCGTGTAGACTTGTTTTATTAGTTGTTTATGTCATTGATGTTTTCATTCCTTTTGGACATCATTGTGTTCATTAGCAATTTCTCCAAACTACCGGTATTATATATTGATTCTATAGCAAATATCCGAAGCTGAGGTTGGTAAGCATTTCTCAAGATAATTTGATCCGATGTTGTTGGATATCGTCTGTTCAAAACCAGAACCTCGTATCTGCATATTGTGGAATTTTTCAGGAACAAAAGAAAATGTTCTCATTGTTTATTGAATTATTTTTTCTTGGTACTTTTCGACTATGTTATGTATTATAACATTATTTAAACTTATTTAAATGTTTTGAATCAATTAGCCTAAAATGGTGACTGTAGTAGCCTATTTTAGTTTGGCTCTATAAAATAGTCTGTTTTTTTCAATTAAAACATACAGGTAGAACATAGTATCTGTTGATAATAGATTCTGGCTTTAAACCATTAACAGACATAATTGAAATACTTATCAGCCTGAACCTGCTATCTTGCGATGCGTCAGTTTGGTGTATCTCATTATTGGACGGTGATTGTCATAATTACTGCCAGAACCTTGTATCTGACGATAATACACATTGGCTGTTTATGCAAGTAAATAAACCATGATTAAATTGATATGAAGACTGTGGTATATAACAATACAACATTGTGGCATTCAAAATAAACATCATATAGATGTTAAATTGAGATGATGACTATAGTATAAAACAATACAGTATTATGGCGTTCAACATAAGCAGTATATAGCTCCATATTTTATTAGCCAGAATAATACATCATTGAATACAGATTTGCTTTTTCGGTTCTGTTTATAATATCTACAGATAATGTATGATAATAATCGCACGGTATTGATAAGTGTCTTTGTATCTGAGTCATAAACAATTACATTGTCGGTACTCACTGTCAAATGAGCACAAAAAAATCCCTCTGTGATTGTTATGACATAACAAGTAACATTAAGATCACTAACAGTCCCCTCTGAGATTATGATATCATTAACAGTACGGGTGTCGACAATCATCAATTCAGCACTAGCAGTGTCCCCTGTAATTTGGTGTCACAACCAGTAGCATTATCAGCAATCGCGGTTCCCTCTGTTAATGTGATATCATAAACAGTACCAATGGCGGCAAATCAGCACTAGAAATCCCCTCTATGAGTACGGTGTCATAATCAGTGACATTATCAGCACTTGTAGTTCCCTCAGTGGTGTCGTAACCATTAACATTATCAGCTCTAGCAGTCCCCTTAGTGGTGACATGACCAGTCACAATATCAGCTCTAGCTGTCCCCTTAGTGATGTCATAACCAGTAACAATATCAGCACTGGCAATCCCCTCACTGGTGTCATAACCAGTAAAGTTATCAGCACTAGCAGTCCCCTAAATGGTGTCATAACCAGTAACAATATCAGCACAAGCAGTCCCCTTAGTGGTGTCATAAACAGTAACAATATCAGCTCTAGTTGTCCCCTTAGTGATATTATCAGCACTAGCAGTCCCCTTTGTTGAATCAGCTCTTTTATTTACAAACTCGCTTAAAAGGGAATGTCCTCATCGGAGCTTGAAATATATTTCAATTTCTTCCTTGTTGAAATACGTTTGTGTTTCATAAGTGTCTTTGTATTTGAGTCATGAACAATTACATTGTCTTGTCGGTACTCACTGTCAAATCAGCACAAAAAGTTCCCCCTGTGATTGTGGTGTCTTAACCAGTAACATTAAAAGCACTAACAGTTCCCTCAGAGATTATGGTCTCATTAACCGTACTGGTGTCGGCAATCATCGTATCAGCAATAGCAGTTTCCTTTGTGAATTTGGTGTCACAACAAGTAGCATTATCAGCACTAACAGTCCCCCAGTGGTGTCATAACCTGAGTAACAATATCAGCACTGGCAATCCCCTCACTGGTGTCATAACCAGTAAAGTTATCAGCACTAGCAGTCCCCTCATTGGTGTCATAACCAGTAACAATATCAGCACTAACAGTCCCCCAGTGGTGTCATAACCAGTAACTTTATCAGCACTGGCAGTCCCCTCTGTTAAATCAGCTCTTTTATTTACAACCTCACTTAAAAGGGAATGTCCTCAACGGAACTTGAAATATAATTCAATTTACATTGTCTTGTCGGTACTCACTGTCAAATCAGCACAAACTGCTCCCTCTGTAAGTGTGGTGTCATAAACAGTAACATTAAGAGCACTTACAGTCCCCTCAGAGCATTATCAGCACTAGCAGTGTCCCTGTGAATTTGTAGTCACAATCAGTAGCATTATCAGCAATTGCAGTTCCCTCTGTGATTGTGACATCATAAATAGTACCAATGTCGGCACTCATCAAGTCAGCACTAGAAATCCCCTCTATGAGTACGGTGTTATATCCATAAACAATATTAGTTCTATCAGTCCCCTCAGTGGTGTCATATCCATAAACAATATCACCACTAGCGTTCCCCTCAGTGGTGTCATAACCAGTAACAATATTAGCCCTAGCGGTCCCCTCAGTGGTGTCATAACCAGTAACGATATCAATACTAGCAGTCCCCTCAGTGGTGGCATAATCAGTAACAATATTAGCCCTATCAGTCCCCTCAGTGGTTTCATAACTAGTACCATTATCCGCACTAGCAGTCCCCTCAGTGGTGTCATAACCAGTAACATTATTAGCACTAGCGGTCCCCTCAGTGGTGTCATAACCAGTAACGATATCAGTACTAGCAGTCCCCTCAGTGGTGGCATAATCAGTAACATTATTAGCCCTAGCAGTCCCCTTAGTGATGGCATAACCAGTAACAATATCAGCCCTAGCAGTCCCCTCAGTGGTGTCATAACTAGTAACATTATTAGCACAAGCAGTCCCTCAGTGGTGTCATAACCAGTAACATTATCAGCACAAGCAGTCCCCTCAGTGGTGTCATAACTAGTAACATTATAAGCACTAGCAGTCCCCTCAGTGGTGTCATAACTAGTAACATTATCAGCACTATCAGTCCCCTCAGTGGTGTCATAACCAATAACAATATCAGCACAAGCAGTCCCCTCAGTGGTGTCATAACCAGTAACAATATCAGCCCTAGCAGTCCCCTCAGTGGTGTCATAACTAGTACCATTATCCGCACTAGCAGTCCCCTCAGTGGTGTCATAACTAGTAACAATATTAGCCCTAGCAGTCTCCTTAGTTATGGCATAACCAGTAACAATATCAGCACTAGCAGTCCCCTCAGTGGTGTCATAAGCAGTAACATAATTAGCACTAGCAGTCCCCTCAGTGGTGTCATAACCAGTAACAATATCAGCACTAGCAGTCCCCTCAGTGGTGGCATAACTAGTAACATTATCCGCACTAGCAGTCCCCTTAGTTATGTCATAACCAGTAACATTATCCGCACTAGCAGTCCCCTTAGTGATGTCATAACCAGTAACGATATCAGTACTAGCAGTCCCCTCAGTGGTGTCATAGCCAGTACCAATGGCAGCACTAGCAGTCCCCTTAGTTATGTCATAACCAGTTACAATATCAGCACTAGCAGTCCCCTTAGTGGTGTCATAACCAGTAACGATATCAGTACTAGCAGTCCCCTTAGTGATGTCATAACCAGTAACGATATCAGTACTAGCAGTCCCCTCAGTGGTGTCATAGCCAGTACCAATGGCAGCACTAGCAGTCCCCTTAGTTATGTCATAACCAGTTACAATATCAGCACTAGCAGTCCCCTCAGTGGTGTCATAACCAGTAACGATATCAGTACTAGCAGTCCCCTCAGTGGTGTCATAACCAGTACCAATGACAGCACTAGCAGTCCCCTTAGTTATGTCATAACCAGTAACATTATCCGCACTAGCAGTCCCCTCAGTGATGGCATAACCAGTAACGATATCAGCACTAGCAGTCCCCTCAGTGGTGTCATAGCCAGTACCAATGGCAGCACTAGCAGTTCCCTTAGTTATGTCATAACCAGTAACATTATCCGCACTAGCAGTCCCCTTAGTGGTGTCATAACCAGTAACGATATCAGTACTAGCAGTCCCCTTAGTGGTGTCATAACCAGTACCAATGGCAGCACTAGCAGTCCCCTTAGTTATGTCATAACCAGTTACAATATCAGCACTAGCAGTCCCCTTAGTTATGTCGTAACCAGTCAAATTATCAGCCATGGCAGTCCCCTCAGTGGTGTCATAACCAGTGACATTATCAGCACTAGCAGTCCCCTGTGATGAATTAGCTCTTACAGTTCACTGTTGTTCAAACAGTTCAACCAATATGTTACAAGTTTTTCATCGTTATCGTCAGACCACATCTAAAATACATCAACTTTTTTATTTTAATTGTTTATGTGTTTTTTTTAATTCATTGTTATAAGATAAACACTTAACAATAATCAAGGTGAATGATTAAATTTCAATTCTTCCATTGCAACGTGGATTAAATCCATATGATATAAAAACTGTAGTTTAAATGTAATTAATTATTACAAACTTATTCAGCTGTAATAATAACTCTGTCACCTCAAAAATATTTTTGTTATATTGAAATACAAATACTGAGAATATTTTAAAATATGTACATCCTATTAGTTTATTCTTCACAAATATATTATTAAGTTGTATTTTGGTCAAATACCGCATCAGTTATGCTAATTATCTGGTCGACAACAGGTTCTGGAAATTTGAGATACGAGCTTATTAACACTAATTAGCTACAATTTAGAGGACTTTAATATTCCTAAAGGCGTTATCTTTTGATAGGGTATTCTGGTCTGAAGACAGAGCAGATACACACTATAAATCACAGACAGCTAAAATTAACCATCACCACATACAAGAGTATGGTTACAACAATTCAGTATTTAATCCTGCTATGGCTGTACGTATCTGCAGATAAAATATTCTGGCATTGTTAATAAATATAGAAACTGATGATTACCTCAAAGTCAAATTCAAGTATGTTCAGATACAATATTCTGGTTTGAAAAATGATATAAAATTATTCATGGTTGAAGAAAACCAAAATGTAGTATGTTTATATGATACATTCTGGCATAAATATCTTGGCTAAACAGAATTGAACTTATTACAGATACAATGATTGATCTCTGATCAATATCTTTAAAACTAATGCAGATATGGAAATGAAATTTTGACACATTATGCAATTTTACCCAATAATCAGAAATATGTAAAAATCTTATTTTCGCAAAATCCTGTAGATACAAGGTTCTGGTTTTCAATAGACGATATGTATTATCCTTGTTTTGTAAATATGATTCATTTTGTAAATGTTTGTACTGTTTTATAGAGAAAAACATCGCAATTTCGAGAACTATTATAAACTTTATTTTAGTTTAGTCACAAATTACGTATGTTTAGCTCAGAAAAAACATATTCAACACAAGAACTATTGATCAAATATAGAATTGAACACTTTACTTACAGGCGTTCGTACTTATGAATAATTTAAACACAAATATAATATCTATAGAAATAATGCTGCTGCAAACAATGATTCAACGATAGTAGATTGTTTTAAGAAATGTATGGATATCTTCATAGTGCTGCACTCAAGCCAAAACGATAAAATTAGAATTCATCAAATAAAATGATAGAATGGTCTGTGCTCATACCAAATCTAGCTGAAATTTCTAAAGCATCGATAACGAAATACTTCTATCGGGAGCATTTAATAATTTAATGGTAACTGAACACGAATGTGCTTCCCTAGCTCAATGTTTGGTTGGTGCGCTTGCCGTCTAATCTGGGACCCGGGTTCAAATAAGGGTGGAGCCACATATATGTTTACTTATGAAAATCGGAACTAGTCATGTTGATTATATTAAATAATTTTGAAAGAGTTTGTTTACCATAAGTTTTAAGTAATTTTCAGACAGTTCTTTCTTGTTTTCTCATAAAAGTGATGTTGTACTTAATTAGGACCATCTCCTTCTAAGTCAGCAAAACATTAACATATAAACGACAGACAGGTTAGGATTAAGTATTACTTCGCCACATGTTCAAGATGCAACAATACTGCCTTATGATTTCTCTCTGCATGAGAAATATGTTTTCACCTGCTTACAAGGATTGGCAATATGTTCTTAATGCTAACGTTATATAAAATACCAAATGAATTAATGGAAGCTAATTGGTGTTGGTATTTGTGTATCGCAAAAGTGGTCAGTAAAATTGTTCTTACTGAAAGCGGCTATTCTCTTGAGTTGATAATGATAGTTTGATAATGAAACTATCATTAGCACAGGGGTCTATTTTTTCATTAAACCATGTCCAGAGATAAGTCCGTCAATCCTTCTTAATGGAGCCGAACATCTGTGAAAACCCTAATGGTTTTGTACAACGGCATTACGTTCTTTTTCTCTGATGCGATTTATAACTGATGAACATTACCATTTAAAGTGAATAAAATAAACTAGACGGTGGTGCAAACGCTTTCGTAGTTTGGCAACCTTAACATTCCTTGCTTTATAAAATATTCGACGTGCAAGCTTAAGAAGAACGCTCAACAATATCTACCTATCTTTATTGGCAAGTATGTCTGGTCTTCGTCAATCTCCCACCAGATATGTTTCTTTGGAAGACAATAATTTACCACCAAGTTGTGTATGAAGCTGCTATTACAATCAAATATGTTTGTTAATTGTAACACCCACCATTCCAACCGCAGCAATAAATGTTCATTAACCAACCTCCAGAACGTCTTGACTATCGGTTATATATCACTCGAGAAAGATGCTTCGACGTGCTGATGCTGCGCCAAGTATGGTCATTTTCTCATTAACGATAGCTAGAAAAAATGCAGTAGGGCGTTGTATTGGGACTGGTTAAAAGACCGTTGATTTTATTTGTTCAGGCTTTTACTATTTAGCACTTTAGTGATAATTATTTAATACAAACGTTGTGGAGGAAATAAAACTATATTGTCACATGTTCGTAAGGCCAGACAGTGTGTCTTTCATATTTCCACCATAAGAGTCTAATATTCATTGAATACTGATATTCTCTTGTGTGAATTAAGAAATTGTATCTCGAACAGGTGTATGTTTATTCATTATAGTCCTGTTTTTCGGAGAGATAATTTTAGCAATGCTTCGCCAAGTGAGGAATGTCAATAAAAACATATTAAACTGAAAATCACGACAGCTTGCTATAAAATAGAGACAATGACGTTAAATTTGATTCATTCCATTGTTTTTGCATTATGGAAATACTATCTCATATGATTTTTGACTGATGTTTTACCAACTTAACTATATTTCTTTTTCAAGTTAATGATTATGTTTTTTTTACCAACCAAACCATCTTTATGTAGATTCAGACGCCAAGAACTTACTCAACATGGTGTAAATCTGTCTAAGTTTCTTAAAACAAACATTATAAAGAAATGTTTTCGAATTTGCCAATTCCATCACTTAAATTAAAAAAAAAGAATTTTTTTTTCAACGTTCGAGCATTTCATAAGGTATTCTTATTATACAACGTACATGTGGTATAAAGTGCTACATGTAAGTAGCACTATATACACGATGTCAAGATAAACACTATTATTGTCAGTAATGCATGTATTTATAACAAGTACTTAAAAATCAGCAGATTGTATATAAGACAATTTCTGGTCAACGTGTGCATAAAGGCGATCTGGTCATTACGCTGACTGACAAAGTAGACAATACACACTGGTGTGGCTAAATCGGATGAGCGATCAAAACAAAATGAAAATATAGCACCATTTTTGCAGGCAAGTCTTGTTTCGATAGACTCTTATTAATACTGGTTCGAAAGCACATTGAAGCACATACAAGTTAATTGTAAACAATTATTATAATCAATGATCAACTACATCATTCAAAATTGTAAACATGTGTGACTGAAAAGACTATAGAATTTACTTTCTGAGTGAATCGTCAAGAGCTGTCTGACTATAATCACATCTTCGGATTTTCCTGCGCAAATCCTTTAACAGCGTTGCTACACATGTGCAATGGTAGTCGAACAATACTTTGTTCATGGATATACCTACAAAGCAACATATCCACGTGGGTGGGTGTTTGTGCAGCCTTTGATACCTTTCATAATTCGACCACTGGTTACCTACCTACCTAATCCCCTTTTGGTTGGTTTGCCCCTAAGGCCCCCACCAAACTACGCCAATGACTTCTATCTGCAGCTAGTCGCTCCACTTGACCACATGCCAAGCCTTTCTCTGTCAGGTCTCGATTCGTGGATATTCGCTAGGTTTTCTTTGGTCTACCCCTATTTCTCTTTCCTGTTGGTGTCCATTGGACAGTGACAAGTTTTCTGCTGATACGAATTTTTGGTAAACGTAGCTGTTAACAGGATTCTGTGTCAATGAATGATGTATTCTTGACGTCCTTGAACGAGTTTATTCATCCTTTGCACGATTAAGACAAGTTGTTATATCTCATAATGCATTTCTTTTGAATAGAATAATATTTTGAACAATATTATTTTTGTTTTTGAATTCGTGATTAATAAAAGCTTCAAAATGAAAGGCGATCAATTTTCTTTTTACAAAGTGCTATTCAATTATTATCTTAAATTTTGTGTAAGAAAGTTAGATATCGTGTAAGAACATATTATTGAGACAGTCCCCGTATTCTAAAACTGTTACTGGTACGATTCTCCTGGTAATAGATTTTGTCAAACACGTTTTCCTAATTGTATAAATAGTATATAAATGTAATTCGCGAAGACTTGTTTTATTAGTTGCCATGTCATTAATTCGATGGATTCTTTTAAACATTATTTGAAGTCTGGTCATTCACAAATACATTAATTATTTCTCCAAATAATTGCAACGAAACCCTGAGAATCTCAAGTATGAGTTTATAAAGAAAAAACTCTAATCCGGTGTCATTAGCACTATCATTGAATTAATTTGGATTTATCTTTGCAAGGATGTAAAGACAAAAACGACTTGCATTATCGAGAAATACTATCCATCCTATATTTCGGAAACAACCGATTATACTGTCGATTCAATACGTTATACTAAATGAGGGAACTATCCCATTCGATTCGAAATGAGCATGTGTATTGATTGGATAAAGGATTGACACTTGTAATAACAAGAATCTGCCACTTTTGAACGAGGAACAAAAGGTGTGAGGTCAGCTGAAACGGGTTTTCTGATCGACCATGCAAATTACATTTAAGCTAGAAAATTCTTAGGAGCAATGTTTTGGAATAGATTTGGATCTGAAAAACAGACAAGCCAATGTTTTTGATAAAAAATGAGGCATCTATTCAATAAATAAACGATGTTTTAATAGTCGATAAATCATCAATGTTCACATGTTTGTGTTGAAATATCATTGAGATTCATGTTAGGAGAATATTATGCCAAACTGTGAACTGACAGGAAACGTGTTGTATTGTATTTTTGCGCCATTCAATTTACATATTTATCATAATAATTGCGTATAAAGTAATCAACTGTCATGAAAAGTATGAAAGTAATTATTATATTATTCAACATTGTTTTGGTATTTCCACGAGTGATATAAATTCCCTTCAGTAACAAATGCACCTGGAAAAAAGACATATAAACATCTTTGCATTTTATTGTTTACTTTATTATTTACAATCTTAAAAACATCATCATATAAAATAAATACAATACATCATGTCATTCTGACTAGCATTATAAGATACCGATAACTTAACTTAAAAATGACTATTTACAACAGTAATTGAAAGCCATCTAACAAGTCCTCAGTATAGTTTTCCTTAATGTGGTTTGATAAATTTTGTTTTTTGCAATACGCACAATATCAAAGGCTTCACCAAACATAGAGTTGACCAATCAATATTTGTGCCAATCACTGTTTTGATCTTTGGGTGCTCGGTCATCGTGGTGTGTTCCTATACAGTCTGATTCATTTCGACAATGGTTGACAATTAAACGGTAAATTAATACCTATGTAGTGCATGTTTACGGTATTTGGAAATCTATCTACAGTACATTGGAACATCTGTATTATCCTGTCTCCATCCCTCCTGTTTCAACATACTTTTTATTTCTTAGACTGTAATTATCTGGCCAGGTATAGCCGCATTTATAGTCTTCCACAACCATTTCTACTACAACCATAAATGCTCACCATTACAATCAACCAATCTTTTGAGCGTCTAGACATTCTCTTAGGCGCACTGATACACTGTTTACGAAATAACAACATTCAAAACCCGCATTATAGTATCATTTGATTGTATCTGGATTGATTTCGTGCTTAGTTTGATCAGACCACCGCCTAAAATACGATAAGAGAAAGGGCATTGTTATGTAACATGTGTTCCTGATGACCCATTCAGAGGCGTATCTTCCTACAGGTCATATATGCCTAGGTCTAGACTAAATTTTGAAAAGTGAAAAAATAAAAAAGGCTAAAAATGCGAAAAAATGATATAAAAATATCGAGGCCTCAGGGGGTGAAGACTAGTCTATTACCCGACTAAGCTAGAAATGCATCATGTTCAATTTAAGATTTAGGTTTTTTTCGTGGAAGAGCGTCATCCTTTCTCAAACCCAATTTTTTAATAAGGTATTCATATATCTTGACTAACTGATTTATCGAACTTAATAACACTACAGATTTGTAGGGACTAAAATATTGATTATAATCAAACACCTCCAACAAGTTGCAAAGTCGCTTGGTTTAAAAAGCAGGTGTATAATGGCTCATGGCCGTAAGCACCGCCTTTCCCACCAAAGTAGTCCTATTGAAGGGTGAAAGTTATCAACGGTGTAAACCTTTCATTCTTTTATTCCTCGCTTCGCTCGCCATATGAATGTAATGACATCATGTAAAAATGAGTTTACAAGTGTGGCATTTGAGCTTCTATGTCATATAAGAAAGCAGAAAATTGTACACTTCATGTATGACATTATATTCCCTACCGGTGGGCTTTCTAAAAGAGTGACAGACAGTTAAGGCAAGGTATAATTACGGTGGGATTCAGAATTCCATTCACGTAGGTAAAACAAAGTTAAGCGCGTTAGAAACGACATAATTATCAATGTGTCTTCAATTTCGTAGTTTCTTTTAACATTCAAGACTAAACAATATAATGGACCAATTTCAATGTAGAATGAATCAGATTCTTCTGTCACACACAATAGAGACTGTGTAATCATACTGTTTACAGGCCTTAAATTGGGACAATTATATCGAAAAGAAACATCGACTGCAATTAACCCAAATGTAGTAACACATCACTCACATACGGCATGTAATAGATTTAAATAAATAAGGGAGCGTTTAAATCGGAAATGAGAATCTACTTAAGTCCATTAATGTAAGTAAACAGACAAAGTACCAGTTAGTAGGTGATAGTTTTTATATGGTCTAAAGTACCAATTTATTTAAAAATAACTTTACAAGAATGGTAGACACAGAGAAATTATGCATATTTAAGCGACTGGCTGTCCAAATGTATCTATTAAACCCCAGGACTTTCGCACAATTTTTTTTATCTTCACCTCCTTAAACCTAACGAAGAACTTTTTTTTCAAATTCAGAAATTATCTAAATAATTGTGCTTTCTATTTCCAATGGTTAGTGTATTGTCGTAGTTTCCGAGTTCAGCGTCCTATGCGTCGAAATATGGATATTTAGAACCTTATGAAAATTTGATATTCATTCCAGTGTTCAGACAATTCATAGATTCTACACATGCTGTTTTAGTCTTCTGTTCACTTTTGTAAATTAAATTCTTTAAACAGGAAAATACAGTGTAAATAGTTGAGTATTGTTCAATGATTTAGCCAAGAAGCAATGTTTCATTGAAGATTAGCAGTCATAAAGTAATCAGGGAATGAAACGTTTACTCAGTTATTAAATCAGGAAAAAACAAAACAATTTAGGAGCATGTACACGAATAACTTCGTTGCATTTTGTAAGATATAGAGTTGTGAAAAGTTAGAAATAGAATTTATTATCTGACAAACAGCAATATTATTGAGTGAATTAAATATTTATGCAAGTAGTCACTACTAAATATTGTTCATAGACACAATGAACAAAACTCATATTTTGAATGTTTAAAAGTCGGGAAATAATTTTAGAAACGTCGTACCGACGCAGGGCGAAATTGGACACATTGATTAATTATACAACTGTAGATAGTACGTCAGTTTTTGACAGACCAACACTATGGAATATCTACAACTGGTGACACTAAATGCCACACAACCATTCATACGTGTCGACTTCTCTGAAGAAATCATCTGTTATGTTGTTTTTAACTGAAACAAAAAAAACACTTATTATTGTAAAAAAGACAATATGTTCGTGAATCCTATGGGAAAGACTTGTACTTGAAGTTACCGTAGAATTGCCAACTAGACATTTGTAGTTTTCAAAAATTGTATTAAATGAATTTGCCCACTGACGTCAAGAAACTGGATCAATTCTCAAATTAATATTTGCTCCATCAAAGTGAAACCAATACATATTGTCGAGCGTATGCAACAATGACTACAGTACAGTAAGCAACAAGTCAATTATGTACGTGTACTTAAAAAAAGTATCTGTGTATAATTGCAATTTATTAACAAGATCAACAACGTCATAAAGCCATGCACACTAGAGACTGGTGTGGAACGTATTATCGCAAGCAACATCACCATACTTAGCAGAGATGGCGAATGGTGTGTAGTATTTTGCTACGAATAATATTTGTCTCTTAGGTATATTGACTGATTCAGACAATAAAATTTACAGAAAGCACCAATATGTTTCTTCAGCATAACACTTTCAAAAACCATGGACAAAGCAAAACATGGTTTGTTTGTTTGTTTAAGGCCTGTTTTAAAAACGATCCATCCACTTACGCCGAGAAACAAAAAGCGTTGTTTTCCCTAAAGAAAATAATCATCGTCGGAAATAGCCAAAAGAGTCCCGACAGTACATGTGCTCTAAATCAGGAAGCGAACAGACAAACAAAAAGCCACTTCAGTACGCTTGTAAAATATTATTGAAGATATGAGTACAAAGCAATGAACTATGTATTATTTTAAGTAAAGTCACTATAAAACATACAATATCAGATATGGGACTTGTGATGCAAGTATGTTATATCGCTACTAATGTTATTTAGAATATCCATGAAATATTATCTGTCAGTTATCTATCACATTTATCAGGACCTTTGATTCGCAATGCGCTCCTTAAGCATGACAAACAGTCCGAACAATGTATAATTATTCAAATCCTATCATTAAATAGAATAGGAGCCTGTTTCTTTGTCTATCTCACTCAATCGAAGCCCCTTCTAATGCATACACTATGCAAAACAATTTAATGGTACTTTTCAGAATGTTTTTGAAGCAAGTATTGTAATTATTTGCAATATTTCAGATTTATATCATACAGATAATATCAAATAAAAATCTATTTTGCATAATATTGTCATTCGAAAAGCAATATTGAACTAATATAATACTGAAAATAAGCGTGTGTTGTTAAGCATATTGTATATTTAAATCGACCACTTGAATACTAAATTGGTTTCAAGTAAGTATTAACCAGACGGTTTGGTAATGTAATATACATGTATATGAAATAGCGTGGTATCCAGCGATTTTTTACAGTGGCAATTTGAGTTCTGTCCTTAATAATGAACCATCTACGAAGGTCGTATGCAATGTCGGTTAAAAAATCTGTCTCGTATGATTAAACTTTGCCTGAAATCTGCTTCACGATCACAAGATGATACGAAACTACGCACTACATGGACATTAGGGCATTTCTCACATTTTGTAATGAATCTTGTCTATCTTGCGTGACAACACAGCACATGCCGATGTTTTAAAAACGTACACTATCTAAAACAATGTACCACACATAAGCCAGCAGATTGTAAATAAGACTATTTCCGGTCCTAGTGTGCATAAAAGCAATCTGGTCATTACGTTGACGACTGTCAAAGTAGATAATACACACTGGGATGGCACAATCTAGTGAGCGATCAAAACAAAATGAAAATAAATAAAAGCGCCAATTTTGCAGCCAAGTTTTGTTTCGATAGACTCTTATTAATAATAGTTCGACCGTACATTGAAACACATACAAGTTAATTGTAAAATTTTTATAAACAATGTTCAACTGCATTATTCAAAATAGTAAAATAAGTGAATGAAAAAACTAAGAATTTGCTTTCAGAGTGAATCGTCAAGAGATGTCTGACTAATCACATCTGCGGATGTTCCTGTGTTAATCCTTTAACAGCGTTCCTATCCATGTGCCATGATAGACGAACAGTACTTTATTCATGCGACATACCTACAATGCAACATGCACATGCGCGTGTGTGTGTGTGTTTTCTTTGTGCTGCCTTTGATACAACACGTAACAGTATCATTGAAAAAAAATGAAATTTCAAAAAATGGGAAAATTTGTTTTTCTCGACATTTAGGTTCTCATAAGATTTTTTTGCAATTTCATTTATTTATTTGGCTAGGGATATGATTTGTGCTGATGCGACGTTTTATGAAACATAGCTGTTGCCAGGATTCTGTCCCAATGAATGATGTAATCTTGACGACGTCCTTGAACAAGTTTATTCATCCTTTGCACAATTTCGTCAAAGACAAGTTATTATATCTCATAATGCATTTCTCCTAAATAAAAAATTAGTTTGCGCAATATTGTTTTTGTTTTCGAATTCGTGATAAATAAAAGCGTCAAAAGGGTTGGCGATTAATTTTCTTTTACAAAGTGTTGTTCAATTAATATCTTAAATTTCTTCTAAGAAAGTTAAATATCGTGTTAGAACATATTGTTGAGACAGTCTCTGTATTGTAAAACTGTTACGGTACTTTTCCCTGATAATACATTTTGTCAAAGAAGTTTCCTTATTTGTAGAAAATGAATACATTCGTCAAATGTAATTCGCGTAGACTTGTTGTATTAGTTGTCATGTCATTAATTCGATTTTTCCTTTTAAACGTTATTTGAAGTCAGGTCATTTACAAGTAAATTAATAATTTCTCCAAATAATTGCAACAAAACCGTTTGAATCTCAAGTATTTACATGTATAAGGGAACAATCTAATCCGGTGTAATTGGCATAATACCATCATTTGAATTTATTTGGATTTATCTTTGCAAGGATGAATAGACAAAAACGACTTGCATTATCGAGAAATATTATCTATCCTATATTTCGGAAACAACCGATTATGCATGCTGTCGATTCAATACGTTTTACTAATGAGGGAACTATCCTATTCGATTCGAAATGCGCATGTGCATTGATTGGATAACGAATTGACACTTGTAATAGCAAGAACCTGTCAGTTTTTAACGAGGAAAAAACGGTTTGAGGTCATACAAATTACATCTAAGCAAGACAATTCTAAGGGTCAATGTTCTGGAATAATTTGTGAATCTGTAAAACAGACGGGTCAATGATGCCTGATGAAATATAAGGCATCTGTTCAATTAATAAACGACGTTTAAAAAGCCGGTTAATCATCACTTTTCACAGGGTTTATGTTGAAATATCGTAGATTTTTGGTCAGGAGAATAATATGCTAAACTGTGAACTGAAAGGAAACGTATTTTACTGTTTGTTTTGTTCCATTCAATTTACATATTTATTATAATAATGAAACGTATGAAGTAATGAACTGTTTCTGTCATGAAAAGTATGAAATTTATTATTATATTATTCAACGCTTTTGTGATATTTACACGAGTAATATTAATTCCCTTCAGTAACAAATGCACCAGACAAATTTGATATATGAACATCATTTGCATTTATTGTTTGTTTATTTCTGTCTCATCCACATTTACAATTATGAAAACATCATAATATAAAACAAATAAAATATGTTGTCATTCTGATAAGCCTTATTTATAAAAGACCGATAACTAAAACTAATAAAATTGACTATTTTACAACAATACTTGAAAGTTATCAAAGAAGTTCCTACTAGTATGTTTGTCTTTAATGTCGTTTGATAGTTTTTGTTTTGCAATACGCACAATACCATAGGCGTCACAAAATATAGAGTTTACCAATCAATAATTGTGCCAATCACTGTTACGATCCTTTGGTGCTCGGTGATCGAAGTGTTTTCCTACGCAGTCTGGCCCATTCCGACAATGATTTAAAACGGTAAATTGATACCTCTGTAGTGCAAGTTTACGATGGAAATCTATCATCAGTACATTGGCACATATTTATTTATATCCAATCTCCGTTCCTTCTGCCTGAACATACGTTTTATTCCTAAGACAGTAATTATCTAGTCAGATTTGTATATAGCTGCAATTATATTCTTCCAACACCATTTCTACTGCAACCATAAATGCTCACCAATACAACCAACCAATCTTTAAATCGTCTAGACACACTCCAAGGTGCTCCGATGCAATATTACAAATTAACAACATTCAGATAAAGCGCATGCGTGCTTGGGTTGTTCAAGCTCAGTACTGGCTGAAGTACGCGCAAAGAAAGGATTTTGTTTTTCGCCCGCGTTCCTGTCGAGACATTGTGTCTTTCCTGACGACATCATCACATGGAAAGGAAAAAGTTTTGGTAAATGCTACCCATCTTTACTTTGAAATACAATCACCTATCTCACGAACGCGGCATTTCGCATTGTGAAGTAAAAAAGACATTCACAAGCCAAAGGCGTATTTAATTCATCGAAGTCAATGTTTTATTGTGACATAATGTGATCAATTATTCTTCAACTTGTCGAATGTAAAACATATTCGGATAAAAATCTATAAATATGCAACACAAATTAAACTGCATCAGAGTGTTTCATCATGCAATATTCTCATTAATGGAATATGGTATACACTTTCAAACAACGATAATAAACAAAATATACAGAATAATATTTTGAGTATGTATTTGGTATTTAATATGTAACGTTAATGACATCATACAGACGTGAGTCAAAATTGAAAATGCGAGGGGTATTCAATAAAAAACGTATTTTGGTCAAACATTAGCAAATACGTTGAATTCTAGAAATCATTTTACATTTCTGACAATTTCAATCATTTCATTATTTTTCATCACACCTTTGTTAACACTTTTTATTACTAGATTTGTGTTTATGCTGTCTTTTACATTTAAATAGACGATGGAACTTCTCGAGAAAAAAAATCCACTCAAATCACACTTAGGCAAATAATATTCATCCACTACTATTTAGCCGCTTTACATAAAATTATTTATTGACTATACAATATTGGCCGAGTTTTCCCTCTAACTACAGGGCCAATATGAACGATACCTCGACATTATAGAGACATAACTCGGCCATTCTGAAAACATCGCGGCCATTATGAGATAACTCGGCCATTATAAGATTCGAGCATTCTGATTCGCCGCCATCTTGAATTTCGGAAAATTGATTTCATAAACTTTATACAAAGGGAAGTAAAATGTGTTCCTATGATGTATAATAATCCACCGAGTCGTCTTAATATCCAAGGATAAGCGGAACTCATAATATCTTATTGGTCGTTTAAGAAAAGAGATAATTGTACACTTCATTCATGAGAATAGCAGACAGTTTAGGAAAGGTAATCGGACGGTGGAATTTAGAATTTCATTCACGTAGGTAAACTTAAGTTAGGCGCGCAAGGAAAAAACCATAACTACCCACATCTCTTCCATTTCGTTGCTCCATGTTACATTCCAGACTAAACATTAAAATGGACCAATTTCAATGCAGAATGAATTGGTTTCTTCTGTCACACATAATAGAGAATACTAGTATCTAATTATACTGTCTACAGGCCTTCAATTGTGACAATTATATAAGAAAGAAAAATCGACCACAATTAACCCAAATGTAGTAACACATCACTAACATACGGCATGTAATGGATTTAAATAAATAAGGGAGCGTTTGAATCGGAAATGAGAATCTACTAAAGTCCATTAATGTTAGTAATCAGACAAAGTGCCACTTAGAAGGTGGTATTTTCAAAATGGTCGAAAAGTACAAATTCATTTTAAAATAACAGGAATGGTAGACACAGGGAACTTACGTCCTTCATTCCTATTACAATTCTTTTTAATCTCACAGTCTTAGTATCTGTTGTGTTTAAAATAAATTTTAAAGTGTGGTTATTTACTCGACTGACTATTCTTCTATAACTAGTAAACACCAGGACTTTCCTACAAAGTTTTCCTAGCATTGATTAATTCTATGACCATAAACCTAAAAAAGATTTTTTTTTTCAAAATCAGATGCTGCAGTGTACAAAACTGTCAAATCTTCCTAATGAATCTGTTGGTTTTTTTGGTGGCCGGTCGTAGTTTTCCGACTGCAGCGTCCTATGTAATGACATGAGAAAGAACTATTTTCAAATTCAGACGTTATGAAATTCTTTTGAATCCTATTTCTTGCAACGCATACAACTGTCAAATAGTCGACTCCAGCTCCCTATGGATTGAAATAATGAACGTATTTCGACGTTTGGAGCGATATTTAGAGCGTTACTGACTGATAGTCCAGTCTTAAGACAATTTATAGGTTTTACGCATTTGGTCTTTTTGTAATGATCCTACTGGACGTTGCATCAGCACGTCGAAAGATCATTGTAGAGTGATATATACCTGATTGTCTAGACGGTCAGGAGATTGGTTAATCATGATAATGAACATTTATTGCTGCAGTTGAAATGGTGGGTGATATAAAAGTAACAAACCTCTTAAATTGTAATTGCAGCTTCACCCAGAGCTGGACGGGCAATTACTGTCTGAGAAAAATACTTTTGGAAAGCGAAATGAATGAGACTAGATGTGTAAATAAAGATGTGTAAATGTGTTGCTGGTTGGTCTACGCACGATAAATGTTCTTACGCGTAACATTTGTAAATAACTGCATCAACGAAGGCAGATTATGTAGACAACCACGCCTATGGCGACCATACTTTGAACGCAATTGATAACATTTGTAACACTTGATTTACACTCGGTCTCGATCAAATTGTACAATGCACCCGATCGTCATTGAAATCAAGAACACACGTTTAAAACTACTCTTTACCATTGTAAAATAAACACAATTCAATTTCAGTTTGGTCAATATGACACTTTTCGAGGCTCACGAGAAAATGCTCATAAAAAGCACAATTTGATGTAAATATTAAATATGTATATATATTTTATAAGGTCGTAAGTAGTGCTTACCACCTTACCATTCTAAGCCAGAGATGTTTTCGATACATTAAGAATAAGCACTGACATGCAGTAACCACTTTGAGTGATGCATTTAAGCTGTCTTTGGAACAGAACTTTTTTCTCTTTTATCCTTGACCTGCCAAAACATCGCCGTATGGAATAAGAATAAACTCTCTCTGAATGAAACATGATCTAGACAACTTTTTGAACTCGACTTCATGTATAATTTAAAGTCTCAGATGTTTGAATGGCGAGAATGGCGAATATTCTACTATTATGTCAGTGCTGCTTCGTCAATATATTACATTGCGTCTAGGAACGTTAGATATCGTGTTAGAACATATTATTAAGGCAGTCCAAGTATTCTAAATTGTAACTAACACATTTCCCCTTGTAATACATTTTGTCAAACAAGTTGCTTTAATTGAAGGAAATGAATAAAAATGCAATTTGTGTAGACTTTGTTTTATTAGTTGTTTATCTTATTGATATTACCGTTGTGTTTTAACACCATTTGTTGTTCAGCCTTCTGAAAGTGTTCATTAAATTTACTATATTATCCTATATATTAAAGCAAAACAATCATTAGCTTAACATGGTAGGATTTTACCAAGTCGATTTAATTCGTTGCTTTTCAATATAAATTTATACTATTCTTTCAGTTTCGCTTAAATATGTTATATGCTTTTACAATGAAATATAGACAAAAGCATTTAATACTATTAAAACATTTAACTGCATTATGTTATAACAATATTTTTCTCAGAAACAATTGATTATAAATAAGAACTATTGATCAAATGTAAAATTGAACACTAACCTTACAGTCGTTTATACAGTTGAATTGTTTAAACACAGAACATGAATAGCATACCGAACGAATGCTGCTACCTGTAAACAATGCTTCAATAGTTGTTTTAAAATGTAGGGAGACTATCTTATGGGAACACATGTTAAACTGTATGTAATAATTTATACCTACTGCTTGTTATACTTCTGCAATTTGCGATGCCGTTTTAGGTTCATATTTGATCGACATTTTTCGATGTCGGCGGAGCAACCGCTTCTTCGTATTCATTGATATTCAAGACCTCTAATAAATGACTGTGTTTGGTTATCTAGGCCGTTTGGTTGATGTTTGATGTTCTTGAACATGGCTGTATTTGTCAGAGGTAAATTGTCCTGGGTTATTTGGGTCGTACGTTGTTGTTTGATGTTTATTTTCCAAGTAGGGCGTGCTTAGTAATGTCATACAGGTCGTCCGGCTACAAAATCCAAAACGATCAAATTACAATTGAACAAATGCGGTCATAGTACGCTCTGTACTATAAATACACATCTAGTTATACTTAACCATGTGAAATTTTATGTGATTATTTGTTGGTATTCACTTAATAGGTATACTCATTTATATAAAATTGATACATTTATAACAACATAAGATCAGATAGAACATTCAAGGCAATATAAAGTCTAAGTCTGAGTTTTAGACTTACAACGTTGGTGACTAAGGCCCCTGATCTTCTGTCTACCTTTTTTACAGATATATTTCTAACTGTGGACAGCTATTGCCCCTGTCGTTTTGTTCAACGCTACAATTACAGTCACAGTTGTTTGCTACTGAACAAGTTAACTAGTTTACCAGTTTAACGCTACTGAACCACCATTCATAATGTAACCATACATTTTCACTATCAGAAACAATTGTCTAGACAGTCTGGAATACATCACTCAGAAGCTTCGGTATAAGACTGATACATATCTAAAATCAGCATTTATAAGGCGCTTCTTCGTATGAGTATATTGTTATGGCAATCGGAACTAGTCATGTTGACCATATCAATTAATGTTGAAATAGGTTGTATTAAAATAGGTATTAAGCAATTTTCAGACTGTTTTTTTCTTGTTTTCTCAAAGTACTGATTTTGTACTTATGGCCATATCATTCTCAGTCAGCAAAACATATATATTTTACATATAAGCCACAGACAGATTAATATAAAGTATTACTTTGCCGCCTTGATATATTCATGATGCAATACGAGTAATACAGCCTTATGATTTCTCTCAGCAAGAGAATTATGTTTTAACCTGCTCACAAGTCGTGACAATGTGTTCTTAATGCTAAAGTTATGTAAAACATCAAACGGATTAATGGAAGCTAATTGGTATTGACGTTTGTGTATCGTAAAAATGGTTAGTAAAATAGTTCTTACCGAAAGGGGCTATTTTTTTGAGTTGATAATGAAATTATCACTAGCACAGGGGTCTATTTATTTATTAAATCAAGTGTTTTGCCTGAATATAATTCCATCAATCCTTCTAAATGGAGCCGAACATCTGTAAAAACCCTAATGGTTTTGTACAACGGCATTACATTCTTTTGTCTGATGCGATTTACAACTGATAAACATTACCATTTGTAGTGAATAAACTGGATGGTGATGCAAACGCTGTCTTCTTTTGGCAACCTTTACATTCCTTATTTGATAAAACATTCGATGTGCAAGCTTAAGAAGAACGCTCAACACTATCTACCTATCTTTATTGGCAAGTATGTCTAGTTTTCGTCAATCTCCCACCAGATATGTTTCTTTGGAAGACAATAATTTACCACCAAGTTGTGTATGAAGCTGCTATTACAATCGAATCTGTGTGGTACTTATAACATCCACCATTCCAACCGCAGCAATTAATGAAACATTCTTCGACGTGCTCATGCTGCGCCCAGTATGGTCATTTTCACATTTTCACATAGAGCACATGCATCAGTTAAATACCGTTTGATTTGTTCAGGCTTTTACACGTTAGCACTTAATTTGCCGTCTGCAAACGATGTGATGGACAGAAATTATTTTGTCACCTGCTTGTAATTCCAGACAGAGTGTCTTCCATAGTAACATCATTAGTGTCCAATATTGATTGAATGTTGAACAAGGTATTAGTGAACTTCATGCAGTTAACACCAAATACTAATATTCTTATGTGTGAATTAAGAAATTATATCCCGAACAGGCGTCTATTTATTCATCGAAGTCATTTTTTCGGAGCAATAATTTCAGCACTCTATGTCAGGTGGCGAATATCAGTAAACCATATTAAACTGAAAATCACGACACCTTGCAATAAAATAGAGACAATGACAATAAATTTAATTCATTGATTTTGAAAATCGGCTTTAAGGATATATTATCTCAAAATATTATTGCCTGATGTTTTACCAAATAAACTAATTTTATTTTTTCAAGTAAATAATTATGTTATTTTTACCAACCAAATCTTTATGTAAATTCAGACGCCAGGAACTTATTCAACATGGAGTAAATCTGTCTAGTGTTTAACCAACTAAACAATTTTCTTTTTCAAGCTTATAATTACGATATTTTTACCAACCAAATCATCTTTATGTAGATCCTGACGCCAAGAACTTACTCTACATGGAGTAAATCTGTCTTGTTTCTTTTAAACAAGTTCAGAGAAATGTATTCTAATGTGCATTTTCCATCAATTCAAGTAAAAAAAATAAATTGGAATCCTTTTTTTTCAACGATCGACCATTTCATATGGTATTATTCTTATACCAAATACATGTGGTATAAATTGCTAACATTTAAGTAGCACTATATACACGATGTCAAGATAAACACAGAAAGTGTAAACACTATTCTTGTCAGTTATAAATAATTGACTTTCAATTGCGATCTTGCGTGACAGTTCAACACATTCATTTTTTTAAAATTCAATATCTAAAACAAAGTGCTTAAAAATCAGCAGATTGTAAATAAGACTATGTTCGGTCAACGTGTGGATAAAGGTAATCTGGTCATTACGCTGACTAACAAAGAAGACAAGTTTACACACTGTTGTGGCTAAATCGGGTGAGCCATCAAAACGATATGAAAATATGGCACTATTTTTGCAAGCAAATCTTGTTTCGATAGACTCTGATCAACACTGGTTCTACCGTGCATTGAAGCACATATAAGTTTAGTGTACACAATGTTCAACTACATCATTCAAAATGGTTAAAATGTGTGACTGTAAAGACTAGAGAATTCGCTTTCAGAGTGAATCGTCAAAAGCTGTCTGAATAATCACATTTTATGATTTTCCTGCGTAAATCCTTTAACACAGTTGCTATCTATGTGCCATTGTAGACGAACCGTACTTTATTCATGCGATATACCTACATACAACATGTCCATGTGTGTGTGTGTTTTCTGCTGTATTTGATACCACTCATCATTCGACCATTGGCCTATGGTATGATTTCTGCTGATGCGACGTTTTGGGAAAAACGTAGCTGTTAACAGGATTCTGTGCCGAGAAGTGAAGAATTCTTGACGTCGTTGAACAAGTTTATTCATAATACGTGCAATTTCATCAAAGGCAAGTTATTATATCTCATAATGCATTTCTCCTGAATAAAATAATATTTTAAACAATATAGTTTTTGTTTTCTAATTCTTGATTAATAATAGCTTCAAAATGAATGGCGATCATTTTTCTTTTTACAAAGTGCTATTCAATTATTATCTTAAATTTCGTCTAAGAAAGTTAGATATCGTGTAAGAACATATTATTGTATTCAAAAACGGTTACTGGTACGATTCCCCTGGTAATAGATTTTGTCAAACACATTTTCCTAATTGTAGAAATAGAATATAAATGTAAATCGCGTAGACTTGTTTGATTAGTTGGACAACATCATGCCATGAATTCGATGGCTCCTTTTAAACTTTATTTGAAGTCCGGTCATTTAAAAGTACATTAATAATTTCTCCAAACAATTGCAACAAAACTCTGAGAATCTTAAGTATGAATTTATAAAGAAAAAATATAATCTGGAGTTATTAGCATACTATCATCCTTTGAATTAATTTGGATTTATCTTTGCAAGGCTGTACAGACAAAAACGACTTGCATTATCGAGAAATATTATCCATCCTATATTTCGGAAACAACCGATTATACTGTCGATTCAATAAGTATTACAAATGAGGGAACTATCCCATTCGATTCGATATGCGCATGTGCATTGATCGGATAACGGATTGACACTTGTAATAGCCAGAATCTGCCACTTTTGAACGAAGAACAAAAGCTTTGAGGTCAGCTGAAACGGGTTTTCCAGATCGCTCATACCAATAACATTTAAGCTAGCAAATGCTTAGGGGCAATGCTCTGGAATAAATTTTGGATCTGTAAAACAACCAGGCTAATGTTGCCAGATGAAATATGAGGCATCCGTTCAATTAGTAATCGACGTTTAAATAGCCGGTAAATCATCACTGTTCACATGTTTGTATTGAAATATCATAGATATTCATGTTAGGAGAATATTATGCTAAACTGTGAACTGACAGGAAACGTGTTGTATTGTATGTTTTGTTCCATTCAATTCACATATTTATCATAATAATGAAACGTATAAAGTAATGAACTGCATCTTTCATGAACAGTATGAAATTTATTATTATATTATTCAACCCTTTTTGGCATTTGCACGGGTAGTATAAATTCCCTTCAGTAACAAATGCACCAGACAAATTTGATATATGAACACCATTTTGTTTTTTGTTGAAAACGACATCATATAAAACAAATAAAATATTTTGTCATTCTGACTAGCCTAATTTATAATAGACCGATCATTTTAACTAATAAAAATAGTTATTTTACAACAGTAATTGAAAGTTATCAAAGAAGTCCCTACTAGTATGTTTGTCCTTAATGTAGTTCGATAAATTTTGTTATGAAATACGCACAATATCATAGGCTTTACCAAATATAGAGTTGACCAATCAATACTTGTTTCAATCACTGGTACGATCCTTTGGTGCTCGGTGATCGAAGTGTTTTCCTACGCAGTCTGGCCCATTCCGACAATGGTTTAAAACGGTAAATTGATACCTCTGTAGTGCAAGCTTCAATGGAAGTCGATCATCAGTACATTGGCACATCTTTATTTATATCCTGTCTCCGTTCCTTCTGTTTTAACATACGTTTTATTCCTTAGACAGTAATTATCTAGCCAGATTTGTATATAACCGCAATTATATTCTTCAAACACCATTTCTACTGTACCCATAAATGCTCACCAAAACAACCAAACAATCTTTACATCGTCTAGACGTGCTCCAAGACGTGCTGATGCCATGTCACCACGTAATGACAGACATTTGAAGCGCATTATTGCAACATTTCGTTGTATCGGAATTGGTTTCGTGATTTGTTTGCTCAAGCTTCTGACTGCAATACGCTTAGAGAAATGGAATTGTTTCGTCACCTATGTGTCAGTCAAGACATTGTGTCTTTCATCTCAACTACACCATTAAGAAATGCGTAAGTATTGGTTATTGTTGCTCATGTTTACTTTGAGGCCCCACGATCACACAAACGCGCTTATTCTCATCGGCGAATTAAGAAAATATTTTCACTAGGTAAAGGGGTCTTTTAATTCATTGAAGCTAATGTTTTTGTTGGGAGATAATTTCATCAAACTCGTCTTCAACTTGTCGAATGTAAAAACATATTTGAAGATGCAACAAATACTGCAACAAACAGACTGTTTCATCATGCAATATTATACACAAAATGTTACTAATGGAATATGATAGACACTCTCAAATAACGATAACAAACACAATGAACAGATAACTACATACCAGGGGCGTTCAATAAATATTAATAGTAACAAAATAGAAAATACCCCGAATTCTGGAAATATTTTGCATTTCTGGAAATTCCAACCATTCCGCTATTTTAACACAGTCATTACAAATTTGGTGTTTATGTTGTCTTTAACATTCAGGTAAACAATGTAACTTCTCGAGAAAAATATTCCACTGAAATCTCACTTAGGCAAATAAACTTAATCCACACCTATTTTAAAAAGCCTTTAATTACGCGAATGCTTTACATAAAGGTATACTTTTCTGCACTTTAAACCATTTTGTACAAGATAAAGTATTAGATAATCGCGAAAATAGATGTCAAAACAAGCCAAAAAGGCGTTAAATTGTTCAAAGAATATTTAAAAGTATGTTTATTTGTTGGAATTTGGTATATTACACATGGAAGTATCAGCATTATTTCTGGGTAGAGTTTGCAACCACAATTGAATTGTGATATGATCTTATTGCGTGAACGAACAAGAAAGTATCTCTTGTCTTGCTAGTAGAAACAAATAATTGCATATTATGCAGTTTTTTGGATGCATAATGATTGAGTTAACGTACCGCATGTTGAATTTTAATGAATACTGACAAATAATGTTTTAACCACTACTGCGATATGACACAAATGGTGCTTACAATTCAAGTAAGGCTAGTATTTCTCGAGTATACCCTCTTAAAGATGCATTTTCTATAACTAGCATATCTTTCTCTCCTATCACATTAAATTAGCTAAATTTACCAAACACTAACAATCTCCATAATTTTTCAGAAGAAAGCATGTGCTAACAAGTCTCTATAAGGTCTAAATCGTATTTAATTAACGCTTCTAGTCATTTATTTTAATGCTGGAAAATGAAAACAACTCATGACTATTTTGACTCGTTACGGAAATATATTTTTATTCTTTCCTCGTTACTTAGGGGAGTTTTTTGGGGAGTATTAGCAATAATGTATCTCATTTAATGTATAATATTTCTGAGTCGATTTAAAAGATCAAAATGATATGGAATGTCCCTTTAAATGGCATGTCTCACAGATGGAGCAATGTTTTCTAAAAAGTATAATTTTCTTACCAAATCATGTATTTATATAATAGAACATTGTAGAATGTTGCTTTAAGAAAATTGTATTGCAACTACTATTCGATTTTAACCACTTTCAACATGGCGCACATCAGTGAGTTTTTCCTTTCAAAAACATCGTAATATTTCCTTTCAGAATTATTTGTTAGTAATATTATTCACTAGATCAGTCTGTAACATAAACAAACTTGAGACTAAACATCTATGAAGTATTTGGTTGGTTTTTAAATTCGTTTTCATCACATGCGAGTACATTTCAGGCAATTTAAATGAGAGTAGTTTAAAATTCTAAACCGTATTAATACGGTATAGAAATTTTGAGGTACAATACTGTAATAACTACAAAATCCTGATGTTTCACAAGTGTTATCTTATATCAGTGTGCTTGTTTATGGGATACACAGGGATCTACGCTAAACTTAAGTGAATATTTTACAATTTTATTTTATTTTTGCTATACGCAGAAACGTGACGCAGTCCCTTTAACTTTAACAAAGGCAAAAGAATAAACCTTCGCCTTTAAGGGAAAAATCTTATAATTCTCCTTAATGTTGTCATAGAAAAGTGCATGAAGTACATATATATGATATATTGAACGCCCATCGTATATACTGTTCCGTACATAGTACGTCTGGTCGGGACATATCAATAACATGTAATATCTACAGCAATTGTCACAAAATGCCATACAACAAGTCAAACGCGATCGCAAAAACTTCTCAGAAGAATTCATTGCAATATTTGTTTTACTGAAGCAATCACACATTTATGAATGTGAAAAAGGGAAATAAGTTCCTAAATACAACGGGGAAAAGAACTTTACTATAAGTTATATTACAACTATCAATTCCGCCAGTTCATGAAATATTGCGATGTAGTAATAACTTGATTATACGTGGGGTGTTCCACAATTAATAGGACTTTTTTCATAGCAGCAAGGCAAATCAGAAATTAAGAAAACTAATGGAATATAATTAAATTTTGATCTTTCACTGACAAATATGCGAAATATCGAAGAAATTGAATGAAACATAAGAAATATATTAAACATTAAATATGATATGTATCAAGGAGGCGGGTCGCACCGTGACGTTATTATGATGTCGCATTTCGAGCACAGTATTTCAACATAAAGACACATGTAATCATTTTATTTATAGTCATCCTGACTTTCTAAACAGATCTAATAACACTATCCTGATTGTTTAAATGTGTTTCCGTAACCCGGTTCACAAAAAATGTCTTGCAATGATGTTTGCAATTGCTCAAACCATGGAGCGTCTATCGGGGTACAAACAGGGCTATTAACGTCAACTTAATGCTCAATGACCTCACCTGTGCTTATTTGTAAGTTTATAAATCAGCGATGTGTTAACAATATTAGCCAACAGAACACAAGTGGCTGCTTAATGCCACTACATAACATGCATTTCATTATTTTATTGGTAAGCACTGTTGGTTTTCCAAATGTATGCCATTATTTGACAATCGCGCGGTTTCTGTTTATTGGCGTTGACGTCATTTTCATCCATTACGCGCTTAGATGCATACCCATGATTACTGACTTATGGTAACAAACATAGACCGATTTCTTCGAAAGTTTGCATGCGCATGTCAAAGTCATCCACGTTATGACATACAATTAGGCGTTAATATTTATCAAGTGGTTATCGAGATATTCACATTTTTAATAAGGATGTATAGACAAATTGTAGTGTGACCCGCCTTGGCGTTACATGGTTTCTATGACAACGCATTGTAGGAGCATCATCAGCAACAAATAATTTATGTTACTACCAGTATATAGAGCATACATTGTTAAGCATATGAGACAATTTTCATTAAAATGTAAGCGTTGAGTAAAATGTTATGAGAAAAGTCCTATTATTTCTGGAACACCCCTCGTATAAGAAAAAAAATAAACAAATTATACTAAATATTTTGGAAGAAATCTTCCTAATGTGTTTATATGATGTAAACTAAACCACTAAGTCGTCAGTATAAAGGGATAAGCAGAACTCATTATATACACTAAACAAATTAACTAGAAGAACATTCCTTTGGTGGAACTGTTCCGAAAAATAATCATCTCTATACGCTTCCATCACGTCGTTTAAGAAAATAGAAAATTGTACACTTCATTCATGACGTTATATTCCCTAAAAGAATAACGTACACTTTAGTCAAGGTAATATTACAGCAGAATTTAGAATGTCTTTCACGTAGGTAAAATAAAGTTTGGCGCGCCAGGAAACGACATTACTATCCACATCTCTTCCATTTCGTAGCTCCTTTTTACATTTAAGTCTAAGCATTAAAATAGACCAATTTCAATGTATAATGAATTGGTTTCTTTTGTCACACATAATAGAGAATACTAGTATGTAATTATACTGTCAACAGGCCTTCAATTGAGACAATCATGTTCAAAGAAAAATCGACTGCAATTAACCACAATGGTGTAACAAACTACTAAAATACGGCATGTGATGGATTTAAATAAAACAGAGAGAGAGTTTGAATTCCAAATGGGATTCTACCAAAGTACATTAATGTTAGTAATCAGACAAAGTGCCACTTAGAAGGTGGTATTTTTAAAATGGTTGACAAGTAGCCACTCATTTTGAAATAATAAGAATGGTAGACCCAGGAAACTTACGTCCTTCATTCCTATTACAATTCTTTTTAATCGTACAGTCTTAGTATTTGTTGTGTTTAAAATTAGTTTTAAAGTGTGGTTATTTACTCGACTGACTATACTTATATAACTAGTAAACACCAGGACTTTCCTACAAATAACATTGATTAATTCCATGACAATAAACCTGAAAAAGATTTTTTTCAAAATCAGATGCTGCAGTTTGTACAAAACTGTTAAATCTTCCTAATGAATCTGTTTGTTTTTTGGTGGCCGGTCGTAGTTTTCCGACTGCAGCGTTCTATGTATTGACATGAGAAAGAACTATTTTCAAATTCAGACGTTATGAAATCCTTTTGCATCCTATATCTTGCAACGTCTAAAACTGTGAAATAGTCGACTGCAGCTCCCTATGGATTGAAATAATGAACGTATTTCGACGTTTGGTGCGATATTTAGACCGTTACTGACTGATATTCCAGTCTTATGACAATTTATACGTTTTACGCATGCTCATTTTGTTTCCTCTACACTATCGTAAATTACATGTACATTCTAAAACCAGGATAATACGATGTAAATAGTTGAGTATTGTTCAATGATTTTGCCAAGAAAATGAAAAGTTCAAACTGTTATTAAATCAGGAATAACACCATAATTTAGGAGAAGTGACATGATTAAATTTATTGGGTTTTGTAAGATATAAAGTTGTGAATTGTAAGAAATGGACTAGATGAAACATAGAATTTAATATCTGACAGACAGCAATATTTTACGAGTGAATTGAATATGTATGCATGTAGTCACTACTAAATATTGTTCATAGACACAATGAACAAATATCACATTTATATGTTTTAAAGGTCAAACATCAATTCATACGTGTCGATTTCCCCGAAGAAATCATTGTAGACTTAATTTTTAATGAAGCAATAATACACCTATAATTGTAAAACAAGAAACATATATTTGTGAATCTAATGGGAAAGACATTTTCTTGACTTAATGATCGTATATTTTACCAACTTACTTTTTGCAGCTTCAGATTTATTTCAAAATAAATCTTCCCACTAAAGCCAAAAAAGCTCAATGAAGTCCATTTATTAGTATTACATCATCTCTTTGAAAATAAATACTCGATTTCAGGAATATATGTTACAATGACTACAAAGGGTTTGCGAGTGGTGAATCAGAAAGTAAGCACTAACATACAAAATCCTGTGTATAATTGTAATTACGAAAGTAAAGAGTACTTGTCAGACAGTGTTTCTTGATTTCTTATAACAGAGGTTGTGTATAGTTGATTCAAAGATCTCTGTCACAACCGCGTAAACAAACATTCACCCCGGTCATTTATTACAGGTGTGTCGGGATTAAATTATACCATCAATAAAACAATTAAATGATTAAAAATCTAATGGTACTATAGCGTAGTAGTTATACTTGTTGCATTTAGCTATTCAGAAATGGAACATTATGGCGGTTTTGACAGACATCTTTGAATCGACAATACTTACGACCATCTCTTTTGTAAGCAATCGACATAATTACATAATCGTAATTACTATGTTTGTTATTAGTCTTTACCTTTGATAGAACGCACCGAACTGTCAGTGGGCAAAATCGTCATGGTCAAATTAGATGTTTTAAGGATTTAGCCTGAACATACCAAAACAGTTGTTTAAACAATCACGATATAGCCACATGGAGTCGATAAAATGGTCATATACTATAATATTAGTTTTAATTAATTTTTTAAATATTGTATCCCCCGTCGATATAGCTCCTTAATGCGCTTTCTATAGCTGCCGTTTATTGTTTTAGGAATGACCCTACTGGGCGTTGCATCAGAACGTGGAAAGATCATTTTAAAGCGATATAAACCTGATTGTCTAGACGATCAGGAGATTGGTTGATCATGATAATGAGCATTTATTGCTGCAGTTGAAATGATGGGTGTTATAAAAGTAACAAATGAATGTAATTGCAGCTTCATCCAGAGCTGGACGGGCAACTTCATGTACTGACTGAGGAAAACACTTTTGGAAAGCGAAATGAATGAGACTAGATGTGTAAATAAAGATGTGTTAATGTATTGCTCGGTGGTATATGCACGACAAATCGATGGATAAGAATTAGAAGGTCGTTTAAGATTCATACATATTTTGAATAAGCATCACAAGGCGCTTCTTATGAGCCCATTTTCATAAAAATCTTAACTTGTCATGTTGACCAAAATAAAGTTGTAAAAGTTTGTTTTAACATAAGTAAAGAGTGAATGTCAGACAGTTTTTCCGTTTTTTTCTCAAAATATCGATTTGTTAGTTAAGACCTTCTAATATGTTCTTACGCGTAACAGTTGTAAATAACTGCATCAACGAAGGCAGATTATGTAGACAACCACGCCTATGGCGACCATACTTTGAACGCAATTTATAACATTTGTAACACTTGATTTACACTCGGTCTCGATCAAATTGTTCAATGCACCCGATCGTCATCGAAATCAAGAAAACGTGTCCGAAAAGTACTCTTTACCTTTGTAAAATACAATGAGGAATATTTTAGATATGTATATTAATTTTATAAGGCCGTAAGTAGTGCTTACCACCTTCCTATTCTAAGCCAGGGATGTTTTCGAGCTATTAAAAATAATCGCTTATATGCATTAACCATTTTTGATTGATGCATTTAAGCTGCCTTTGGAACAGAACTTATTTCTCTTTGATCCTTGACCTGCCAAAACGTCGCCGTAGGGAAAAATCTCTCTCTGAATGAAACATTATCTAGACAACATTTTTGAACTCGACTTTTTGATTAATTTAAAGTCTCAGATGTTTGAAGGGCGAGAATGGCGAATATTCTACTGTTATGTCAGTGCTGCTTCATCAATACTTTTAATTGCGTATAAGAACGTTAGGTATCGTGTTAGAACATATTATTCAGGCAGTTCATGTATTCTAAATTGTAACTTACACATTTCCCCTGGTAATACATCTTGTCAAACAAGTTGCTTTAATTGAAGAAAATGAAAACGAATGTAATTCGTGTAGACTTGTTTTATTAGTTGTTTATGTCATTGATGTTTTCATTCCTTTTGGACATCATTGTGTTCATTAGCAATTTCTCCAAACTACCGGTATTATATATTGATTCTATAGCAAATATCCGAAGCTGAGGTTGGTAAGCATTTCTCAAGATAATTTGATCCGATGTTGTTGGATATGTATTATCCTTGTTTTGTAAATATAATTCATTTTGTAAATGTTTGTACTGTTTTATAGAGAAAAACATCGCAATTTCGAGAACTTTTATAAACTTCATTTTAGTTTAGTCACAAATTACGTAGGTTTAGCTCAGAAACAACATATTTAACACAAGAACTATTGATCAAATATAGAATTGAACACTTAACTTACAGGCGTTCGTACTTATGAATGATTTAAACACAAATATAATATTTATAGAAATAATGCTGCTGCAAACAATGCCTATAACGATAGTAGATTGTTTTAAGAAATGTATGGATATCTTCATAGTGCTACACTCAAGTTAAAACGATAAAATTAGAATTCATCAAATAAAATGATAGAATGGTCTATGCTCATACCAAATCTAGCTGAAATTTCTAAAGCAACGATAACGAAATACTTCTATCGGGAGCATTTAATAATTTAATGGTAACTGAACACGAATGTGCTTCCCTAGCTCAGTGTTTGGTTGGTGCGCTTGCCGTCTAATCTGGGACCCGGGTTCAAATAAGGGTGGAGCCACATATATGTTTACTTATGAAAATCGGAACTAGTCATGTTGACTATATTAAACAATTTTGAAAGAGTTTATTTACCATAAGTTTTAAGTAATTTTCAGACAGTTCTTTCTTGTTTTCTCATAAAAGTGATGTTGTACTTAATTAGGACCATCTCATTCTAAGTCAGCAAAACATTAACATATAAACGACAGACAGGTTAGGATTAAGTATTACTTCGCCACATGTTCAAGATGCAACAATACGGCCTTATGATTTCTCTCTGCATGAGAAATATGTTTTCACCTGCTTACAAGGCTTGGCAATATGTTCTTAATGCTAACGTTATATAAAATACCAAATGAATTAATGGAAGCAAATTGGTGTTGGTATTTGTGTATCGCAAAAGTGGTCAGTAAAATTGTTCTGACTGAAAGCGGCTATTCTCTTGAGTTGATAATGAAATTATCACTAGCACTGGGGTCTATTTTATCATTAAACCATGTCCAGAGATAAGTCCGTCAATCCTTCTTAATGGAGCCGAACATCTGTGAAAACCCTAATGGTTTTGTACAGCGGCATTACGTTCTTTTCTCTGATGCGATTTATAACTGATGAACATTACCATTGTAAGTGAATAAAATAAACTAGACGGTGGTACAAACGCTTTCGTAGTTTGGCAACCTTAACATTCCTTGCTTGATAACATATTCGACGTGCAAGCTTTAGGAGAACGCACAACAATATCTAAATCTATCTTTATTGACAAGTATGTCTAGTCTTCGTCAATCCTTATACCAGATATGTCTCTTTTGAAGACACTAATTTACCACCAAGTTGTGTATAAAGTTGCTATTACAATCAAATATGTTTGTAACTTGTAACACCCACCATTCCAACTGTAGCAATAAATGTTCATTAATCAACCTCCAGAACGCCTGAACTATCGGTTATATATCACTCGAGAAAGATGCTTCGACGTGCTGATGCTGCGCCAAGTATGGTCATTTTCTCATTAACGATAGCTATAAAAAACGCAGAAGGGCGTTGTATTGGGACTGGTTAAAAGACCGTTGATTTTATTTGTTCAGACTTTTACTCTTTAGCACTTTAGTAATAATTATTTAATACAAACGTTGTGGAGGAAATAAAACTATATTGTCACATGTTCGTAAGGCCAGACAGTGTGTCTTTCATATTTCCACCATTAGAGTCTAATATTCATTGAATGCTGATATTCTCTTGTATGAATTAAGAAATTGTATCTCGAACAGGTGTCTATTTATTCATTATAGTCCTGTTTTTTGGAGAGATAATTTCAGCAATGCTTCGCCAAGTGAGGAATGTCAATAAAAACATATTAAACTGAAAATCACGACAGCTTGTTATAAAATAGAGACAATGACGTTAAATTTGATTCATTCCATTGTTTTTGCATTATGGAAATACTATCTCATATGATTTTTGGCTGATGTTTTACCAACTTAACTATATTTCTTTTTCAAGTTAATGATTATGTTATTTTTACCAACCAAACCACCTTTATGTAGATTCAGACGCCAAGAACTTACTCAACATGGTGTAAATCTGTCTAAGTTTCTTAAAACAAACATTATAAAGAAATGTTTTCGAATTTGCCAATTCCATCATTTAAATTTAAAAAAAATGATTTTTTTTTCAACGTTCGAGCATTTCATAAGGTATTCTTATTATACAACGTACATGTGGTATAATGTGCTACATGTAAGTAGCACTATATACACGATGTCAAGATAAACACTGTTATTGTCAGTAATAAAAAAATGATTTTTAATGGCGATCTTGCGTGACAGTTCAACAAATATTGTGTTTTTTAAACTTACAATGCATGTATCTATAACAAGTACTTAAAAATCAGCAGATTGTATATAAGACAATTTCTGGTCAACGTGTGCATAAAGGCGATCTGGTCATTACACTGACTGACAAAGTAGACAATACACACTGGTGTGGCTAAATCGGATGAGCGATCAAAACAAAATGAAAATATAGCACCATTTTTGCAGGCAAGTCTTGTTTCGATAGACTCTTATTAATACTGGTTCGAAAGCACATTGAAACACATACAAGTTAATTGTAAACAATTATTATAATCAATGATCAACTACATCATTCAAAATGGTAAACATGTGCAACTAAAAAGACTATAGAATTTACTTTCTGAGTGAATCGTCAAGAGCTGTCTGACTATAATCACATCTTCGGATTTTCCTGCGCAAATCCTTTAACAGCGTTGCTACACATGTGCAATGGTAGTCGAACAATACTTTGTTCATGGATATACCTACAATGCAACATATCCACGTGGGTGGGTGTTTGTGCAGCCTTTGATACCTCTCATAATTCGACCACTGGTTACCTACCTACCTACCTAACCCCCTTTTGGTTGGTTTGCCCCTAAGGCCCCCATCAAACTACGCCAATGACTTCTATCTGTAGCTAGTCGCTCCACTTGACCACATGCCAAGCCTTTCTCTGTCAGGTCTCGATTCGTGGATATTCGCTAGGTTTCCTTTGGTCTACCCCTATTTTTCTTTCCTGTTGGTGTCCATTGGACAGTGACAAGTTTTCGGCTGATACGAAATTTTGGTAAACGTAGCTGTTAACAGGATTCTGTGCCAATGAATGATGTATTCTTGACGTCCTTGAACGAGTTTATTCATCCTTTGCACAATTAAGACAAGTTGTTATATCTCATAATGCATTTCTTTTGAATAGAATAATATTTTGAACAATATTATTTTTGTTTTTGAATTCGTGATTAATAAAAGCTTCAAAATGAAAGGCGATCAATTTTCTTTTTACAAAGTGCTATTTAATTATTATCTTAAATTTTGTGTAAGAAAGTTAAATATCGTGTAAGAACATATACTGAGTTCCAAAAGTTCCGCATACAATACATGATGTGTCTTTTTACTAGAATCTCCAACTTATTTATGATAATTCAAATGCGCATGTGTAGAGCGATGTGTACTTGATATAAATCCATGTCAGTTATCGATTTGAAGATATGTATCGAACCATAATAAAACCACATGTGGCACCACCCAACGATTCCAAAGTACACACAACGATAAACTGCTGTTTTGTAGTGGAAGGGAGGTAATTAATACCGAAAATTATCTCTCTTTGACCACAGACAATTAATGATGTTGCAATAGAGTCTGTACAACAGGCCAGATTTTAAGAAACATCCGCTTTGACATAAAGAACGCAACAATAAAGCAAGTTTCCCATAATTTTAATGTCGGGTGGTCTACAATTAAGCTACAACAATGCCGTTGTTCTTGGTGCAAAAATAGAGCAGCATTACCTGTCTATTTCAGCGGCATTGACCCTTGACCTGTTGTCACGTGGTACGTCATATACAGTTTTTTTCGGATGGAGATGATACAACAGTCTTATTATGATAGAGACATGGCAATTTAATGCGACACAATGTATTTTTAGTGAAACACCAGCTTCTAGCGTCTTATATACACGAGTCGTTCACAATTATACATTTTTTCAATCAAATTAAGCGTACATTTCTAACTTATTTGACTAACTTATTGTGTTTTTTCGTAACACAGACACGATGCAAGTAAATTGGAAGTGAAATTAAAGTAAAAAATGAAGAACCCAAATTATGCGTGCTAGAATAGACATTTTTACCATTTGTGATGGTGTGATCATTCTAGCGTGACGAAATTCAACGGAAATAGGTTCAATATTAACACTAAGGGTACGCAAATGGACAGTGTTCCTAAAAAGTTCTTTTAAGTTAACTTTTCCAAAAAAAATGAATTTTAAATTTAGATGCAGAACTTTTGGAACTCAGTATATTATTGAGACAGTCCCCGTATTCTAAAACTATTACTGGTACGATTCTCCTGGTAATACATTTTGTCAAACACGTTTTCCTAATTGTATAAATAGCATATAAATGTAATTCGCGAAGACTTGTTTTATTAGTTGCCATGTCATTAATTCGATGGATTCTTTTAAACATTATTTGAAGTCTGGTCATTTACAAAAAACATTAATTATTTCTCCAAATAATTGCAATGAAACCCTGAGAATCTCAAGTATGAGTTTATAAAGAAAAAACTCTAATCCGGTGTCATAAGAACTATCATTGAATTAATTTGGATTTATCTTTGCAAGGATGTACAGACAAAAACGACTTGCATTATCGAGAAATACTATCCATCCTATATTTCGGAAACAACCGATTATACTGTCGATTCAATACGTTATACTAAATGAGGGAACTATCCCATTCGATTCGAAATGAGCATGTGCATTGATTGGATAAAGGATTGACACTTGTAATAACAATAATCTGCCACTTTTGAACGAGGAACAAAAGGTGTGAGGTCAGCTGAAACGGGTTTTCTGATCGATCATGCAAATTACATTTAAGCTAGAAAATTCTTAGGAGCAATGTTTGGGAATAGATTTTGATCTGAAAAACAGACAGGCCAATGTTTCTGATCAAAAATGAGGCATCTGTTCAATAAATAAACGATGTTTTAATAGTCGATAAATCATCAATGTTCACATGTTTGTGTTGAAATATCATTGAGATTCATGTTAGGAGAATATTATGCCAAACTGTGAACTGACAGGAAACGTGTTGTATTGTATTTTTGCGCCATTCAATTTACATATTTATCATAATAATTGCGTATAAAGTAATCAACTGTCATGAAAAGTATGAAAGTAATTATTATATTATTCAACATTGTTTTGGTATTTACACGAGTGATATAAATTCCCTTCAGTAACAAATGCACCTGGAAAAAAGACATATAAACATCTTTGCATTTTATTGTTTACTTTATTATTTACAATCTTAAAAACATCATCATATAAAATAAATACAATATATCATGTCATTCTGACTAGCATTATAAGATACCGATAACTTAACTTAAAAATGACTATTTACAACAGTAATTGAAAGCCATCTTACAAGTCCTTAGTATAGTTTTCCTTAATGTGGTTTGATAAATTTTGTTTTTTGCAATACGCACAATATCAAAGGCTTCACCAAACATAGAGTTGACCAATCAATATTTGTGCCAATCACTGTTTTGATCTTTTGGTGCTCGGTCATCGTAGTGTGTTCCTACACAGTCTGATTCAACCCGACAATGGTTGAAAATTAAACGGTAAATTAATAAATTAATTAATTGTTTACGGTATTTTGGAATCTATCTACAGTACATTGGAACATCTGTATTATCCTGTCTCCATCCCTCCTGTTTCAACATACTTTTTATTTCTCAGACAGTAATTATCTGGCCAGATATAGCCGCATTTATATTCTTCAACAACCATTTCTACTGCAACCATAAATGCTCACCATTACAATCACCCAATCTTTTGAGCGTCTAGACATTCTCTTAGGCGCACTGATTCACTGTTTACGAAATAACAACATTCAAAATCCGCATTATAGTAACATTTTATTGTATCTGGATTGATTTCGTGCTTAGTTTGATCTGACCACCGCCTAAAATACGATAAGAGAAAGGGGATTGTTATGTTACATGTGTTCCTGATGACCCATTCAGAGGCATAGCTTCCTGCAGGCCATGTATGCCTAGGTCTAGACTAAATTTTGAAAAGTGAAAAAAAATAAAAAAGGCTAAAAATGCGAAAAAATGATATAAAAATATCGAGGCCTCAGGGGGTGAAGACTAGTCTATTACCCGACTAAGCTAGAAATGCATCATGTTCAATTTAAGATTTAGGTTTTTTTCGTGGAAGAGTGTCATCCTTTCTCAAACCCAATTTTTTAATAAGGTATTCATATATCTTGACTAACTGATTTATCGAACTTAATTACCCTACAGATTTGTAGGGACTAAACTATTGATTATAATCAAACACCTCCAACAAGTTGCAAAGTCGCTTGGTTTAAAAAGCAGGTGTATAATGGCTCTTGGCCGTAAGCACCCCCTTTCCCACCAAAGTAGTCCTATTGAAGGGTGAAAGTTATCAACGCTGTAAACCTTTCATTCTTTTTTTCCTCGCTTCGCTCGCCATATGAATGTAATGACATCATGTAAAAATGAGTTTACAAGTGTGGCATTTGAGCTTCTAGGTCATATAAGAAAGGAGAAAATTGTACACTTCATGTATGACATTATATTCCCTACCGGTGGGCTTTCTAAAAGAGTGACAGACAGTTAAGGCAAGCTATAATTACGGTGGGATTTAGAATGTCTTTCACTTAGGTAAAACAAAGTTAGGCGCGTCAGGAAACAACATAATTATCCATATATCTTCAATTTTGTAGTTTTTTTAACACTCCAGACTAAACATTAAAATAGACCAATTTCAATGTAGAATGAATCAGATTCTTCTGTCACACACAATAGAGACTGTGTAATCATACTGTCTACAGGCCTTAAATTGAGACAATTATATCTAAACGAAACATCGACTGCAATTAACCCAAATGTAGTAACACATAACTAACATACGGCATTTAATGGATTTAAATAAAGAAAGGAGCGTTTGAATCGAAAATGAGAATCTACTAAAGTCCATCAATGCAAGTAAACAGAAAAAGTACCAGTTAGTAGGTGATATTTTTAAATGGTCGAAAAGTGCCAATTTTTTAATATATATTACTTAACAACGAGAATGGTAGACACAGGGAAATTATGTATATTTAAGCGACTGGCTGCCCAAATCTATCTATTAAACCCGAGGAGTTTCGCACAAAAATTTGTTTAACTTCATGCGTTAAACCTGACGAAGAACTTATTTCAAAATCAGAAATTATTTAAATTATTGTGCACTTTATTTCCGATGGTTAGTGTATTGTCGTAATTTCCGAGTTCTGCTTCCTATGCATCGGAATATTGAACGTAGTTCAATTGTTTGGAACGATATTTAGAGCCTTACGGTCTGATTGATATTCATTCCCGTGTTCAGACAACTCAAAGTTTCTACACATGTTATATTAGTCTTCTTTACACTTTTGTAAATAACATTCTAATACCAATACAATACAGTGCAAATAGTTGAGTAATGTTCAATAAATTTGCCAAGGAGCAATATTTCATTTAAGATTTGCAGCCATAAAATAGTCAAGGATAATGAAAAGTGTACACAGTTATAAATCAGGAATAACAACACAATTTAGGAGCAGTGAAATAATTAAATCTCATGAGTTTTGTAAGATACAGATTTGTGAAGAAGTAAGACACTGAATTGTATGAAAAATATTATTTATTATCTAACAGACAACACTATTATTGAGTGAATAAACTATTTATGCATGCAGTCACTACTAAATATTGGTCATAGAAAAAATTTAAAAAATCATATTTTGAATGTATAAAAGTCGGGCCGCTAGGAAAGAGACTTCATATAGACACAGGGTGAACTGGAAAATCTTTTCTTGTCTTAATGATCGTATAGTTACCAACTTACTTTCTGTTTCAGATTTGTTTCAAAATACATGTGCCCACTAACGCCAAGAAACTATATGGATAACATTTATTAGTACCATCTCTATTAAAGTGAACATTCAATATTTCGGGAATATGTAACAATGAAGTACAAAGGGTTTGCGACAGGTGATTCAAGAATAATTATGCACTAACAGACATGTCCTAGTGCATAGTTGTAATTAATAAACAAAATCAACGACAGCATCTAGCCACCAACGCAGGACACTGGCTCGGAGCACATGATCCTATGAGACATCACCACGAATAGCAGAGAGGTGAATATTGTTCGGTACATGGTATTTTATCTGTTATTGCTTGATCAGTGGTATCTGATGTTCAGGAAATAGAAATGACAGAAAAGACCAATGGGTTTGTTCAGCAAAACATTTTACAAACAAACCTAACAAAGCTGACTTTCTCACATTCGTTTCGGTTTCGTTTATAGCAACAAATGGCCATTATCAAATTAAAACCCGTTTCAGTAGTTACTTATTTCATACATCCCCTTGGTTGCGACTCCCTGACTATACATAACACAATGCAGTACGTTTATTGTTTGTTTAAGGATTGTTTTAAAAACGATCCACCCACTGACGCCAAGAAATTAAATGTATTCTGTTTTCCCTAAAGCAAATAAGTATCTAAAAGATTCCCGACAGGTGATCTAAATCTTGAATCAAACAGAGAAACAAAACAAAAAGCCATTGTAAAATAGCTTTATTGAAGATACGAATACTGTAAAATCATTAAATTTCGTTGGGATGAAATTTCGAGGTTTTTGTAAAACAGACAATTTCGGTGGGACTTGAATTCGTGGATTTTGCATTTCAGGTAATAAAACAAGAGTCAACATTGATGTTCGATGGGATTAAAGTTCGTGGTTGAGGTGAACCACGAAATCCACGAAATTTATTCCCCCACGAAAATTAATGCTTTTACAGTAGTAGAACAAAACAATGCACAATCTATTATTGTAAGTGAAATTACTATAAAACATACAGTATCAGATATGAGACTTTCATGCAAGTATTTTACATTGCTACTAATGGTATCTAGAATATCCGTGATTTATTATCTGTCGGTTATCTATCACATTTATCACGACCTTTTGGATCGTATTGCACTTCATAAGCATAACAGACAGCCCGAGCAATATAATTATGCAAATTATTTCATTAAATAGGAGCACGTTTCTTGTTGTATCTCACTCAATCTACGGCTTATACTAATGTACACACTTTAACGGTACTTTTCCAAAATGTTTTCGAAGCAAATATATAATTATTTGCAATATTTCTGATTTATATCATACTAATAATATAAAACACGTGGGTTGTCCCAGAATACCGTATAACCCTGTTATATCTTGAAAACTATCAAATACTGCATGTCGAAACTATAATTAACTTTAAGAGACATTATTTCTTGACATACTAGTAAAGTTTCATTATATATCTTCCAAAAACATACAAAGTGTGTACATTTTACAACCACCAGGTGACGCGTTACGGTCCACAGAACGTTAACGTCAACACTCATCAACGACGTCACGCTATCAAAGTTTTCCAAATAACTTCTATTCGTGGGCTTCACACTTTTAATATTATATGACAAAAGTGGTATCAATAATTTGGGAATTTCTTTCTTTACATACTGTCAAGATTTCATTAAATGTTTTTCAAAATTGACAACTGGAGTTGACATTCTGAGCGGATAGTGTCGGAAGCGATCTGGCGTAAGTTTTTGCTTTGATCGGTCGGTCTGTTGACTATCCTTTCACTGTCCTCCTGTACTGAACAAAACATGGGGGAATCTTAAAAATAACTGCCGTATTACAGTGATGTATTGTGTAGTGGAGTGTTCATAATTAATTGTATCCAATTATATTATATTATGTTACATACGGTATAACACGAAGCTTAAGAAATGGCAGTCGCTCCATAACGTCGTATGACGTCGTGATTTTTATACGGTGACGCTTACAATGTTGCTATAATACGTCATCAAAACCCCAAAAATGACAACATCACTACGAATCACTGTGTAACAACTTGCCAAAACCTGCCGATTATTCTTATATATATTTTAGCGCGATGCGGCTAAAACTACCTTATGATTATTGCCCTTAAATATTTGAATTAATTTTTGTGATACATACTTTTTTCGTGCTGGACCGTATACCGTTACCATGGGTTACAAAATCTTCCATTTATCGAATGCTACATATACTTATATAAAATACTTTTCTCAAATAAACGTGTTATTGTTCTAGAAACACACATAAAAAATTTCATAACTGTATCATTATGGTGGAGTAAATAAATCAAGAAGTATACGCTATTCTGGGACAACCCTCGTAAAATACCATTTTGCATGATATTGCAGTTCGAAAAGCAATATTGTTCCTCGCATGAACGATAACAATACCGAATATAAGTGCGTGTTGTTAAACATATTGTATATTTAAATATAATATTTGGATAATAAATTGATTTCAAGAAAGTATTAACCATACGGTTTGGTTATGTAAGAAATACGAAGCAACGGGATATACCAAATTTTTGACAGTTGCATTTTTGAATTCTGACTTTTACGAATCAACTTCCATGGTCGTTTACAAATTCAATTAAAAACAATAGTTCGTGTATGACATAACTTTGCTTGAAATCTGGTTCATAAGTTGATACAAAACAGTGTATGCAATACACCATTACTCATACCAGATTGTTTGGTGCACATGTTATTCTGTTAGCACACGGAGAAATTTCACCAATTTCCAAAAGTTACCAGTCATATAAGGCAACTATAACAAATGTCTTCATTTGCAGCCAACTATTGACGTCTCACTCTCTCTACATGTGGGGAATATGTTGACTACCATTACATGTACCTCTAGTACAAACATATGTGCTTCAGAAAACTGACCGCCAAACATTTACGTCATTCAACTGTCATGTTTTATGTTGTGTGTTCTGAACACCATTGTAGGTTACTGTATGCAATCGTTGTAAGCAACATTTAAAAATACTTCATGTAGATGTACTCCATCCAAGATTATGTAAGGTAATAATTAGGAAAACATAAACACATTAAATTCACATAATTTGTAAGACCGCTTCCTAACGAGCCTGTATCATGTTAAAGAATAATCCATTAAATCAACATACTAGTGATTCAGAATTATGAGGAAAACAATGGAACTCATTGTATGTAATAAATAAATTACCAAACAGTACTTCCACATGGTGTAATGGTCTCAAAAGGCTGCATGTTTAATTTTAATGTTCTATGATAAGCGTCGTATATCTACGAGGGCACATCAATAATTTCGTGAACTAATTTTATGTTGCGAGTATAAATAACCTTACACACGTTTAGCCTCCAGTCCTTATTAAAGTAACACCCCGTGCACAGTTTGCATTTATTTCATTGCTCGACCCATAACCAGAGCACGTGTTACAGGCCGTCACGTGACATCTCTCGCAACGTTATGTTTATGACGCACCCAGCTTCTCTCGGGGATTGTATTTCTAATTATGCAGGCTATTTTTTGAGTTTTGGAAATGGCTAGAAGTAGCCAATAGTCTTTTCTGAGTTATAGGATGGGTGCTGTAACAGTTGTATATTCAGGTCCTAGATTGTGTCCGAAACAACGTTGTGGCTACGGATTGGCGAATTTTCATTATATATCAGAATTTTATATATTTGAAGTTGTATGTGCTTTCTTTTAATAGCCGATAACACCTGGTATTTAATTATTGCTACAATAGTATCTTATAACAGTAGCTTTCGGAGAAACACAATAATTACAAATTATTTTTTGTATGTCATAAAATATTATCATGGTCTATACACTTTACCGACTGCCAATTTTAACAACCAATGGCCGGCGAATATGCTTATCGTCTTTGTTTGCTCCTCCATTGCCCTTTAAGTACTTCTTTAACAATTAAAATGCACTATTCGATTACCAAGAGTCCATACAAACTGCATGCAAAATTTTCTGAATGTAGAAGACATATTGCGTGAGTAATGTATAAATCTTTAATACAAAACGTTACTTGATCATACCAGGCGACGCCATTTTTAATAACGAACGCCAATGACATGACGTTAGAAAATTGCTATGACGTCATAAATAGTGACGTCATCAATCACTTTTTATGCTTAATTAATTGGATACTAAATTATTTTTGACCATGCAAAATTTCAATAAGCTATGTCAAAGCGTTATGAAACAGTAGAATTAGTTCACGAAATTATTGATGGGCCCACGTATTTACTTTTATGCGGCAGAAAATTTATAACCAATTCATTTCTTTTGCCACACACAAAGAGGATTTTATAATAAACCTCTCTGAATACCTTAAATCACGTTAATTAAATATTGAAGATAAATCGACGGCAATTAACCCAAATGTGGTTCTTATACTACTTATATCCGACAAGTAATGGTTGTAATAGATTAAGTGAAAATAAGAATCTGCCAAGTTGAACATCAATTACATTACGTAACCAGACAAAGTATCTGTTTGTCTGTTTGTAAGTGATATGTCTATAACGGGCGACTGGTTTCAATTTACCTAAGACATTTTAACAACAAGAATGGTAAATACAGGAAACTTGTGTCCTTAATTTATCTAACTTGTCACAGAGGCTTGTTTTGGTGAAGGTATTAATGAATTATTCTGTGTACGTATTTGTTTATGTTTTATACAAATTTTTTTCGTATCCCATCGCTTTTTTGCACACCGTATATTTCTTGCATCGCTTAAAACCGTCATTGTTCCCAATATATCCAATGTTTGATGATGGTCGTAGTTTTCCGCCTGTAGTGTTAGATATGGTTAAAAATACTGATTTTATTTCATGTGTTAGGTGCGATATATATAGCATTTCGGGCTGGCATATTCATGTGAGCTTCAGACAATATATACATGATCTTTCTCTTCCTTATACTTTTGTAAATTAAAATTTGCTACCAGAATAATACTGTGTCTACATGTCTCACAGTACAGTTCTAAGATGGTGCAAGGAAAAAATGATTCATTGTGTTTCAGTAGCTATAAACTAGTCCATGAAGATATAAAGTTAACACAGTTATTAAATCAAAAATAACAACACAATTTAAGAGCAAGACATGTAGAAATGTTAGACATGGTATTGCATGAATAAAATAAATTAGTATCGGACAGACAGTGTTGTTTTAGTCAATGGAAAATTTATGCTTGTAGTCACTACTAAATCATGGTTATAAATTAAATGAACTAAACATCTTTTAAAATGTTTTAATGTCGGTTTGTAACTTTACAGACTTTATACAGACTACATTCGTAGTGAATGTTGTGAAGAGTTTCAGCCTTGAAGAACCAAGTGGGTGCTAAATGTGTCGCAGTGTGCGCATTCAGAAGATTTTATGTGTTTGTGTAAATCCTGAGTGACAACTAACACCGTTAGAAATGAACACTTTGTGAATTATACGTCTGACAGAAATTCCATACACTCAAGTTTAAATGATGGCATAATTTGTTATTTGAGCTAAATACCGTGGGATTTCCAACCCGATGTCAAAATTTCACATCTTCAAATTTTGAAAGGATTGTGTAGAGTAGTGTTTAAATATTCCAGAAAGTTATACCTTTTCAAAATCGTCTTACTTAGTGACATGCCATGATATGATGAAGATTAGAGGCATGAAAATAAAGCTGAGCAGAGCTGATTTCATTTTTTATACAATTTTCTAGTTGTTTAGTCTCTTGTGAAAATAGTACATATCATAAGAAGTAATGCTACGTTTTTCATTGGACATATTTCGTTTCACGTCTGCAAGTATTCAATTAGTTTCTAATGTTGTTTCAGAATTGTATAACATTCATATGTCCTCTGATGCCGAGACACTGAATACTTTCCATTTAGCAATTTTATTTGCTCAAATCTATTAACCAGTTTTGGTTATAAGTATCTGTTACTTTAAATTGTTTTCAAAACTGTGCTCTAAATCATGATTAGGCATATACATTTATAATCACCATTGTCAACATTTCCGCTTCGTTACAAGTAACATCAAACAGTTTCCCTCGTTTAATTGTATTGTAAACGTTTAACAAAAAGCAACCAAACACAATATATTGTCACGAACGTATCAACGCAAGTTACAATACATAGAGCAAATATGACGGGTTGTCTTCTAATGGTACTAATCTTTAAGGTTTATCGATACCTTTGGGTCGTTTTACGTATTGATTTATCAGTGGTATCTGAAGTTAAAAAAATAGAATTTGAAGAAAATATCAATACGTTTGTTCAGCAAAACAATTTGAAACATATTTGATAAAGCATTACAGTTTTGTTTATTGAAGGATTGTTTTTAAAACCGAACCACTAACCGACGTCAAGAAACTAAATGTATTCTGTTTTCCCTAAAGACCATCATTATCTTCGGGAGTATATAAAATATTCCATACAGGTGCTACAAGAACATTACAGCCAAACAACCATCCACTTCAGTATCATTGAAAAAAATAAAATTGAAGATCGTAGTACAAAACAATGCACGATATAGAATTGTAAGTGAATTCACTTTAAAACATAACATGTATGGGACTTTGTATGCAAGTATGTTATATTGCTACTAATGGTATTTAGAATATCCATGAAATATTATCTGTCAGCTATCTATCACATTTATCAGGACCTTCGGTTCTTATTGCGCTTCATAAACATAATAGACGGTCCGAAAAATATACATTTATGCAAATCTTATCATTAAATAGGAGTCTGTTTCTTGTTCTATCTCACTCAATCTAAGTCCCATTCTAATGCATACAATATGTGAAACACTTTAATGGTACTTTTCCAGAATGTTTTTGAAGCAAGTATTGTAATTATTTGCAATATTTCAGATTTATACCATACAGATAATATAAAATAAAAAGCTACTAGTATTTTGCATGATATTGTCATTCGAAAAGCAATATTGAACTATAATACTGAAAATAAGCGTGTGTGGTTACGCATATTGTATATTTAAATCGACCATTTGAATACTAAATTGATATCAAGAAAGTATTAACCAGACGGGTTGGTAATGAAATAAATATGAAATAGCGTGGTATACCAGTGGCAATTTGAGTTGTGTCCTTAAATAAGATTCATCTACGAAGGTCGTTTGCAATGTCGGTTAAAAAAACTGTCTCGTATAATTTAACTATGCCTTAAATCTGATTCACGATCACGAAACTTCGCACTTCATGGACATTAGGGCATTTCTCACATTTTGTAATGATGATGGCGACCATCATGATAATGTTGTGGAAGTTCACGACACAAATCATTTGTCACATGATCAAAAGCTGATTGTCTGAATACTTTTAATATAATTAAACATTTTACTCTCCAGTGTGACAAGTGCAAATCAAAGTGTATGCTGTTTTTACACGGAGACATTTTTTTAAGTTAACAGTTTTCGAACAGTTACAAGTTATATAAATCAACCCGCACTGATTACCGCAATTGCAAACCACTTATTACGTCTTTCAATACTTGTTGAAGTTATACCCACGACCAATACACGCAGAGGTATTTCAGAAAAATGACCATATCTCATAAACGCAATTCAACTGTTTCCTTTCATGCTACGCATTTCGAATATCTTTGCATGGTTATGCAACCGTTATTTGCAACATTTATAAATGCTTCACGCAGATGTATATAATTTACTCTACCCATTCTAAGGAGAATATAACGTAACCTAATCAATCCTTTTTAATGGTCACGAGCATCTGTAGAAACTATATTCAGCTAAAATGGTTTTTGCAGAAATATGTAATTCTATTCATATTAATAATTGCCCAAATAGTTTTGTACAGTAACATTACATTGTTTTCTCTGATGTAATTCATAACCGATGAGCATTACAATCCAAAGCGAATATAATAAACTGGACAATCATGTCGCGAAGTTCGCGATTATGTTAAATATTATCAATTTGCATTATGCCTTTTATTGTTGTAATTATCATTTTAGTAAATGATTGTATGTATATTAGTTTAAATACCATTGAACGTGCAACAGATCAATAAATCAACGGATCCTTCTATTTGAAGCTGGTGCCGTTGAGCGTGCAACGGATCTCAAGGTCAACGGATCCTTCTATTTTTAGTAGGTGCCGTTGAGCGTGCAACGGCTCCATATGTCAATTATATCAGTGGTATAAATACGAGATGAAGTGTTATTTTTCAGAGTTCTTAATAGCTTCATTCTTTTAGGTCATTATATTTATCGATACTAGTTTGGTTAGAATAAATATAAATTTGCTACATTGGATTAAAATAAAAAGTAAACGTTTGGAAGATATATAGCATTTATTTATATGCTGACTATTCTACATGTGTTCATGATTTGGATACCTATGCTTACAATGCTACATGTGTTCATGATTTGGATACATATGCTGACAATTTTACAAATGTCCATGATTTGAATACCTATGCAGACAATTCTACAAGTGTACATGATTTGAATACCTATGCTGACAATTCTACAAGTGTCCATGATTTGAATACATGTACCTATGCTCACAATTCTACAAGTGTCCATGATTTGGATACCTACATGTATGCTGACAATTCTACAAGTGTCCATGATTTGAATACATGTACCTATGCTCACAATTCTACAAGTGTCCATGATTTGGATACCTTTGCTGACAATTCTACATGTGTTCATGATTTGGATACCTATGCTGACAATTCTACAAGTGTTCATGATTTGGATACCTACGTTGACAATTCTACAAGTGTCCATGATTTGAATACCTATGCTGACAATTCTACAAGTGTCCATGATTTAAATACCTATGCTGACAATTCTACATGTGTTCATGATTTGGATACCTATGCTGACAATTCTACAAGTGTTCATGATTTGAATACATGTACCTATGCTCACAATTCTACAAGTGTCCATGATTTGGATACCTATGCTGACAATTCTACATGTGTTCATGATTTGGATACCTATGCTGACAATTCTACATGTGTTCATGATTTGGATACCTATGCTGACAATTCTACATGTGTTCATGATTTGGATACCTATGCTGACAATTCTACAAGTGTTCATGATTTGGATACCTACGTTGACAATTCTACAAGTGTCCATGATTTGAATACCTATGCTCACAATTCTACAAGTGTCCATGCTTTGGAAACATACATGTATGCTGACAATTCTACAAGTGTCCATGATTTGAATACATGTACCTATGCTGACAATTCTACATGTGTTCATGATTTGGATACCTATGCTGACAATTCTACAAGTGTTCATGATTTGGATACCTACGTTGACAATTCTACAAGTGTCCATGATTTGAATACCTATGCTGACAATTCTACAAGTGTCCATGATTTGAATACATGTACCTATGCTCACAATTCTACAAGTGTCCATGCTTTGGAAACCTACATGTATGCTGACAATTCTACAAGTGTCCATGATTTGAATACATGTACCTATGCTCACAATTCTACAAGTGTCCATGATTTGGATACCTATGCTGACAATTCTACAAGTGTTCATGATTTGGATACCTACGTTGACAATTCTACAAGTGTCCATGATTTGAATACCTATGCTGACAATTCTACAAGTGTCCATGATTTGAATACCTATGCTGACAATTCTACATGTGTTCATGATTTGGATACCTATGCTGACAATACTACAAGTGTTCATGATTTGGATACCTATGCTGACAATTCTACAAGTGTTCATGATTTGGATACCTATGCTGACTATTCTACAAGTGTCCATGATTTGAATACATGTACCTATGCTGACAATACTACAAGTGTTCATGATTTGGATACCTATGCTGACTATTCTACAAGTGTTCATGATTTGGATACCTATGCTGACAATTCTACAAGTGTACATAATTTGAATACTTTTGCTAACAATTACTCTAGTGTTTCAAACACTGTAGTTGATATGGAAATTACTTTATCACCGGTGTCATCCATCGACAAAGCAGACAATTATTACTTGCTTACATCACCAATTTTAACTTGTGAAACAAATGACAATATGAGCTCACCTACGTGTCCAACCACAATAAATGATACAGATTCTGATCCTGCCAGTGAAAATGAACATATAGTACTAAGTAGTGACGAAGAGCAAACAGACAATGATGTTATTAACTTTACCACAATCAATCTAACTTTGTGTAAAACTGAAAGAATACGAAATAACAATATAATTTCTGTAGACCGAAGCACATCTGTGAGTTTTTCCAATAATATTAACAATGAAGACATCAGAAACAATTTGGAGAATATATTTGATTTTGTGCACTCGGAGTTTACCGAGTATGCCAGGTTTTACCACGCTAACAAAAAATAGCTGGTTAGGTAACTTTGCTGGTGGGAGTGTCGCGAAGTTCGCGATTATGTTAAATATTATCAATTTGCTTTATGCCTTTTATTGTTGTAATTATCATTTTAGTAAATGATCGTATGTATATTAGTTTAAATACCATTGAACGTACAACAGATCAATAAATCAACGGATCCTTCTATTTGTAGCCGGTGCCGTTGAGCGTGCAACGGATCTCACGGTCAACGGATCCTTCTATTTGTAGCCGGTGCCGTTGAGCATGCAACGGATCTCACGGTCAACGGATCCTTCTATTTTTAGTAGGTGCCGTAGAGCGTGCAACGGCTCCATACGTCAATAATATCAGTAGTATAAATACGAGATGAAGTGTTATTTTTCAGAGTTCTTAATAGCTTCATTCTTTTAGGTCATTATATTTATCGATAATAGTTTAGTTAGAATAAATATAAATTTGCTACATTGGATTAAAATAAAAAGTAAACGTTTGGAAGATATATAGCATTATTATATAATTTTGATTTATGAACTCTCATGTTAATGTGGTGGTCACCAGACAGATCACGGGAGTAAAATATATGAAATCCGCCACAAATCATGTAAACACGGTCTTGTTTTGGCCACCTTTTCATTCCTTATTTGATAAACATTTGACGAGCAAGCTTAAGAAGAAAGCTCAACAATATCTACCCATCTTTATTGACAAGAGTGTCTAATCTTCGTCAATACTTTTACCATATATGTTTCTTTGGAGGACAATAATTTACCACCTAGTGGTGTATAAAGCTGCACTCACATTCGATGTTGTTTGTTACTTATAACACTCTACTTTTCTACTGCAGCAATGAATGTTCATTAACACAATCAATCCACCTTCAGAACGTCTGGATTGTCAGTTATATATTACTCGAGAAAGATGCTTCAATGTGCTTCATTTCCGCATTAACGGTAAATAGAGAATCAAAATGCATTAGTATATTCTATTGTGACTGGTCAAAAGACCGTTTGATTTGTTCAGGCTTCTATTCTGTAATACTTTTAAGAGTTTAATAAATGCAAACGTTGTGAAGGACAGAAACCTGTTTTGGGGAGCGGTGGCCTAGAGGTAGGGCGCGCTTCGTGATCGATCGAGAGGTCCCGGGTTCGATCTTTCTCTGGACCACTGGTTCATTTTTTGAGCAAGACCCACATGTTCCACTCCACCATGGTGTAAAATGGTACCTATGAGGGCAGTGCCTATTCCTGGGCGCCGCAGATCGATTTTGGCTGCCACACCACAGGAGAAAATAGTCTCCGCAGGGAGACACGAGTGTAGGTTTCCATAGGTAGTCCAATGACCAGGGGAAGTTGAAATGTCAAAGGGTGCATGAGCGGCCTAACAGCCGATAAGAGCCCTAGAAAATTGGTAACCTAACTTAACTTATTTTTTCATCTGCTCATAAGTCCGGACAATGTGTCTTTCATATTTAAACCGTTATAGTCCAATATATTTTAAATGTTGACTTCACACAAGGTATTAGTGAATTACATGCAAATAACACCGAATGCCAATATTCTTATGTGTGAATTAAGAAAATATATGTCGAACAGACGCCTATTTATTCATTGAAGTCAGGTTTTCGGAGCGATACTTTCAGCAATCTAAATCAGGTGGCGAATAGCTGTAAACCATTATTGAACTGAAAACCACGACACTCTGCAATACAAAAAGAGACAATGGTGATAAATGTTTTATTCAATTCAATACTGTCCATATTGGTTTTGAAAATCGGCATGATGGACTAATCATCTCATACGAGTTCTATCTCATTAACTACCGGTATTTGAACCAGACGTTGTAAATATGTTGAGTTTTGTAAACATGCATGATTGGAAAAATATTCATTAAATTCATTAGCATCAATTTCAATAAATAATAATACCAAAAATAACTCAAATTTAATTATTTATTTCAAGTATCGAAACATTTATATTTTATAAGGTCTTCTACTGGGATAACTTATCTATGAGTTGCTTGTGTAAAGTCTTTCAAAACATGTTAGCAACATCTTCCACGCGTGAGTTCAATATAAAGTGTACAAATAATCACGCTACAACAGTCTTGTCAGTCATGAATAATTGATTTTTAACTGCTTTCTTGCGTGACAACATATCACGTGCCGACATTTTTAAAACGAACACTATCTATAACAATGTACCACACATAAGTCAGCAGATTGTGAATAAGACTATCTCATTTCCTCGTGTGCATGAAGGCAATCTGGTTATTACGTTGACAGTCAAAGTAGATAATACACACTTGGATGGCACAATCTAGTGAGCGATCAAAACGAAACGAAAATAAAGCACCAATTTTGCAGCCAAGTCTTATTTCGATAGACTCTTATTAATACTAGTTCGACCGTACATTGAAACACAAACAAGTTAATTGTAAAAATCTTTAGAAACAATGTTCAACCACATCATTCAAAATTGTAGAAATGTGTGACTAAAAAGACTAAGAATTCGCTTTAAGAGTGAATCGTCAAGAGTTGTCTGACTAATCACATCTTCGGATTTTCCTGTGTAAATCCATTAACAGCGTTGCTATCCATGTGCCATGATAGAGGAACAGTACTTTATTAATGCGATATACCTACAATACAACATATCCATGCGTGTCTTTGTGTTTTCTTTTGTGCTGCCTCTGATACAACAGGTAACAGTATCATTGCTATCAAATTCAGTGATATAAGCATACCATCATCCTTTGAATTAATTTGGTTTTATCCATCTTCGCAAGGATGTCATCCCATATTTCGAAAACAACCGATTATGCTGTCGATGCAATACGTATTGCTAAATGAGGGAACTATCCCATTTGATTCGATATGCGCATGTACATAGATTCGATAATGGATCGTCACTTGTAAAAGCAAGAACATGCCATTTTTAAACGAGAAACAAAAGGTTTGACGTCAGCTGAAACGCTTAGGGGCAACGCTTTTGCATAATGTGTGGATCTGTAAAACAGACATGTCAATGTTGCCTGATGAGAAAAATGAGGCGTCTGGTCAATAAATAAATGACGTTCAAATAGCCAGTAAATCATCACTGAAATATAGATATTCATGTAAGAAGAATATTATGCTAAACTGTGAACTGACAGGAAACGTAATGTTTTGTATGATTTGTCCCTTATAATTTACGTATTTATATAATAATGAAACGTATAAGGTATTGAACTGTTTCTGTCATGAAAAGTATGAAAGCTATTATTATATTATTCAACGCTTCTTTAGTATTTACACGAGTGATATAAATTTCCTTCAGTAACAAATGCACCAGACTTTGATATATAGACATAATTTGAATTTTACTGTTTTTTTCTGTCTCATCCACATTTACAAGTATGAAAACAGCATCATATAAAACAAATAAAATATGTTGTCATTCTGATTAGCCTTATTTATAAAAGACCGATAACTGAAACTAATGAAATTGACTATTTTACAACAATACATTACAACAATAATTGAAAGTTATCAAAGAAGTTCCTACTAGTATGTTTGTATTTAATGTCGTTTGATAATTTTTGTTTTGCAATACGCACAATACCATAGGCGTCACCAAATATAGAGTTTACCCATCAATAATTGTGCCAATCACTGTTACGATCTTTTGGTGCTCGGTGATCGAAGTGTTTTCCTACGCAGTCTGGCCCATTCCGACAATGGTTTAAAACGGTAAATTGATACCTCTGTAGTGCAAGTTTACGATGGAAATCTATCATCAGTACATTGGCACATCTTTATTTATATACAGTCTCCGTTCCTTCCGTTTTAACATACGTTTTATTCCTTAGACAGTAATTATCTAGCCAGATTTGTGTATTGCTGCAATTTTATTCTTGCAACACCATTTCTACTGCAACCATAAATGCTCACCAATACAACCAACCAATCTTTAAATCTTCTAGACACACTTCAAGGTGCTCCGATGCAATATTACAAATTAACAACATTCAGATAAAGCGCATGTGTGTTTGGTTTGTTCAAGCTCAGTACTGGCTGAAGTACGCGCAGAGAAAGGATTTTGTTTTTCGCCCGCGTTCCTGTCGATACATTGTGTCTTTCATGACGACATCATCAAATGGAAAGGAAAAAGTTTTGGTAAATGCTGTCCATCTTTACTTTGACATACAATCACCTATCTCACGAACGCGGCATTTCGCATTGTGAAGTAAAAAAGACATTCACTAGCCAAAGGCGTATTTAATTTATCGAAGTCAATGTTTTATTGTGAGATAATGCAATCAAGTCTTCTTCAACTTGTCGAATGTAAAAAACATATTCGGATAAAAATCTAGATAAGATGCAATACAAATTTGACTGCATCAGAGTGTTTCATCATGCCATATTCTTATTAATGGAATATGATATACACTTTTAAACAACGATAATATAAAGAATAATATTTTGAGTAAGTATTTGGTATTTAAGATGTAACGTTAATGACATCATACAGACGTGAGTCAAAATTGAAAATGCGAGGGGTATTCAATAAAAAACGTATTTTGGTCAAACATTAGCAAATACGTTGAATTCTAGAAATCATTTTACATTTCTGACAATTTCAATCATTCCATTATTTTTCATCACACCTTTGTTAACACTTTTTATTACTAGATTGGTGTTTATGCTGTCTTTTACATTTAAATAGACGATGTAACTTCTCGAGAAAAAAATCCACTCAAATCACACTTAGGCAAATAATATTCATCCACTACTATTTAGCCGCTTTACATAAAATTATTAATTGACTATACAATATTGGCCGAGTTTTCCCTCTAACTGCAGGGCCAATATAAACGATACCTCGACATTATAGAGACATAACTCGGCCATTCTGAAAAAATCGCGGCCATTATGAGATAACTCGGCCATTATGAGATTCGAGCATTCTGATTGCCGCCATCTTGAATTTCGGAAAATTGATTTCATAAACTTTTTTGAAGACAAGGGTCGATTTCCCGATTACTTGGCCCCCAGATATACAAAGGGAAGTAAAATGTGTTCCTATGATGTATAATAATCCACCGAGTCGTCTTATTATCCAAGGATAAGCGGAACTCATAATATCTTATTGGTCGTTTAAGAAAAGAGATAATTGTACACTTCCTTCATGAGAATAGCAGACAGTTTAGGAGAGGTAATCGGACGGTGGAATTTAGATTTTCATTCACGTAGGTAAACTAAAGTTAGGCGCGCCAGGAAAAACCATAACTACCCACATCTCTTCCATTTCGTTGCTCCATGTTACATTCCAGACTAAACATTAAAATGGACCAATTTCAATGCAGAATGAATTGGTTTCTTCTGTCACACATAATAGAGAATACTAATATGTAATTATACTGTCTACAGGCCTTCAACTGTGACAATTATATAAGAAAGAAAAATCGACCACAATTAACCCAAATGTAGTAACACATCACTAACATACGGCATGTAATGGATTTAAATAAAACAGAGAGAGAGTTTGAATCGGAAATGAGAATCTACTAAAGTCCATTAATGTTAGTAATCAGACAAAGTGCCACTTAGAAGGTGGTATTTTCAAAATGGTCGAAAAGTACAAATTCATTTTAAAATAACAGGAATGGTAGACACAGGGAACTTACGTCCTTCATTCCTATTACAATTCTTTTTAATCTCACAGTCTTAGTATCTGTTGTGTTTAAAATAAATTTTAAAGTGTGGTTATTTACACGACTGACTATACTTATATAACTAGTAAACACCAGGACTTTCCTACAAAGTTTTCCTAGCATTGATTAATTCCATGACCATAAACCTGAAAAAGATTTTTTTTTTCAAAATCAGATGCTGCAGTGTACAAAACTGTCAAATCTTCCTAATGAATCTGTTGGTTTTTTTGGTGGCCGGTCGTAGTTTTCCGACTGCAGCGTCCTATGTAATGACATGAGAAAGAACTATTTTCAAATAAAGACGTTATGAAATTCTTTTGAATCCTATTTCTTGCAACGTATACAACTGTCAAATCGTCGACTCCAGCTCCCTATGGATTAAAATAATGAACGTATTTCGACGTTTGGAGCGATATTTAGAGCGTTACTGACTGATATTCCAGTCTTAAGACAATTTACGCAAATGATCCTAATGGTTTTACGCAAATGATCCTACTGGGCGTTGCATCAGCACGTCGAAAGATCATTGTAGAGCGATATATACCTGATTGTCTAGACGGTCAGGAGATTGATTGATCATGATAATGAACATTTATTGCTGCAGTTGAAATGGTGGGTGTTATAAAAGTAACAAACCTCTTAAGTTGTAATTGCAGCTTCACCCAGAGCTGGACGGGCAATTACTGTCTGAGAAAAATACTTTTGGAAAGCGAAATGAATGAGACTAGATGTGTAAATAAAGATGTGTTAATGTGTTGCTGGTTGGTCTACGCACGATAAATGTTCTTACGCGTAACATTTGTAAATAACTGCATCAACGAAGGCAGATTTTGTAGACAACCACGCCTATGGCGACCATACTTTGAACGCAATTGATAACATTTGTAACACTTGATTTACACTCGGTCTCGATCAAATTGTACAATGCACCCGATCGTCATCGAAATCAAGAACACACGTTTAAAACTACTCTTTACCATTGTAAAATAAACACAATTCAATTTCAGTTTGGTCAACATGACACTTTTCGAGGCTCACGAGAAAATGCTCATAAAAAGCACAATTTGATGTAAATATTAAATATGTATATTTATTTTATAAGGTCGTAAGTAGTGCTTACCACCTTACCATTCTAAGCCAGAGATGTTTTCGATACATTAAGAATAATCGCTTATATGCAGTAACCACTTTGAGTGATGCATTTAAGATGTCTTTGGAACAGAACTTTTTTCTCTTTTATCCTTGACCTGCCAAAACATCGCCGTATGGAATAATAATAAACTCTCTCTGAATGTAGCATGATCTAGACAACTTTTTTGAACTCGACTTCTTGTATAATTTAAAGTCTCAGATGTTTGAATGGCGAGAATGGCGAATATTCTACTATTATGTCAGTGCTGCTTCGTCAATATATTAAATTGCGTCTAGGAACGTTAGATATCGTGTTAGAACATATTATTAAGGCAGTCCTAGTATTCTAAATTGTAACTAACACATTTCCCCTTGTAATACATTTTGTCAAACAAGTTGCTTTAATTGAAGGAAATGAATAAAAATGCAATTTGTGTAGACTTTGTTTTATTGGTTGTATTACCGTTGTGTTTGAACACCATTTGTTGTTCAGCCTTCTGAAAGTGTTCATTAAATTTACTATATTATCCTATATATTAAAGCAAAACAATCATTAGCTTAACATGGTAGGATTTTACCAAGTCGATTTAATTCGTTGCTTTTCAATATAAATTTATACTATCCTTGCAGTTTCGCTTAAATATGTTATATGCTTTTACAATGAAATATAGACAAAAGCATTTAATACTATTAAAACATTTAACTGCATTATGTTATAACAATATTTTTCTCAGAAACAATTGATTATAAATAAGAACTATTGATCAAATGTAAAATTGAACACTAACCTTACAGTCGTTTATACAGTTGAATTGTTTAAACACAGAACATGAATAGCATACCGAACGAATGCTGCTACCTGTAAACAATGCTTCAATAGTTGTTTTAAAATGTAGGGAGACTATCTTATGGGAACACATGTTAAACTGTATGTAATAATTTATACCTACTGCTTGTTATACTTCTGCAATTTGCGATGCCGTTTTAGGTTCATATTGGATCGACATTTTTCGATGTCGGCGGAGCAACCGCTTCTTCGTATGTATTCATTGATATTCAAGACCTCTAATAAATGACTGTGTTTGGTTATCTAGGCCGTTTGGTTGATGTTTGATGTTCTTGAACACGGCTGTATTTGTCAGAGGTAAATTGTCCTGGGTTATTTGGGTCGTACGTTGTTGTTTGATGTTTATTTTCCAAGTAGGGCGTGCTTAGTAATGTCATACAGGTCGTCCGGCTACAAAATCCAAAACGATCAAATTACAATTTAACAAATGCGGTCATAGTACGCTCTGTACTATAAATACACATCTAGTTATACTTAACCATGTGAAATTTAATGTGATTATTTGTTGGTACTCACTTTATAGGTGTACTCATTTATATAAAATTGATACATTTATAACAACATAAGATCAGATAGAACATTCAAGGCAATATAAAGTCTAAGTCTGAGTTTTAGACTTACAACGTTGGTGACTAAGGCCCCTGATCTTCTGTCTACCTTTTTTACAGATATATTTCTATCTGTGGACAGTTATTGCCCCTGTCGTTTTGTTCAACGCTACAATTACAGTCACAGTTGTTTGCTACTGAACAAGTTAACTAGTTTTCCAGTTTAACGCTACTGAACCACCATTTATAATGTAACCATACATTTTCACTATCGGAAACAACCTTCCAATTGTCTAGACAGTCTGGAATACATCACTCAGAAGCTTCGGTATAAGACTGATACATATCTAAAATCAGCATTTATAAGGCGCTTCTTCGTATAAGTATATTGTTATGGCAATCGGAACTAGTCATGTTGACCATATTAATTAATGTTGAAATAGGTTGTATTAAAATAGGTATTAAGCAATTTTCAGACTGTTTTTTTTTCTTGTTTTCTCAAAGTACTGATTTTGTACTTATGGCCATATCATTCTAAGTCAGCAAAACATATACATTTTACATATAAGCCACAGACAGATTAATATAAAGTATAACTTTGCCGCCTTGATATGTTCATGATGCAATACGAGTAATACAGCCTTATGATTTCTCTCAGCAAGAGAATTATGTTTTAACCTGCTCACAAGTCGTGACAATGTGTTCTTAATGCTAAAGTTATGTAAAACATCAAACGGATTAATGGAAGCCAATTGGTATTGACGTTTGTGTATCGTAAAAATGGTTAGTAAAATAGTTCTTACCGAAAGGGGCTATTTTCTTGAGTTGATAATGAAATTATCACTAGCACAGGGGTCTATTTATTTATTAAATCAAGTGTTTTGCCTTAATATAATTCCATCAATCCTTCTAAATGGAGCCGAACATCTGTAAAAACCCTAATGGTTTTGTACAACGGCATTACATTCTTTTGTCTGATGCGATTTACAACTGATAAACATTACCATTTGTAGTGAATAAACTGGATGGTGATGCAAACGCTGTCTTCTTTTGACAACCTTTACATTCCTTATTTGATAAAACATTCGATGTGCAAGCTTAAGAAGAACGCTCAACAATATCTACCTATCTTTATTGGCAAGTATGTCTAGTCTTCGTCAATCTCCCACCAGATATGTTTCTTTGGAAGACAATAATTTACCACCAAGTTGTGTATGCATCTGCTATTACAATCGAATCTGTGTGGTACTTATCACACCCACCATACCAACTGCAGCAATTAATGAAACATTCTTCGACGTGCTCATGCTGCGCCCAGTATGGTCATTTCCACATTTTCACATAGAGCACATGCATCAGTTAAATACCGTTTGATTTGTTCAGGCTTTTACGCGTTAGCACTTAATTTGCCGTCTGCAAACGATGTGATGGACAGAAATTATTTTGTCACCTGCTTGTAATTCCAGACAGAGTGTCTTCCATAGTAACATCATTAGTGTCCAATATTGATTGAATGTTGAACAAGGTATTAGTGAACTTCATGCAGTTAACACCAAATATTAATATTCTTATGTGTGAATTAAGAAATTATATTCCTAACAGGCGTCTATTTATTCATTGAAGTCATTTTTTCGGAGCAATAATTTCAGCACTCTATGTCAGGTGGCGAATATCAGTAAACCATATTAAACTGAAAATCACGACACCTTGCAATAAAATAGAGACAATGACGATAAATTTAATTCATTGATTTTGAAAATCGGCTTTAAGGATATATTATCTCAAAATATTATTGCCTGATGTTTTACCAACAAAACTATTTTTTTTTCAAGTAAATAATTATGTTATTTTTACCAACCAAATCTTTATGTAGATTCAGACGCCAGGAACTTATTCAACATGGAGTAAATCTGTCTAGTGTTTTACCAACTAAACAATTTTCTTTTTCAAGCTTATAATTATGATATTTTTACCAACCAAATCATCTTTATGTAGATCCTGACGCCAAGAACTTACTCTACATGGAGTAAATCTGTCTTGTTTTTTTTAAACAAGTTCAGAGAAATGTTTTCTAATGTGCCATTTCCATCAATTCAAGTAAAAAAAATAAATTGGAATCCTTTTTTTTCAACGATCGACCATTTCATATGGTATTATTCTTATACCAAATACATGTGGTATAAAGTGCTAACATTTAAGTAGCACTATATACACGATGTCAAGATAAACACAGATAGTGTAAACACTACTCTTGTCAGTTATAAATAATTGACTTTTAATTGCGATCTTGCGTGACAGTTCAACACATTCATTTTTTTAAAATTCAATATCTATAACAAAGTGCTTAAAAATCAGCAGATTGTAAATAAGACTATGTCCGGTCAACGTGTGGATAAAGGTAATCTGGTCATTACTCTGACTAACAAAGAAGACAAGTTTACACACTGTTGTGGCTAAATCGGATGAGCCATCAAAACGATATGAAAATATGGCACTATTTTTGCAAGCAAATCTTGTTTCGATAGACTCTGATCAACACTGGTTCTACCGTGCATTGAAGCACATATAAGTTTAGTGTACACAATGTTTATGAACAATATTCAACTACATCATTCAAAATGGTTAAAATGTGTGACTGTAAAGACTAGAGAATTCGCTTTCAGAGTGAATCGTCAAAAGCTGTCTGAATAATCACATCTTATGATTTTCCTGCGTTAATCCTTTAACACAGTTGCTATCTATGTGCCATTGTAGACGAACAGTACTTTATTCATGCGATATACCTACATACAACATGTCCATGTGTGTGTGTGTTTTCTGCTGTATTTGATACCACTCATCATTCGACCATTGTCCTATGGTATGATTTCTGCTGATGCGACGTTTTGAGGAAAACGTAGCTGTTAACAGGATTCTGTGCCGAGAAGTGAAGAATTCTTGACAACGTGGAACAAGTTTATTCATAATACGCGCAATTTCATCAAAGGCAAGTTATTATATCTCATAATGCATTTCTCCTGAATAAAATAATATTTTAAACAATATAGTTTTTGTTTTCTAATTCTTGATTAATAATAGCTTCAAAATGAATGGCGATCATTTTTCTTTTTACAAAGTGCTATTCAATTATTATCTTAAATTTCGTCTAAGAAAGTTAGATATCGTGTAAGAACATATTATTGTATTCAAAAACGGTTACTGGTACGATTCCCCTGGTAATACATTTTGTCAAACACGTTTTCCTAATTGTAGAAATAGAATATAAATGTAAATCGCGTAGGCTTGTTTGATTAGTTGGACAACATCATGCCATGAATTCGATGGCTCCTTTTAAACTTTATTTGAAGTCCGGTCATTTAAAAGTACATTAATAAATTCTCCAAACAATTGCAACAAAACTCTGAGAATCTTAAGTATGAATTTATAAAGAAAAAATATAATCTGGAGTTATTAGCATACTATCATCCTTTGAATTAATTTGAATTTATCTTTGCTAGGCTGTATAGACAAAAACGACTTGCATTATCGAGAAATATTATCCATCCTATATTTCGGAAACAACCGATTATACTGTCGACTCAATAAGTATTACAAATGAGGGAACTATCCCATTCGATTCGATATGCGCATGTGCATTGATGGGATAACGGATTGACACTTGTAATAGCCAGAATCTTCCACTTTTGAACGAAGAACAAAAGGTTTGAGGTCAGCTGAAACGGGTTTTCCAGATCGATCATATCAATAACATTTAAGCTAGCAAATGCTTAGGGGCAATGCTCTGGAATAAATTTTGGATCTGTAAAACAACCAGGCTAATGTTGCCAGATGAAATATGAGGCATCCGTTCAATTAGTAATCGACGTTTAAATAGCCGGTAAATCATCAATGTTCACATGTTTGTGTTGAAATATCATAGATATTCATGTTAGGAGAATATTATTCTAAACCTTGTACTGACAGGAAACGTGTTTTATTGTATGTTTTGCGCCATTCAATTTACATATTTATCATAATAATGAAACATAAAGTAATGAACTGCATCTTTCATGAACTGTATGCAATTTATTATTATATTATTCAACCCTTTCTGGTATTTGCACGGGTAGCATAAATTATCTACAGTAACAAATGCACCAGGCAAATTTGATATATGAACATCATTTGTTATTCATTGTTTGCTTATTTCTGTCTCATTCACATTTAAAATTATGAAACATCATCATATTGAACAAATAAAATATGTTGTCATTCTGACTAGCATTATAAGAGAAAGAAAACGTAACTTAAAAAAACTATATTACCACAGTAATTGAAAGCCATCTAAGAAGTCCCTACTATTATGTTTTGTCTTTTATGTAGTTTGATAGATATTGTTTTGCAATACGCACAATATCATAGGCTTCACCAAACTTAGAGTTGACTAATAAATATGTGTGAAACTCACTGTTTTGATCTTTTGGTGCTCGGTCATCGTAGTGTGCTCCTACGCAGTCTGGCTCATTTAGCTAATGGTTTACGGCGGCAAATTGATACCTTTGTAATACAAGCTTACGAAGAACAATACTAAGTACATTTGCACATCTTTATTCATAACGATTATCCTGTCTCCCTCCTTATTGTTTCAACTTACGTCAATATCCGTCAATAAGACTGAACTTATCTGTCCAGCTTTGTATATAGCCACAATGATCGTCCATGGCCAGTTCTACTGCAACCATAAATGCTCACCAATACAACCGACTAATCATTAGATCGTCTAGACTCAATCTAAAACGTACTGATGCAATGTTACGAATTAACGGTAGTCAGATAAAGCGCATTATTGTATTGTATCTGAATTTATTTCGTGTTTTGTTTGTTCAGCCCACTGACTGAAATACGCTTAGAGGAAGTGAATTGTTTTGCCATCTGCTTTCCAGTCCAGACATCGTGTAATGCCAGCAGCATCAATGAGAAATGCGAAAGTATTGGCAATTGCTGCTCATGTGTTCGTTGACGTATCACGACCGTTCACACGAACGCGCTTAAACTCATTTTCGAATTAAGAAAATAGTTTCACTAGCTAAAGGGGTCTTTTAATTCATCGAAGCTAATGTTTTTGATGGGAGACAATTTAATCAATTCGTCTTCAACTTGTCGAATGTAAAAACATACTCGGATGAAAATCTAGATAAGATTCATCCAACATGTGACAAATATGAGAGTGTTTCATCATGCAATATTCTAATTAATAGAACATGATAGACACTATCAAACAACGATAATAAACAAAATAAACAGAAGCATATTTAGAATATTTGGTATTTGTGATGTAACATAGGAGAAAACATACAGACGTGAGTCAAAATTAAAAAAATACGAGGTGTGTTCAATAAATAATGTATTTCGGTCATACATTAGACAATACGTTAAATTCTGGAAATCTTTTACATTTCTGTCAATTTCAATCAATCCGTTATTTTTCATCACACATTTGTTAACATTTAATTACTAGATTTGTGTTTATCTTGTCTTTCCGAGAAACATCTCGAGAAAAGAATCCACTGAAACTCTCACTTAGGCGAATAATCTTCTATTTAGCCGCTTTATATAAATGTGTACTTGTCTGCACTTGATAGGCATTGTGTTCAATACAATAGTATTTATTGGATAATCGCGAAAATAGATGTCGAAACAAGCCAAAAAAGCGTGACACTGTTCAAAGAATTTTTACGTATGTGTATTGGTTGGCATTCGGCAAATTACACCTGAACGTATTCCGTAGACCATTAGCACAGTTTCTGGGTAGAGTTTGCGAACAAAATAGAATGGCTATAAACTTGAACGTGTGCCGACAAGAATGTTTCCCTTGTCTTGCTAGTAGAAACATATACTTTTATATTGATATGCAGTTCTTTCGGATGCATAAGAATTCAATTAACGTATCGCATGTTGAATTTTAATGAATACTAACAAATACTTTTCCTAACCACTACTGCGATATGATATAATGACACAAATGTTGCTTACAATTAAAGTAAGGCTAGTATTCTCGCGTTTCTCGAGTATATCCTCTTAATCGTTGACGAAAGGCTTCAGAAGAAACATTTCGCTTTGAAGGAAAAATCATAGAATTCGCCTACATGTTGTCGTAGAAAAAAATGCAAAATACATGTACATTATATATTGAACGTCCATCGTATTTACTGAACCGTACGTATTACGTATCGTTGGGACATATTATATCACTAACATATAAAATCTACAGTTGATGTCACAAAATGTCACGCCACAATTCAAACGCGATCGCTATGACTTCACAGAAGAAATAACAAGTATTGCAATATGTATTTACTGAAGAAGCAATTAGACATTTGATTGTGAAACAAGGGAAATATGCTCCTGAATCCAATGGGGGGAAGAACTTTACTATAAGTTATCTTAAAACTATTGATTCCACAAGTTCATTAAATATATCAAAATGTAGTAATAACTTGATTATATAAGGAAAAACAAATTTAAAACAAATTAAACGAAATGTATGGAAGCATACTTCCTAATGCGTTCCTATGATGTAAAATAATGCATTGGGTCAAAGTATAGCAAGATAAGCGGAATACATTACACACAATTAGTCTGGTTCCCTGTCCTAAATCTTACAGTGGTTTAGGTCAGGAAGAAAGTAACCAATATGGCTGCGCCCAGTGGTTAAATCAAAATGGCCGACGTACGTTAGTTTATATAGGCAATTTTAGAATGTACCCCTAAAGTGTATGTTATGTATGTGTTATTTTGATGAGACTTTGTGTAGTAATGGAAAAAATAATGGTCTTTAGAATGAAATAAGTTTATTCGCTACAACAGTACTAATATCAACAAAATAACGTTTTTAAAACGATTAAAATATTTTTGTAGCAGGGTTTTAATAATCCATAAATGTTCTTGATACAATATGTCCGATTAACTCAGTCGGTATAGCCACTGACTGCTAATCAAGGGGTCCCTGGTTCGATCCCTGTTTACGCCATTTATTGTTTATATAGTTTTTAAAATATTTTGTTTAATTTGTGTCATAAACATTCTTTATTTGCTCATCATGTTTCTTATTCAAGTATAAAATAACAGCGAATAACGTTACATATAAAAAAATAAATAATGACAATACGGAATTTAAACCTCCAACATCCATGTTACTGGTTAGACGCTTTACCAACTGAGCTAACCGGGCATTTGGCATAAGGAGCGATTTGTATGCACTATATACACGCTGGTACATATTTTTTCTTAATTTACTTTGCGGTGTTTTGAACATATCAGTTGTGTCATTTTAATGAAACATGTTTAATTGAAAAGACCATACATTTTCCCACTAATATACAAAGTATCATCGAGATGACACATACATAGCACTTACTTTTGGGGGATATTATAAAATTCCATATATAAACTAATGTCCATCCGCCATCTTGTTTTACCCATGGTATCTTCCATGACAGTTACATTACACCGGACCTATACTGTAATGTAATGAAAGATATCGGTACCGGGAACCAGACTATACACACAATACACAATTTAACGAAAATACTTTCATTTGGTGGAACGAACCCAAAATAAAATACGTTCTAGACGCTTATTTGACCTTCTTAGTCGTCTAAGAAAAGAGAACATTACGCACTTTATCCTTGACACTATATTTCCTACCAGAAAGTATTTCTAAAAGAATAACAGACAGTTTAGGCAAGCTATAATTACGGTGGGATTCAGAATTTCATTCACTTAGGTAAAACAAAGTTAGGCGCGTCAGGAAACGACATAATTACCCATATATCTTCAATTTTGTAGTTTTTTTAACAGTCCAGACTAAACATTAAAATGGACCAATTTCAATGTAGAATGAATCAAATTCTTCTGTCACACACAATAGAGACTGTGTAATCATACTGTCTACAGGCCTTCAATTGAGACAATTATATCTAAAAGAAACATCGACTGCAATTAACCCAAATGTAGTAACACATCACTAATATACGGCATTTAATGGATTTAAATAAATAAGGGAGCGTTTGAATCGAAAATGAGAATCTACTAATTTCATCAATGCAAGTAAACAGAAAAAGTACCAGTTAGTAGGTGATATTTTTAAAATGGTCGAAAAGTGCCAATTTTTTAATATATATTACTTAACAACGAGAATGGTAGACACAGGGAAAATATGTATATTAAGTGACTGGATATCCGAATGTATCTATTAAACCCCAGGAGTTTCGCACAAAAAGTTGTTTAACTTCATGCCTTAAACCTGACGAAGAACTTTTTTCAAAATCAGAAATTATTTAAATTATTGTGCATTTTATTTCCGATGGTAAGTGTATTGTCGCAGTTTCCGAGTTCAGCTTCCTATGCATCGAAATATTGAACGTAGTTCGATTGTTTGGAACGATATTTAGAGCCTTACAGCCTGATTGATATTCATTCCAGTGTTCAGACAACTCAAAGTTTTTACACATGTTATATTAGTCTTCTTTACACTTTTGTAAATAACATTCTAATACCAAAACAATACAGTGCAAATAGTTGAGTAATGTTCAATAATTTTGCCAAGGAGCAATATTTCATTTAAGATTTGCAGCCATAAAATAGTCAAGGATAATGAAAAGTGTACACGGTTATAAATCAGGAATAACAACACAATTTAGGAGCAGTGAAATAATTAAATCTCATGAGTTTTGTAAGATACAGATTTGTGAAGAAGTTAGACACTGAATTGTATGAAAAATATTATTTATTATCTAACAGACAACACTATTATTGAGTGAATTAACTATTTATGCATGCAGTCACTACTAAATATTGGTCATAGACAAAATTTAAAAAATCATATTTTGAATGTATAAAAGTCGGGCCGCTAGGAAAGAGACTTCATATAGACGCAGGGTGAACTGGAAAATCTTTTCTTATCTTAATGATCGTATAGTTACCAACTTACTTTCTAGTTTCAGATTTGTTTCAAAATACATGTGCCAACTAACGCCAAGAAACTATATGGATTACATTTATAAGTACCATCTCTATTAAAGTGAACATTCAATATTTCGGGAATATGTTACAATGAAGTACAAAGGGTTTGTGACAGGTGATTCAAGAATAATTATGCACTAACAGACATGTCCTAGTGCATAGTTGTAATTAATAAACAAAATCAACAACAGCAACTAGCCACCAACGCAGGACACTGGCTCGGAGCACATGATCCTATGAGACATCACCACGAATAGCAGAGAGGTGAATATTGTTCGGTACATGGTATTTTATCTGTTATTGCTTGATCAGTGGTATCTGATGTTCAGGAAATAGAAATGACAGAAAAGACCAATGGGTTTGTTCAGCAAAACATTTTTCAGCAAACCTAACAAAGCTGACTTTCTCACATTCGTTTCGGTTTCGTTTATAGCAACAAATGCACGTTATCAATTCAAAACCCGTTTCAGTAGTTACTTATTTCATACATCCCCTTGGTTGCGACTCCCTGACTATACGTAACACAATGCATTACGTTTATTGTTTGTTTAAGGATTGTTTTAAAAACGATCCACCCACTGACGCCAAGAAACTAATTGTATTCTGTTTTCCCTAAAGCAAATAAGTATCTAAAAGATTCCCGACAGGTGATCTAAATCTTGAATCAAACAGAGAAACAAAACAAACAACCATTGTAAAATAGCATAATTGAAGATACGAATACTGTAAAATCATTTAATTTCGTTGGGATATAATTTCGTGGTTTTTGTAAAACAGACAATTTCGTTGGGACTTGAATTCGTGCATTTTGCATTTCAGGTAATAAAACAAGAGTCAACATTGATGTTCGATGGGATTAAAGTTCGTGGTTGAGGTGAACCACGAAATCCACGAAATTTATTCCCCCACGAAAATTAATGATTTTACAGTAGTAGAACAAAACAATGCACAATCTATTATTGTAAGTGAAATCACTATAAAACATACAGTATCAGATATGAGACTTTTATGCAAGTATTTTACATTGCTACTAATGGTATCTAGAATATCCGTGATTTATTATCTGTCGGTTATCTATCACATTTATCACGACCTTTTGGATCCTATTGCACTTCATAAGCATAACAGACAGCCCGAGCAATATAATTATGCAAATTATTTCATTAAATAGGAGCATGTTTCTTGTTGTATCTCACTCAATCTACGGCTTATACTAATGTACACACTTTAACGGTACTTTTCCAGAATGTTTTCGAAGCAAATATATAACTATTTGCAATATTTCTGATTTATATCATACAAATACGAGTAATATAAAATAAAATATCATTTTGCATGATAAAAGCAATATTTTCCTTGCATGAACGATAACAATACAGAAAATAAGAGCGTGCGGTTAAGCATATTGTATATTTAAAGATGATATTTGGATGATAAATTGAGTTCAAGAAAGCATTTACCAGACGATTTGTTATGTAAGAAATACGATATACCAGATTTTTGACGGTTGTATTTCTGACTTTTACTAATCAACTACCATGGCCGTTTACAAATTCAATTAAAAACAAAATTTCGTCTATGACATAACTTTGCTTGAACTCTTGTTCAAGATAATTAGTTGTTTCAAACCAGTGTATGCAATGCACCACAAGTAAAGGCATGGTGATAAAAGGACCCATTATAATAACATTCTATGTTGACAACACAATATCACAATATATAATGTCGATAATCTCACTGTGGCTTTTAATTAAATTAAACATTATTCTCTCCAGAATGTTTGGTGCACATGTTATGCTGTTAGCACACGGAGGCATTTAACCGACAAATGGCGTCTCTCTACATATGTGTTTCAGACAGATGACCGTAAAATGTTTACGTAATTCAAATGTCATGCTTTATGCTGTGTGTTCTGAACATCATTGTAGGTTATGCCACCGTTTTAAGCAACATTTAGAAATGCTTCATGTAGAAGTACTCCATCCAAGATTATTTCAGATATTAATTAGGAAAACATAAACATATTAAATTCACATAATTTGTAAGAACGCGTCCTAATGAGCTTGTATCATGTTAAAGAATAATCCATTAATCCATTAATAATCCATTAAATCAACATATTTCAGAATTATGCGGAAAACAATGGCACTCATTGTATATAATAACTAAATTACCAAAATGTACTTCCGAAATGGTGTCAAAATGCATCATGTTTAATGTTAATGTACTATGATAAGCGTCGTATTTCTGTATAGTTTTATGCGGCAGGAAATTTATAACCAATTCATTTCTTTTGCCACACAAAGACGGTTTTATAATAAACCTCTCTGAATACCTTAAATCCTGTTAATTAACTACTGAAGATTAATCGACGGCAATTAACCCAAATGTGGTTCTTATACTACTAATATCCGACATGTAATGGTTGTAATAGATTAAGTGAAAATAAGAATCTGGCAAGTTGAACATCCATTACATTATGTAACCAGACAAAGTATCTGTTTGTCTGTTTGTAAGTGATATGTCTATAACGGGCGACTGGTTTCAATTTACCTAAGACATCTTGACAACAAGAATGGTAAATACAGGAAACTTGTGTCCTTAATTTCTCTTATTAGTCACAGAGGCTTGTTTTGATGAAGGTATTGGTGAATATTTCTGTGTACGTATTTGTTTATGTTTTATACAAACTATTTTCGTATCCCATCGCATTTTTGCACACAGTATATTTCTTGCAACGCTTAAAACCGTCAATTGTTCCCAATATATATCCAATGTTTGATGAATGGTCGTAGTTTGCAGGTTATATACACATGTTCTTTCTCTTCCTTATGCTGTTGTAAATTAAATTTTGCTACCAGAATAATACTGTGTCTACATGTCTTACAGTACAGTTCTAAGATGGTGCAAGGAAGAAATGATTCATTGTGTATCAGCAACTATAAACTAGTCCAGGAAGATATAAAGTTAACACAGCTATTAAATCAAGAATAACAACACAATTTAAGAGCAACGAACGAATTGAATTCAGGGTTTTGTAAGACATTGTAAAAATGTTAGACATGGTATCGCATGAATAAAATAAATTAGTATCGGACAGACAGTGTTGTTTTAGTGAATGGAATATTTATGCTAATTGTCACTACTAAATAATGGTAATAAACTAAATAAAGTCTCTAAAGTTACAAACCGACATTTAAACATTTCAAAAGATGTTTAAATGTCGGTTTGTAAATTTAGAGACTTTATACAGACTATATTCGTAGTGAATTTTGCATAACCAAGTGGGTGCTAAATGTGTCGCAGTGTGCGTATTCAGAAGATTTTATGTGTTTGTGTAAATCCTGAGTGACAACTAACACCGTTAGAAATGAACACTTTGTGAATTTTACGTCTGACAGAAATTCCATACACTCAAGTTTAAATGATGGCATAATTTGTTATTTGAGCTAAATACCGTGGGATTTCCAACCCGATGTCAAAATTTCACATCTTCAAATTTTGAAAGGATTGTGTAGAGTAGTGTTTAAATATTCCAAAAAGGTATACCTTTTCAAAATCGTCTTACTTAGTGACATGCCATGATATGATGAAAATTAGAGGCATGAAAATAAAGCTGAGCAGAGCTGATTTCATTTTTTATACAATTTTCTAGTTGTTTAGTCTCTTGTGAAAATAGTACATATCATAAGAAGTAATGCTACGTTTTTCATTGGACATATTTTGTTTCACGTCTACAAGCATTCAATTAGTTTCTAATTTGTTGTTTCAGAATTGTATAACATTCATATGTCCTCTGATGCCGAGACACTGAATACTTTCCATTTAGCAATTTTATTTGCTCAAATCTATTAACCAGTTTTGGTTATAAGTATCTGTAACTGTAAATCGTTTTCAAAACTGTGCTCTATATCATGATTAGGCATATATATTTATAATCACCATTGTCAACATTTCCGCTTAGTTACAAGTAACATCAAACAGTTTCCCTCGTCTATTTGTTTTAACAAAAAAGCAACCAAGCACCTAGAAACAACGCATGTAACATCACATTGAGCAAATATGACGGGTTGTTTGTAAGTATATTGCTTCTAATGGCACTAATCTTTTAAAAGGTTCATCGATACCTTTGGGTCGTTTTACGTATTAATTTATCAGTGTTATCTGAAGTTTACAAAATAGAATTGGAAGAAAATATCAATATGTTCGTTCAGCAAAACAATTTGAAACATATTTGATAAAGCATTACATTTTTGTTTCTTTAAAGGATTGTTTCAAAACCAAACCACCCACTGACGTCAAGAAACTAAATGTATTCTGTTTTTCCTAAAGGACTTTATTATCTTCGGGAGTATGTAAAATATTCCATACAGGTGCTACAAGAACATAACAGCCAAACAACCATCCACTTCACTATCATTGAAAAATATATAATTGAATACCGTAGTACTAATCAATGCACGATGTAGAATTGTAAGTGAGTTCACTTTAAAACATAACATGTATGGGACTTTGTATGCAAGTATGTTATATTGCTACAAATGGTATTTAGAATATCCATGAAATATTATCTGTCAGCTATCTATCACATTTATCAGGACCTTCGGTTCTTATTGCGCTTCATAAACATAATAGACGGTCCGAAAAAATATACATTTATGCAAATCTTATCATTAAATAGGAGTCTGTTTCTTGTTCAATCTCACTCAGTCTAAGCCTCATTCTAATGCATACAATATGTGAAACACTTTAATGGTACTTTTCCACAATATTTTTGAAGCAATATTGTTACTCTTTGTAATATTTCAAATAACCAATATTATAAAATAAAACGCTATTTGCATAATATTGTCGTTCGAAAAGCAATATTGTTCCTTGAATGAAGGAAAATAACACAGTGTGTGGTTAAGCATGATGTTTATTTAAATCGACCGATTAAAGAAAAAATTCATTTCAAGAAAGTAGTAACCATACGGTTTGGTTATATAGGAGATAAGAACTTCCAAGATGTAACAGTTCTTTTACATTGGAAATATTGTGTTCCGATACTTATTCAGGAAACAAACCGAAATACCGTTTGGAAGTTCGGTTAAACATAATTTTGTATCAATAGCATTCAGCAATATTTGAAATTTAGTACACGATCACTAGATTATACAAAATTAAAATATTCAATGCGAGTAAGAAATTTCTAACATTTTGTAATGATAAACAAAAACATCATGGTAACGGCTAATACATTTACGACACAATATTATTCGATCTAATGCCGATAATTTCACTAAGGCTTTAGTGTTATTAAACATTGTGCTCACCGGAATGTTAGGTTAAAATGTTATGCTGTTTGCACACGGAGACATTTAACCGTTTTCCAACTGTTGTCGGCTACTTAAGTCAACACGCTGTTCTATTTTCCTTATTTTTCAAACAGCTAATTACTTCTATTTCGCAAGTGGATACATTTCCAAGAATACATGCAGAGTTAGTACAAGACCCCAAATCATTTTCGTATTTCCATTTTCACGTTATGCTGTGGGTTCGGAAAATACAATCAAAATGGGTTATCAATGTGATTCGTATATCTTTACTCCATCCAGAGGTAGGAGAATATAACGTGACCTGATCTCGTGATATCATAATGTAATTGCAAATACTGACGAACCAAATTATGGACACATGTCCTTAGCAATTGACACTAGATACATAGTGAATACAAATAAGCATTATTTTTCTGTATGTAGGTCAAATTATATGTAAAAGTACCAAGAGACCAGTATCAGATCTAATATTGCGTGTATCTGTTTACAATGTACTTCTATATATTGATACTGTATATAGGCACATGGCAACATCCGCACGGAATCAATTCAGGAAGGTTGTCGTGGGGAAATCATTTTTTCTTCGTTTTACAGCAAGCCTAAAAAATGAAATGTTTGGAACTAAATCAATTGAACAGAGGTCTAAGCAGCAGACCTTTTTACTATACGGCGACATTTCTCCACGATTAACAAAGAGAAATACACAGACTTTGATAGGATACATAACCAATACGTCTCTAAACTAAAAACGACACATTTGATAAGAGCATTCATTTACGTAAATTGTTTTGCTAAATGTTTGCGCAGCGATCTATAGTTTTGGATTTGTGTATTACACTTTCTCTCAATTTTGGCATATTTTGTACGGCTATAGTTGTAAATGATGTATGATCTTAAGATCTGATTGTGCTACGTCGTGCAGTACTTTATCTTCTTATCTTGGCAAAATGTTACAAGAAATGATGAAGTAATGAAATAGTTCAGCTTTTAACAGAACATTTTATTAGCCAAGACACTTTCCCAAGAAAGAAGAGACGGGATTCTCTAACGGTGCCTATACTTACACTATAAATGAAACAAGGCATATCATATGAATGGATTGAATCGAAAGTTTAAATACGAAAACCCGTTTTGCTTTAAGTGGACAAATATGTGAACCAATTGGTAACGTACGTTTCTATGAACTTATCATATTTTTTTTGTAAAATCCGGTCCTTGTCTGTAAAAGAATTATGAAAATGAATGATGCACAACACTGTTTTATACGGAATCCTACTTCCAACATAGATATCTCTACACAGTGCAAGTAGAAAGTGGAATATTGATATTGCTTAATTTTATATTTTCGGATCGTACTCCTAAATACTTGAAACATGGACGGTGTAAAACACACCATCATAAGCAAGAGTGACTAGGCCAAACACCAATGAACAATACATGACGCTATTCGGTACCAAAAACGTCGACGGTCTACCACCACAGTTAGATAATGGAGTAAGGACCAACAGAGAAAAACGAACCGCAACGATGACTACCCATAACAAGCACAACCCACAACCCACAAAACAGAAACCAACAGATACATTGCATAAGTGCAACGATAATGACATAGCATATCCATTAGATGATCAATGTCGTAGGTGTATGTGGTGATTTCTTAATTCAAGTACTATAGTCTCCCTGAAGCGAAAACAGCGGCTGAAGACAGACCTAGATGGCGAAGAGTGGTGGATGCCCTATGCCCCCCCCCTTGGGGCGAAGAGGATTAGACTAGACTATAGTCTCCCTGGTGAGATAATTGGAGATAATGTGTCTTTGATGAATGGTGTCCAGTCTTAGATGAAAGGTTTCCAGTCTTAGATTAATGGTTTCGAGTCAATGTTTCCGATGTGATTACAAATCACAACTATCCCTACATAATAGATATACTGCATTGATACGTGATAACGACAACTACAAATGTCCTTGGTATTATGTTTGGGAGTGCTTCAGTCAATGGATACTTCCATAATAAGAGATTAGACATTATATTTTTCATCACCGAAAGGAATAAATTGCGTTGATGAAATTAAAGTCATTTTTAAATATATACAATGGCTTTCTCAGACGAGACAAAACATTCGTTACGTTATTAACGCGGCAAATTAGTGACACGGTTTTCGACCTTCTGACTATCAATGACCTTATAAATCAAAATATAGACGTAAACCTCACATTATACGGAAGTAAATGATTTAATCAATCAATCACTTCAAAATACCTTTGGTAAAAGTGTAAGTAATGTAATTCGTTCCAAAGTGGCTGGAACCAATTTACATAATATCAAATCGGTTTTATTGTGTAAACGATAATCGAATGCCATAAATCAAATATTTCTATGTGCATCCTATACATGTTCAAACCTTCTTGATAAAAATGTATAGCTTTATCAATAGGATTCAGTGGGTACATCAATAACTGTATGAAACATTTAATGTGCATTCCACTGTCTGTTTTAAAACTTTTGACTTTACATTTACCCTGCTATTTCTATATGTATAAAGACCATGTCACACAGTGGCGAGTTCGGGCTCCGAGTTTTGTACGAGTTGTGGCGAGTAATAACTCGCCTAAATGTGTGCGAGTTGGTCCAGGACGGTTTGCAAGGCGACATGTGTTCGAGATCTCTTCGACATTTACACGACATGAGTACGATAATAACACGAGTTTAACCGAGATATATACGACATCTGTTCGACAATCGGAGACATGCTCTCGAGATTTGTACGAGTATCGACGAGTATGTACGAGTTTGTATGTCTTGTGTCGTGGTGATGTCGTAGGATGTCGTAGGATGTCGTGTGATCTCGCTGAATGTCGAGCAGATGTCGTAGACAAGTCTCCCAAACTCGCCGCAAACTCGTGTTTTGTCGCAAAACGACTTTATTTCGGCGACATGCTACGACAAGGGGCGACATGTGAACGACATGTGTGCGACAGTGCGCGAGATTGTTACGACAGTTCCACGACATGTGTACGAGAATAAAACCGTTTAAAATTCTCGCCGCACACTGGCGAGTACTGGCGACATGGGAAGACATCACTGCGACAAAGAACGACATGCGTACGATATTTACACGACACTTGGCGAGTTGTGGCGAGTTATAACTCGTGACAACTTGTAGAACCAACTCGCCAATGTGTGACAGGGTCTTAAATGATACAAACGAAAGACACACATATACATGTATGTACCAAAACTGTAATGTCAAGAACATTTCTACCATATTGTTTGATCAAGAATATGTCTGCTATATTGTTTTATCAATAATCTGCCTCCAGTACAAAAAATGACCCTAGGTTTACTTACATCAAAATGAAACGTTTGGATAATTTTAGAGGAGGAAATATTTTTCCTTGGTTAGACTTTATTTATATACTCATGTTCGACAATGATGTGTCACGACATATTGCACTTAATCATGATTGTTAGACTTGGTGATTAATCATTTATCAATTAGTCAATTGTTATACAATAGGTTTAATGTAATGAAATTTCTTCTTTTTGACATGATTAGCCATTCCTGACTAACCATTAGATGAATAGCATAACGCCAATATCGCAAGCAGATAAATAGCGCAGCGTGATGGTCGAGGTAAAATGGTATTTTTTTTATTTATTTCAGCCATATTTTGTTGTAAAATATGTTGTTAAATGATATATTTTCTGCACTTGTACGAGTACATGAAAGGCTGTAGGTCAACGTGATGTATTTTTCTGTGGCACTGGATACTCAAATGGTGAACCCAGTCTGAAATTTATTGATACGACCCTCGTATGATAAAAATTAACAGTTTGTCAATCTCACATTGTTGTTGTCTTTTCAAGATTGAGAGAGGTCAGGAATGTCAAATATGTACAGGTGTATTGGAATGTGTTCAATGGTCCATACTTTAATAATGCTTTCACCTTTGATGAGGGGTATGTTGTTTCTTTGTCCATATTTTCCGTCGGTTGGAAGACCAAATGGTTTCCGTTAAACGACTGAAGAACGAGTTTTTCCTTGGATCTTAAAACTTTACACGGAGGTTGAAGAGCAAAATTGGATGACCCCTATTGAATTTGAGATCAGTAGGTGAACTCTTTAAGGTCACTGTGATTTCAACCATTTCCGATCGTTGGACGCATCATACACGTTTACAAACATATCTGGTTAATAACGGGTTTCTACACAATAAATGGCAGTATCACAACTTTGTAATTGTTTATTTCGAATAGACGAATTCACTGAAAATTAGATTCATTTCCATGTGGTATCCCTGTTCTCAATCAGTCTGTAACAGAAACAACAACATATTGTCACTATGAAGGTTATCCAGTGTTCCAGTGTTTATAAATGTAATTAAACGATACTTTTTGCATCCGATAGTTCTGTAAAATACACAAATGCTATGCGCAGATCGCCAGTATTGGATCATTACTAAATTCCATATTTTCACTATATCAACAAAACAAATAAATGTATTTACACTAAACAGTACAAATGTATTTGTATCCACTGTAAATACATCACTCAACATGAAAACGCAAAGCATAAAAACGCAACATCATATCGCATCTTCTTGATATGTCCTGAAAATTTCAAGTGGTTTGCTAAAAATTCAATGGCACTATACATAAACTCTGTCAACAATATAAATGTATTTGTGTACACTATCAGAAATGTCACAGTATGTCGATGTGAACGAAATGAAAACATATGTTTATGCACTGTTAACATTGTGAAAACAGGATAGATAGTTTATTCATTTGATCTGTACAGTTTTTCATGATAAACAAATGGTTATATACAACATGAAATAAATGTGATGAAATAGGAATAAAACATATAATTATATCGATAAACATCGATAAACATCAAACTAAAATACACGAAGAACATAACATATCGTTGATGGAAAGACATACATACAATTTAACACTTCCTTTAAGTCAAAACTTTACTATGTTGGATGGTCTAAATATGATTATTTAAGCAACACAATATGAAGATGAATTTTAAACAACGTATATGCTTTCAAAAAGTAATCATTTAAAGCTGTTTGTATATGAAAACAGACAGTATTGCGTGTGTTGCTAGGCGCTGCCGCCGTTGCTGTGTGGCATTGGTTTGTGTCCTATTATTTACTATTATATACTTACAAGTTGGTCCACAGTTGAGTACGTGAGAATCTTTGATGCGTACTGTGGCTGTTCCCACTTGATGACCATATCTATTCTGACAGTAACATACCGATCCTGTACAACCCACGACGGCATAGTTACCAACCTTTTCACAGTCGAAAATTTTGCCAAACATACCTGTTTTCGAGAATTCATACTTGTCACGTGCACAATCTGGAACAAAAACATAAAGAACATAATAACCCAAATACGTAATTTAACACATTTAAAACGGACTTGTTAATCCTAGTCGTATAAGCGAACATTTACTGTTGCCCAGGACATGTTTTTGTGAATTTGACAATTGACAAATATTTGTGTTTAATTCTGGGTTCACTTCTGTCAGCTGTGAACTCCAATTTTCTATGTTTGACCTTTCACTTCTGAGTTCACTTCTAAGTTCACAGCTGTGATCTCAATTTTTCATTTTTGACTTCATTTCTGAGTTCAATGTAAGTTTGCTTCACTTTTGATCGAACACCTAACAGCTAACAGCCAACTTCACATACCGTATATTGTCCCCCATCTTTGATAAGGGGGTTAATAATTGCTCTGTCGGTTGGTAGACCAAAATGAGTTCCGTTCAATAACTAAATAGGTTTGCATTAAAAATCCGTTTTAGGGCCTCATGACCGACTGATGTTCCACAGTCTCCCTTTGGCATTCGCTCCATGATCTCGACTAATTATTTTGTTTTCCAACTAATCCATCCATATTTTTCATAATGTCTATGCGAACAAATATCGATCCAGAAATTGCGGTTTAAGGATATTCCGTTATGGACGAGTGATTTGCTAACGTATTGTAACGGAACAAGCTGAATTCAGTAGATTATCTATATCGACGAGGCAATGCAAAATTTCAAGTTTGTTAGTTCCAGGATAACCGACATATTCAAGTTTAAAAAGTGTTGCATTTTCATTGCCGCTCAGTGTATTACACCTCTCAGCTATTCAACAGATAACACACATGTCACCTAATATACAAACTCAACAATTATCACCGTAAAGTATGTCTAGTCGATGCATCGGTTATCTGTCCACAATTATTTGAATATGCTAAGCTCGGTTTTCCAGGAGAACGGCTCATACATATTGTAATAAAGTCCCGCTTTCCTGCATACCGTGATAAATGCGTCAGACTTCAGACAGGATTGACTTCAGACCTCGCAATAGTAAAACCACATATGCAAAACAGAACCATGCAGTTTATCTACGTTGCAATATATAAAGATGATGATCATGGTGTATGTATGGTCAACGTTTGTATTAATAGTGCTTAAACGTAAATTGAAATTAAATTGATTTTAAGTGAAACTGGTAATGCTCCCAAATACTTACCACAAAACAGCAATATGTATTCAGAGGCTCGTAGGGAAGATTGGGCAAATGCCTAACTATGTTGCCACTATAAATAAAGTCTTTATTATTATTATTATATTATTGTTGTATAAAAATTTGCAATACTTGAAAGTGTTCCAGCAATAGGCTGCGCACTTTTTGCAATACACCCTTGAGCTTCAAACCTGATCTTGTTCAATATATACGTACCAATTAGTATTGGTTACTACGTGTACTCACTCGGGAAACTAAAGTATTCAGTCACTGGCGATGTACATACGTCTACTCAAATGGAACATTAACATGACGAATGTTACGTAGAAAGTTGTGACTTTAGATCCGTTGATATCGTCAATGATACGAATATATGTATTTACATAATACGTTACGGGTTTCTACAGGATATACCATATCATTCTTGTAATGACTATCTCTATGTCAGAAAGGAATTGTTGACTACATGAATTTGTGTTATTAAATATATTCATGGACAATGTATCTTCCTCATTTGATTTTTATTGTTTTGATGTAATTACAGCCCGGATATGGGTGTATTGTATTCTTACGGAAAAACTTGTATGTGTCCATTAAAGTATACACCACCATAATGATGCTTTTTCTTGGGTTTACGACATTTCTAACTGTGTTTATACTGATATTCGTTAGTTTAACAACATTTCAAAACATTTTAAAGACTGGAGTACATCTAGCTTATTTAAACGTTGGAATTTCAATTCTCAATGCATATACACTTTACTGGTAAATCAGATTGTATATTTTCAAACGTGTCTGAACCATCCTGAGATTGAACAAACGTAATGAGACACTGGAGAAACAAGGGAATTCACTTGGCAAGAAATAAACACGTGTTACCAGGCTGATGACATGTCAATATCACCATAATTGTGTTCCATAATTTCTCTTTAAGAGTGCAAAATGGTCAAATATTGTTTTGGTTATGTAGACTATTTGGCCTAGACTAGTTATTTATAATTATCAACGATTGGGACTGAGTATACCAATAGATGATTTAGTAGTCTGTTGTTATCACAGCATTTACCAACAATGTAGCATATTCAGTTGTTGTCATTACAATGCTACACAGCCCTGCAACATATTTTGTCGTTAAAGCACATAATACTAAAGCAACAACCGCTGCTATAACACATACACGCAATGGAACATGATCAATTAATGTTATGTCAATGTTTACACACAGTACACTAGAACTTGTCATTTAATCGCAATATAACATGTTCAGGTAAGGTTATTCAAATACTCGCTTACAATGAAAACATTAATTAAAACAACACAATCACGCAATGTAGCATGTAGTGTCATTGCAATAACACCACTCGCCGTCGATTCAACATGTTATGATGTTACCATTTCAACAATTACCCGCAGTGTATCTCAGTCATGACAATATATATAATATCCACTATACAACATTTTCAGACAGAGGATTGTGGCGTCGTGTGGGAGTTGGTTCGAGTGAAGTATGCCGAGCAGTGATGGGAGTACTTGAAGTTTGATTCTTGTTTAAAAACAAATGTTTCAGTTCCTTCTTGAAGAATGCGCCTGTGATGGAATATAGGAAGAAGTTTATACAGTAGTTAATGAAGAAGATGGTCCTCGTCACATGCAAGAGCTCACTATGGTCTCCAATCTAACTCGCTGATAGTGGAGTGGTCAGCGGCGTTGAAAACATCTGTTTGTAAATCTAGTACCATTTGCACCAGGTAGCAAAGTAAGGCAGCTTGGGGGATACAAAGCAAATCGATATATAGAAGATGTACATCTCGTCATGAACAGCAAGTGTAGTGTGTTATTGAATCATTGCTGGTATTGAATGCACATATAACAAAAATGTGGTTACTGAAATTATTGCAAGTTAACTAATAGATTAAGCATGAGCAAACGTAGTACTAGTACATATTCTCGCGTTGTCATTTTTGATCTCATTATACATGCATTATTTATATTTTTGTGGTTCCTAAAATTTATCTATTCCAGTCTAAGATATCTTATCGGGTATGATCTTATTTACATGTTAAAGACCAAAATGTGTCACATAAAGTCGTAAAACTCCCATATTAAAGCAGTTCTATGTATTTCGCTGTGATGCCAATATGATCATTTGTTTTAACTGAATACATTCATTTAAAGGTTCCGATAAAAAAAACATTTTATTGTTCGATTCTACATGGCTCTAATTCTTGCTGTGTGCGTGGCTCTGAAAAAACAAGTCGGTGAGAAGTAAAATGACATAAGAAATATAACATTGGCCAATGTCGTACAAACCAGTGTAACATAGTTTAAACAGTGCTATAAGTGAAGCAGTACCACGCCACTTTGGACTACAAACCGAAAAGAAATTTGCTTCACTGCAAAAACATAAAAAGTTGAGTTTGTTAACGTTTTGCATGCAATCACGTTGTTCCCATCCATTCGCTGTAAAGCTGACTTAGACGTGACAAAATATTCTACGCAGTCTATATCTTGCAGCGAAAAAAACTGTCGAGGATTAGTTTTGAGGATAAGTCGTGGTTTTCAGCCTGCAGCTCCCAAATGGAATGAAATATAAAAATAATTTTGATGGTTGGGGCGATATTTAGAGCCTTACAGACTGCTATATATCTTTTCATTACAGTCTTCATACAATTTATAGTTTCTACACATGCTATTTTAGTCTTCGTTATACGTTCGTAAATTACATTCTAATACCAGAATGATACGGTGTAAATAGTTGAGTATTGTTCAATGATTTTGCCATGAAGTAATATTTCATTGAAGCTTAGCAGCCATAAAATAGTCAAGGAAAATGAAACATTTACACAGTAATTAAATCAGAAATAACACTACAATCTAGGAGCAGTTACTTGATTTAAATTAGTTGTGAAAAGTTAGACATGGAATTGCATGAAAACTATTATTTAATATCTGACAGACAGAAATATTATTGAGTGATTTAGAAATTTATGCATGTAGTCACTACAACATTATGGTCATAGCGAAATGAACAAAACTCATATTTAGCAAGTTTAAAAGTTGGGGCATAATTTTCGAGACTACAAACAGACGCGGAGCGAAACACAACATATTCATGCAACCGCATGTTGTATGTCTGGCGGATTTTCTCATACCTTTTTTGAATGTATCAATAAAATGTATTTTTACGACCGATAATACAAAGAGCCACTAAATAGTTTGAATGCAAAAAAATCCCTCAAGAAATAATTATAACGTACTTTTGTGCTGGAGCAATCATATATAAACGATTCTTCAACAAGGAAACATTTTCCTGGATGTAAGAGTGATATACATTAAATGGAAATAAAATTACCAAGGAAGACAAAGAAAATAGTCAGTCATAGAATAATAGATATGACACAAGATCCTCCCACTGGCGCCAAAAACGTGAATGAATTCCTTTTAGCAACATATCCTCTAAAGCGAATTCTCGTACCCAATTTCAGGAACTGCAAAGATTCGACATGAGCTCTGAATTAGGAGTTAAGCATACTCCATTAAATGTATAATTGTCAAGTTGTCGTAAGGGCCGTTTAGTTACACGCACTACCAAACACATGCTCGTGTATTATTGCAATTTATAAACAGAAGCGACCACAGCGCTACGCCACCCACTAAAGAGGCTGACAGGAAGGAGCCATCACCATGATGAATGACATAGGTAGCGGATATGGTGTAGAACATTGCTACTAATGGTATATGGTATAAGTTTATCGAGACCTAAGGGTCGTATTACGTATTGATTTAGCAGTGGTTGCTGATAGTTCAGAAAATAGAATTAAAAGAAAATACCAATGTTTGTTCAGCAAAACATATTTCAATTACACTTGACAAAGCATTACATGTTTTGTTAGTTTAAGGATTGTTTTAAAAACGATCCACCCACTGACGCCAAGAAATTAAATGTATTCTGTTTTCCCTAAAGCAAATAAGTATCTCTAAAAGATTTCCAACAGGTGAATAAATCAGGAAGCTAACAGTCAGGCAAAAACCACTTCAGTGTCATTTTGAAAATATCATTGAAGATAATAGTACAAAACAATGCACGGTGTAGAAATGTAAGTGAAGTCACTACGTAACATACCATATCAGATATGATACTATTATGCAAGTATGTTACATTGCTACTAATGGTATTTAGAATATCCGTGATTTATTATCTGTCTGTTATCTATCACATTTATCAGGACCTTTGGTTCGCATTGCGCTTTATAAGCATAACAGACAGTCCGAACTATATGATTATGCAAATTCTATCATTAAATAGGAGCCTGTTTCTTGTTCTATCACGCTAAATCTTTGACTTATTCTAATGCATACAGTATACGAAACACTTTAATGATACTTTTCCAGAATGTTTTTGAAGCAATATTGTAATTGTTTGCATTATTTCTGGTTCATAATATACACAGAATGTTAAATTAAAAAGGCATTTTGCATGATATTTTCGTTTGAAAAGCGATATTATTCCTACCATGGACGTAAATAATACTGAAAATATACGTGAGTGGTTAAACATATTGAGTTTTTAAATTTACAACTTGAATAATTGATTTCATGAAAGTATTAACCAAATGTTTTGTTATGTAATATTTAAGACATACTTCAGTATAACAGTTTTTTACAGTGACAAGTTTGAGTTCTGATACTTTTAAAATAAGATAATGTATCAACCAAGAAGACCGTTTGTGAATTCGGTCAAAAACATAATGTGTCCCATATCATTTAACTATGCTTGAAATCTGGTTCTCGGTCACTATATTATAAACAAACTGCGTAGTTAAAGGAAAGTAAGTCATTTCTCACATTTCGAGATGGCGATCGAAACTATGATAATGACGCTGTGTATGTTATATGATTCAACTTCACACAACCAAACGCTGATGATAATATCACTACGGCTTTTATTGTAATTAAACATTGTACTCTCAAGAGTGACAAGTGCAAATAAAATTTTATGACGTTTGCACACAAAGACACGTGTAACAGTTTTTCAACCGTTACAAATCATATAAGACAACCCGCACAAATTTCCTAAACTGTAAACACCATATAACGGCTCTCTAACATGCGGAGAATATCTCCACGGCCAATACAGTACATGTGGAGGTAATCCATAAAAATGATCATACATCAGTTACGTAATTCAACTGATTCATTTCATGCTATATGTTCTGAATTTCTTTTTATGGTTATGCAACCAATAATATCAAAGTGTAAATGCTTTACGTATATCTATATAATTTAATTCGTCCATTCGTATGAGAATATACATGATAAAAGAACGTGCTATAGTAACGTGATTGCAAAAATGACCAACACAATTATAGACCAATGTCCTTAACAATTGACACTATAGATATACAACTGGTGCCGAGGCGTGACTAGTAAACACTCAGTATTCCATCTCTATAGAGGTCACGCCTCGAAGATTGTTGTAGATCTATAGATACATTGTGAAGTAGGTCACCTAATACAAACATGTAAAATAACCAATCGATCCGTATCAGAACGTTCTTATCAATCTAAATTGAGTTTATAGAGAACAGAACTATAATGAGCATGCGACCGATTTATGTATTCATCGCATATAGACTATTTGAAGTTGCTGTATTTTACTTCAACCAAAATCATCAGCTATTCAGAACAATTCAATAAACAGGAAACACATGATTTCGCTTTAAGATCGACCAGAATATTTTAAGTTTTTAAACTCAGTTCTCAACTGTTTTCAAACAAGCGTCATAAACTTGCTACATCAGCGACAGCTAAAATCAAACGGATTTTTCGAGATGAACAACGTCACAGGCTGATAAATAGTCCTCTAACTATTCATGACCATATCCAAAGTACTCTTAGAGTTTTGTAGAAAGGTAACCAATCTTATAAGCAGTTCTTGACGAAGTAACGGACTTTAAATTTTAATAGGCATTTTAATTTCTCGTTCGGTTATGTATTGGCAATGTGCCGTGAACACTAAAAACGCCACATTTGATAAGAACAGTAAACAATTTTTCCTGATTTTTTTGTTTAAAACTCGATGTGATAGATGTTTCGGGATTGTGTACATATGGTTACTTGTTCTCTTCATGTTGACATGTTTTGTATGGCGATTGTTTCACATGATTTATGATCGTATGGTCTGAATACGCTACATAATATAGAGAACCCGTATGTGGTGTAGCTATTCATTTCTTTTTTCTTGTCTTGGCAGTTTTTTGCAATCAATGATGAAGTAATAGAAATGATTCTGTTTTTATAAAGTATGCTATTAGCCGAGAAATTTCCCAAAAAAGAATAGACGGGATTCTCAAATGGTGCCTGTAATTAAAGCGTGAATTTTCCAATGCATAACATCTGAATGAAATTTTTCGACAGTCTAAATCCCAAAACCTATCTTGTTTCTAGTGGACAAATATGTGAACCAATTATTCACGAACGTGTCATGTACTTTGACAATTCTTTTAAATTAGACCCTTGTCTGTAATAGATAGATAATAAAACAAATCAAAGTACACAATTATGTTTGTTTGAAACATCGCTATTAAATGACTTATGCAATTGTATTTATAAGATGGCAAGTGGAAAGTATGAAAACGTACATGTATCACATAGACACTCCCGATGTACTGTCTCAAACATGCTGGCCAATTTACTCGTATATAGTGATTTGTTAAAATAACACTTGTCTGCAAGAAGATTATTGCAAATTACACTGCTATTATTTGGTAAATGTTCTGATACATTAGATAAACTAAACACCCGAAAGCGAAACTTCGACCACAATCCATAGATGCCAAAAGATTGTACATCATATCGTATCGCTGGCTAAGCACAAACATCAAATAAATGAAACTACGAAGTGACAAAAACACCGAAAGTCAAGGGTTGTCGAAATAAGAGTCTACATTCAACAACAAATTCCGCCACCATTCACAAGGACGATATACAGAGCATCACCCACCAGAAACAGTACACATCGAGCAACGCTAATGGGGCCTATGAATCCCATTCAGATTAACAATGTCGTACTTGTAGGCGACAATTTCTTAATTCGAGCGATAATTCTCCCTGGCGAGATAATGTGTCTAAGATGAAAGGTTTCCAGTCTTAGATGAATGGTTTCCAGTCTTAGATAAATGGTTTCCAGTCTTAGATGAATGGTTGTCAGTCTTAGATAAATGGTTTCCAGTCTTAGATTATTGGTTGTCAGTCTTAGATAAATGGTTTCCAGTCTTAGATGAATGGTTTCCAGTCTTAGATAAATGGTTTCCAGTCTTAGATAAATGGTTTCCAGTCTTAGATTATTGGTTGTCAGTCTTAGATAAATGGTTTCCAGTCTTAGATGAATGGTTGTCAGTCTTAGATAAATGGTTTCCAGTCTTAGATTATTGGTTGTCAGTCTTAGATGAATGGTTTCCAGTCTTAGATGAATGGTTTCCAGTCTTAGATGAAATGTTTCCAGTCTTAGATGAATGGTTTCCAGTCTTAGATGAATGGTTTCCAGTCTTAGATGAATGGTTTCCAGTCTTAGATGAATGGTTTGCAGTCTTAGATAAATGGTTTCCAGTCTTAGATGAATGGTTTCCAGTCTTAGATAAATGGTTTCCAGTCTTAGATGAATGGTTTCCAGTCTTAGATGAATGGTTTCCAGTCAATACTTCTAATGTCATCTAAAAATTACCACCATCACGACATAAATATACTGTATTGATACGTGATTACGGCAACTACAAATGTCCTTGGTATTACGTAAGGGAGTGTTTCAATCAAATGCTTTTATTATTTTAAGATATCGACACCGGAAAGGAATAAATTGAGTTTATTAAATTAAAGCAATTTTTGTTAGCTATCCAATCTAGGTCTAAGACGAGACAAAACATTATATACGTTATTGACGAAGCAAAGCAATGACAAGGTGTTCGACCTTTTGACTATGTATGGATTTATAAATAAAGGTATATAGAGGTAGAACTCTTTCACATTACCCGATTTTAATGATTAAATCAATCAAACACGTCAAAACGTGATAAAATTAATTTACAAACTATCCAATCGATTATATTTTGTAACTGGTTATCGAATGCCATAACATTACATTTTTTTGCATCCTTTACAACCCTGTTTGATAAAATGCTATACGAATAAGTAGGTACATCAATACATGTAGGAAGCATTGAATGAGCATTTCATGGTATGTTTTAAAAAACGTGTCTTTACATTCACCCTGCTTTTTCTATGTATAAATGATACAAACGAAAGACACACACTCATTCTATATGATAATATCGGCGCATTTGTCGAAATATCTTTACCAACGCTAGTAAAGTAATCAAGAAAAGTTCTATGGAGAAGCATAAAAATTAAGTTCCAATAAAAAGGAGCGTTAATATCGGTGATTATGTTCGTATGCATATTATGTTAATAACCTGCTATGAGAAAAGATAATAAAATGTCGTACCAGAAAGGCGGCGCTCACCTTAACAAGCAGAGCAACACTGCAAACATAAAAAACATCACATGCAAGACATTCATGACACTATGCCACAAGCATAACCGAGCAAAAAACAAAATGCCCTAGTCTGAGCTGACAAAAGGTTCAATAATCAATGATTCAGCAATCACAAATGTAGAGCTGAAAGCCCTAGCTGAATGACTTAGTTGCTTTGGCAATGTGTGTGTATTGTGGGTTTCTTATTTTCTTGGTTTTGTTAGATTTCTAAATGTCAAGATATCTTCAATTTGAAGCATCATTATGTGATCACAAGCACATTTTTGGTCAGAATGGACAAAATAACCAATTTATATACAAAGTTTGTACTTTACAAATTCCGATCAATTCAGAACCAGACTGTAATGGTGTCAGTCGAAGTGTTGTAAAGCGACGTTTTATTTCATGTCTGATTATTGTGAATTAACGAATGCAATACGTGGTCATACGAAAAGGCTCTTTGAAACTTTTTCAGAACGAAGAAATGATGATGATACTGATCCATATATTGAGGTATCAAAATCTAGTTTTTAAACACGGTGTGTTGGTAGAATAGCGAAAGGCTATGAAAATACCATTTTGTTCAGGAAAGGACCATACAGTCTGACAAAATTAATGTTTTTCATTGTCTTAGAGTCGGGTAATGACATTCTGAAGATTGTAAAAATGTCATCGTAACTACAGAAATAATGATGCAAATTCAACAACAACACGTACTAAGATATTAACGTTTCGGTGGAAGTTTTTTTGTTACTACAGTGCATATGGTACGGACATAAATCGGAATTGATTTTGGTTTCGACGCGCTGTAATTGTACGGAGATTCGTCAAATCAGTCAGTACGTGGCAGGTTTATAAGCAGTATATGCTACACGATGTTACAATATGGTACTTATTGTGGCAGTGATATAATAGTCATATTAACAATGCATCAAATACTGAGACTACTACTATCCAGGGACAAATGAAGTCGTCTTATGACATTTATACACTTTGGACTTCGCCAACTAAGCTCGATATTACAAAGCTATATCGGCAGTTCTAAGCACCGCTTGTGTTGCATATTTTTTGTCTTGTTGGTGTTGAAATAATCATATTGTCATGTGCAGTTCGCGAACAGTGTTCATATAGTTCTTATTCATGGTTTGTAATTGTTTCTACATTGTCTTCTTACTGTTTCTTTTTATGTATGCTTCGTGGGTTGTATTTTCAGGTGTGTACTCGAATTTGTGCATTGTTCTGTTTTGTGCCTATCGTGCTCTTCTTACTGTTAAAAAAAAGTTTTAAAAGTTGCTAATTTTTAGGATCTTTTCATCTGTAAGGCCGCTCAAAGCACCTTTTCACATTTTAACTTCCCCTGGTCATTTTGTTACCTATGGAAACCTACGTTCATGGCTCCCTTTGGAGACTACTATAGATGTTGCAGCCAAGTTGATATGCGGCACCCAGGAATAGACACTGCCCTCAAAGGTACCAATTAACACCTTGGTAGAGTTAGTGTTTCCCCCACTTTCACAGTGTGGTAGCACTGTATGTATACAAAAAGGTGCAGATAATTCAAGATTGCGAACGACAACAACGAGAAAAGTAAGCGTGTTTTAATTTTGGCACGTTCTTTTTAAATACAGTACGTTGTCATGCATGGTTAATCATGTATTTTCATTAATATTTTTATTAAATACATGGGTAAATTAATTATGAAATGTTAAAAGAGCTTAAGCTGGCGATTAACCGTGGACTGTCCGTTCGTAATCAATATCTTTTTAAAAGATTAAACATAACAAGATTATGTGTTTATATAATATATTATATAGTATTTGTGTACTGCTATCCTTTCTATGGAAACGATCAGTTCTTTTCTGTTCGTATGTAGCTTCACTTTTCATCGTGTTCTGTTAAAGTTTACAGAAATATCTTGTCATTTGATCTAAGGATCTTCGTTTATTGTTTTCTGATGGTACTAAAAGGTCAGTCACTGATACAGATCACAAGAACATACATTCGCTGAAATAGAAACAACACAGATAGCAAATACATCATCGTGTGTGTGATCCATATAACTTAAAGTACCTCCATATCTCAGTGGTTAGCGTGCTTGTCGCCTAAACTGGCGACCTGGGTTCAAATCCGGTTGGGGCACACATATGCCTGCCATATTCAGCGGAAAGCTGACTGACAAATTTTTAAAGACAAAATATGGTTTTCGCTATGGACATGATATCAAATAACATTGTGTTATATTTGGATAGGAGTGAGTTGTGTACCCTTAGTATTCGTAATTTCGGATTGTAATCAATTCACCTTGTGTGATGACCAAGTTCACTCACGTGCAGTGTTCGGTAAAGTGTACATATGATACTTGTCGTGTAGATGAAATTAAGCATATTTCTACATAACATTAAAAGGTTTTTTCTTTGGCTACGGTTAGGCCACCCTTGACATTGAATGCGCAAGGCCCGGAGTTGTCGGTCGTGTTATGGCTGCAAACAACGGTTGTAAACGACTGAGACCCCCACTTTAGTAACACGTAGGATTGTGTTGCCTGCTAAACATGATTTCATGGAATACATTTGCCAACAGTACGAACTTGCGTATAATAAGGAATGATCATGATACCAATTATCACGAAGGAACACCATACGTCCGATTTAATTCGAAATGTTTGAAAACAACCAGTTCAACTAGTACGAATTTAGTGTTTTGTTACTTACTTTACACACAAATGAACGTCTACACATCCAATCTCTTTTCCTTCTTCTTTGAACTTTAACGTGATGTCCAACGTTGCCCGTAAATAAAACGGTAATTGATGCAGAACGAGAGGCAGTGTAATGTTGTTGTACTCTCCCTGTAGTTTATAAAATTAACTTATTTATGTTCACCTTTACTTTTTCACTCCCAAACATGCAATACTAAAAATGTCGGGTAGACACTATGTCTAGAAAACAATGCTTAGATAAAATAATTACCGTCGATTCAATAAATAATACTAACGAGGAAACTATCCCATTCGACATAATAGCGGGGACTACAGATTATAATTATCACAGTTAAACTTAGACGAACGTAGTTTACTTACGAACGAGCTTATGTTTATAATCGTTCCTGTTTAACTTTGAACGGACTGTATGTTTACGTATTAAAGATAAACAGATAAAACACATGTGGCAGGGTGCAATAATAAAACAAGATCAGATATATGGGACTGGAAGTTGGACTCCACCAGCCTATCTGTGAAGATATCTATATAGATTTGAACCGGATCTGACCTGGTGGGAGAGGCTAGCCCGTTGCTTAAAAGATCTGAGGAAGTGGGTTGCGGTCTACCAATACAAGACTAGACTGGATATTTGCAATGAAAGAGGAGTGTATGTCTCAGCTATCGTCGTTCTAAAGTTAATCATCCGAGGTCATTTAATATGTGTGTGACCGTTTGGGAAATCGTAGTTGTTTCTGACATATCGCGTCACAGGACTAGGGACGCTTTAAACTGTGTACAGTTGTAAATGCTTGAGACGAGGTGCCACATCATTGAGAAGTGTTTTATTTGTGGCATTATGTATGTGTTGTGTGTTACATGTTTGACATGATTTATTCAAGATTTTTAATTGTTTATAGTTAAAAAACTACCTACGGCTTTCAATGGACAGCGACATTTATTAGTCAGTTTAGCTAGTTCCGGTGGGCAGTGCTCCTTCAACTGTTCTAGGAGATCACACAGGTTCCAGTAACAATATTCCTTGCCTACAAAGTCACACAGTGATACATACTCTGTTGGTGTTTTCATCTCAAACATCAAGTCCATCTGAAAATGTTACTTAGGGAATTAGGTTTTAGTATGCATAGAAACCAAAGTGAAAGTAGAGTTGATCAAACCATCAACTCATACATCCGTGTAAATATGTTCAATGCGTTTGAAAAGACACATTTTATCTGACATGACAAGTACAAATAAACGTGCTAATCAGTTTTTGTTGTATTCTAAAAGGTAGATTGTTTGTTTTCGCAACACATGAACGCAACAAAAAGCTAAGTCAGAAATCAATTTTGTCGAAAATAATGCGTGACGACCCCCCCCCCCCCCTTGCACTTCCTCATTAATGTATCGGCATCACCACTGTCTGATTCGTTAGTTGATTGAAGACACAACTCAACAGCCGAGAAAACATTCAGTTATACCACAAAAAACTCAAAATGCTTACACTGAACAACAAATAAATAGAAAAGCAAAGGTACTGATCATAGGAGACTCAAATACATGACTGAAAACATCCCAGATGGCAGAGGACACTATGGATGTTACGATTAGGACTTATCCTGGTGCCAAGGTGAGCACATAAAGGATAGTTTAATCTCTTTGCAAGATCAACAAAACAACTTGAAGTCATATGACTCCATCGTCATTCATGCGGGAATAAATTATATTTCCAGTGCTGTAAAACCACAGGATATTCTCCAACATTTCCAGGATCTAGTAAAAACTATACAGCACCATTATGATCAAACAAATATCATCATATCCTCAATACTACCTAAGAAATATGACCGACTCTCAACACCTCGAAGCATCGAAGCTCTAAATACCTCACTCAAGACATACTGTATAAACGAAGGCCTGTCATTTATTGACAATACTGAACAATTCATGTTCAATGACAATTCAGCAGACAGAACTCTCAACCAAGATGAAGTTCATCTATCTTGGAAAGGCGCAACAATACTATCAAGTCAAATTAAATCAACCTTACATAACAAGTACAACATATGTACCTCAAAATCAACAACCTGCTGTAAATTTTCATCAGGATATGAGAAGGACCAAATTTCAGCGAAATCCACGTCAACAATATCAGCGATAGATATTACAAATGATGATCCCTTTTCAACAACTGATAAAGATGAAACAAATACAAGAATCTCAACTTAAAATTCTCAAAGAACAACTACATACAGAAACACAGGACCCTGTCATTCCAAAAACGAATACCAATACATTTTCAAATCCTAAAAGTACAAACTATTGCACAGAACATAACGATGCCGAATCACCAGATGACTTATTCTTTCATAAACAAGGACTTAACTTTTTCCATCTTAATATTCACTATTGGTGCCCAAAATTTGATGAACTGAAAATGTTAGAGGCTGATCATGAGGAAATCGACATATTGTGTCTCTGAAACTTTTCTCAACAATCAACTAGATGATAATGAATTTCGATTAAATAGCTACAATTTCTTTCGTCGTGATAGACCCACTAATGGCGGTGGTCTTGTGGCTTATGTCAGCTTCAAATACCAATGTGAACAGCGACTCGATCTGGACCGAGAACAAATTGAAGCAATATGGCTAGAAATTAAGATCTCCAAACCGAAACCATTCATCTTCGGATATATTTACCGACCACCATCGTCAAATAATGGCTGGAATGATCAATTTGAAAACATTTTGGAACAATTGTTTGGAGAAAAAAAAAGAAATTATTTTGTCCGGAGACTTTAATTATAACATTGTGAACTCTGAAATTGTGAATAATTCATGGAAAAGTATATCAGAAGCATTTAATTTAAAACAACTGGTTGATAAACCTACCAGAGTAACTTCAAATACTGAGTGCGGATATCATATCTACACCTCTAACGTACATCTTTAACCAGAGTATTATAAAATCCAGTTTCCCACAGCTTTTCAAGAGAGCAAAGGTTATCCCAATCTATAAGAAGGGAAGTAAGTCTGATACAAATAACTATCACCCTATCTCCATTCTTCCTATACTTTCAAAAATTCTTGAAACCCATGTTAGTGATCAATTGAAAGTATACCTTGAGACAAACTATCTCATTCACAAAACTCAATCAGGCTTCTGCTCGAACCACTCCTTTGAAACTGCTCTAACTTCAATTGCTGACGCATGAATACATGCCTTAAATGATAAAAAAACTTGTTGGCACCGTGTTCTTGGATCTATCAAAGGCATTTGATTTGATAAATCATACACTCCTATTTGATAAAATGATAGAATACCACATCTAAAGTTCATCACTCAAGTGGTTTCAATCCTATTTGTCAGATCGTTCCCAACAAGTGTCTATACAAGGCAAGCTTTCCACTTCTCTTGAAATAACATCAGTAGTACCACAGGGATCTGTTCTTGTGTCTATACTATTTATCCTGTATATAAATGATCTATCCCTTCATGTAAAAACATCTTCTACCGACATGTTTGCTGATGACACTTGGGTCATCCATTAATATTGTCTGCCATGCTTTACAATCGAGCCTTGACACAGTAGATGAATGGTGTCAAAGGAATTCAATGATACCAAATCCTCATAAGACAAAGGCAATGATTATCCCCCCCTCTAACACTATCTACACAACAATAAATACTAGCAATGATCACAATCTGCTTTTACAAAATCAGAACATTGATTTCATTAAAACTGAAAAGCTGCTAGGCGTCCATGTTGATCACAAGTTAAGCTTGACTATCCAAGTTGAACATGTACTTAAAAAATGTAATTCTCTGCTATATCTGCTTTTAAGAATAAAGCAGTATCTTAGTATTGCTATGAGAAAAAAATCTTCAATGCTTACATCTTCCCACACCTTGATTATTGCTGCACTATCTGGGGCAATTGCACTGATGGACTATTAAATCAGTTGCTTAAATTCCAGAAAAGAGCAACAAGAATAGTTCTAGACAAGCCTTATGATGCACCTACTCAAGCCTTATTCACTGATCTAAAATGGATGAAAATGCAAGGCCGCATATCTTACAAAAAGCTATCTTTATGAATCCTTGAACAATTTATTTCCCGAGTACATGTCAAACCTATTTATTGAGACTACTAATGCATCATTAAGATCTCATTCAAACAATACTCAGTACATTCCTAAACCTAGACTAAAGTTCTGCAGAAAATCTCTTGCATATTCTGGTCCAAAAATCTGGAACAAAATACCCCTAAACATATGTCAGTCAAGTTCACTAGATGCCTTCAAAACCACATATCTCACATGGTTTTACTCTGGTGGATGTAGTGATGTTTCTTTGTGAATATTGTCACAATTAGTATTATTTTTGCCTGTGAATATTGTCACATACAGCGTTATTCTGTTGTTTTGTAAATAATGTTTCATGTTTGTTACATACAAATGTTTATTTTCATTTCAGGAGTATTATTGCTATTGTTTGAATTTATGCTTTGTTATACTACTGAAAACAAGCTTGCCCAACTGTGTTGACTCTTTAAATTAGGCGTTAATATTATGATTATTATTATATTCAACGGATGAAGGCCTAACATATAGTGTTTTGAAAATTAATATAGACCTTAATTTGACGGACAAACACGATTAAAACCTTGCTGTAAGACCTGCCGTCCACTAGGACCCCGAAGGGTTCCCGAAGCTGAAATTCACCTAATCTGAAATCATCGGGATGGTTCGGCATGTCTTCGGGGTGTTCTGGAACCCTTGCACATCATTCCGCAACGCTTCGGGACCGAAATTTTTAAGTTTTAAAATTTGGACGCCGAAGGTCTTGTTCGGAAGTGCTTCGGGAGAGCTTCGGGATAATCGGGAAACCATTGGCAACCGTTCGGGGTGTTCGGGAACCCATCGGCATCCACTCCGCATCATAAGGACTCCTTCTGCAGGCTTCGTAATCATTTAGCTATCCCGAACGGTTCCCGAAGGAAAGCATCCATTCGTAAACCCTTCCGCATTCTCCGCAACGTTACCGCGTCCTTTCCGCACGATTGGGAAACATTCGGGACCAACTCCTGAACTGTGGCATGTAGGTGGGATACATTCGGCTACTTAAGATAGGCTTCGGCATGTATACCGCGTGTATTCCGCAACCATTCGTATACCTATCCCCGAATGCATTCTGAACAAGCACCTAGACAAAGCTCCGCCAATTTTTATTGATAAATGATCCCGAAGGGTTCCCGAATCGAGCAGATTGTAATCGGCATCCCTTCCGCATGCATAGCATCTGGTTCTAGTGGACGGCAGGTCTTAGGCCCTATGTGCATAACGTCGCGTTGCTAGGAAACGAAACAATATTTTGAAAAAAACAAAAACGAATAAATACAAACAAATGATAAAGAATATTTATGGTGATTTTCATTAAATACGATGAAAAAATGATTTTTGGTCGGTGATGTCGTGCAATGGTAGCATACATCCTTAATTTATCATTATTATATTAAAATCCTCATGCACTGCTTGTACAGCTATATCAGTTTGCCAATGAACAGTTTGTTTTGCAAATTCATTTCAACCCGTTGACTGTTCATGTAATATACAGTGGTTAATTTATCTGATCGCATGGGTCGGATAAACTGTTTGTTGAAAACGGTATGAATCCAGATGAAAAATAAACGTTAAATAGAGTATCGGATAGTCGGTAATCAGTACTACAAACGTATGTTAAGGCATGGAGATAGGTATACGGAAAATAGTCTATAAAAGTCCGTGGTTGTGGTAACGTTATCAGGTATATCTTTGTACCACGCAAGTTATAATCTAAACCAAGAAATTAATGTTTTCATTTTGTTTGAGTGGTTGAAAAACTGCGCAAATGCAATAAAAAAGGTAGGGCGGTATTAAATATTGATCTTACTTGACTTAAGGATAAGGATAACTATGATAAACGGACACTCAACCATAATCAGGGGGACACCACGTGTCTTTTTGGCTAAGACTGTACGTAAAAGTATGTATAAATAGCTTTGCATTTTTACCAAAATTAGCAGTTTTTTTATTATTTGGCCGGTTTTAACGCGATATCACGACGATTTTGCTGAAGTTGATCACGACATTTTTGTTGACATACAATTTACTTGCAGTCTTAGCCAACCGTCACGTGGTATGTTAACCTGCTTCTTACACCCTTCTAAGAACATACCTCGATTCCTGCCTGTCCTTTCCCAATGTCCTGTGCCAAGTTTACTCCTATAGTAAATATTGACAGATGTCCAAATGTAATAGGATGTGGGGTTATATTAAGCTCTGTGATGTGGAAATATGAGTCTGGTTTATCACAATTACGAAATGAGAAATTCCTGCCAGCCTGACTGAATTGTACCATCTACAACAAAAACAAAAGAACGAAACAATTATTTAATTTCTTTTCTTTTTATGACAAGCAATTCAGATTCATATTCCCCAGCCGGGGAGATTGACATGAACGCGACTTCCATCTGTCCCGTACTTTCAGGCTTGTTCAGTAAGCTCGTTTGGAACGCGCTTCACTACGAGGTACATCACAGGATAAAAATCTTAAATGGTATTTTCTACGAACATGTAATACCTTGTAAGGAGAACATATCAGTGCTGTGCTGAAAGATACAGAAATTTTCAGTTCATGGTGAAATAGTTAATTCCACGAAAACTAGTGTGGGCAATTGACCACCGGATTAAACGGAAAAAATGTTGAAAATGAAATTAAAAATAAATTGCAGTTAGATGAACGACCAAACCAGTGTACTTGCTACGAATAAATGTTCATTACTTACATTGAAGTCATATACATCAAACGCATATGATTGACCAATAATATACAGAACTATAACATAAAAATATCCCATCACTCCTGTATGTTCAAGTAGGTTATGATTTGAGAGGCTACAGTACAATGCAACATTTATTCAGATAAACCTTTTATTTTCCGGCAAACAGTGAATATGAAACAAAAACTACGGAAAACAGTTGGTGACATTTTCTCCTTACTATTTTATAGCATGGCAGTTTGAATAAAGACGTTTACATATTTCAATTAAGTTTTGTTAATTCATGATAACGCGTATCGATTACCCAAGCTTCACGTCAAATGGTACTAGTGTTTCCGTTGATCGAACTTTTCATGCCTGGCGATTGATACCATCAACAATGATGGTAAAAGGATTAAATTATTGTAAAGGAAGTTGAGTTACCAATATACATAATTACTTCGGTACAGGTTGGTTCCTCTGTACACCACAAGCCTGCTGGATGTTTTCCTCTTATACCAATTCTATAAATCGATTGAGAGTGAACTGTCTTTTGGTTAGCGACAAATGAGTTGTATGTGGTGACCATAATACATCATCAACGGAATCCTAAAACAAGATGATTACGATGGCACTTACGCCCGCGCCTGACAGTATCGCTGTTTTCAACGAATTGTCTTGACTATTCTGCCATTGTAACTAGTCATTCAGATACCAAGGTCAATGCATATATATCAATGACAGCACACCGCGACGCAACCTGATCAATATAATATTATAATTATTACCCTTGTTAGTACACTCATGTCTAATGCACATCTATACCTATAATCTACAGTCACTTATCGCTCAAGTTAGACAAATCCGACCAACTTAAATACGGGGGCATATAGTATAAAACACGTTCTTAATGAAGTTGCTGAAACTCTAAGTAATGATGTAAAACTAGGACTATAAAATAAAGTATAAACATAAAACACTTCTCAAAATGAAAAACAAGTAATCCGCAACATGTGCAGAAAATTGGCAGATTAGTTTTGCTAACGGATAGTTTAATTTTGTGTATGCAAATTGTGATTATATCGAGAGCCACAAACAAACTTCACTAATGTATAGAATAAACTGAGAAATTCAGGCTCTGAGAAACCCGAATATCTGTCGAAAGCCAAACCACTGTCTTGGTCCGGACCGATAACCTTCTATATTTGAATGTACAAAAGAACATTAAGGTTTGACGTTTAAAAGCCTCGCTGGCATATTTTAAAGACTATCACGATACATCAACAAGCCACTTTGACACCCGACTAAACTAGGTGATGATTCCATTAGTTCGACTGAGGTTACGCCGAGAAAGTGGGTTAGGTACTTCGCAGTAAGATGTATTGTATTCCAATTTCAACATGCGTACAATGCAGTTTGCCTCTGCTAAAGCAAACTAAATATTACTGTTTTAGAATCTGGAAATTAGTCATCATGGTTTAACAACGGCTGTTTTGCTGAAAGATAGTTCATAAATATACTTTAAAACTATCAGGGTAATCTGATTCCTTTGGGTGTCGATAATCATTAGCCTCGTTATTGCTGTGTATAATTACATTACGCAATGTTAAATTCTTGGTTCACCTAAGTTATTATGCAGTTATGTTGAAGAATAACAGCTTGTGAATTCCACGCCATCAAGTCTCTCAGCTAATGACATAAATGTTAAAAAGCACGGATAAAAGGTTTGATTATAAAATATTACACACAACAAAAAAATAATATTATGAAAAATTTGGACATGGAAGGCAGCACTCAACTTAACAAACCGGATACAAAAATCACAAACTCATCACATAAAACAAACACACGGTTCATTGGACGCACATAACCGAACGAAAACCGCCCAACTTCTAGCAGTCAAAAACTGAATGACCTAAAGTTTCAGAAATGTGACCTTCATGTATTGATGTTAGGCTTATTATTGTTCAGTAATGTTCTTTGTATATTTTCAATTTTGTTTAGAGTCCCAACATAATATGTACTGCAGCTATTTGTCATAATTATATACATTGTACAACAAACGTCAAACAAGAAAATTTATTTATTCATCATAAATTAATATTCAACATAAACTAACTAAAACTAACAACTAACCCCAGTAATGCTGTTTCGAGGTGAAAGCGTATTTGTTAAAGGCTATATATCGCTGGCTTCGAACTAGGAGGCACTATGACGACCTTATTTTTAAAATCTGCATCATAAGGCGCTTCTTATGAGCACATTTTCATTAAAATCGGAACGTGTCATGTTGAAAAAACTGAAGTTGAAAAACTTGTTTTTCTATAATTATATAAGGAGTAATGTTCAGACATTTTTCTCAAGTTTTCTCAAAATATTGCTTTTGTACTTACGAACTTCTCATTCTTGGTAAGTGATATATGGGCAACATGTCTTGACATATTACTTATGGGGAGTACGAAAAGTACGTTCTGTGTCTTCATCATGTAATACTTTTTTGTCAGTTTGTCCTTTTAGCGTAACAGCAAAACCATAAACAGAATTGAACTAAAACGTGATTTAATATTTAAATAAATGTACTATTGTAGAAATTATCATTTGCCACATTATAATTGACATCGTCGGTGTCATATGTCGAGTTTCAGACTAATTTTACCACGATTATTGCTTTAAAAATTCAATGCAAAATACGTAAACAGCTATATAATCGTAATATATAAAGAGATGAGTAGTTTTTATTACCTACTTTTATACGGTCTAGACGTTCCCAAAGGTTTATTTATTACAAAGATAAATGTGGTATTACCAAAATGATAATCTTAATGATATAACATATTGAGGTTATATTCAGTTATATAGATCTATATAAGAAGTTATTTAATTCAACCAATTTGCAATTTTCTACAGTCAACAAGTCTCGGGTCAAATTATAAGTGACGCCGGTGATATGAAATAAAAAAAGTAAAAACAAATGTACTATTACTATCTGTTTTATGTGATATTTTATCACATAAATAACGTGATGTTCTATATGATAACAAAAGATGGAACGATGTTCTCCAACACGTGTCACAACAAATCTGCGAAAACATAACGTCGCCTGCTTAAATTTGTTATTACTGACTCTGAAACCATGGTCATGTCATAAAAAGAATCCGCCGTTCGTTTTCTTTGAGATAAACATTTCTTAAACTCGTCACGAAAGGCTCGCTAAATAACTTTTTAGTTTTCTAAACTCGATTAAGAAATGTTGATCTCCACCGACAACTCATGACGGACCCTGTATGTACGTAGGAAGGAGTATTTGAGTAGTACCGATTTTTTCTGTTGCTACCGTCTCACATACATGTCCGTCAAAATCACCTGTGGTCTCAAACATTCAATAAGCTACAACAAACCAAGATCATGCTTTTTCAAAACAAGTTGGATGCAATATTTTGATTACTACAATGTTAGTTAATTAGTTATTAAAATTCAAGTATTATAGTACCCCATCGTAGTTATGTGTGTAACCATATTTAACCATATTTAACCATGTAACCAAGTAGGATGTACAGTTTTAGAATACTTTTCACGATTGCGACCTCCATTAATTACCTTTATGATATTGGCACGATCTTTAACTGACCGTCACAAGACCTTAATCACATCCATCGCCTAGCAATGAACTCCTTATCCTGTTTTAAGGAGACAATTCAGGACAAATATACAGCTATGAATAGAAGACTGTGAATATCATCAAGTATATAATTCTCTGAGCGACTATCATATCTACAATTAACATTCAGCAGAGGCCGCAGCCATTATAAATAATCAGACAATAAATGAATTTATTACAATAGATTCAACGGGGAGCGATTAGTGTTGATATTGCCACCGCAAAGGACACTTCTGTGGTTACTTATCAGGCAAATGACCTGGGGTGACGAACATTACATAGACAGATAAACACGTCATTAAATCATGTGATTTGATTTAGTACCGATGTCCAAGATAGTGGTGATGACTTCAATGCCCAGGTACTTCTCCCAAAGTCATAAATAGTCGGAGTACGATATAGCTCTTCCTAGTCAGCAAATGAGTCGATTGGTCACATTATGTGATACACATTTACAGGATTCTTGCAGGGTACATAAATGAACGAACTCCAACTGTTTTATAATAACCAGATTTGGATTTGTAACGCTGGACAAGGTTCGCATGATGGCAATATAATTATAAAAACCTCCAGTACAACAATGGGTTATCGTTTGATTTTTTCTTTGCTAACACATCTAAGGAAATAAATGTTTGCTTTGTTTTATTTTAAGTTCAATAATTTAGATGATGAACTTGAAAAGGCCTGCAATTATATATAACTTATTTTAATGCCACTGCAAAAATTAATATGTTCGGGAATATCGGAAGGATGCATTCTAATTGAAACCATTTGAAATAGAGGATCAATCGCGAATCGTCTCTAAAAACGTTTTAATATGAAAGGTTAATGTTCAGCACCTTTAAAGTCCCATTATTGCTCCTACAACTATTTTCCGATCATCCATTAACTACAATGAATAATGGAACCATTAGGCTGTTTTTAACAAAAAGCCAATGCTAGACGACAGACTGTGTACTATACCTGTCGAAATAGTAGGCCAAATATTGTATTTTGTAAAATGTATTGTGAAGAAAATACCAATTTTGCAAGAGTTGCTTCCCTTAGACTTTAAAGCATGCATTTATGGTTTACAAATTGTCATTTTCTCAACAAACCATCTGGAGTTTTTTTTTTCATTTTTTTGCCATTTTATTGTGTTGTCCAAATTTTCGGAATCAACTAAAGTGCTGAAATTGCATTATTCTGCAGAGAGGTTATCCCGTTATAGCATTTTAAAATAGCAGTTTAAGACTTAATGTGACTTCAACTTTTGACGAGCATTTCCTGCAGTCCTATCCTGGTCAGATAAATATTGGGTAGACGACATTATCATATAGTAATACGCTCGTTTAAGCCGATTTAATCATTAACTTGAACATGTATAGGTGAAGCTCAACAAATGACCTAAGCTCGTTTCTTGTCAACTTCAAGCCCCGGAAGCGAAGACGTAGCATCCAACTTGCAAATACTAGATTTATTCATCAATATCTCGTGTCAACCTGTGTCAACCGTACTTGTGCAAATATAATTACTTGGCTAATGAATGTGTGAATGCGCTTTGTGCAATGAACTGGCAAACTTTTTTCAATGCGCATGAATGTAGGAATCTCATATATACTCGTAGTTAAGGTTTCGAGTGGTACCAAGTGAAGAGGTATCTGAATTTTCATTTCACGACAGCTTCTTATTGAGGATGCATACATTGGTTGCCCTGATCGTCCGTATATGTTTATAAAAACTTTGAAGACAATGCTTTCAAACTAAGCAATGTCTCATTTGCAAGGTATCGAGACAAGCTTTGTAGTTATTATATTTGTTATTAACACATGAAGGATTGAGTATTCGCATTTCATATTATAAGGCATAATTCTTTTCCAAGATCGGTTCGGTGGCAACTTGTGTTTAAGTGTTCTTCCTCCTACTGTACTTGTTTCGCAGAAGTTACATTTTTGTGCATTTCAATTTCGGAAAAGTGGAACTGTCACTGCTCCACTTCTCAAATCCTAGAAAAATTGCAATTTGCTTAACTAGAACAAGATACATGTAATACCATAATTATAAATTTGACGTGGAAGGCCGCACAGTCGTTATAATGGCCGAAAGCTAATAAAATTCACTATTTATTTTTCTTAATATCTTAATACATGCATTCCCGTTTGTTATCTGTGTCGATAAATATTCTTATAATTAGCAAGTCTTTGAAGTTAACAATTACGTTACATAACATGGTTTAATTGTTCCTCACGTTTCTAAAACTGGCACAAGAAACATGTGTAAATACATAACATCCATTACAGCGTCAACATGTTTCTGATCTAGGTGATAAAATTACATGATACAAATGTGAGCCGTGAAGATAAATTTAAAGATAATGTGCTCAGAAAGAAATGTGCGTGAGTAAAACTGTCAAGAGCATTTTGTTCAAAACATCAATGAATAAATCAAGCAGTCAATCGTTTTAACAAATACAATGTTTTACTATGTTTGACACGTGATAAAGTGATGTAGAAATTTCTTTCCAAATGCAATAGTTCTAATGTCGGAAGTTTTAGCCGATGGCGGTAATCACACAAATGATTGAATAATCAATTAAACATCAGATGTTCAAATGGACACAGAATATTTGATAACTTTAGTGCCAATAGCATGAATGATGGTCTCTCAGCTGAAATCATGAGGTTGGAGCTTTCACAGTAGAAGGTTGACACATCAACACCGTTTGTCGAAAGGACATGTTTCAGAGTTCATGCTCGGTTTGGAAAAAGGCCTGCATGTTGTAAACTGTACTGATTTACTGCTTTTAAAGGAAGTTTCCTTTGACTGAGTTCTTTTGCGAAAATATTTCCCGGAATTTGACCATATTTTCAAGTAGACTTTTGATATGAGTCAGGTCCATTTCTCCTCCTATAGTCCTGATTTCATTCGCATTCATCAACCAAATCGGAACGATGTTAATGAAGATGTATTCATTCAACTTTTTATGCAATCATGCACGCAACTTTTAAATTAAACGAGAGAGAAAAAGTGGAGAGAGATATACGCTTACAAGTACTCGCAGTTAGCATGCTCATGTTTCAGATGCACCAAACGTTTGATGCAGTATACGACCACAGTTATATATAATACGAAATACCAGTGGTGACTTCTTACTTCCTACTTACTAAACACGCACTGCATATACTTCACACATCAATGAAAGCTAAGTCAAAATGTGAAGTTGTTAGTTTGAGGTTCGAAGTCACCAGTGATCTTACGGATTATAAAAACTAAACTTAGGTTCAATAGAATATAAAAAGTAGCTGTTATGTATATTCCGTTAACGACTAGTTTTGACCCCTATAAACGTTAAATATTTTAAAAGGGAATGTACAATGTCGATTAGAACAGCAATTGATATATCTTAATTAATAAACCTTACCAAATATCATAAAACAAAACAGAATGGTTGATCCAAAGAAAACGCACCTTGCATGTACTGCCAATGCAAAAAAACAGAGTAAATACGTATAGGCGATTCAAGTGAGCAAATTGGACCAGTATAACTGTATATGCAGTAACAGATCAGTGACAATTGCAAATATATAATAAGACCCATTAATCATAATTCGTGTTTAAGTTCAGCTTAGGTAGTTTAAAGAGTCCACGTGAAAACAAATGACGGAACAATGTTCTACAACACGTGATATAACAAATCCGCTAAAACGTACCGTCGCCGGCTTCAATTCGTTATTTTTACTTTGCTTTGTCTCTGTAACTATGGTAATGTGATAAAAAGAATCTCGTCACGAAAACAAATTTTGATGAGACCTTGCAAAAAGAAGTCTGTATAATGAATTTTCTATTTTTGTTGTACATAAACCACCTGACTGGTCAGGATATAGATATAAAGTTAGGTTTCATTATGTTATGATAAAATCTACAAAATCAACAACTTTGTACTTGTCCTTCTAAGGATATTATTTTATTATGTATTAATTTCGTTGAACAGCATCAGACTGTGTATAAAGTACAAAGCTTATGTATTAAAAGATAATAAGCAGTTTAAGTTAATGTATTGTCATTTCTGATGTTCGGGTGGGTACGTAATTGTAATGCTTATGGCGGTTAAGGTAGCCCACCTATGTGATTTGTCAAAAATATTAAGTTTTGTTTAAAATTCAAATTCTAGTTATTTGATGTATTATTGTGTTTAAAAAATTTATTGTTTGCTAAACTCGTCATTAACAAAATTAAATGGCATATTCACTCATATTTTGTTTTGTAGTATTTTATATGGAAAACACATATGAACTCACATCGTATCAGACAGCATACTATGTATATGTATGGTTTGGGAAGCGGTAGGGGAGATTCAAAGGCAATTTAACGCAGTTACAAATATTTGAGTCGCCCCCTTCACTCACTAATATTGGTATAACTTTGAGATCTACCTGCATTTCGGAACGTGCAGAGTTTCACAATGACGTAATTCTAAGGTAATACCAGGACGACTTTTTCATCATTTGATCTGGAAATTTAAATTAACAGGGCATCCATCTATATAAGAACAATTTTGACGAACAATCAATAATCGCACGCAGTGGGTATAGAAGTACTGCTGTGTGTGATTTAACATACGACCGTTTAATAGAGTCACTGCAGCGTATCGTATCATCCAAACTACAACCACCATCGAAGACGCCTCCATCGGCCCAGCCTACAGCTGAATACGTAGTCTCGGCAACGGTTATCAAGGCTGAATCTGCTGGCTTGTCAGACCCACATGCTATTGAGATAGTGGTAAATGAGTGCATAACTACAATTATTGTTTTTCAAAGGCGGCAGAAAGATATCGATTAAACTGTAAAATAACCAGCAAAACATTTGTGTAAGCAGCAGTAAAGATATACGCTTAATAGTACATGTACATACTAATACTAAAAATGTTATTCTACTGCACGTTTGTTCATTTTTCGTATATCAATTTTGTAAAAGAGCAGAAAACTCTTATGTTTAAACGGTAAAGTTCATTAATGGACAATGATTTCTTTTAAAACGAACTTATAAATAGTATTTAAGTACATGTATAATTATGTTTTAGAATCAGTACTATTGTTATTCGCACTGCTTCAGCAATTAGTCATTGTATATTTTAATGATCCATGACCATATCAAAAGTACTCGTTGATCTTTGTAGGAAAGTAGTCATTGACGTTGGAACAAACAATTAAAACGGAAGCGTTCAAATAGAAGCCCTGTTTAAATATACCAATAATAAATGTGACCAGACCAATCCGTGTAAGGGGTCCGTGTCGATGATCCATGATTAGAGGACAACATTTGCAACGAAATATAACCACTTTTGATTTAAATCAAATTATGTCTAATTTGTAGGAAACAGCAACAGGATTAGACAGAAAATAATGCGCAAGCTTCATCCGTACAATACGCGTGTACTATGTTTTTGTATCCCGTTTAGGTCCAAGGAAATATTAGGCGTTTCATTTTTTCGTTCGGTTATGCGTAGTTAGTTATGTGCCGTGTAAACTAAATACGCCATATTTGATCAGAAAATAAAACACGTTCGTGTCTCCCTGTGTAGACTATTTCTCTCCTGTGGGTGTGGCAGTCAACATCGATCTGCGGCGCCCAGGAATAGACACTGCCCTCACAGATACCAATGTACACGTTTGGGGTGGATCATGTGCGTTATTATTGCCCAGAAAATTAACCAGTGGTCAAGACGAGGGTAGACCCCGAACCGTGCGCCCTACCTCTAGCACACCGTTGTTGATGATGAAACACGAGAACATTATTCAATCGAAAATGATAAATTGGACAGAGATAGTAGTGTTGAGCAGAATCATCTGACCAAAGACGTTTAAGACTACACAAAGCGCACAAGAAAGATAACGAACACGAAAGACACAAAAACACAAACAAACACATCATAAGGACAAACATCAATTAAGAAATGAATCTACTAAGTAACAAAAATATCGATAGTCTATCACCACAATTAGTCAAGAATATCATTAATAAGACCCAGCAGACAACACCGAATTACAATGATGACCACCCTTCGCTAAGCTAATTCACAAAGAAGCACCCACCAGAAACAGTGCACAGTGGGCAACGGTCATGACGTCTATGCATCTCCATCAGATAAACCCGTGTAGACGATGCTTTCTTAGTTCGCGATCTATATTCTCCCTGGAGAGATAATGTGTCTTAGATGAATGGTTTCCAGTCTTAGATGAATGGTTTCCAGTCTTAGATGAATGGTTTCCAGTCTCAGATGAATGGTTTCCAGTCTCAGATGAACGGTTTCCAGTCTTAGATGAATGGTTTCCAGTCTCAGATGAATGGTTTCCAGTCTCAGATGAATGGTTTCCAGTCTTAGATGAATGGTTTCCAGTCTTAGATAAATGGTTTCCAGTCAATATTTCCGATGTGATCTCGAAATTACATCTATCAGGATATGAGAAGTATAATGCATTAGTACATGATTACGAAAACTACAAATGTCCTTGATATTACGTTAGGGAGTGTTTCAATCAGGGAATACTTCTATACTAAGTGAGTAGACATTACAATGTTCAACACCGGTACTGCACCGGAAGGACAAATTGCGTTGATGAAAATTAAGCCATATTTTGAATAGTCTATCTACAATGTCGTTCTCAGACGAGACATAACATTGGTTGCGTTATTGACGCATGGAAGCAGTGGTAAGGTTTTTGGCCTTCTGACTATCTATGACCTTATTTAATGAAGTTGTAGACTTCGATTACTCGGCTTTAAATGATTTACCCAATAAATCAATTCAAAACACGTTTGGTCGACCTGTAAGTAATGTAATTCTTTTCAAAGTGACTGGAACCAATTTACATAATATCAAATCGGTTATTTTATGTTACCGGTAAATCAAATCTTTCCTTTTGCATCCAGTTAAACCTTATTCATAAAATGAATAGCTTCAGTAATATAATTAATTAGGTACATCAATAACTGTAGAATTATTTACTCTACGGTCTGGTTTTTACAGTAACCTTGCTTTTTCTATATGTACTAATGATACAAACATACAAAACTTACAGGTAATCTGTCTAAATATCTGAACTGAAATTTCGTTATCAAGAAAATTTCTATGATATTGTTTTATCAAGAATCTGCCTCTAATACAGAAAATGACGCTTGGATAGATTTCAAGGCGGCGACAGTTTTTTTTGGTTAAACTTCATATGGTCTATTCGTAATTAGTCACGTCATTTTGCATTTAATCACAATTTGTTTGTATTGGTGATTACTTAACTTAACAATCCAAGCACTAACATTATAAATATGACTTGCAATAAATTCACGACATAATGCCCAAAACATAACTAAATAAGAAAACTGAGTCCGTGCAAATGTTAACCCGATTTTCCAAGCTGAATGACCAAGTTGTTTTGCCAATGTATATGTACTAGTGTATTGAAAGTGTCTTTATTTATTGGTTTCCATAGATTTCTAAAGCCATTATGAAATAATTAAAACTTTACCTTATTTTTCAATAGCACATGGAACAAGCCAATTATAATATCTCCACGCGCTACTGCTAAACGTACCATAAGCTATTGGTATGCATATTACTTAAGCAAGGGAAGAATTGTTAGATTTTTCCGTTAAAATAATTCAAAAGCATTTAAAATGAAGTATTTCCTATAATAGCGCACATTATGGTGCCGCGCAAGAACTAAGGACTTTGTTAATGTAACATATAGTCCATTTAAATCATCGTTTAGTAATCATGGTCACATTTGTGTTCAGCAATGATCACATTTTTATGAAATATTATGCGTCTTTTACAAGTACCGATCTAGACTAGTCCCCGGTCTGAAATTCTCAAAAGATTTCAAAGCGGACCGCAGTACCAGTCTAGTAACGATCCAACAATCGTCAGAATCGTCTGTGGTGGCGAAGTGTTGTAGGCCGGTTTTTGAGAAATCGTGAATGCAATACATGACATGACGAAATGGTTTTAGTTTAATATTCTGAACAAAGTTATAAGCTGGTTCTTCAAAAACCATTATAGTAATAAACACTATTTCACGAAAATGATGCATTGATAGCAAGAGGCTATGAAAATATCATTATGTGCAAGTTGGGACCATATAGTCCGACGAAATATATGTTTCTCATTGTCTCCAAGTCGGGTAATGGTTGTCTTGAGGCTGTACTAAAGAATGTCATTGTAACTACAATCTGATGGACATATCGATGGCTTAGAATTAGAAAGTAGTAACTACCAAATCGATATTTTGTGAAAACACTGAAAAACTGTCTGACATTTACTCTTTACTTATGGTAAAACAAACTTTTACAACTTCATTTTGGTCAACAAGACAAGTTCAGATTTTTTTTAAATGGGCTCATAAGAAGCGCCTTGTGATGCTTATTCTAAATATGCATGAATTTTAAAGGTCGTAAGTGGCACTTATGACCTTCTAATTCTAAGCCATCGATATGTTTCTCATTGTCTCCAAGTCGGGTAATGGTTGTCTTGATTTTATTTACAACGCACTGTCGTACGGGGAGTCGTCAAATCAGTCAGCCGAAGACATATTTATCATCAGTTTATGCTACACGATGCAACAATATGGTACTTATTGTGGCATTGATATAATAGTCATAATAACAATCTATCAAATAATGAGACTTCTTCTATCCAGGGACCAAATGAAGATATTTGGAGTTTCACGACTAGTCCGTAAACTGAGCACTCCATCCAAAGATGTTATAATACCAAAGCAATATTGACAGAAGTACCGCCTGTGTTCCATGTTCTCCTTCTAAATAGTTATGAATCCTGTTTTCTGGTACAATTCTTACCAAGCGTATGCATGGTTTGTATTGTATATATCTTGTATTCTTGTATACATATAACATAGTACCTTTTTAATGTTGATTGTGGCTTCCTTGGTCGTCCTTTTGCAATGAAAGGTTGACCTTTTACACTGTTCTATGTTGTGCCTTCTGTGTAATACTGTTTCCGTTAAGTGCTACTCTTTACATGTCTGTTATTTATTTTTGTTCATTTCATACACATTATACATTTTACTTGACAGTGGGTTTTTGTACAATCGATCTGCGTATAATAATATTGTACTGAAAGGACTAGCCGATTGCTTGCGATGTCATCACTAAGATGTCATCACTAAGATTATAATTCGTCTTGATTATGAATACATACATATTGCAATAAAGTCCAAGGTTTCAGTCAGGATTTACTTACGACTTTGCCGTAGTAAAACCACTTATTTGAAACAGAAACACGCAATTTATCTACGTTGCAATATATAAAATGATGATATACTAATGTATGTTCAATGTTTGCATAAGTGCTTAAATGGTAAATTTATTTAAGTTGATTTTAAGTGGATCTGGGAATGCTCCTCAATAATTCCGCGAGCAACTGACAACTTCTCCAGATGTGGAGGATATGACGACGACAGCTGATGTCACGGAAAAAAACATAACCTACATCACGGTTTTTAATAAAGTGAAATGGGGAAGTAAGTTATCTATTCTTACAAACTATATGAACGGCAATATATCATTTCACATATACGTGGGAAACCCTTATTGAGTAAATTGAATACTAGTATCGTAAATATGCTGTGTACAACATCTAAGAGGAAATTTTAATGAAATGCATCTTCCAGCAAGCAGTTGTCTTGAAACACAATTATTGGATCGCTTGCACTGACCACATATCACTTAAATGAAGATCAAATGTGTACATAGTGTGTTGGTTACCATCGACACATGTCGTACCAAAGTTTCCGAAATTGTTGGAAGTTATCAATTTCCAACTTTCGCGTTATGGTAAACTAATGCACGTCCACATATTTATCACCTTAATAGTTTAGTACCATTTGAACAGCAGTTTATCAATCTAGACTTGAAACTTAACTTTTATTGCTTTGTGCGACAAAAACATCAACGATCATTATATGATATTGCTTCTTCAAGCACAATGATTGAAGCATTAAACGTTATTACTCTACCATGATGTTTTCCGAGTACCTAACAATAATTTGAAATAGATTCAATTTACATCCACCCCAGAGAATTCTAATTCGCTTGTTCCTGTCCCAGTTAGAATAAAAACCTGAACTTTAATAGCGTTTGAAAATATTACCTTGTTTTTATTACGTTGTTAAATAGTTGCATATTCTAAATATATGCTTCATCGGTATACACGTATTGGCATGACCCATTCTATCGCTACATGTACATAAATTTGGTTGCGTCTTATTCAAAATTTCGTTATCGAAGTAATCTCAAATGTAACGGGTTTTTTTCCAGTTTACAGCAGTGACGAACCATTTTTATTTCTCCTAAAATAGTGTCTAATAACCACAATTGATGAATTTGAATGTTGATCGCTCAATGAAAGACAAGTAAAGAATGTGTACTAATGAAAACATGTTTTGTTAAATATTCGTGAACTATTTATCGTGTGGTCGTTACATTAAAACAAGTTGCTGCATAATATGTAATGTAAGGTTAGAATTTGTATCTTGCGGAGACGCTGGATAAGATTCGTTTTCATGAGGTCACGTACGTATATCAATGAAGTTAATTTCCTCTGCCATTTGTTTTTAAGTCCTTCGCCCACTACACCCCCTCGTTTCATCATTTGTATCTTGCGGTGATGCTGGATGAATTACTTTTTCATTTGTTTATAAGTCCTTCGCCCACTACACCCCCTCCTTTCATCATCATTTGTATCTTGCGGAGATGCTGGATGAAATACTTGTTCATTAGGTCACTATGCTGTTTGGTCACTATTAGATACGTTTTAAGCATACTTATTTTCGCTCTCGTTTTACCCATTATTGTAAACTAGGTCAAGTCCGAAAATGCCTCTTTAACATGTATTAACGTTATGTCACTGTCATTGGTGTTTTTAACAAGGTCAGTGGGTGGTTGTGCCTCAATTAGTCGCTGTTTTGGCATGGGTTTGTGTGGTTGGTTCGCCGTGCTGTGGGGCCTTTGGGAGCTTGGTCGAGTGTTGGCTTCGTTTCATTCGGCCTTGACCGCTATTATATAATATGTGTCATCCTGCATTTTATCGGCGGGGACTTGGGTCTTTGGTTGTTTCTTTGGCTTATGTGTGGGCATTGCTCGTTGAAGTTGCTAGGAATATGTAATATTATTTCCCGTCCCGTTCCTACCTTGCCCATATTTTAACTAGGTCAAGTCCTACCTTGCCCATATTTTAACTAGGTCAAGTCGTAGTTGTGCCGCTTTAGGTTGCATAACGTTAGGTCACTGTCCTTAGTGTTTTAACCTAGGTCACGCCCCGGGGTTGTTGTGCCTCATTTGGTCGCCTTTTTGGCATGGGTTTCTGTGGGTACTGCTTAGGTAAGCTGTGTCGTTCTGATTTCTGTGCTCGGCTGGTTGGGTTGAGTGCTACCTTCCCTGTCGGATTTTCTCATACTTTTTTTGAAAGAAAAGTAGACGAATATTCCTGAGAAAAGGTTGATAATATACATTTATTGGTCCTTGGTGTAGTTATACAAAGTGCAAACTTTGATAGTAAAATATATAATACAATATTCCATATTGGGTTGCTTCGAAAAAGAAGGATTGCTTTAATGAATACCGAGTGACACCAATAGAGCTCAAAATTAGACAACAATACAAATTAAACAAATGAATCGCAACATTTCAACATTGTTATAATTGAGACATTTTACATCACAGATAAACACGTGCTTTCGGACAAAACTTTCCAATGAATGCAAATAAAAAATACATTCGATCCGGATCACGACCTATCCATTGAAACATCAAAATGTTTGTTGCTACATTGTTATCTAACGGTTATCATTCTGTCTAAATATGTCAAACATCATTCGCATTTATCTGATTGGTCATGGTGGAATTGCAGACAAGTTTTATATAGTGACCTTTGCTTGTCAATGGTCTTTAACATGAGTATGCGTGTGTTCCCAACATTATTATGTGTATTATACATAACAATTATGCAATTATATATTAACCAACAAAAACGTGCACGATATTACTTAATATGTATGTGCGTCATCACAACTCAATAGAATAGTCGATAAAATTGTGGAAAACAATCAATACGAAATCTAAAATTCGCTCCGAACCTGAAATAAACAATACTATGATGCGTTGTTTGAAAAGAACCAAGTTGAAGTATGGCATTGTCGAACTAAAAACATAATAAATCTTGTTTCATTTGATGCAGTACGTCCAATGTATGTATAAGCTTGATCAATGAACATTCTACAACAGTTTATAGGATTCGGTACATGTATGTCTAGCTTATTTAAAAATTGGAATATCGATTCTCAATGCATAAAATTATACACTTTTATGGTAAATGAGATTATATATTCTTATACTTATCTGAACCATCCTCAGATTGAACAAAATAATGAGACACAGGAGAAACAAGAGAATTCATATGACAAGAAATAAACAAGTGTTATCATGTCTGATAACATGTTCATTTCTCCCTGTATACATTTGTCAAATATTGTTTTTGGTTATAGAGACTTGTTGGCATTGACTATTTATTTATAATTATCAACGATTGGGACTGAGTATTATACTAGAAGATTTAGTAGTCTGCTGTTATCACGGCATTTACCAACATTGCATCATATTCAGTTGTTGTCATTACAATATTAGCCAGCACTGCAACATATGTTGTTATTACAGCACATACCGCCAAAGTAACAACCGCTGTTAAACACATACACGCAATGTACATTTTTGTTACATGTTCAAATGTTGTTATGTCAATGTTTACACACAATACACTAGAAATAGTCATTTACTCGCAATGTTACATGTTCAGGTAATGTCATTAAGATACTTGCTTACAATGAAATCATCTATTAAGACAACACACGCACGCAATAAACATGTTCTGTCATTGGCATTACACCACTTGCCGTCGTTCAACGTGTGATATTATCATTTCAATCATTACCCGCAGTGTATCTCAGTCATGTTTTTATAGATCCATTATACAACATTTTAGACCCAGGATTGTGGCGTCGTGTGAGAGTTGGTTCGAGTAAAGTAGGCCGAGCAGTGATGGGAGTACTTGAAGTTTCGATTCTTGTTTAAAAACAAATGTTTCAGTTCCTTCCTGAAGTATGCGCCTGTGATGGAATATAGGAAGAAGTTTATACAGTAATTAATGAAGAAGATGGTCCTCGTCACATGCAAGAGCTCACCAAGGTCTCCAATCTGACTGTCATTGAAAGAGGAGTGATCAGCGGCGTTAAATATTTGTTTGTAAATCCAGTACCATTTGCACCAGACTGCAAAGTAAGGCAGATTGAGGGATACAAAACAGATCGATATTGCTAACAGTATAAAAGTAAATTCAAGTCGTATGATTGATTCCTCTGTAATAATCCTTATTCGTCGATGACGTTTGTTCCGGAGTACCAGTTTTCGAATGATCAACAAATTAAGCACAGTGATTAGGACAAATGGAATGAATGTTATTGTGACACCAAAGATACTATCGAGTATGAATGATAAGTATTGATGCTCTCTGTCACTTGTACAAAGGGGATCGCCGTTAATGGCCGTGTGGGATGCACTTAAAATTGGCTTGAACATACATCCCGTACATGCCACCACAATAGCTGATATAATCACCTTTGATGACGATTTTGGATCACAAATATCCTTCCGGCGTAGCGGATAGCATACGCCAATAAATCGTTCAATCGTGAAGAATACTACAATCCACGATGACAAGAAACGAGCGATGTACTGCAAATACAACAACACTTGACACGTCCCATGTTCCTGTAGAAATGTCGCCGTATTATGTCCGGGTAATGACGGCAATCCGTACTTTAGCCATTCCGGAAATACGTAAAAACACAACGCCATTAGATCGGAAGTAGACAGAGCTGCAAGATAGATGCTGGCTGATAGTTTTCGCATATTTTTAGATAAAAACACCACTAAGCACAATATGTTCCCAATAATACCAATGCAGAAGATTATCGGGGTAAAATATGTGAAAAATGATAGCGCTGCGGACGACATGACCGGCATGGTTTCATCATATATCGTGTCCAGAAGATGTAAGTCTCCTGATGAACAGTTAGTGTAGTTTGTAACGGAATCATTGCTGGCATTGAATGCACACATTGCGAAAACAAGTCCACCTTCTTCTGACGTATTCATCTACAAAAATAAGAAATCAAGTTTAATTGAATTCATTCAGATTTTGCACTGTTAAATAATAGGTGAGCAAATGTATAACATCAAATAGTGTTGTCATTTCGCTTCTCTAAATGGCCTTCAAATGCTTGTGATGCGTATTAATTTAGTCCTGAACTTATTTACATTTCAAACGACCTAAAATTGTCGCCGAAAGTCGTAAACGTTCCCGTATTAAAGAAAACGTCATCTCAGCATTGTTCTCGCTGTTATGCCAACCTTTTGATATTGACGAATATTAAATATTATGTATTATAATATAGATAGTCTCTCATAGGAAAGAAATGTTCATGTTTAAAAATAGATGACTCAAATTTATTATTTTCGGGCTAATGCCCTTCATCAGGATATATTTCTATTAAATGGTGTTGGTCAGGAATAGCTTCCATAATGCATGAGCCCGAAAATTAGAAATTTGAGTCAATTGAATATTATGGGCTGCTGATGAAATTATTAAATTAATTTACATTATCGAAACAATCTAACTAACAATTTATGTGTGTTGTTTCAACAATCGTTGAGGTATATAGGACTTATGGAAGCTGTTCCTGACCAACACCAGGCTAAAGTTTAGCTTAAAAATGACATTTGTGCATTTGTGTTCAACTGACAGCACAAAAGGAAAGAGTACCTCGCCGCCTGAGTGTAGATTATGTTTGAAAAATAACTGTTCCAGCAAAGCAGCCGTCATTCTACTGTCAACTAAACCGACCAACTGTCCACTGAGTTATCTGAAAAGTACAATAAGCAGCTTGTATTGAATGATCAATTCGAACAATATGAATATATACTTTAGGGGTAGAACCCATACATGTTTAGATTAAAAAACAGACTTTCATAACAAAAACATTTAAAGCCTACCAATGATCTGTCTCTATATGTTTCCTATAATTTGAGATCACGAAAGTAGTAAATAAGAAATGCAAATGTGTTATCTCAAACTGCCCTTGTTAACCTGTAAGCCATTCCTGGTATATGTTTAGAAATATGTAAACTACGGAAGGAATGTAATACCTTGCAATTTTCAGTCGTAGTTAATTTGAGGTCAAACCATAACTTGTATATTATGCACATGATAGCAATAGTACAACACTGTGTTTTGGCAATATACGGTCGCAAGTCCTTTTTTTTTTTTTTTTTTTTTTTTTTTTTATCGAAATGTACGCACTTGCATTCATATACTAGTTTACAGTTTACAGTACCATCACAAACAGATACTATAGTAAACTATCACCTGCGCAACCTCAGTACATAGAGACCTATATATACAAGCCTAGTTATATGTCTCAATTTTACTTGTTGAATAACCGGCTTCAGCACCAGAAACGATGAATTTCATCTCACCATAATTTCGAATTATTTCTGATTCATGTCGGATTGGCGTAAAACGCAACATAGAGAGATCATTAACAACCACAATACTGCGTTATTGTCTCGATTTCAATGAATAATAAAAAAAACCCAGACTTGCAAATAACTGGAATAAGTGTGCTCTAAAACATGTGAAACACCTTCTAGTCTGTAGTCTGTTGCAAATAATAATATGATATTTGACGTTTATCCAGAATTGTGTAAGTAAATTATTTGTTGTCTTATATATCGACAGTCCTGGTTGTTTAAAATAAATCATGACGTCCTACCAAGTTACAGTGTTTGTGTCAATTAATGAAGGTCTAGTGGTTCGTAATAACAACGTAGAACGAGAGCGATTTATTCCATAGTATTTGTTCATGGTACAGAGTTGAGACATTGACGTGCGTATGTTTGAATTGCATTCTGTTATAATGATTACGTCTGTCAGTAATTGTTAAACATATTTAAATTGTTATAATGATACTCTAGATGAGTCATGACTTAAAAATTTTGTAATGAGTATTACTTTATTACAGTTTTTAAGTGTTGTGTTGTCAAATAAACGTTAAATAAAACTCGTCCTTCTCAAGATTACTGCACGGGGCGCATATATGGTGTACTTTGAAAGCACCATTTCATACGCTCCCAATTCCGAACTTCCCTTTTACCTTAACATATTGCGTGTTAGAATATTTCACGGATTACTAACAATAATGTAGGTTGTGTTCCTTTTTGACATTGAACCCTTTAATATCATATGGAGATCCTGTCAGTTGCTCGCGGAAAGGCAAGCTAGTAATGTTCAAGGAACCTAATACAGTCAACGCACCCACCTATATAAAGATAAAAACAGTCCGAAATATCGTAAAATCACGCGTATATATACCTTAATGAATACAAAAAGTATTTTGTCCCTAAGAATACAATGCATACACATTTAGGTCGTTGTATACAACAACGCAATGCCTTTTTAAATGAGCACGATATATTGACTAACCCTCGTACATGAAGTTAGCCATATCTTCTCCAGACGTAGCAATAATCATTGCAATTATCATATTTAAGATATCCTGCATAAAAAGGCAAGTTTACGTAAATTCATATATTCGTGTCAAAGACGATATAAACGGATATCATATCGCCTCTATCCACCAGACATTTGTCATGTTAATGTTCCACAAATTTGAATATGTTGTATGTATGTGTCAACGGTGACTGAATACTTTAGTTTTTCGAAAGTGTAAAACATAGCATCATAATTACGTATATTGCACAAGATCAGGTTCGAAACACTTTGGAATGTTGCAAAACGTGTGCAAACCTATTGTCGTTTTTACGTTATTTATTGATGAGCATTCACTGTTCCACTTAAAACCTACTTGATGTTACTTTACGGTTTACATACTTGAGTAAAGATTGAAAATACATCAACATAATAACGTATTGCAGCGAAGATATACTGCATGCATCTGTTTTGCATAAATGGTTTTACTATTGCGAAGTCGGAAGTCAATCCTGTCTGAAGTCTGGTGCATTTATCGCGGTATACAGAAATATAGTATGTGTGTACTCAAAAACTAGACAATGTACAATTTAAGTGACGACATCGCTAGCTATCGACTAGTCCTACTATTGGAATATTATGATATGATAACTGATCTTATGAAAACTAGGATCCCACTACCCACTTAAGGGTAAACATTTCATAAAAGGTAATCACAAATCAGACACTAAAGGAAGCACTCACCAGAAACGACGAGTACGGAAGAAATATAACGGAACAGTACAAAGACTACACATCACAAAAGACAATACACACCGCAACAGTTAACAGATTTAGTAGAACAAAAAGCGAATCAGAACTGAATGCAGTAAACCAACCAATACGTCCTGCTACCATTAATCATTAAATAAGGATAGCGCTAAGACAAAATATGTTTCTCAAGAAGTTGTCTGTCAAAAGCCGTGAAAACTCCATATGGCTTTATTTTTCCCAGGAAAGTAGTAGTCACGTGATTTTATGCATTGTTATAATGACTATTATATCAATGCCACAATAAATACCATATTGTTACATCGTGTAGCATAAACTGCGTATAAACCTGCCACACACTGACTGATTTGACGACTCCCCATACGATAGTGCGTTGCAAAAACAATCAACTCAGATAAATGCTCGTATATACTGTAGTTACAATGACATTTGTGCAATCCTCAGACAACCATTACCCGACTTCGAGAGAAAGAAATACTCATGTCAGATTGTGGACCGATCCTGAACAAAACTGTATTTACTCTCCCACTATCCTACCAATTCGATACCTCATGTTTAGTAACTAGTGTTTATTACTTATAATAATGGTCCGAGCCATCCTAAAATCGTCTTTCTGAGCATGTTATTATAATCATTTCGTCTTGCCATGTTGGTTATATTTATTTCACAAGAACCAGACAAGTACGTAAATGTCTCCCTACAACACTTCGACGAACGCCATTATAAATGTACTGAATTGATAAGAACTGGTCAATTTCACACATATATGGATATAAATTAGTTAATTTGTCTATTCCGACCTCAAATGTGCTTATTGTTACCAAACGATACTTCTAATTAACATTTCTTCAAGCTCGTTGGTGGCTCACTTATATTGCAATTTTGTAGGAAATATTCTCATAAATAAGTAAAAACTATGTACTCTTGAATTATTAAAACTAAATAAGCTATCATTGAATTCCAGTCTTAGTAATATGCATATTTTGTTTGTTTTCGCATTTGACAGTAGCGCATAGAAACAGTATACTTACAAAAAACAATGTAGCTTGTATCATGAGATATTAAAAAGCAGGAACAATTTCAATTATTTACTATGACTTTTAGAAATCTACCAATCACCAAGAAAATAAGAAAACTACATTACAAAAAATGACATTGCAGGTTATGCACACGCACAAAACTACCGATATTAACAACATCCATCTACGATCATGTCAAACTGACGTTATTCAAATACATTACATTAATACAAACACCAAATAATGATTAACGGATGAATTATTCCAACGTCGACAAAATCTAAATGATTAAATGCAAAATGACGTGACTATCGACACACATGAGTTGACTCGTATACAAAGTGTCAACATAGGACGAAATTTGAATCACCTCGAAAATTATCCAAACGGTTCACTTGGTTAATTTATAGTTGTTTATTTTGTATTTGGATGCAGTTTCGTTCTTGATATCTAACACCTAACTCATAATAAGACTTTTGTGTTTTTTGTTGAAAAACAGTTGTTATGTGTATTCTTAATCTTATATCTCGAATAATAAGAAAAGTATAGATTTAGATCATTGGTATGCTGCCAAAGTTGTACCTGTAGTCAAAAGAGTGTCGTGTGTCTACTAGTTACTTGTAATTTTTCTTTGAATGCGTTACATAGTATTGGGTACAATCGAGCAAGTTGCGGTCTCGATATTAGTAACACCACACACATGTAGACGCTATCAAGCAAGCATGTTCGTGAAAATAGGTAAATAACAAACAAATGGCAATTATGCTACTGGCACAATATGCAGTTACAATCCTGATTTAATCAATCCTATAACACATTTTTGTTTGTTCTTTTACACTTGCATTGACATTGAGATCGCTCAATAGTACCAAACCATATGCACTAAAATACATATCAGATTTATAATCAACTATATTCTACATTAACTATAACATATTTCCAACAGCATAATGGTATATTCTTGTTAAAATGATACAACAATGCAAAACACGAACATAAATTTTCAGAAAATATCCCACAAATGTTGCGTGATAGAAGACTTTAAAATGCATTATTCTGCCACTCAGAGAAACCTTCAGGACTTTCTTAAACATTATTGTGTTGCATATTCTAAGGCTAATCGACAAATGTGGTTGACTATGAATTCAATTCCTATGTCTGTCAGGAACCCACGTCATGATGTTTCCCATACGGTAAGTCTGCCGTATAGTGACATAACGGTTAGATGTCGATTATATTAGAGAAGTTTATAATTATTTTAGTTTAGATAATAACTGAATACCTTTGGGATTAATAATGATAGCTTGTTTGGGTTTTTGTATTTATTGTTTTTACGACATAAATATATATGGTTTGAAGGCGTTTTAAATGTCATACATAACAGCGTCGATAATATCATGAATTGTGTTATTTAACGCCTTATGAATTGACATGACACTATTTTATTGCATAGATCAGTACTTGCGTTTGTGTCCATCACTGCCCCATTAGTCGATGGCATGGACGGTGTCAACATACCAGTACTACGTCAACCAACAGTTGATATACCTCGAAACGAAATATCAGCCAAAACCAGTTTCTCAGTCTTTTAACTAGTGAATTGAACCTCAATTTTTCGAATGAAAGTCCTGTATTGAACCAATTGCGTTCGCAGGATTGGTAACAATGGTGTAATGACTACATAGTGTTATAACTCAACTTCATATCTAAGTATGTCAATTGTAAACATACCTTTGATTTCGCGTCTTCGATCCAAATAAACAATAGGTGGTCCTAGAAGTTATTATATTTAATTATATTTCTTTTGTTTGTTATAGAACTTCTGATTTTAGTATTTGGCACCACTTGCTGTTGCTGAACCGTTTTAAGATACACGATTAGTTAATTGAATATGACGTCATTAATGCAAACTGAATGGAAGGTAACACATTATTGACATCATTGTTTATCGATAAAAATCGTGTTCGTATAGTAATAAAATGCTATATAGATAAAATTAATATTTGTTTATTTCATTACGATGGTTATTGATAATAACAGCGTATAAACTGTATATAAACAAACATTCCAATAAAACCTGCAGTAATAGTATTCGTTTTTATCACTCAAACTTGTCTAGAGTGTTTTGTTATAAACACAATGTATTATATTTCGCCTATTATTTCATGACGTGTGTTGTAATAGCGTATTGGTGTGTTATTTATTTAGTTATTATGAAATAATTAAGCATGTAGTCAATATAAAAACTACATACGTAGGCAACGAAAACGTAATTCGCAGATGTTATTTGTTCTGACAGTCGGACCTACGAATAAACGAACGTTAGTAACTTACTCAATAAATAAATATGAAAAGCGAATTCCACTTACCATAAACTTCAAGGTCATTTTGCATAAGAAAGGAGCTATAAATAAACATTACTTGCAGTATTAAGATTTTTGTTAAAAGTGTAATGATTATGATTTCATTTTTTGACATTCTTTGTAACGAATCACAATCATACACCGCACACATTTCACAAATGTAAAATATAGTAAAATGGTAATTACAGTAAAACACGTCTCAATATACACATGCAGATTAAATTGTTTTAATACATAAACGAATATTGAAGGCATTTGGAATATTAAATTTCTGTTCATTAAATCATTAAATCTTAACATACATTATTTCTAGTTGCATTTGGCATATCAAGCCAATCTAATTAAATTGAACAAATCGTTCATATGCTCAACCATGGACTAATTCATAGGAAAATCAAAGAATTGTGTTTTAAAACGATCCAGAATCTTTAGTATTGCCAAACCACATTGGAATGTAGAACACACCAATAAACTATGCACCGTCTGCCTTTATCGAACGTTTTTATCATGTTTGTAATTTTCGCTGAATAATTGCTATGTTTGCATCAAGTTTAACGCTGTTTTCAACACACCTATCTGCCAGTATAGCTAACCAGCACATGCATGTGTGTATTAACTAATCGCATTTAGTTTACATAGGCAGCTGACAATGGTTTCACACATAGGGCGAAAATGACCGTAGATGGATGACTGACGTTTAAGATTGGCTGAATCCGCTAAATCCGAATGACTGTATATCGCTTAACAAACTGCGTTACTAAGCTGACATATACGAGTACAGAAACTATTCCAAACCAAATTGCTATTACTGAACTAACGTATAAAGGACCAAGCCTTGCATTTCTATCAGGTGTATGTTGGCATTTTTTTGCATTTCTATTTTCAAAAGCTTATACAATTAGTCTAACAAATGGTCTATGATTGGTATAAGACATTTTTGTCGTCAATATATTCAATTTATCTTTTTATCGTTTCTTAATAACTACCAGTTAAGTGCAAAGTAAGTATTTTTGTGTTTCAAGCTCATTTTTTTCAAGTGTCAAAGAGACACACTTTCACTTTCCAGCATTCCAAAGAGTTTAAGACGTAATGTCAGACTAATTAAAGTGTATATAGCTATATTCTAACAGTCATTTAATGTCAAAATAATTACTTGCATCGTTTTTAGTATGATACTAAACTACCTTAATGGCAAATTAAAACTTTAGATGGGTTCTGTGAACTGTGATTCAATCATCGAAAAATAGACGATTCTTATAATTTCATATGGTGTTCTAGAACACTTTCGTATGAAAATGGATAGTTCGCATGTCAAATAAATCACACAAAGAGTTTCTGTTAAAACTGAAGCGAAACATGATCTAATGGATATGAAAGCATTATTGTTTTTCAGTTTTGGAATCTTTTTAAAAACAATATCGTCCGATATAGCTCTATACACTTTAAAAATGACATAGTTTCTAATAATACATGTAACAATTCACAACTTACAAGGCAACAAAGCTGTCATACCTTGTTCATGGACCGACTTACCAAATGTTATACACAGAATCAATGCAAATACATTTAAAAAAATGTCAAGTACAATGTGATTTAATGGTGTAATGTTTTAATGTGATGATACCAAAACAACCGTTATTTCAACGAATTTACTATTTATCATAACAATCGGAAGTGTCTCCGATACACGGAGGAGAATGGACGTTGTTACAAATCACCGGGCAGGCAAAACATACTGGGCGCAGGTGATATGTTATGCATGTTTAGTTATAAATTCGCTTCCTTGTGTATGAATGTGCAATTATGCTCATTATCGTTATATTTGTGTTTTACAGAAGTATTTATGAGCATTGTGAGCGATTCCCATGTTTTGAGATGTATTGATACAATTAACAAGACTATAAAAACATAATACACTACAATAAATTCATACGTCAACAAGGAACTAATCATTGGAATCTACAGGATATGCATCAAATGAACGACTTGCCACTTGCTTGTGCACTACTGTAATTAAACATTGTGTTTTAGTCTTGAAAACAACATGCAAAGCATGAACAAATCCCTAAGTATCAGTAACGATTTTGAAGGTTTAAGAAGATTTAACAACTACCTTACTTCACAGGAAATCACAATTATAAACTTATTGACACAAAGACTGTAACAAAGTAGTTAGCCATGGTTTATTTCTAATCAACGATGGCTATCAATTCTCGAGGCAACTCATAGCAGTTAAAGACCCAATTTCGGAGATACTTCAACTATGCAAGTATAACATATTCAAAACAGTCTAGAAGGCGTTTCATTCATATTTGGTGGATACTAGTTCCAAATATTTGCAAGTCTGCGTTTCTGGAATATTCATTGAAATCGAGACAATGAGGCAGATTTATTGTTGTAACAAATCTAATGATCTCTCTATGTTGGCTTTTAAAGTCATTCTAACATAATATCAGAAATAAACCGAAATTATGTTGTTATAAAATTAATCGTTGCTGCATTGTTAAGATTGTGGTGAAGCCGAATATTCAATGAATAAAATTGGGGCATTACTCTATAAACGCAGTACAGGTTGTTCAGGTTTTGTTATTGTTTCTAATAGTGATGAGTTTTTCAAACGTTTGTAGGAGAGCAGTTTAATACTGGAGATCCTTTCAGGAACATTCATTAGGCCAACTGCATGTTGAATATTACTGAAAGATCGTTCATAAAACGGTGTACATTCTGATGGCAAACAACTACCTCATCCTTGTTGATGAATAGAGACTGAATTAGTACAGATAATGCTAATGTTGCAATGCAGTACCTCAACGTTTTGAGACGACAAAGGAACATCGTGTTAACGACAAAAAAAGCATGATTAAGAGACGAATTTGCTTGAACAGTGTGAAAATAAATCTTCAACAATTGACTCTTCTTCCAAATATCACATAATCAGTAACCTTGGCGATTAATACATTTTGACTCGACATAACTATATTTTGATTCGATTTTGATTTAATCATTTGAAATAACGCAGATTGCTTGTTGAATGGCATGTCCCTTGGCATTCAAATCAGAAAGGTACCAAATAATTTTTACTAAAATCCATGTGAGATGCATAATCAATTAAAAATTGTAATTTCGTTCACAGCGAAAGTATTTTAGACAACATTATGGTATCAACTTGTTAAAAGACTGATAATTCACAATCAGACAATTTCTTATTATGTTTCCACAATAGCTGTGATGGGAAAGAAGTCTTTAAATATTTTATCATGCCCTTCGGGAAAGTTTTCTGGACCTATAATTATACCATTTAACACATAAACACACCTCTGTGAGGAACCTCTGTCATACTGTTTATCACTTGGTATGTCTCTCGTAGTGACAAAGTGTTAAATAATGTTTAAATTCAGAAACATGACTTAATTCGTTTGGGATAACGATCTGACGATTTGTGGGGTTTTTAATTTATCATTTTTACGTCATACAGGTGTCTATGGTTTGGTGCGTTGTAGGCGTTTTAAGGCATATAACAAATGATATTGATGGAATTTGTGTAAGTCCTTTAAACGCCTATGAGTTGACATGGCCAGGTTTGTTAGAAGTCGGTGCTGAAACGATTGTCTGCCACTGCTCCATTAATAAAAGTCATGGTAGTGTGCAACATATAAGTAACCTGTCAGATACAAATGCAGCCTTAACAATGAGATGAAGCTAAATCGGATTCACATGCTGTGTAATCCAGGAATCAACCATGAACCAATTGTGTTAACAGTGTGGGCTACTATCATGGACCAATTGGTATGTTTTTGTATCAACGTTTTGCGTATAATCATACTATATATCACTGGCTTTGAATGAGAAGGTCGTAAATACAAAATCAATATTTTGTGAAAACAAGAAAAACTGTCTGACAATCACTCTTTACTTATAGTTCAACATACATCATCAACTTCAGTTTGGTCATCATGATAAGTTCCGATTTCATGAGAATAGGCTCATAAGAAGAGCCTTATTATGTAGATTTGAATTATGCGTTAGTTGTATAAGGTCGTAAGTGGCAATTACGGCCTTCTCATTCTAAGCCACATTCTCATGAATCAGTGTATAGTCAAGTCCCTAGACTATACTCTGATACAAGACCCCTTATATCGTTCGAAAATCTAAAAATAGCTCTATTTCGTCACTAGTGTATTCCCGCTATTGTCCAATCAGAACGCGCGTTACGACAGCCGCGGGAATATTTCTATAAACAAACACAATTGTGAACATGGATTATGTAATTAGCGAACGGTGATTGAAATTAAATGCTGAGTTGTTTGTTGAAACATATTGAATCGAATTCGGCGTATAAAAAGTATGAAGAATAACAGAATAACCTGATATCGGTTCTCAACTGGAAATGTAGATCTACCGGTGATTCGAAAAATATTTATCGGAAATAAAATTTAAAAAAAACGGCGAGTCGAGTGGAGTGCTGACGTTAAAGGTTAATTTTTGTATGACGAACTACCGTTAGTTTCAATTCAAATAACAAGTTATTTTGTGCAATGATAGTAAAATCTTCTTTTGATCATCAATGCAAAAATATCACAATATTTTTTTTCATACGTCGATTTTATGGTCGGAAATAAAATTCATACTCTGTCGGTTTATATTCTGTATGTAACGTCGATTTTGATTGGACAATTGATGAGGGATCTTTGGGAAACACCGTGACGGAATTTATTCAATTGCCTTATAAGGAAATGAACGAAATGGATTTGATTGGTTGAGACGTTCGTTCACCACGCTGAGATTGGTTAGTTTTATACCAGAGTGTATTACGGAGGAAAAACAGGCTGGTTAAGCGAAAATGTCTAAGCCAGCGATAAAGACATAATGCTACCTTAAAATTGCCTAATCATTACTAAGTAACGTGTTTGTTTGTCGGTACACCTTTGTTTCGCATAATAGATCCAAATAAGTCGTTATAATATTTTGATTAAAATTCGTTATAAACGTTTGTGTTTTAGTATCTGGCATCACTTGTATTTTGTTTTTTAAACGCTTTGTCATATGCCATTAGTTAATTGCATATGACGTCATCAATGCAAAACATTTGAAGGTAAACACTACTGACGTTATTGCTTATTAATATAAATCGTGTTCGTAGACTAATAAAACGTTGCATTCATAGAAATAAATCAATTTCGCATATTTCATTCCAATATTTATGAATTATGATAACATAAACAGTATATTAATAATTTATGTACCTACAAATTCCAATATACCTGTCGTAAGTTGGTACGTAGTCGTTGTGTATCTTGCATGTCTTGACTATAGTGTAATAAACATTTTGAAATATACTTAGTCTAGGATTTAATGCGTTTTATTGGGTATCGGTGACTGTTTTCCATTTAGATAAAAACACGTACGTTTAGACGAATTAACATTATTATGTAATCAAACCTAAATAGCTGACTATCTTATTTTCTGACGAAAGACCGATACATATTATTTTGGCTGATACAGGAGTTCATAAATGGACATATCGCTGGCTTAGACAGAGATGGTCGTTAATACAAAACCAATATTGCGAGAAAATAAAACAAAAACAGTCCGAAAATTGCTCAATCCTTATGATAAAACAAGCTGTTTCAACTTCAATTTAGTCAACATTACAAGTTCCGATTTTCATAGATAAGGCCCATAGGAAGCGACTTGTGATGCTGATTTTCAAAAGTATAAACTACATGAGACCCATTTTCAATTGACGTCATAACATCAATCTACTTAAATGTAACATCTCGTTCACATGATTAACCACGAACTAATTCCCAGGTAAATCGAAGAATGTTTGTTTTAACGTGATCTAGAATCTTTAGTATTGCCAAACCACATTGGACACAACAATAAACTATGCACTGTCTGCCTTTATCCGAGGTTTTTATCATGTACGTTAGTTTCTCTGAATAATTTGCTTCAACTTCAACACTGTTCTCAACACGTCTGTCTTAAATGGCGGCCAAATGTTTTACCAACACGTGTATCAACCATTATAAGGCGGCTGGTCTACGAGTAAGTAACATTTTAAATGTGTCAACTTTGACCATACATCACTCGACTACCTCAGTCCAAAATTCGAAACCCTTCCATTCGGATGACGTTTTCACTCAAAATATGATCAGACTTACAAACCAAGCATGAACACTATATAACTGTCAAATTGCGATTCAACACACCATTGATTATTTAACTAACGTTAATATTGTAAAGGCATACATTTAAATCACGTACTACATTGTTTAAGTTCGTATCATTTCTAAGTTCACAATATTATCAGTTTAATAATTGGTAAATACTCTACAATGCCTACATCGCGTTTGTTGAGAAACTTCTCGTTGACTTCTTAGATCGACGCTTAAAAGAGTTAAGATTGTCAATAATTCCAAACATAAACTCTGGTACCACAAAAAGCGCGAAATCCAGCAGTCCAGATCGGAGCATTTTTCTGTTGTCATCGAAAGTATATGTCTCCAAGAAACAGAACACCCATGAAACTATACTTATCAGCGAGATGGTACACGTTATCAACAGACGAAACGATGAATTGCAATTTCTTCTTTTCTTTTTGCTTCATTGCCAAACCTTAATTCTACTGCATTGAATAACGAAATTTACACATCTTCTATAAGGGGGCTAAGAAACTGTCTTTAGTTTTTGTAAACATTTGTTAGGTATTGCTAGTGCAAAAAAGATTTAGGCTTTGCTTCACACGCTTTTTCAATTCAAAGTGTTCTAAAAACGGACGATCGAAAGTAATGTCATTGAAGTGAACATTTGACAGTATAATGATTAATATGCTCCTACAAAATGCTGACTGCAATTTTCAGGATTCACCTCCCCATGAAAACAAATTAAATATCCTTGATACGCAGTCGCCAACGAACACTGTCACAATCCACCATACATGGAAAATATATCATACGCAGGTGATGCATTATAATGCAATTATTGTTACTTTTTGAAGAGATGTGCAGTGTTACTCATTAACGTTTCTGAATCTATGTACCATATTAAATCCATAATATATAATATTGTGTTTAATAGTATGACGATTAACTCATTCGTTTCAATCTGCAATTCACATGTTCTTAGATGTATTGATATAATTAATAATAATAGAATATAAAAACATTACCACCTACCATGAATTATAACTCCTACAAGGAACTAATCATTGGAACCTAGGCTTTAAATTAACGACGTATGCACTTCCGTAATAAAGCAGCAGGATGAAGCGTAGAAAGCTAATATTTGAAGCATCAAACTACAGCGTATGAGTATTTATTAGTACCGGGCCAGTTATAAAATATCACCCACAAAGTTGATAAAAGTCATTAAAATCTCCAAGAAAAACCGGGATGCCCTAATCCAGGAACCAAGCCACGCTGGCTACCGGACATCTTGACGCTACACCAAATGCACAAGCATGGTCAGCTTCTAGCAGACAGAACGTCAAACTATTTTGTCCAATAAATTACCATTAACATTTGTTCTAATAAGACTTCGTATCAGTAAAAGTAAGAAGAGTTAAGTTGGTTTTATAGCTTCTTAACTTCATCTTCATAAAATATGTTAAAACATACGTATGAATGTACACATAAACATGTAATATTCGGAACATTTTAAAAACGCAATGGAATGAGTCTTTGACAATACATTTTTGCAATAAATGTATGCTGAAATCAGACAGGGAAGGTAGCACTCAACCTAACCAACCGAGCACAGAAATCACTAACACCAAAAGCACTGAGCAATGCCCACACATTATCCAAAGTAAACAGTCGAATATCCAAGTCCCCGCCGACATAACGGATGATGACCCAATTTCTGAGTTTCTTCATTATTCATAGAAATCAAGACGATACAGCATTATTATGGTTGATGCAAATTTGATGATCTCTCTTCGCTGGATTTAACGACAGTCCGACAGAAATAAATTGAAGTTATACTGTGATAAAATTCATCGTTGTTACAATGTAAATATGTTGCCGAAGCCGATTATTCAAGTAGCAAAATGTGAACATTCTCTCCTGTTGGGCGAATATGTCGAACATTCTCAATATGTTCAGGTTTGATTCTGTATTTGGTCATACTGTTCATTTGTTAACACAAGTTGAACATTCCAACTTCATAGGATTACATGGATTAGTATCGTTCCAAAATTTTGTTGTAAAATTACGTAAATTACACAAACACTTGTTGAGTAGACACTATAAGGGTACATAAAACATGTATAGACACTCAGGGACCATTTTCTAAAAAAGGCAAGGCAAATAAATGATATTGGACGAACTTGTGAAACAATGTAGCATACAATCATATATATTTGCGATTGGTAATTCTACATACTTGAATTTGATTCGATCTTAATCCATAGATTAAAATAACCCACTTTTGCTTTTAAATTCCTTGGCATTCAACTATCTATACGTGTAGTACCAAAACGTTTGCTCTTTATTCCATCTCAGATGTGAAGTCAATCATAAGCTGTGTTTTTGATCACAGGTTAAAATACTTTAGACAGCATACTGATGTAATCTAGTTTAAGTAATACAATAATGTAAATAACAAACAGAGATTTTCAGATTATATTTCAGATTATAGCCAGTGGCATGAAAGAAGTCTTAAGAACACATTATCCTGCCATTTAGGCAAATTTTGGGACTTATAAAAACATTTCATTGTTATGGGAAATACATTCCTATGTCAGAGCGAAACCAACTTCATTACGTTAGTCACACAATTAGTATCCTGTAGTGGCATAGTGTTAACTTGTATGTTTGCGTTACGCAAACTAGCTCCAACTTGTGACGCGCCTATAAGTTTACCTGGCTAGGTTTCGTAGCACCAGTCGGTGTAATTGCAATTGTCTGCAAGTTCTAACAGAATGAACGTTAAAACTAGTTTGGCACCACAACTCATTGAGTTCGGTTTGGACACTCACCAGTAATATGTAACATATTTTTAGTCTTTCAATCCATACAATCCTGTACAAGCAACATATGCATACATGCTCAAGTAATCACTATCATAAAATTTATTTTAATCATACGAAAATTTATCACCCGACAGTACCTTTAACAAGGTACATGTATGGAAAGACTTAATATAAACTATAAGCGTTGTTTTAACGAACCACAATTTCCTCACTAATTGACACAAGCACTGTAACTTGGTAGGACGCCATGCTTTGCATTAATCAACAAAAACTGTCAATAAACAAGACAACATATATCATTCACTTACTCCAATCTGGAAATAAAGTGAAAAGTTATATTATTTGCAACAGTCTAGAAGGTGCTGATCCAAGTTATTTTTTGTCTGAGGTTCTTGATTATTCATTGGAATAGAGACAACGATGTATTATTATGGTTATTACAAATGTGATGATCTCTCAATGTTGTATTTAATGTCCATCCGCCATAAAATCAGAAATAAACCGAAATTAAGTTGTTATAAACTTCATAGATGTTGTTGGGCATATTTTGTTGCATCTGAGTATTGTCCGATGTACAATTGGAACATTTGAAGCATATTCTTTTAATGTAATGGACATTTTCGACGCTTGAAAAAGAACATACTCATACAGGCTATTTTGAGCCGGGACTAAATCAGTCCAGGTCATATTTGTAAGACAATGTCTCAACATGAAGACACGAAGGGAGCCTTGTGTTAACGACAAGACAAATACACGATATTTAGCCAACTTGTTGTTAAACTATAAGTGAGAAAGCGAAACTTCAACAAAATATTTTTTTTACTTAAATACCACACACTCAGACAATTTGACAATTGATAACTCGACATAATTATATTTTGATAAGATCTTGATTAAATCAATTTAAACAACTTAGTTCTACTTGATGAATGACAGGTTACTTGGCATTCAAATAATTATATTGTGCCAAATTATGTGCTCTGAAATCGATGTCAGAAGCAGAATGTTTCTTCACAGCGTAAAATAATTAAGAAAACATAATGGGATCAATTTGAAATAATTATAATGTTAATCACAAATACTTATGTTTTATTATAGTTCATAATGGGTATGGTGTGGAAGAAGACCTAAAATACATTATCCTGCCAGTTGATACAATTTTCTGGAATTATATAATATTAAAATGTTAGACGGAACATACTTATTTGTCTGCGAGGAACCCACGACATACTGTTTCTCAATTGGTGAGTCTCTCGTAGTGACATAGAATTATTTAGACAAATCAAATAAAGCCATCCAGTTGAAAAACTGATGAACGGTGATTTTGTGTTAATTGTTTTTACGTTACAAGGTTGTTTATGGTTGGGTGCGCTTTGGGCGTTTAAATGACATACAAAAATAATGAGCTTAATAGTTGTATATATCATATAAACGCCTTATGAATTAACTCGACCATTTTTCATAGACTCGATTAGTACCAGTGTACTTGTCAGTTATTGCATAATAAGTTTATCGGTCGAATCTTTACTTTGTAGCATGACAGTTTCAAACGTGTCTTTGATTTTACTTCTTTGATCCAAATGAACAATATACATTCTAAGAAGTTATTACATTAAAATTCCAATTCTTTTGTTCAATATATACTTCCAAGTTTTAGTATCTGTCATTCCTTGTAGTTGTAGATCTGTTTTACGATATACAATTGATTAATTACATATGACGTCATCAATGCAAATCATTTGAAGGTAAAATACTACTATTTTTGTTTATTAATATTAATCGTGTTCTTAGACCAATAAAACGTTGCATTTATAACAATAAATCAATTTCGTATATTTCATTCCGATATTTATGAATAATGATAATAATATATTAAAAACAATATATTAACAACTTATGTACCTATAAATTCCAATATACCTGTCGTAATTTTGTAGGTATTCGTTGTGTATCATGCAAGTCTTGAATATAGTGCAATAAACATTAAGGAATATAATAAGTCTAGTATTTAATAGCCTGTGTTTTATTGGATTTCGGTACGTGGTATCAATTTGGTTGAGAATAATTTACAATGTTATATAGTCAAACCTAAATTAGCAGACAATCTTAATTTCTGACAAAAAACTGATAAATATTGTTTATGGTTGATACACGAGTTCATATATGAAAATACGTCGGTTCGTAATTGAATTCACATTTTGGTTTATGTCGCTTGTAATAGTTGTTCGTCATACGCGCAAGGTCATAGCTAACAACTAACAATACCAGTTTTTGTGACAGTGATTTAAAATCACTAGTAACATGCATTTATTCCTTGTGTTACTAGCAAATAACAAAGAAGAACATAATTAACTTGTCAAGTATTTAAAACGTCGCAAAAGTGTCCGTGTAGTAGGTCGAGCGGTCTATCGACAGTTTTGCAATGTAAGGTTTTAGCACAAAATATGTGAACTTGCTTATGACAAGTTTTTATATACATTAATATTGGCAGCTATTTAAAACATTTTAATGCATTTTTTTATATGTCACTGGCTTAGAATGTCAATGTCGTAAGTAACAATGACATAATAAGGCTGATAGATTTTTAAAAGCAACATCACAAGGCGCTTCTTGTTGGTCTGTTTCATCAAAATCGGAAAATGTCTTGTTGACCAAACTGAAGTTGGAACGGCTTGTATAACCATAAGTAAAGAGCAACTTTCGGACAGGTTTTACCTGTTTCCTCAAAATATAGATTTTGTACTTACGACATTGTCAATCTAAGCCAGCGATGTATCATTCAAAGTATAAACTACATATTAAGTCATATTTGCAACAAACTGTATCAAATCAATCTACTAGAATGTAACAAATGTCCTTGATCAACGACGAGCTAATCAAAAGGTAAACGGAGAATGATGTTTTAAAATGATCCAGAATCTTTAGTATTGCCAAACCACATCGGAAAGTGAGAAAAACAACAATAAACCGTCTAGCTTTATCAGATGTTTTTATCATGTACGTAATGGCTATGCTTGCAACGCTGTTTTCAACAAGTCTGTCTTATACGACGAACAGCTGATCTTACCAACGCGTGTACATTTGTATTAGTATTATTTACTTAAGCTGGCTGATATTCTCACTGAAAATCACGACTAGCTCAGTCCAAGATTTGAAACTTTACCATTCAGATGACCTTCTCCACTTAGCAAAATACACAGGATGGCATACCAAGCATGACCACTATATAGTTAAGTTTTAAATGCAATAATTCAAAATCAAATTGTTTTACTGAACTTACTGATCAACGGTTGCATAATAATTATCATAAATTCGTCGCAAAATACAAATTTTTTCACCTCGATATATTATTAGACTAAGTTTAATTAAAGGTGAATTAATGAACACTATATTTTTTCATGGCCATATCGCGTTTATTGTCTACTTCGGTCAAATGAGTAAACATACGCTTCCAATATGCGAAGGTTTCAATAATGCACAATACAATCTCTGATACCACTTTAAGCGCGAACTTCAGCAGACCAAATCTGAAAGGATTTCTGTCACTGAAAGTGTTTTATTTCAAAGAAACACATCAAAGCTGTATGGCGCGATACTTATCAATTGTTACTGCGAATGTACACGTTATCAATTGTGGTTTATTGAGCACAAGAAGAAATTTACATTTCGTAGTGTAAAACAGATTTCCGCCATAATTGAGATGTAAGAACAATCGAATCAGCACCAAAACTGCCGTTACGTTATTGTACAATTAAGCTAGTACACTCGATACATTATACAGCAACAGTCGTTTTAATTGGACGTTCGATATTTAATGATTCCAAACGAAATAGTGTGACTTTTCTTTTGAATCCTCAAAATGAACTGTTTCAATGATATGTGGCATAATCATTGTTTGGGTAGCAAGTGTTGCAATAAACTACTTAACTACACATGTTTATTTATTGTACTGAAATGACAATACATCTACCCGTGTAAGGAAACTGACCACCATATATAACTTCAAAACTTGACCAACTACGTACAGTCCGAGCGAAACCAGACATACATTGTAACACATTCTACCCACACAACGCTGTCACATGTTTATAGGCATATTTTTACAACTGTCACACAAACAAAAACACCGACATTACAACCACTAGAAAATACTTTGATAGAGGTCAATAAATGTTGAATACAATTCCATTTGACAGGATAATGATTTATTGTCATTATTCAAACCATGACTTACATTGTTTTAAGAGTATGAACTCCATTATATTAATCTAAAGTATATTTGCCTCAAGGAAGACGACGGACTATGTCCTTAATCACCAGGCATGGCAGGGACCCTCTGTGTGACATATTTACGCGTTACCAAATGAACTAGCCAGGCAATCTATTAACAAAAAGTACGTACAACCATTTTATCCACTAGATCACTATTTGTTCTTAGAAAGCTAGGTATCAATATAAAAACTATTTCAAAACAAATTTGCGTAAACTTAAATATACCAACTTTTATTATCTTGAACAAACGCTATGGAAAGAGTCAATGTATACACACTATATTCACTAATTGACACAAAGACTGTTACTTGGTAGGACGTTATGGTTTGTTCTAATCGTGACATTAGTCAATAACCATGACAACTCATCGTAATATTATTTACTTGTTACATATTGTATTATCTAAAACAGACTAGAAGCTGTTTCATATATTTTCAGAGCATACTATTTCCAGTTATTTGCAAGTCTGTGTTTCTCGATTATTCATTGAAATCGAGACAAACAGGCAGTATTATAGTTGTAACAATTTTGATGATCTCTCTGTGTGAGACTTTACGTCAATCCAACATAAAATCAGCAATAACTCGAAATTATGTTGTGGTGAAATTCATTGTTTCCGTTGGATTGCAAATATATTGCTGAAGCCGATTATTATACAAGAAAAATGGGAACATATTTTTTAGCTTAATTAAGCCATCTTTTTAACATGGTTCCTCACTTTCGACACTATGGGAATATTGTGTTAACGACAAGGCAAATTAAAGGTAGTCGGCGAACTTGTCAAACCAGTGTTGAAAAAAAAATTTCAACAAATAATATTTAACCAAATAACACACAATCAGACAATTTGGCAATCGATAGTAATTCGACATAATTATATTTTAATTTGAACTTTTAATAAATGAAAATAACACATGTTTCAAAGATCGGCAGGTTCCTGTCTATACGTTTAAATCATTATATAGTACCAAAATATTTGCACTGAATTTCAGGGCAGGTGCATACTCAATCACTAATTGTATGTTCGTTCAAAGCTTAAAATATTATAGACAGCACAATGGTATAGTCTTGTTAAAATGATACAATAATATTAATCACAAGCGGAAATATTCTGATTGTCTCTGAACAGCTGTGATGTTAATTAAAGAAGGCTTTACATTTCCTTATTCTGCCGTTCGGAGCAATCTTCAGGTCTTATAATAGCATTACATTGTTACGGTAAAGCACAGAGCAAAGGTTGTTGACTATGAGATCCCCTCCGTTATTTGCGAGAAGCTTATGCCATACTTTTCCAACAAAATAAGTCTCCCGTAGTGGAAAAGTGTTAAGTCGTTATAACATATTATGTTAAAATCCAGACAAATGATTTCAGTCAATACTTTTGGGAGGAAGAACTGATGGCATGTGGGTTTATTTGTATTTATTACTTTTGCGCCGTAATATTTCTGTAGTTATTTGCACTGGGGGTATTTGCAACACATAAAACGAATGATATAGGTAGCATTTGTATCATTAAGTGCCAATGAGTTGACCTGGCCGGTGTTCATAGAATCAATCGGTGTTAGAGCCACAGTCTGTATTTGACGCATAAGTAGAAGGTATGGCATCGGGCAACATCACTTGTCATCAACCTTTTGACATATAACATTAAAAAAGCTAAAATCGGACCAATAGCAATAACCATGTGGGTTATTATGATAAACCGAGTGTAAGGTCTTCGGTACAAACGTTGCACGTATAAACACATAAATATACCTTACAGTTCCCAAATCATGACTTATTGATATGTATGTTGCAAATATGCTTCTGATTTCGCATTTTTTAAATGATTATCTTAGATCCAAATAAATAATGATGGTCTAAGAATTTATTATATTTAATTATAAATAATATTTCTTTCGTTCGTAGTAATAATGTCGAAATTTAGTATCTGGCAACACTTACAGTTTTTGAATATTGGGTGATTTTTATATGTCAAACCCGTAGGTTGGTAAAACACTACAGACATTATTAATATAAATCGTATTCATAGAAAAACAAATCGTTGCATTTATACAGAACAAATTAATTTCGTAAATTTCATTCCGATAGTTATGTATAATACATACACACTGTACTGAGGACATACATGTATATTAATAACTTATGTACAATTCCTACAAATTCCAATTTACCTCTCTTACTTTGGTACTAGGTATTTGTTGTTTATCTTGCAAAGTCCTGAATATAGTGTAATATACATGGACTATTTTTAGTCTTGTATTTAATTATTTGCGTTTTATAAGGTACTGGTGAAAGTTATTGATTTAGTTATCACTCGTACGTCTATTATAATTTATAATATTATATAATGAAACCTGAATTAGCTGACAATTTTGGATTCTAACGAAAGACATAAATGTATCTGAAAATACATTGATTTGTAATTGAATGAACATTTTGGTTGATAGCGCTATTAGCATTAATGCGGTCACGCGTGTATATGTTCATAGATAACAACTAACCTAACCAGTTTTCGCGACAGCCAATTACAATTACTAGTAACATACACGTGTAAACAAAAAGGATCCTTACGGCAAATGACAAAGAGAACCATAACGTGAAACCATGAGATCGACTCCAGAGTATCCGTGTGGTAGTCGAGCAATCTTCCGACTGTGTTGGCCTGGTGGTCTTAATATTATTGTACAGATAATATGATAACTGGTATTTGATAACATTTATATGTAATTTGATTTTTACCCTTTCATGCAATCATTTAAGCAAACATGATTGTCGTCATGATATGACGATGTAACTTATAATCCTTTTAAAGAACGATAGAAATATTTTATTTCCAATTCATCTTTATTGGCAGTGTAATGTTCATTCAGACAGACTTTATTAGCAGTAAAAGATATTAGGTTAAGGTACAAGGTCACCATTACACAATCAGTCTTATCGCAAGGAACGCGTGCCGTGATATGAACATTTCACGTTTCTTTTCAATGGCGAATATCTTAACGTCTCAGTCACGGGAAGAGCAATGTATCTTATCACTGCGCTTTTGCGAAATATACATATGCGTTAGAAAGCAACAAGTCTACATTAATTGTCAAAACATTAAGAAAGGCGCAAATTACACTTACCGCCAAATTCCAAGCCATTTTTTTATTAAATAGACCACAAACTATAATTTCCAAAAGATGTGAGTTTTTTTGTAAAACAATAAATACTAAGTATAAGTTCATACTAACGAGCCACTTTTTCAAAGATCATATTCCTAAATAAACAATACGTTTTCAACTGCTTTAAACGTAGATATAAAAAGTTGCACACCTTAGAACATGTTTCAATTTGCAATCATTGTTTCTAAAAATAAGTACCGGCGAAATTTAAAAAATCATTATTATCAAACCTTAAACGACATTAATTCTATTTTTAATTGTCGTCATGAAGTCCATCTATTTAAATGTAACAAATCTTGCACATGAATAATTATGAACTAATTCCCAGGTCAAAGAAAACACAACAATAAACTATGCACCCTCTGGCTATATCGAATGTTTTTAATATGTATGTAATTTTCTCTGAATATTTTCTGCATTTAAAAAACAATTACGCTAACGTTTTTAAAAGTTCTGCCGATCATTTTGGACTTATCAACACGTCTATCGACTAAACCCACTTTCTTTTATCTGATAATTTGACAAGTGTTTCTTATAAGGAGAGCTCACCGAATTTAATGTCACACACTGTAGCTAATGACCAGTCTGACTATGTCCTAGATTCCAACTCGTGACATTGGCCTGACCCTCTAGTGCTCTCCAAATTACGTTATCTGGCATACCGAGCTAAAATATTATATCAGTTTGCAATAATACACAATCAAATTGTTTATAGAACTTACGTTTACATGCACAATGTTTACATTTCAAATCCGGAGTATTTATTTCATTCTTAGCATAAATTCGTTCACCTGGCAATATCATTAGCATTCATATGTCTAAATAAACTATCCTGGCAACATCACGTTTGTTAAGAACTACAAGTCGACTTGTTCTATTCACACTGTAATAGACGTTTCCAATACGTGAAATTTTCAATAAATCCAAATAATGGCTCTTATACGACTATAAGCGCAAACGTAAGCAGACCAGATGGGAGAGATTTTCTGTCACTGCAAGTGATTGTTTTCAAAGAAACGTTTCAAAACTAAATGACACGATACCTATCAATTATCGATGAGATTATACAAATAACGATATGAGGAAATCGGAAAATATTCGTTCATTGCGCACATAAAGACAAACTGCATTTCGCAGTAAAATTCTACAATTTGTCATTAAGCTACAATTAACAACGCTCGCGAAACAGAATTTTGTCTTAATTTAGACGTAAAAACGTTCAAATCAATGTCAACACTGCCATTACGATAGTGTACAATCTATCACACATCTTCGTTACATTATACAACAGCAGACGTTTAATTGGACGATCGATATCTAAGGATTCCCAGATATATTCATAAACGAAAGAGAGAGACTTTTTGGATGGTCACAATTTTCCATGCAACAATTTCTACCCACACAATTCTGTCATCTCCTGTTTATTGACCTACTTTTACAACTTTTACACGAAAAGCAAAACAAATACATTGAATCGATCAGAAAATATTTTTAAATAAAATTATGTCAAAACATGTTCATTACATTGTGGTTTGACAGTAAAATGTTGTATTATGAAACTGCACTATGCACCTATATGTTAAATTATCATCGGTACGCTGATGACATCTTCAAAATTATCTCCTTATCGCCTCTGCATAAAGTAAATTTGATATGATCAACATATTACATAAATATCATTCTAATTATATTAACATGTGCATTTGTCTTCGTTGCAAGTGATTTCAACATCGAAATAAAACATACTCTCATATATATTGATACTAATCAGGTTTGAAGCACCTGTGTAATCGCAAATATATAATGGCAAACGTTAATAAGGAAATAATCTTTTAAATTGATGTAATAATTCAACGACTAACCAGAAAATGTTAATTTGAAAATAAATTACTGGTATAGTACGTAATCATTAAAATTATACAGCCTTCCAGAATCAAAACCTTCTTAAAGCATTGTAAGCAATGGTCTGCCGCAGCGACTATGGAGTTGCGCCATCTCTAGAAGTTGTTAACAGACGCATTGACAAACAATACTAACAATGTTTTTATCCACAACGAATTTGTTCGTGCATATATGAATATCAAAACGGTTTATAGTATTTGCTGACGGAACAAGAGACCATCACATATTATTACTAAATACTATGTGAATATAAATATTGTCTGTGCACAGACAATCCAACGCGACATCGCCTAGCCACTCAGCGCTGATAGTATAATTGGCGGTTTAATTATTGGGTTGGTCAATTGTGAGGACGATGATAGTCTTTCATGTAACATAACATATTAATAGGTAGGAACAATCTTACATTGAAGTTCAACTAAGATCTACTTAGAACCAAGGCACAAAATCAACTATAGTCACGTCCTCCTAAATTAGGTCATGATTTACCTATATAGGTAACATATAAAGTTTTTTATGTTCGATTGTTTTGTTTTTTATATTATGATAAACATATATCTTTGATCTCTAGGTAGTTACAGCTCGTCTTATGGCCCATAAACCACTAGGGGATGGTTTATGTGCTGATGGTGGTTTAAGGATATGTTTTCCTGTTATGCTGAGAGTTCGTTTAGTAAAACACGTTTCAAAAAATAGAATACCCATCAAGTTTTCCAAAGTCCATGCTGTAGATCGCTAGAACACGCCAACTAAAATGAAATCATATACGTCCATCAGACCTCCCAGGTTCCGTTCATGCCAATAAATTGCGATAGTCCATTGCACCTATCTCTGATCAGGTAGTTACAAAAGTATTTATTAACCATGTTTAAATCATGTTTACGTATCACCGATTTAGTGGCTTATTATTACTCTTATAAACTAATTATTACTTCAGAAATCAAATATAAGTGATCAACATCTTGGTTATATTATCCAGTAACTAATTAAATGTTGGGCGATAAGTGCACGAATTATCAAAAATCACACAGTTAAATACAGTTTAATTTCCCCGATTGCCTGTACGCAAAAGCTAGATTCTAAATTCTAAAGCAGATGGTTTCTGTTATTTATATATCTTATTACATTCAGGGTTATATTATATATAATATTTATGTTTTAAATCGATTTGAATTCTTCTACTAAATGTATAATTTGCTTTATTACATTTTTCTGGCACTTATCATATCTATTTCATAGCTCTAGAACGACAGTATCAGCTTGAAGTACTGATAGATAACATGATGATTGCATAATGCTTTCATTGCAACAATGATATCTGTGCTATGATATAAACGACCTTTTGTTAGCTAATGTCAGACGTTATTTGATAACTAATCTTGAAGTGATTTACGAATTTTCTAAGTGAAATTCCAAAAGCATTCATCTAAAATAGAGATATTTTCGACACATGACCGGTTGTGAAGTTTATATTTCATATTTAAAGGTTATTTACATGGAAAAAAACATGGCATATAATTATGGAACTACAAAATCCTTCGGTTATCAAAAGTTGAAGCATATTTGTTTCACAGACAAACGATAAACCGGACTATTTCAATCCGGAAGCACAACCAGGGAACCGCTGTGTGAAATATTCACGCTTCACCAAAGGTAGTAGTCGGGCAAGTTTCTAACAGAAAACTCACCATTTATTCTCGGAAGATAAGTATCAGTAAGCATTAAGTCAACCAAATTGTTTGTACATGTAAATATATCAACCTTTAGTATCTCGAACAAACGCTATAAACGAAGTCAATGTATATAAGCGTTGATTTAACGAACCAACCACAATATATTCACTAATTGACAACGTGACTGTAACTTGGTAGGACGCCATGATTTATTCTAATCTACGACGATTGTCAATACCAAAGTCAACTCATCGTGATAGTATTTACGTGTTAAATATTGTATTATCTTAAACAGTGTTTAAAATATATTTGGAACAAACCAATTCCAGTTATTTGCAAGTTTACGTTTCTTGATTCTTGATTGAAATCGAGACAATAACGCAGTAACATAGTTGTAACAACTTTGATAATCTCTCTATGTGAGGCTTTACGTCAATTCGACATAAAATCAGCAATAACTCGAAATTATGTTGCGGTGAAATTCATTGTTGCCGTTGAATGGCAAATATACTGTTGAAGCCGTTCACTCTACAATAACAGTAAGAACATATTTTTGAGCAGGTACTAAATTGGTACCGCTTAAAGGAGTACATTTTTCCTTCTTTGCTTCTGGTGCAGAACTTTATAGAGGGATCAGCATGATGTCAGCATTGTGCAAGCATGAGATCACTTTCAGTGATTATCTGGGGGCATAAAACACTGCAACTGGTCAGTGTAAGGGGCAAGAGTATAATTATATATATTTATTTTATTTTTGTTTCCATCTGGTTTGAGTGTGTAACAACTATTTAACAAAATATTTACCAATTTAGTTATTAATAAAGAGTTATGTAAATACAAGATACAAATAAAACTAACCAAATATACAACAGAGGTATGCAGAATATCTATTTTGATTTTATATATATGTATGTGAATATACATAATAGCTTTTTTAATAAATGTCAGATAACATAATAAACATAGATCAAGTTAACAATTTTTTATATATTTAAAACATTGTAACCAAAATCATCAAAACAACATTTTCATATCTTATGGTTAATATCAATTCACTCATTTCAAGGAATACATACTTTAGACATGTTAATCTTGAGGCATACTGTATACTATATGTTCAGATTTTCACACATTTATGACTTTACGTTAATTGTATGCATTTATGACTAATCACTCCTTTCTAGCAACACAATAGATATGTCAATCTTGATGGTTCAGGATTTTTCAGATATGCATTATGATACATGAACAGGATTCCACAGTGAGCTACTAAATATGCTCCACTTCCATCTGTACCAACTATAGTTCCGGTAATTTTATCTGAGTTTCTCCTTATTTTATTTTTTCTATAGGCATATTTTATAACTTCCTGTCATAAAGAGAACTCTTGTTGTAGTATTATCTAATGCCAGGGCCCCTTTTAAACTAATTAACATGCTGTGCAATGTTACATTATATTATGTAATAGGGTACAATATGGTCAGATATCTTTAAAATCAGGAACCACATGCTGAGAAAGTAATGACCAAATTTAGTTGGTTCAGAGCCACCATCCAGGTCTTTAAGCCATATCTGTAACATTATTCCTCCATTTAGACACTAAGGGTAGATTTTGTTAACGTCAAGGCATATGAATGGTAGAAAAAGATTCAACAAATCACATTTAACCAAAATAATACATAATCAGACAATTTGGCATTTGATGATAATTCGACATAATCATATTGTGATTTGAACGTTTAATAAATGAAAAAAACACATGTTTGAAAGAACGACAGGTGCTTAATCCATCATAAACTGTATTTTCGTTCAAAGCTTAATATATTATATACAGCACAATGGTATCCTATTATTACAGTGATACAATAAAGTAAATCACAAACAGAAATGGTCTGAGTGTGTTTCTTAATAATTATGATGTTAAGGAAGGCTTCAAATCACATTATCCTGGAATTCGCAAAAAGCTTCGGGTTAAATAAAGTAGTGAAAGAGTGTTAAATCGGTATTTATCTAAATTCTGACAAACGACTTATACTGCTGGGACGAAGAACTGATGGCATGTGGGTTTACGTGTATGTATTACTTTTACGCCATAATATTTCTGAAGTTTGGTTAGCTGAAGGTATTTTTAGCACATATTAATTATGTAGATAGCATTTGCGTTAGCCAATGACCTGAATCATGAGAACGTAATATGTTTGTTGCAAATAGACCTTTGGTTTTGCATCGAAGTTATTATTTTTAATTTCTAATTGTATTCCCTTTGCTCGTAATAATAATATTGAGGTTTAGTATCTGGCAACACTTACAGTTTTTGAATATACATGTATATATACGATTGGTTAATTGCATATGTCAAATCTATTGAAAGGTAAAACTCTACTGACATTAATGATTATTAATATAAATCGTGTTCATACACTAATAAAACGTTACATTTATAAAAAGAATTCAATGTCCAATATACCTGTAGTAATGTGTTGTTCATCTTGCAGGTATTGAATGAATGCATGTGTGTAATAAACAAGATGGAATATACTGGCTCAAGTATTTGATGGCATGTATTTTATTGGCTAATAGTGAGTGTTATTAATTTAGTTATCACACCTACGTCTATTATATAACAATTTATGATATGATATAATGGAACATAAGTTATCAGACAAGTTTTTGTTCTGACGAAAGACAGATAAATACTGTTTTCGGTTGATACGTACACAAAATCATATACTGAAATACGTCGGTTCGTAATTGAATCGTCTTTTTGGTTCACAGCTATTCGTCATACGTTCATATAGTCATAGCTAACAGCTAACCTAACCAGGTTTAGTGTCATTGAAATACAATCACCTGCAATACAGGCGTGTAAACAGAAATGTTTTAATGTCAAATGACAAACAAAAACAAAATATAAAAGTGTCAAAAATTCAAGAAAAGTAAATTCAACTTACCGCAAAATTGCAGGCCATTTTTCATTAAATAGACCACAAACTATAAATTCCAAACGTTATGGGGTTTTAAATACTAACTATAATTTCATACTTATATTTAAGAGCAACTTTTTCAAAGACCATATTCCTAAATCAACAACACGCTCTCAAATACTTTAAAAATAGATAGAAAATGGGACACACCTTAAACATGTCTCAATTTGCAATTATTTTTATGAGAATAATTACTGGCGGCGAAATATTAAAAACATTTAAATTCATTATTATTCAAAAGCTTAAACTACATAAGTTATTTTCAATAAACGTCATAAAATCCACTTATTTAAATGTAACAAATCGTGCAAATGATCTATTACGAACGAATTCCCCGGTTTGTCTAAGAATGCTGTTTTAAACTGATCCTGAATCATTAGTATTGCCAAACCGAAACGGAGGAAAACAAAACTATGCACCGCCTGGATATATCGAGCTTTTTTATACCATGTACGCAATTTCTCTAAATAATTTATATGTAAAATAATAATGAACTGTAACGCTGTTTTCAAAACTTCTGTCCATCAATTGGTCTTATTAGCAGGTGTGAACTCATTTTGCTTTTCTATGATCATCTGACAATTATTTCACATTAGGAAGACATTACCGTATATAATGTCAAACATTGCAGATCATGACTGGCTATGTCCTCAATTCAAAACCGATTCAGCTGACCGTTTAGCGCTCAACAAATTGTTTTAGCTGGCCTACCAAGCTAGAATATTATTCAAGCAGTTAATGTTCAATTTGCGGTAATCCAAAGTAAAATTGTTTTATTGCACTTACGTTTACATAGCCAATACTTGTGTTTCAGATCCAGTGAATTTCATACATTCTTCGCATGCATGTGTTCACCTGTCAATAATATTAGTTTCCTTATATCTAATCAAACTATACTGCCCACATCGCGTTTGTTAAGAACTGCTCGTCGATTTGTTCTATTCACTCTCTAATAGACGTTTCCAATACGTGAGATTTTCAATAACTCCATACAATAGCTCTTATACCACTATAAGCGCGAATTTCAGCAGACCAAGATTGCTGTCACTGAATGTGTTGTTTTTTTCAAAGAAACCCATCAAAGCTTAATGGCACAATACTTATCAGTTATCAGTTATCAGTGAGATTGTACACGTTATCAATCTTCGTTTATTGAGCACAAGAAGATGAACTGCATTTTGCAGTGAAATTCTAACATTTGTCGTAATCAACACGTATAAACATTCAAATTAGTTACAACACTGGCGTTTCGATATTGTACAATTTATATCTTCATTAGTTTATACAGCATACGTTTTAATTGGACGATCGATATCAAATATTTCTACATTTGTTCATAAGCTAAAGAGAGATACTATTTTTGGATAGTCAATATGGATGAAGTCAATTAGCCTGTTGGTTTTAGTTCGGACTTGCATCGTTTTTGTAACATTAAAAAAATTAACAAAGAAACAAATAATAAACATTCTAAATGAAACACTTAATACCCGCACAATTCTGTCATCTCTTGTTTATTGACCTACTTTTGCAACCTTTGCACAAACAAAAAGCAAAACAATGACATTGAGTCGATCAGGAAATACTTTGATATATGTCAATACATGTTCAGTACATCGTAGTTTGACAGTAAAATGTTGTATTATGTACCGATATGTTTTGTGGAGTAAATTACCGGCAAACAACTTTATCTTCGATACGCGGATGACAAATACATCTCCAAAATTAAATCGCACGTCATTAGACCTACAAAACATGTTGGACGCAGGTGACATGTTATGATTATACGGTGATAAACGACACGCGCTCTGCATTTTCTTAGTTAGTACCTTGATGCTATTTTCATTATCGCCTCTGAATTACGTCATTTAAATGAGATAACGTGTTATGTAAATATAATTATATTAACATGCGCCTTTCTCTATGGTGCAAAGTGATTCCAAAAAAGTCAGAAATAAATCTGATAACTATTGTATAGATGCAAATCAGATTTGGCACCTACGTAATCGCGAATGCATTATTGCAACCGCTAATAAGGAAATAATCTTTGAAATACATGTATATGTATCAATTCTACGACTAAATGAAGTAAAGGTTAAGTTGAAAATAAATTAAAGTACGTGACAAATATAAAAATTATATAGCCTTCCAGAATACACAACCTTCTTAAATCATTTCGAGCAACGGTCTGTCGCAGGGACTATGGAGTAACACCATCTCTAGAAGTTGTTAATGACGTACATCATAAATTAAACGACGAATTGACAAACAATACTCACAATTTTCATATCGCCAACGAATATATTCGTGCATATATGAATATCATATCGGTTAAAAGTATTTACCTATGGAACGAGAGGCCACCACATATAAAAAATAAATAGTGCAGTGCACAGACATTCCAAAGTGACATCGGCTTGCCACCCAAACTGTTATCAGCCATAGACATAGTAACAGGCACTCATAGTATAATAGGTGGTTTATTAATTGGGTTAGCCTATTGTCATGACGATGGTAGTCTTTCATATATGATTAACAAAATATATAGACACATAGGAGCCTGCATTGAACTAAGATCTACTTAGAACCAAGGCACTAAGTGAACCGTATTCATGGCCTCCTAATTTACGTAATGATTTACCTGTATAAGTTACATATAAAGTTTTTTATGTGCGATTGTTTTTCCACGAGAAATCTAGTTGCTAATTATGAAAAACATTCATCTTTGATCTCTAAGTATTAACTTATGGCACATAAACCACTAGAGGACATTATATGTGATGATAGTGGTTGTAAGATCTGCCTTCCTGGTATGCTTGGAGTTCGGTTAGTAAAACACGTTTAAAAAATTGGTATACCCATTCAATTCTTCAAAAGAATATTGCTAGTACGCGCCAACTAAAATGAAAACATCTACGTCCACTAGACCTCCCGGGTTCAATTACTAGTAATGTCAATACACTGCGATAGTCCGATGCACCAATCTATGATCACGCAGTTACTAAAATATTTATTGACCATGCTTAAATTATTATTTATGTATCATCGATTTAATGGCTAATTATTACTCTTATAAACTAATTATTACTTCAGAAATCAAATAATAAGTGATAACCATCTGGGATATATTATCCAGTAACTAATTACATGTTTAGCGATAAGTGCACGAATTATCAAAAATCACACAGTTAAAACAGTTTAATTTCCCCGATTTCCTGTACGCAAAAGCTAGATTCTACAATCTAAAGCAGATGGTTTCTGTTATTTATATATCTTATTACATTTAGGGCTATATTATATATAATATTTCTGTTTTAAATCGATTTGAATTCTTCTACTAAATGTATAATTTGCTTTATTACATTTTTATCGCTCTTATCATATCTATTTCATAGTTCTGTGATGACAGTATCAGCTTGAAGTACTGAAAGATAACATGATCATTGCATAATGCTTTCATTGCAACAATGATATTTGTGCGATGATATGAACGACCTTCTGTTAGCTAATGGCAGACGAAATTTGATAACTAATCTTGAAGTGATTTATGAATTTTCTAAGAGAAATTCTAAAAACATTCATCTAAAATAGAGATATTTTCGACACATGACCGGTTGTGAAGTTTATATATCATATTTAAAGGCTATTTACATGGAGAAAAACATGGCATATAATTATGAAAGTACAAAATCCTTATGTTGTCAAAAGTCGAAGCATACTAGTATTCGTTTCACAGACAGGGAATACTATCGATAAACCGGACTATTTCAATTCCTGAAACACAACCGGGGAACCGCTGTGTGAAATATTCACACTTTACCAAAGGTAGTAGTCGGGCAAGCTACTAACAGAAAGCTCACCATTTATTTTAGGACGATAAGTATCAGTTAGCATTAAGTCAACCAAAATGTGTGTACATGTAAATATATCAACCTTTAGTATCTTGAACAAATGCTATAAAATGAGTCAATGTATATAAGCGTTGATTTAACGAACCAACCACAATATATTCACTAATTGACAACGTGACTGTAACTTGGTAGGACGCCATGATTTATTCTAATCTACGACGATTGTCAATACCAAAGTCAACTCATCGTGATAGTATTTACGTGTTAAATATTGTATTATCTTAAACAGTGTTTTAAATATATTTGGAGCAAACCAATTCCAGTTATTTGCAAGTTTACGTTTCTTGATTCTTGATTGAAATCGAGACAATAACGCAGTAACATAGTTGTAACAACTTTGATAATCTCTCTATGTGAGGCTTTACGTCAATTCGACATAAAATCAGCAATAACTCGAAATTATGTTGCGGTGAAATTCATTGTTGCCGTTGAATGGCAAATATACTGTTGAAGCCGTTCACTCTACAATAACAGTAAGAACATATTTTTGAGCAGGTACTAAATTGGTACCGCTTAAAGGAGTACATTTTTCCTTCTTTGCTTCTGGTGCAGAACTTTACAGAGGGATCAGCATGATGTCAGCATTGTGCAAGCATGAGATCACTATCAGTGATTATCTGGGGGCATAAAACACTGCAACTGGTCAGTGTAAGGGGCAAGAGTATAATTATATATATTTATTTTATTTTTGTTTCCATCTGGTTTGAGTGTGTAACAACTATTTGACAAAATATTTACCAATTTAGTTATTAATAAAGAGTTATGTAAATACAAGATACAAATAAAACTAACCAAATATACAACAGAGGTATGCAGAATATCTATTTTGATTTTATATATATGTATGTGAATATACATAATAGCTTTTTTAATAAATGTCAGATATCATAATAAACATAGATCAAGTTAACAAATTTTTATATATTTAAAACATTGTAACCAAAATCATCAAAACAACATTTTCATATCTTATGGTTAATATCAATTCACTCATTTCAAGGAATACATACTTTAGACATGTTAATCTTGAGGCATACTGTATACTATATGTTCAGATTTTCACACATTTATGACTTTACGTTAATTGTATGCATTTATGACTAATCACTCCTTTCTAGCAACACAATAGATATGTCAATCTTGATGGTTCAGGATTTTTCAGATATGCATTATGATACATGAACAGGATTCCACAGTGAGCTACTAAATATGCTCCACTTCCATCTGTACCAACTATAGTTCCGGTAATTTTATCTGAGTTTCTCCTAATTTTATTTTTTCTACAGGCATATTTTATAACTTCCTGTCATAAAGATAACTCTTGTTGTAGTATTATCTAATGCCAGGGCCCCTTTTAAACTAATTAACATGCTGTGCAATGTTACATTATATTATGTAATAGGGTACAATATGGTCAGATATCTTTAAAATCAGGAACCACATGCTGAGAAAGTAATGACCAAATTTAGTTGGTTCAGAGCCACCATCCAGGTCTTTAAGCCATATCTGTAACATTATTCCTCCATTTAGACACTAAGGGTAGATTTTGTTAACGGCAAGGCATATGAATGGTAGAAAAAGATTCAACAAATCACATTTAACCAAAATAATACATAATCAGACAATTTGGCATTTGATGATAATTCGACATAATCATATTGTGATTTGAACGTTTAATAAATGAAAAAAACACATGTTTGAAAGAACGACAGGTGCTTAATCCATCATAAACTGTATTTTCGTTCAAAGCTGAATATATTATATACAGCACAATGGTATCCTATTATTACAGTGATACAATAAAGTAAATCACAAACAGAAATGGTCTGAGTGTGTTTCTTAATAATTATGATGTTAAGGAAGGCTTCAAATCACATTATCCTGGAATTCGCAAAAAGCTTCGGGTTAAATAAAGTAGTGAAAGAGTGTTAAATCGGTATTTATCTAAATTCTGACAAACGACTTATACTGCTGGGACGAAGAACTGATGACATGTGGGTTTACGTGTATGTATTACTTTTACGCCATAATATTTCTGAAGTTTGGTTAGCTGAAGGTATTTTTAGCACATATTAATTATGTAGATAGCATTTGCGTTAGCCAATGACCTGAATCATGAGAACGTAATATGTTTTTTGCAAATAGACCTTTGGTTTTGCATCGAAGTTATTATTTTTAATTTCTAATTGTATTCCCTTTGCTCGTAATAATAATATTTAGGTTTAGTATCTGGCAACACTTACAGTTTTTGAATATACATGTATATATACGATTGGTTAATTGCATATGTCAAATCTATTGAAAGGTAAAACTCTACTGACATTAATGATTATTAATATAAATCGTGTTCATACACTAATAAAACGTTGCATTTATAAAAAGAATTCAATGTCCAATATACCTGTAGTAATGTGTTGTTCATCTTGCAGGTATTGAATGAATGTATGTGTGTAATAAACAAGATGGAATATACTGGCTCAAGTATTTGATGGCATGTATTTTATTGGCTAATAGTGAGTGTTATTAATTTAGTTATCACACCTACGTCTATAATATAATAATTTATGATATGATATAATGAAACATAAGTTATCAGACAAGTTTTTGTTCTGACGAAAGACAGATAAATACTGTTTTCGGTTGATACGTACACAAAATCATATACTGAAATACGTCGGTTCGTAATTGAATCGTCTTTTTGGTTCACAGCTATTCGTCATACGTTCATATAGTCATAGCTAACAGCTAACCTAACCAGGTTTAGTGTCATTGAAATACAATCACCTGCAATACAGGCGTGTAAACAGAAATGTTTTAATGTCAAATGACAAACAAAAACAAAATATAAAAGTGTCAAAAATTCAAGAAAAGTAAATTCAACTTACCGCAAAATTGCAGGCCATTTTTCATTAAATAGACCACAAACTATAAATTCCAAACGTTATGGGGTTTTAAATACTAACTATAATTTCATACTTATATTTAAGAGCAACTTTTTCAAAGACCATATTCCTAAATCAACAACACGCTCTCAAATACTTTAAAAATAGATAGAAAATGGGACACACCTTAAACATGTCTCAATTTAAAATTATTTTTATGAAAATAATTACTGGCGGCGAAATATTAAAAACATTTAAATTCATTATTATTCAAAAGCTTAAACTACATAAGTTATTTTCAATAAACGTCATAAAATCCACATATTTAAATGTAACAAATCGTGCAAATGATCTATTACGAACGAATTCCCCGGTTTGTCTAAGAATGCTGTTTTAAACTGATCCTGAATCATTAGTATTGCCAAACCGAAACGGAGGAAAACAAAACTATGCACCGCCTGGATATATCGGGCTTTTTTATACCATGTACGCAAATTCTCTAAATAATTTATATGTAAAATAATAATGAACTGTAACGCTGTTTTCAAAACTTCTGTCCATCAATTGGTCTTATTAGCAGGTGCGAACTCATTTTGCTTTTCTATGATCATCTGACAATTATTTCACATTAGGAAGACATTACCGTATATAATGTCAAACATTGCAGATCATGACTGGCTATGTCCTCAATTCAAAACCGATTCGGCTGACCGTTTAGCGCTCAATAAATTGTTTTAGCTGGCCTACCAAGCTAGAATATTATTCAAGCAGTTAATGTTCAATTTGCGGTAATCCAAAGTAAAATTATTTTATTGCACTTACGTTTACATAGCCAATACTTGTGTTTCAAATCCAGTGAATTTCATACATTCTTCGCATACATTTGTTCACCTGTCAATAATATTAGTTTCCATATATCTAATCAAACTATTCTGCCCACATCGCGTTTGTTAAGAACTGCTCGTCGATTTGTTCTATTCACTCTCTAATAGACGTTTCCAATACGTGAGATTTTCAATAACTCCATACAATAGCTCTTATACCACTATAAGCGCGAATTTCAGCAGACCAAGATTGCTGTCACTGAATGTGTTGCTTTTTCAAAGAAACCCATCAAAGCTTAATGGCACAATACTTATCAGTTATCAGTTATCAGTGAGATTGTACACGTTATCAATCTTCGTTTATTGAGCACAAGAAGATGAACTGCATTTTGCAGTGAAATTGTAACATTTGTCGTAATCAACACGTATAAACATTCAAATTAGTTACAACACTGGCGTTTCGATATTGTACAATTTATATCTTCGTTAGTTTATACAGCATACGTTTTAATTGGACGATCGATATCAAATATTCCTACATTTGTTCATAAGCTAAAGAGAGATACTATTTTTGGATAGTCAATATGGATGAAGTCAATTAGCCTGTTGGTTTTAGTTCGGACTTGCATCGTTTTTGTAACATTAAAAAAATTAACAAAGAAACAAATAATAAACATTCTAAATGAAACACTTAATACCCACACAATTCTGTCATCTCTTGTTTATTGACCTACTTTTGCAACCTTTGCACAAACAAAAAGCAAAACAATGACATTGAGTCGATCAGGAAATACTTTGATATATGTCAATACATGTTCAGTACATCGTAGTTTGACAGTAAAATGTTGTATTATGTACCGATATGTTTTGTAGAGTAAATTACCGGCAAACAACTTTATCTTCGATACGCGGATGACACATACATCTCGAAAATTAAATCACACGTCATTAGACCTACAAAACATGTTGGACGCAGGTGACATGTTATGATTATACGGTGATAAACGATACGCGCTCTGCATTTTCTTAGTTAGTACCGTGATGCTATTCTCATTATCGCCTCTGCATTATGTCATTTAAATGAGATACCGTGTTATGTAAATATAATTGTAACTATATTAACATGCACCTTTGTCTATGGTGCAAAGTGATTCCAACAAAGTCAGAAATAATTCTGATAATTATTGTATAGGTGCAAATCAGATTTTAGGCACGTACGTAATCGCAAATATATAATCGCAAACGCTAATAAGGAAATAATCTTTTAAATGTTTGAAAATGTATCACTTCTACGACCGATGAAATAAAGGTTAATTTGAAAATAAATTACTGGTAAAGTACGTAATAATAATCACAATTATACAACCTTTTAGACCACAAGACCGTCTAAAAGTATTGTAAGCATCAGTCTGTTGCAGGGACTCACCATTTGGAGAACTTGTTAATGACGAACATCGTATGTTAATAGATGAATGAAAATACTCATTGTCTTATTGTCGACGAATATGTTCGCGGTGCTTCCCAAGGTGCTTCCCATGTGCCTTTTTCATGAAAATCGGAACTTGTCATGTTGACCATCCTAAAGGCGAAACAGCTTGTTTTCCAGACATAACGAGTAATTTTTCAAAAGTTTGTTTTTGTACTCACGCCCTTCTCATTCTAAGCCAGCGATATGTATCGGTATATATAATAATTTAGAGGCTTCGTCAGGGGTTAAGAGTGGTCTACTCACGGAACGGGGAGTCGCCACATACGTGTCAGACGTGCAACGAATAATTGGTTGTTTCACGATTGGACAGGCCTATTGTCTGGATAATGCATCGTGTTATAGGTTCAAGTAACAATAAAACATAAACACATAAATAGGTAGGATCAATTCTTAATTGAACTAAGATCTACTTAGAAACAAGGCACTAAGTGAACTATAACCATGTTCTTCTTAATTACGTCATGATTTACGTATATATATTACATATGAAGTTTTTTATGTTCGATTATATTTTTCATGAGGAATCTTGTACATAATTGTGATAAATGTGTATGTTTGAACTCAATGTTTTTACAGCTTGCCTTAAGGCCCATAAACCACTAGGGGACAGTTTATGTGATGATAGTGGTTTTAAGATACACTTCACCGATTTAGTGGCTAATTATTACTCTTATAAACTAATTATTACTTCAGAAATCAAATATAAGTGATCAACATCTGGAATATATTATCCAGTAACTAATTAAATGTTCGTTGATAAATACAGGAATTATCAAAAATCACACACTCGGTTAAATACAGTTTAATATCCCCGATTTCCTGTACATAAAATCTAGATTCTAAAATCTAAAGCAGATGTTTTTGTTATTTATATATCTTATTACATTAAAGTACACATATATGTAATATTATACGTGTTTTTCTGCGATTTGAATTCTTCTTTGTTTTATTGCATTTTTATCGCAATTATCATCATATCGCTTGCTTAGAATGTGAAGGTTGTAAGTGCCATTTACAACCTTTTAAGACGAATGCATATTTGAAATCTACATCACAAGGCGCTTCTTAGCTTATTTTTATGAAAATTGGAATTTGTCATGTTGACCACACTTAAGTTGAAAAAGCTTGTTTTCCCATAAGTAAAAACCAATTGTCGGACAGTTTTTCTATTTCATAGTGCTGTGATGGAAGTATCAGCTTGCAGTGCTTAAAGATAACTTGGTCATTGCATAATGCTTCCATTGTAACAATAATATATGTGCGGTGCTAACCTTCTGTTAGCTAATGGCAGACAATATTTGATAACTAATCTTATCTTGATTTATGATGTTTCTAAGAGAAATTCCAAAAAACATTCATCAAGAGTAGATACCGTTTTGACACATGACCGGAAGGTTATATACATATATCATATTTAAAGGTTATTCACATCGAGAAAAGACATCCTGTATATTACACTACAAATTCCGGTCTTTGTCAAACGTTGCAAGGACTTACAGTTATTAGTGTACATCTCTATTATCAGGCTATATAGCGTGATGGAGTGTTTAAAATCAAGAGACCCTTATCTCTTGACGTGTTTCGAATAGAAGTCTCAGCTGTTTTGGGCTCACATGTGAGCTGATATTGTCTTTTAGTAAAATGCTTCCGGAGATTGGGGCCCGGAATTATAATCAATACTTACACTCTGCACTCAACACTCAAATATTGAATGTTTCATATAATCAACTATTATATGTTCTTGATTGCTAATTTAGGTGGCGAAATGTATAGACTTGTTATTTGCCATTTTGTACAGTTTATGGGGTAAAATGCTATTGTTGAATCAGAGTACCACACTCTGAAATCCGACTAAAATAAATTTTGCACAAAAAGCTTACACATGCACTAAATCACACTCTGACGTTGGCATAAAGTAATATTTAGTACCTATTTAACATTTTTGCAACTTCTTGCTCTCAAAAACGGTAGTTATGAACCTCAAAATGATTATATTCAATATTCGAATGCTGAGTGCAGAGTTTAAGTATTGGTTATAATTCTGGACCCTGGACTCACACTACCAGATCAACAGGAATAGTGAGGAGCTTTCTGATGTACTGTTCACACATTGGTTGCATTCGAATGACTTTCAATATATCAACGAACCTAGGCATGGAAGGATTTAGTGTACAACCATCACAAATGAAGTTCAGAAAAAAACCTTGGTGTACTGATGGGTCAAAACAATTTGGTCATCTTGTAGTAATTAATTATCATGACTTGTATATAATTAAGCTACTAAGCGGAATGTCGGGGGCAAATTCCTACACTCTGCTGATCAATAAACAACCAGAGGGCTAGATACATCTCCATGTAGTACTACCTTAAACTAATTCAGTAACTAGTAATACGGGTGCCAATAATAATCACATAATTAGCTCGCTAATTGATTCATTGCAAAAATAATATCTAGTACAGGTCGGCTAATTTTCTATGTAAACAATATTTAATATCGTACGCCCGCTGGGAGCACGATTCCACCGAGTACTGGGATATTATTTTCAATAAATATCTGTTTCAGCTACGTCAGAGACAAAACAAATTGTAGAAAATACTTGTTTACGTAAGAAATAATGAAATGTTAGCAAAAACAGGAGTAGCGTTACACCATAGGGAATATTTACGCTTAACTGTTTGTAAAGTCTATTAAAAACAATATAAATTCTTCGAGCTGTCAAGATAGAAATGGATGCTGAAAGTGTTTAAACAGTTAAATAATTTGAAAGTTTATTTTTTTGAAATTACCAATGCTAGAGATTGTCAGATATGCACACTAGTGGCATGTTATACGACTTTCAAAAACAACAGTTAGGCACCTCAGACAGCGCTTTATGTTGTTTATGTACTGCAGCTTAATAGTAGAGTGCGCACATGCGCCAATTGCTTTTTGAAACACTTGGGTATTTTAAAATAAATTATTCAGACTTTGTTTTAAGTTGAATAGCGCGCATCAGATTGTTACTTTAAAAACATGAACAACATAGTACGAAGTTTCTTGTTTATTCCCGCGTAATGAGCTGGAATACTCAAACTTACATTTTACTGATTATGCATGACTTTTGTGGCTTTAACACAAAATTAATGTACGATATTAACAAATATTTTCTAGATATTTATATTAGTAAACTAATATTATTACGTTTACATCGAATAGCTATGTCAACTTATCTAGCCATTGAAATTTGTAGAACAATAAAAAGATTAATAATTTTGTTATAAATAAATACATGTAAACATAAACAAATATTTTTTCAAAAAGAATAAACAGTGTAAGTTATTTTGAAAATTAGCGCCATTCTAGCTTTGATAATAAACAATCAAACATTTACTACTCACATTATAAAGTCCGTTTATCCGCACCGTCCAACACGTTCCGAATGACAAGGTAAACCAATTAGTACGCACCACTTGTCCGCGGCATGTTACTAATTAACAAGGCTAGATAGCTTGTAAGGACAATAAAATGACCACTTCACAAAAACACGAACATGCGCTGGACAGTGTAGTGTATTCACCAATATTACTTTCCAGAAAAGGTCAGATATTAACTACGTGTACTGGTATCGCGAAATCTTGTAAGCAGGTCAGAAGGTGAGCGCAAAGGTGAAATCAATGTTCGCCCACTTGTAACCGCACGATGATCTATTTGGGACTAAATTAATAATCGTAATTATTAATCCTGAAGCAATAAAATAAAGTGTCCATGGCGAGTATATATCTTCGAAATTAGCGTCGGCTATGTTTCATTTAAGTATTTATTCACAAACGGTGGTCAGTTCAGAAATGTAACTTAAACGAAATGCTCTAATGTAAACTAATCGTATTTTCGATGCAGTTAAATTTACGGTGATTTTGTGTTTTGACACTTCAACGAATTGAAATCCCCGTCACTATTCGACCTCCGAATAACAGACTTTATTAAGCGTCCCAATTCCATGTTTCGTAATCCGAGAATTTACGACCCAAACGAAATTACATTTTACCGAAATTCTCAATGTTTAAGTTATTATAAATTATTTTACAATGTCCAATTGTTCTAAATTTATTTACTTTGGTCTAGTTGATAAACACACTACCATCCTTTACAAATAATCATAGCCTATTTATACCTCTATGATCTTCTAAAATTATGTTTGATAAGAAATTTCCTGTTCTGTTTTTCTTTCTTCGTACGTTTAATATTACGCGCCAGACATTGCGTAATACGGGCATCATTTGCGATACCTTTAATTTCGGTATTCTTCGCGAATTGTGGTACACACGAACTCGTAATTATATTCTTTCATAACGTGAAGACCAATATAGAACAATAGAATAAATATACCATTTTGTACACTTATTCCGGTTCCTAATAAAGTGTTGCTAAATATGACGACCCATGGGCCATTTAAATATGATCTAAAATGTACTTATTTTTGCGTTTGACTTTTTTTCCTAATTATGTCGATTCAATTATTACGGACTCGCGTGTGTGATTATTATTAGCAGTAATTTTCCTGGCATTAAACTCTCATTGACGAGTGCAGCTTTGTCTTTAATAATGCACTCTTGATTCGTGGCACGGAAACTTTAGAAATTCATCGAAATTGTCAATGAATGTAGTTCAACAATTACATGTAATTCTTTCCAATTTTAACATGTAAACATGCTAAAACCTAATTACGCAGTCTTTATTAAATGTCATTCTAATTTTTGGTCACCAGGTAATATTTGTTAATGTATCATTACGCAAAACATAAAAAACTTACTTCGAACTATGTGCGAACGTTTTCAGTTGGTCACACGTGTAGTTGTACTAGACATAGCTTATTTATTTCTACATTATAGCATAAAAACGGTGATTTTGCTTATACTTAAAAAAGGTACGTTATTGTAAAGATTCTCGCGCGCACGCGCTGTTGGTGTTCAGTTTTTAGTATGCTCATTTCAGGACCCAGCCGACGATTTACAGCGTTATATGAACAGTAATTCACATTCTAATTTTAAATACTAATCAATTTTCTATAATAGTAAAATAATTAACGTAAACAAACCCCCAATGCCACTGTTTTCTTGGTATTTGCCGATACCGGAAGTCGACGCTCATAACAAAAACTTGTATGTGACGTAACGTTTGCTAAGCGACGTCGCGTTTTTTTTCCCGACGTCGCCCAAAATGTCCCGCCAAAATGTCATAATTTGAAACAAAAACATACTTATAATGTGTTGTGTTTAAGCTATAATAGCGTTTACGCATGCCTTTTAGTGTTATTACATCTGCAGAGTCCCTCGGGACGGGCTTGGGCACCAACCGTCCCCCGGGACTCTGCAGATGTAATAGCACGAAAAAGCATGCGTTAACCCTACATTATAGAAGTTGAACTGAAATGGAATCAAACACAGTAATTTGAATCGCGTGCACCTTCTATGGGAACTTTATTGCGCATGGGATTTACTTCGCTAATTTTAAATCAGCATATATTATTAAAAGAGGAAATGGCATTACTTGTGTGTTCCCTTATGCACTAAATGTAAGGATACAAATATTGCAATATATCATTAAACAGTATTTTAAAAACAAGCAGTCCTCTCATATCAGTATGTATGCAAAAATTGTATATGTTATTTAAATTCTGTAATTCCTAAGGATGCTAAGTATACCCCTTTACACATTGTTACACAAGTTATGTGTTTCTGGTGGTTGTACGCCCATGATTAAGTTATTCTGTCAATTGTACGCCTTTTTGTCCGTCATATGTAGCTAAAATAGCGGCGATTTTGACGTGACGCAAAATAGCTTCAACTTGTGACGCGACGTCATTACTTTCTAAATAAGATCATAAGATACTATATATCTAGGGACACTCTTGACATCAACTAGACTTGTTTACTGTAGAAAACGTCACATTTGTTAAGGTAAGAAAGTTGTTACGTACAAATAATTTAGAACGAACCTACATCTTTGAGGCAATTAGTACTTTTGCTTACATAACAACGGCCTTCGGGAATGTCTAGACGGCTATAAGATTAGACAAAACTACTAAATTATGTATCACAAGTATATAGATTTTTGCGGACTTTTTCATTTATTACCTCATAACAATGATCGTGGTAAAGTTTGTATGAAGTCTTACCCCTAAAATTAATTATAGGCTTAAACCTATATTGGAATTCGAACATATATTATATGTTAATAAATGGGTGATTTGATAATATGAACTAAGGCACCGCCTAAACGGGGATTTAATAGATGTTGGGTAATTGCTAAGCTATATTTCAGATATATGGTATAGAATTTTTTTAGGTAAAATACTTAAATAATGTTTCACAAGTTATATTTATACCAGTGTGCTTATTTATGGGATATACAGGCATCTATACCAAATATAGTAAATATTTAACAATTTTATTTGATTTTTGCCATACGCTAAAATGTGACGCAGTCCCTTTAAGACTGCATTCGCAGTATATTCATTTCATATTTGAAACATGTTAACCGCATACATGTTACACATTTGTCAGAGAGAATATTTTCTGTAAGGGTACCCAGACTTTTCAATTAGCCTTCCAATGAATTGAACAATTTCAGTTTCTGTCCTGGGTACGTTTTTTCCTGGGTACATTATCGCATGTATTTTTTTCAGGTTTTCCAACGAAAAATCCTGCTTTATAAGATTGGGACAATTGGTCCCGGACTAGATGACGGGCAGCGAGGCAGCGATGTCAAACAATTTTTAACTAGGGGTTTCCGGTCAATAACTTGAAGTTTGGATAGGCTGATCTTAATGATACTTTGTATATAGCAAGCTTGCATGGATACCTAGCTTGGGATTGTATTTGGGGTCATGGTCACATTTACTAAAAATACATAAAAAAGGTTTCCGGTCAATAAGTTCAGTTTGCATTGGGCATTTTTCATGAAATGCTATGTTTTGTGCTGGCATATTCATGCTTTCTACACTTATTAACCAGGCTTCAGAATCATTCGTTATTATATTTGGGTATAGCCACAAATGTGTGGGCAGGCAGCGTAAGCAATTAGTTCTGTGCTCAACTCCTATGTTTCTCAAGAATTTTCAACCATCATTAGGCGGATACCCGTACAGGAAGACTGGTTTTGCGACAATGCGGTGTCTTGTGTAAGACATATTTTGATTGGTCGACTCGATAATAAATTCTTAGGCCAATCGCAAAGCTGAAACATTTTTCTAACTTGGTGTTTTTGTACTCTTTTTCTGAAGTCTCGCGAGGGAAAAGGGGAAACTTTGTGCATTAAAACGATTGAATTATTGGTAAATGACAACCGGAAAACAAAGTCTTACACTGAGATCATGATAAAAGGACTTGGAAACAAGGAAAACCTTTTAATGTGTAAACGCCGCCTTAAAAGGGAATAACTGCATTTGTTGATTTTAGCAGATAAAAGTCCATCTGACAGTCAGACCAACTTTTTTTAGTCCGCCAGATCGTCAGTCCCACAGGTTATCAGCGATTATCGGGAAGTCCGGTAGCCAAAAAATCAGGGACCCCGGTCCGGAAGACCTATAATTGAACTTGACCTAGATTATAATGAAATAATTTATTCTGTAGAAATTTCATCAAGAAAAGACCAACATTTTTATCTCTATTGTCTACCGTGACAAGAAATTTCTAGGACTTGACCTAGTGACACATTTTTTGACCCCGGATGTCACAATATTGAACTTGATTTTTACAAGAATATCCTCCTGATTAAAGGCTTTGGAATATAAGGCCAAATTTGTGACCTAGTGACCACATAAGGCATTTGACCTACTGACCCAAGCGAATAGAGTTAAATTATTTTACTTTAGCTAAGTTTAGGCTTTGCGGCTGCAGAAATGCATGTGAAATTTTTGTTTGACCCTGACCGCAGATATTTACGATTTTAGGCAAACATTGCGTGAGATGCACAGTAGTCACGCTATCGAGCGCTATGCTTAGAAACAGCTTCTTAAAATAAGCGCTACTGTATTTCGGAAAAAGTGAAAAATATTATTATTTCGGCATGCGCTTGTGGCTAGCTGACTGTTACGAGTACATAGCGCTGAAAAGGGCAACCAAATCACCCCGTTTCTAACGAAATCACTTGGTAGCGCTTGCCTAGCAGTACAATGTAAATATCTTTTTGTACACAACACATTCAAAATGAAACTGTCATAATTTGATTCAAAATGAGTAAAATCAATGGCATACCTTTATTGTACTTTGTAGGCCTAACTGTATTCTTGAGAGCAGTTTCAATTAGTCCAGGGGAAATTTCTAAACCTACTGTAACCATATTTCGTCCAGTCCATAGTATCGGATCAGCTTCAAGCCTTGGAAAATTGAAGATATAGCAAAAGCGACACCGTATGACGTTAATTGGGGGCCTAGTCAATCATACAAGACCACAACAAACATCACACAATTGTGCTCCGCAGATTCATACTCCCACGAACCGAACTCCAGCTACCGATGGTGATCAATCCGGTATCAATCCATTGAAATAGATATGCGATAGTTATTTGTTTTGGATAATTAACGTCTGATGTAGGCTTAAGTAAATTTATCGAAGATATTACATAAGCGACAACGTATGGACCCTGCTAGTACACAAGTTTGTCCACCACAAATACTTAATGCACCAGTCAGTTGCATCCACAGTTCCTCCCGACCACAGGGATCCATGGCAGATAGGCCATGTTTTTACCATCCAGCTACCCCCCAAGGCAGGGGAAATTTAGGATTTTTTCTGCGAATACCAATAGCCTAGAGACAATATTTACCGGTAGATGTCAGGGGAAATGCGGGAGATTTTACCATCAGCTTCCCCTGTAGGCCGTAGAAGGCTGAAGGGCTGTTGATTTTGACAACTCAAAATCCCGGAGCGCCCCTTCAACCGGGGCTGGGGTGCTGTGGATGAAACTAACTGGTACATAAGTATTATACACACTGACAGTAACAAAATAATCTCATAAACATTGCTTTGACAAGCTATACATTGAGACATAGAATTGTTGATTTGCATTGTTGACATGGAACGAATTGTAGCCTACTTACGTTCAAGCATCTGGTATGATCTGAGTGTTGATATCATTGTAAAACTACGTAAAAATGTCTATTAAAGACCAATTTCCTCGGAGATCGAGTACTGTCATGATAAATCGGCTATTTAAATGAAAATTTCACCTTTATTTTTTGACGATTCTAAAACGTCTTCCGTGTGTAATGGGCGCTTGAAAATCTCGCAAACGCTTTGGCTAGTGACACGTAAAGCGGAGTATCTACTAGTCTGGAGTTCCCTCCCCTTGATGCTACGCTATCTGGGTCAGGTAGACGCCATTTTATGTCGGCTGCGATGGACTAACAAAGTAATGGGATTTTTTTTAAATAGTTGATCATCCGGTAATCAAAGAGCCAGGACGTGTAAAAATACATGCTGAATGTAAGTATTACCTTAAATTGCTTATGACCAACTTCTTTTCAATAATATTATAAATTTACCAACTTGCATAGTTTTCGGATATGAATGCATTTAGTGTAAATTCGGACATCGTTGTTGTCGTAGTTTGACAGTTGGTTGATGTTCGTTTTTTTTTATATTTTTATGCATATATTTTATATTTTGGGGTTATACAGGTCATTTCGTAACCAGGCTTATTCGTAGCCTTGCATTTTCGGCTATTTCGTAACTGTGTGCAGGGTTTCACTTGGTCCAAAAAAAATCCTGTTTATGCCAAAGTATGTCTTAAAATAGTTTGTAAATGGACATTGTGTGTAGGTTTTGTTTAGCAATTTGGTCCCATCCCTGGGTATTTTGCCACTGGCCTGCTGAATTGATAGAATAGTTTGTGTGGTACAAGGAATTGAGTAGAAAAGAAACATTGTAATTTGAAAACTATTAAATCAAATTTCCAGTGCCCCATCCGAGATTCTTCCCAGTAGACTAGGGATTGGTATTTTTGAGCACTCACCACTCCGCCAATGTTCCACTCTTTGTGTGTTTGATAACAGGTATTTTCCTAAAACATAGCGACCATATATTGCACCATTATGACTAATTTGTGTCTAATTTTGGTGGACTTCCCTTGGACCATTACCCTAATGCTAATGAAATGAAACACTATCTAGACCCTATCTATTCACCATGTTTATTAATATTGCAGTAACCAACACTGGGAAAGATGTGAGTGTAATTAGAATGTGTGGCTAAGAATACAGTCGGAAGAGCCTAATTCACAATTGGTAGGTATACCTGTGTTAATCATAATATCATCATAAAGTTAATGTATCTGTGATGTATTTGTAATGTATCTGTAATCGTAATGTTTTACTAGTATTATGATATGTGTATCGGCCACTGGATTGGAGTCCTTGGATTAGCCAAGTTATGACTATACTGTGCAGTAATATATGTATTAATTAAATGTATGTATTGAATAACCTATATTTATTGTCAAGGCCTTGTATTTAGTATTGTTTTATTTTGAATTGCAGGGCTTCGTTGATGATTGTATGTAAATAGATAGTAGAACTGGAACTTGGTGTTTGGTCTTGTTGGGTCCTGAACCTACATAAACATAGTGGTACCACCACAAGGGTATTATTACCACCTGGTATCGATACTATTACACAAGTAGTGTTATATACAGGCAAGTAAATGGGGAAAACCCTCAGTATACTTATTTTGGTAGGCGTGCACTGTATATCGTTTACCAATATGTTCATAAAATAACTTTTAATCTATCATCAGTATATAAACTTGTTATCATACATGTAGCTGTTGAAATAGCTTATAAGCAACAGAGAAATAAATTTTTAGATAAAATTTGTACCATATCCCATATGGACTTTAGATTCTAAAAAAACCTTACTAATCCCCTTCTCATTAAGACATTCTCCCACACACATGGTTGTGAACACCACAAAGGTCATGGAAAATACCTTTTGGTTCAGGAAAAAATCAGGTAATTTTATTCTTCATTTTCTGTGCCACCCTGACCACCTTAACCGTTACTCCTGAAATTGTAGTTGAAAATAGACACAAGTCTGATTTAACATGTTTTGCTGGGTGTCTCAACTGATGCACGGGAAAATGTTTAATGAGTTGTATTTACTTTCAGGTTCTGACCCGAATATACATCTACTGTATAGTCTACTGAAGAATTGTGGAGGATTTTATCACTGCAACGAAATGAGTGAGGTAGGATTCTGTTTAGGTTTAGTTACGTAACAGTTTATACTTTTTTAAGAACGATTGTGAGACAAGTTTCACAAAGTTCACTGGTACACACCATACACTGGAAATAGCCCCAAACTTTGAACGAAAACAAAAGTAAAAGTGGTAATCGATTTCCGACAACGTTGAGTTTTTAACTATTATTCTGTAAATATTTATGCGATCCACTTGAAGTGAAATAATTTTGGTAATGAAATGTTTATTTAAAGCTCCAATGTAGCCGATTGCGTGTTAATCAGTAAAACATAAAACAATAATTGTAATAGTTATTGGTAAACTTAGATCCCTTGCGACAGGAAATTATGCTGATCAAATGCTAATTGTAGCAATGATCCAACTGTTTCCTTAAATATTTACTATGTATAATGAACCAACACAGTGTTGAATATGCATTATGATACTAAATAAATATTTAAGTTTAAATAGTGGCTACATACATGGATTCAATAAGTAATACAAATGACTTGAGTGAACTATCCCTTTGGAAAGAATATTGAGTACTACAGGTAACTCGGTTACACCCAGTGAGTTCAGCCTAGAAAACCATAGTTAGCCTGACAGACAAGCTTATGTTTATAACCGTTCTCATTTAACTTTGAACAGACTGGACATTTTCATTATAAACTGCTTACTTTTTATAGCCTGCTTGAGGTCAATCTTATGCATATAGCATATCTTTTCCTAGATATTTAATATTAGTACCTTTCTGTAACTATAATTGTATTCATATTATTTTGCAGTTTATTGCACAAGAAAGGTGGACATTCAAGTTGCTGTCTTTATATGCTTTGATGTGGAAATAACTCGCGACAGAAGACATGAATTACCAACTGATGTATCGGGAATTGAAAGGATCAAATTTAGATGTTAATTTGCATAATAAATCATTTTCAAGTATCTAAATGAGTTCCTGTTGTCAGACGTCTCATGTGTTAGGGACCACCACAGTGTTATTAGTGCTTTTAACTCAATACTGTTGCGAAATGCTACAATTATGTCCTTATAACTGTTTAAGAAATTTTGTTGAGAACCAAACCTTATATACCCTTATGGCGGTTGATAACGTCAGGAATGAGGTGTAGAGAGTGATTTATATTAAATTATTATTATTTTATATTTAAAAACTTGTTTTACAATCGACCTTATTCCTTAAATAAATTAGTATAAACTTATCCTTTTAATGCTATGGTGGTCAGTAAAATGTACAAGAACACATATATACTATAATGTGTATATGCCAATTGTGACACTATTTAATTTTTAACACTCCAGGCATTGCTCTGAATAGTGAAAAACTTTTTATTGCTCAGAAACATGGTTCATTCTCACTGCCAGATGAAAACTATAACAACCTTACTGTCAGTTGAAACATTCACTGACTCCTGTCAGATTACAATTATTACATGCTCAATGTGACATGCTCGTCACAGATGGGATCTGTGTTATGCTCACTTTCAGTACTTACATGCTCAACGACAGATGACAATAACATGCTCAATGCTGCAGTGTCGGATAACATGTTGTACCCCCCTCCATTTTTGATGAGGTGGTATATTGCTTTGTACATGTCTGTCGGTCGATAGACCAAATTGCTAAAAAAACACTGCCCTCGGATCTTCAACCTCTGCATCTCTGGTTTTATGCTCACTACCAGACAACAATTTTTAAATGCTCATTCACAACATTGGCAAATGAAAACTGGTAAATGCTTAACATCAAATTAAGCATGCTCACGTCAGATGACAAATGCTGTTTTCAAAATTAGAAGAAATCTGTACAAAATATTTTGTTGGAAATGTGACCAAAGTAGGCCTTCATGTTTACCTTATCAGCTTTAGAAAAGAAAAGAAATTTGTGTGCAATTTTTATTTTCAATTTATTTGTTGATTAAGGCATTACACCAGTATATACAACAAGAGCTATCACTGTAAGGGACATATGTCCCAGATGTGTGACATTGATAGTTAACACAAGTATACTTTTTGCTAAAATGATATCACATGTCCATAACTTAAGACTCAGATGCCTCAACTTGCAATTTGACTGTCAAGGGTCATAACTCATAACACACATACTGACTAATATTCCTAAACAGTCTGATGATTGAAGCAGTGCAAATACTTGTCTTAAACGAGTTATGAGAAACAAAACCAAAGTTAGTCATTTCAAGGGAAAGAACTCTGCAAATACAGGTCTGATCCGAAATTAAAATATTTAGATGAGCAACTGCAGAGTCATACTGGAAAATATTCCTACAAAAATTGAAAAAAATAGCTGAAACAGAAATTCAGGATAATTTCCATCATTTCAAATAAACATTGCCCTGCTAATACTGGTTATAATTGAACAACACACGCAGATTATCATTCCAATGAAGTCTGATGCCTGTATCAAAATTACTTTTCAAGTTACAGACACAATCCAAATATCATAATTTCAATGGCAATAACTCTATAAATAACAAATGGGCTCTTTGTTGTCAACCTATCATAGAATGCCATAGGTTAAGTTTGAAAAAATTACAAAGGAGAATAACTCTGACAGTAAACAGTACATTGAATTTTTTTAAAACACTAACACAAAGTTGAAAAAGGACTGAACTCTTTACAAAATCATTGAGTTATTCCCATAATGATATCTAGTAATATTAACTTATAATGATAATAAGTGTGTGTGCCAAGTTTCAATACATTTGCATTGATAGTATGAGGGGCAAAATATATAATGTTCATGTACCTTACATTTTTATATGACAACATTAAGGACAATTAAGGACAATTTTACAAGTAAAAAGGTACGTTTCTTCTTTATGTCTGGAACATTTCATAGCTTTAATAGCTTTGTGGCAATAATTAAGTAATGTATCAAACTTTGAAGAGGGTACACTAGAGTCCACTGACCTCACTATAATTCGAGCAAAATTTGTGTCATTATGTGCAGTAGTGTTTAACAAAAGCAATTGTCATTATTAATTAAACTGCAACTTGCATTACTTTAAATGAAACCGTACGCATCCACCAGAACTTTATATCAATATGAGCAAAAATTATGTTGCACTTTATCACATTAAAATTTAAGTGTTTTAGTTAGCACAAAAGCCACAAATGAACTCAACAACTTGTATGGTAAACACATGATAGTACAATCTAAAATTCGATAGTTCTTCTTCCTATATGAAGAAGTAGTAGGCTGTATTCCTTCGGATAGTTGGTTTGTTTTCCAGTTATATACTCGGATGTAGAATCAAAATGTAGCAATCAGGCTCAAATGAAGAAACTCTGAATTACTGACATGACCTGAAATATCAAACATTATATTTGCAAAAGAAATACAAATGTAGTTAGTTTGAAATCATTCTGTTATCTACCATCTGTAAATAGAAGTAAACTTAATCAAAATTGAATATTTAAGTGCTATTAAATTGATAACATTCTGTTACTATCAAGCTGCTCAGGTCTAAAAGAAAGTTTCAAAATTTTACTGATTCTATTGTTTCCATTGTTTTTCCCTGTGTAATTTTATAGTTGATTATGGACTATGTTCCCAAATAAAAATCTTTTTTTTTCATCTCCAAATTTCAAGCCAAAAATTCCTTACCCAGAGTAGAAAATAATTTGTTATGAATTGACAAACTTTCCTGTAAAAACAGCCAGCACAACTAAACTTAAGGATGAAAAACCTTAATTATAGCAAATTACACTTAAAATTTATGTTATTAACTTGGCAAATTTGACACAAACCCGACCTTTCTATAAGCATAATTTAACAGTCGATATCTTCAAACTTTGTAATATATTCATGCATAAAGGTCAGGTTTGTGTCAAATTCGCCCAGCTATACACCTTTTGGCTTTAGCAGATTTGGGTAATAAATTTGTACTTTTCCCAATTTGGAATAAATGCGGCTAAAACTCCCAATCTCGTAGCCATGGGCTATGCTCCAAAATGGATAGAAAAAACACTTTCATTTCCAACTGTTAATAATATGCACATTATTCCTTTACTCCATAGATAGCTGATACATAGTGTACTTACTTTCATTCAATTGTTAATGTTCAACATCTCAACAGATGTTACTAGGAAATTATAAACACATATAAGTTGCATGAAAATACTTCTTTAACTTCAAGAGGTAGACATGCATAAAATCTGCATGGAGATGCATCATCAAAATATGTTTACATGGAATAACGGGTTAATAGATAGAATAAAAAATAATACCTTAGTATTTGGTTATATGTTTTATCCAAGAACATATTTCAATTCCTTCAAAGACTAAACTGTGTGTGTGTATTCCAATGTTAGATTCCAGGTCTTCAAGTTAATACACATGTGCAGTCTTAAGTATACACCAGTGTTCGTTAAGGCACAAGGTGAACCCTGAAAATACAACATTTAACTTTAAATATTTTCCAAAAACATTACTCAAGGAATTTTCTCTATACCAATTTATAATAATAGCATCTCTTGTATTATGATGTACTGTAAAATCATTACATTTCATGCTTGGAAATTAAATCCCATCGAACAATAATTTTGAACCTTGTATTTATTAACTGAAATTCAAAATCCATGAATTAAAGTCCAATCGAAATGGTCCTTTTGACCAAAACCACGAAATTTTGTCACATAGAAATTAAATGATTTTACAGTATTACATAAATACAAGGTAATGGATCGTAAAATCTTTAATTTAAAGTTTGCTATTGAAATAATACAACAAGTCCCTAGGTTTTTCAAATTTCACAGTAGTGCATGCAACATTACCTGTGGAATCATTTAATTTCTAAAAGATATGACTTTCAATCATGAACATAGCCCATATTTGGCTAAAATTTACAAAAAAAACACTGAATGGTATAGTTTCAGTTCATTAGATAGCAAAACTAACCTTGATACTGCATCAGATGTCCTAGACTGCACATTCTACATAGCATCACGGTTCACCAAACATGATTTTTATCATTTATCTGAAAAAATATTTAGAGAATGGTAATTTCATACATCGGAAGAAATTAGACAATCACATATATAATATTACCCTTAGGTTTATCATAAACGTTAGTATTTACACTACTGACTACTGGAAACAATCTTCATAGAGGAAGATCACAGCTCCAGCATGAAAGTAAATACCTGTTTTTTCTCAAATAGGCTCTGGATTCTTTTTAAATTAATTTTTCAAAATTTGTTGAGACAGAGACAGTCTGACTCACAAAGTACACCGATTTAGCCTGATCAAGCTAATTCAACTAACACACACTATACATGAACCTGTTTGTACACATCAAAACATATACAGTACTACAGAAGAAAAATAAAGATAATCAGCAAACACGATATCCGAAATGTAATGGAAAGCGTGTCTATCCGAAAACTATGCAACAACATACTATTGCTTTTTTTGAAAAGATCAAATCAGATCAACAAAAAATAAAGCCCCAGTAATATTGCGATACATTATTTAATTCGTTTTCCAAAAGGGTTTTCCGATGATCAACTTCTAAAATAACTCAATGAGGAAATGCTTACCGTTGTTGACACAGCGCGTCGGCCATTAAACGCCGGCTACCAGAATCTAATACTGAACAGATTGGATGCCGGGAACCAGAATAAGTATCTACAGTATTGTACAGTAGCGTATTTCTTACTTCCCTTTGTTTTTTTAAAAATATTTTTTTTATTTATTACAATTGTTTTAAAATTATATTTAATCGAAAGAGAACGATAGGCTCAACCGTTTACAGCTTACTATTTTTTTTATAATCCAAGGACTATTCACCTCGGAAAACTGCCTGAAATTTTTGACCGGAAATAACTTTTTTTGAAAGCATTAGTACCGGCAGAAACTCAAAGAAGATATGCACGTGGCACCTGTTAACGGTCTGGGTATTTTCAATAGCCCCGCTGCGCGGGGCTATTTAAATCCCCTATTAGCCCTGTTATTTGTTCGAGGGCAGTCGTATTGGCCCGAGGCCGTAGGCCGAGGGACAATACGTCTGTCCCGGGGACAAATAACAGGGTTAATATCAAATCACCCGTTTATTGACAATTTTATTAAATAAGTATCAATTATTTTAAAATGTGTCATCGTTTGTAACGTTAGCACATCAAACTAGACTGACATAAAAGAATGCGAAAAAATGTGAAAAATATTTTTTTCAGATTTTTGCATCCAAATATAGTCCAAATTGTAGCAAATGATCTAACTAAGAAAATGAATACCCATATGACATGTTTCCGTTCAGTAATAAACAAGTTATATACAATTTAGTGAGAAAGAATCGATTCTCCGTGATTTCAGCTGAGAATCTATATCACTTTTTGGCCCTGTCTATCAGCCAATCAGATTGCTTAAAAGGAGGGCCAATATCAATATCACTTTTCGGTTCTGTCGATTAGCCAATCAGATTTTATAACACTTTTCCGGCCCGTGGCCGATAACTGATATAGATTTTCGGCCCTGATATAGTTGAAGCATGCGTATTATAAGACTAGGGCAATACTGTGTTATAGGGCTAATAATTGATAGTCATTTAATAATATACTGTACTAGTCGTGCACAGACTACTTAACAGCTACCTTTTTATATGCAATTGAACCAAAAATGCGGTAGACTACTGGTGACTTCAAACCTCAAACTTACCATTTTGACTTTGAATTCATTGATGTGTAAAGTACATGTAGTGACGTAACGCACGCAATTGAGTACGTCCGTAATTTCGTACACTCGCTATAAAGCAGTAGTTGATACTACTTTCTATTTCACTCGATGCATTACATATCATATACCAAAATATTCGTTATAAAAGTGTCTACATTGTCATTTTAATTTGAGTTCATATAGAATAACATGTAGCTGTAGCATTGGAGAAAATGTCCAACAGATATACAAAAATCTATGTGCAATTTGTAACACAAAGTATTGCCCGTCGGCATAAAATAACAGCTATTTTATTCAAAATGTCATTAATTTTGTGGGATACTTCACCGAGTGGCACCAGAAGTTACGTTTTTTAACATATCATCGTAAAAAATCACGGGTACAAAAAATAAAAAAGTTAAATAATAAACAGTTAACACGAAAAAAGTGCAAATTTGCAAAAAATTGCCGAAAAATTACCGAAGACGCATGATTATTACGCAATTATTTTTTCATTTTTATAAATAAAATAATTATGATTTCGTTTTAAAAATATTATTTTTGTTTTATCATCAATAATAAAATCCCAATGCATTCTAGCCAATATTTATCGAGATTATTAGAATGAAATGTGTGGAGGAAAATTGTCCTACTCGCGCGTTTTAGCGATGCGTTGCGACATAGACCATTTACGAAACTTAATAATTTAATCATAAGTCATAGTACGTACAATTAAAATAAAATTAAAAATATTATCAGAGTGAAATTTTTACTTTTAAAAATTCTAAAAGATTGCTCTTAAAATAAGCCCGACAGACTTAAATCAATGTGTGGAGGAAGATTGTCCTACGGCGCAATTTTGCGACGTTTTTGACGTTTTATGCGTAACGCAAGTTTTATAGTGGACGAACTACATCGAAAATAATTATTTTGAGCGATATTATGCATAGACGTGCAATGCATTATGATCCGTATATTATAGAACGAACAATGTGGTGTTTTTTTCCATAAAACAGTACATAGATAAGTGTGTTAGGTATTGAATGCGTGAGTGAGGAAAATACTTGTCAGATAGACAACGAGTGATACTAGTGAATAAGCGTTAAATTGAACAAGCGGGAGAAATTGATAACGAAAGAAACCCAATTTTCTTAATTAAAGAACGATGATATTGACAGATAAATGTATTGTAGTTCTCGATATTGTAAACATTTGCAGAATTAAACATTAATGATTAGATCATAAGATTAGTATTACGCAGAGTAAGTTATGCTGACGTAACATGACGTTACACAAACGTACTCAATACCGTGCGTTACGTCAGTGCGTGTGAAGTAAGTATGAAGTTCGAAGTCGCCACTGGTCTTTTGTATCATATAAAGCTATGTTTGTATACGGCACAAAACTATCTTTGGTGCATTTGAAACATAAGCATTCTAACTGCGAATACGTCTCTTCCCGCTCTCCTCTCTCCCTAATTTAATTTAAAAGTTTCGTGCATGATTGCATAAAAAGATATAAAGTTGAATGAATACATCTTCATTAACATCTTTGCGATTTGGTTGATGTATGCGAAGGAAAAAAGTCTACTTGAAAATATTATCAAATTACGGGAGATCGTTTCGCAAAAGAAATTGATCAAAGTAAAAATCATTTTAAAGCTGTAAATCGATTAGGGGATACGCAAACAGCTATTTACTACAGGCATGCCTATTGGCAAATCGAGCACAATATCATTGGAACATGTCCCATCGACCTACAGTGTTGAACTATCAACCACCTTCTGGGAAAGCTCCAATCTCATTGTTTCAGCTGAATGTTCGTCATACATTATGTTACCAGTGGAGTTATAATATGTTCTGTGTCCATTTGAACAACTGATTTTTATTGATTATTCAATCATTTCTGTGATTACCGTCATGAGCTAAAACTTCCGATATTAGAACAATTGGAGTTGGAAAGATATTTCTACATGTATTGCCGTATCACGTGTCGAAAGAAATAATAGACTGGATTTGTTAAATGAATTGACTGCTTTTTTAAGTTCGTTGATGTTATAAACTAATGCTCTGACAATTTCACGGACACTCTTTTTTCTGAGCACATTATCTTTAAATTTATCTTCACGGCTCACATTTGTATCATGTAATTTTATCACCTAGATCAGAAACATGTTGACGCTGTAATGGATGTTATTGTATTTACACATGTTTCTTGTGCCAGTTTTAGAAATGTTAGGAACAATTAAACCATGTTTGTGTAACGCAATTATTATTTCAAAGACTGTTTTGAATATCTATCGACAGAAAACCCAAACGAGAATGAATGTAATATGATATTAAGAAAACTTGATTAGCTAAGTAGTGTATTTTATTAGTTATCGGTCATTATTACCGCTATGACTGTACTAGACGGCCTTCCACGTCCGATTTATAATTATGGTATTCCATGTATCTTGTTCCAGTTACTCTACTCGCAATATTTCCAGGTTTTGAGCAGTGAAGCAGTGGAGTAGTATAGCAACGTCAATTCCACTTTTCCGAAATAAATGGAATGCAAAAACAATGTATCATCAAGTTTTTAATGTTACTCCTGCGAAAGCAGAACAACATGAGGATATACAATAAAACGTATGTTGCCACCAGACCGACCTTGGTAGAGCGAAAGCATTTAGACTATTGGTGTGAACTGGACACAATCGTTGCTTCCTGTACCTGTATATATACCAATTTAACAACTAAACACCTCGATCCCATTACATGCAAATGTTATATTTAAAATACCTTTAATGAATGCAGATTTAGCATTATGCACGAGTTGGACGTGCAACAACTTGATGACTTCACGATGACTTTTCGAAATTAAGGTATATCTTAATAAGCTTGTAGACACAATATCAAAAGAAGTATGCTTGTTTTGAAAACAAAGTATTATAAGTTTTGGTTAACATTTACGTACGTGGGACAGGATAACCAGTATGATGCCTCCTCAATAACTAGATGCGGCGTATGAAATCAAAACATTTCTCCACTATAGGTACTAATCGAAATTCAGACTTTGTATCAGATTCCCACATTCATGCACTTTGAAAGAAGTTGGCCAGTTCATTGCACTAAGCGCATTCGCACATTCATTAGCCAAGTAATGTTATTTGCACCAGTACTGTTGACACAGACTGACACAATACATTGCTTAATGAATCTAGTATTGGCAATGTGTATCTTTACTGCCGGGCATTGATGGTGAGAAGAAACGAGCTTAGTTCATTTGTTGAGCTTCACTTAGACATGTTCAAATTAACAAGTAAATCGGCTTGAACGAGCGTATTACTAAATGATACGGTCGTCTACCCCATTGTAAGCTGACCAGGATAGGACGGCAGGAAAAGCCCGTCAAAAGTTTAAGTCACATTTATTCTTAAGCTGCTATTTTAATATGCTATAACTTGGTAACCTCTCTGCAGAATCATGCAATTTCAGCACTTAAGTTGATTCTCAAAATTTGGACAACACCATAAAATGGTAGAAAATGTAATAAAACATCCAGATGGTTTGTTGAGCAAATAAAAATTTGTAAACAATAAATGCATGCTCTAAAGTCTAAGGGAAGCAACTCTTGCAAAATAAGTATTTTCTTCACCATGCATTTTACTAAATACGATATTTGGCCTACTATTTCGACAGGTATAGTACAAAGTCTGTCGTCTAGCATAGTTAAAAACAGCCTAATGGTTCCATAATTCATTGTATTTAATGGATGATCGGAAAACAGTTGTGTGAGCAATAATGGGACTTTAAGGGTGCTGAACATTAACCTTTCATGATAACTAGTTGTGTGGCGTAGGCAACACAATGATATTACCGTTTTTTGGCTTACTACCAAGTTAACGCATTTAGGCCTACGCAAATAAATAGTTCTATGATTTGAACAATATTACAAGCATGCTACATAGGTTACACTTATCATTAAACCCGATTTGCTTACATTACCAACATTTATTAATATTAAGACCAAAAATTTTATCAGACTTTTATTTTTAGAGGATATTTATGGCAAATCATTCCGCATGGACTATATTCCTACTACTAAAGGCCTGTTAACCGTCAAGGCAGATAAAGTAATCCCACGGTTTTAATTAAAATCACTCCGCCGCTGAACGTTATAGGCTATGACCTAATTATGTTGTTTACAAACATTGATGCTATAAATAGAAACAACATGTTTTCACTAGTGGCGGGAAGCTGAACTAGTTCTACGTATAGTAGTTCCAAAGTGTTAATTACAATTTTCAACGATAAATGCGTTTTAGAATGTCTTTCTTCGCAGTATATTTCATGCGTGACAACGACTAGTCATGAAGAAAAAATATAGTGCTAAAAACCCGTATCGTACCGGGACGTATATTATATTGCTAAAACCGGTCCCGTACTGAGACGTATATAAATTCTGAAAACGGTACACACGGTATTGCATAAAAGTATTTATCTTGCCATAAATATTTATTTATGTAAGCTCCCTGGGCTCTGTTTGATGATACAAGCAATAACAAACACATGGTTATGATTGAAATTTGTCAATATGGTGGTAACTTTTAATTTACGCTGAGTATGGTCCGAAAGTCTGTTCTTAAGTTTAATTATGTTACTCCGAAAAACATTTCTGCTCTTGATCCGGCGGAAGTTCGGACAACCTTCATATCAGTAGTCAATAGCCCTTACCACTGGACCACTTGTCCACCTAAATTCAATTGATCGACTTTAAATATATATGTATATGGCATCTAGGAGAAGTGCTGTGACATGAAAACATAATTCTATCTGGTTCCATTCTTGAATTATTTCATTCAACCAAAAGAAGTCATGATAATACCATTGATATAATTTTCTTATATTTTCCTTCTATTGAAATCTGGTTCTATCTTATTAATTACCTTCCTTTATTTAATTGTCCTAACATATTTCTACCTAGTCCTGTTTCTATAGCAGGGGGGATGGCTATATCTCGTTCGTTGTGTTTTAATTCCCATTGTATTCAGTTGAATGGAGACTACCCAGTCACTCATCTTGACACCGACGCTTGGTGTCTTGAGAGCAGCACAAACATTCGAGTGAGTCTGGGCTTATCAGAACTCTGACACAGCATGTTGGTGCAGCCTTTATTTGATTGGTCAAAATGACATCAGAACGCCATACATCAGTACTTTCAGTGCTTTGATTTTTAAAGACGATTGGCGATTGATCGTCTATTTCAAACGGTTTTGATTAGAATGCATCCTTCCAATATCCCCCAAACTATTTTATTTGCAGTGACATTAAAATAAGCAATATATAATTGCAGGCCTTTACAAGTTCATCTCCTAAAATATTGTACTTAAAATAAAACAAAGCAAACACTTATTTCCTTAGGTGTGTTACCAAATTCATATCAAAGGATAACCAATTGTTGTACTGGAGGTTTTTATGTACCGCCAACATGCGAACCTTGTCCAGCGTTACAAATCCTAATCTGGTTATTCCAAAACAGTTCGAGTTTGTATATTTTTATCACATAATGTGACCAATCGATTCATTTGCTGTCTAGGGATAGCTATATGTACTCCGACTATTTATTACTTTGTAACAAGTACTTGGTTATTGAAACAGTCACTATTATCTTGGACATTGGTGATAAACAAATTAATCACATTATTTAATGACGTGTTAATCTGTCTATGTAATGTTCGTCACCCCAGGTCATTTGCCTGATAAGTAAGTACAGAAGTGTCCTTTGCGGTGGCAAGTTCAACACTAAACGTTCCCCTTTTGAATCTATTGTAATAAATTCATTTAGTGTCTGATTATTTATAATGGCTGCGGCTTCTGCTGAATGTTTATTGTAGGCATAATAGTCGCTCAGTGAATTATATACTTGATGATATTCACAATAATCTATTCATAGCTGTAGAATTGTCCTGAATTATCTCTTTAAAGACCGGGTTAGGAGTTCATGGTTAGCGACGGTCAGTTTGAGATCGTTCCGAAATCATTAAGGTAATGAAGATCTCAATAGAGAAAAGTATCCTAATACTGTACAGCCTTCTTCTTCTCCTTCTGCCATTACTGGACATATTCCTCTATCGGGTATAATCGATTGGTGGAACAAAATAGGATTAAATACATTACTATGATATGGTATAATAACACTTACATGGTAATTGCCATTGTATGAATCAAAAGATTGCATCCAACTTTTTTTCAAAAAACATGATCTTAGTTGTTGCTGCGTGTGTGTGGATGGTTTTGACGGACATGTGTGTGAGACGGTGCTAAGAGAATAATTCGTAACTCAAATATGCAAGGCTATGTATAATCACAGACCTAAGAAATTATATCACAAAAAACTGAGTTTATCATTCCCATTTTTTCACTCATTCATTAGATACTATACTGAATGGATGAAAAATTGGAGAAGTAAAACTGAAGTTTGTGACACAATTTCTTAGGCCTGTGGTATAATTTGATACGCAACAGATAATGATAGTACATTTGTTTTTTACTTTTTTATTTCCTATATCCGGCGTCACATATAATTCGACCGAGACTTGTTGACTGTAGAAAATTGCAAATTGGTTGAATTTAATAACTTCTTATATAGATATAACTTAATATAACCTCAATATATTCTACCATTAAGATTATCTTTAAGGTAATATCACGTTTGTTTTTGTAATACATAACCCTTTGGGAACGTCTAGACGGTACAAAAGCTTGTAATAAAAACTACTCAACGTATATTACGATTATATAGCTGATTACGTATTTTTCATTGAGTTTTTAAAGCATTAAACATGATAAAATTAGTCTGAAACTCGACATCTGAAGCCGATAATGTCAAATATATAGTGGCAAATGATGATAATTTCTTCAATAGTACATATATAAATATGAAATTACGTTTCAGTTCATTTTTGGTTTATGGTTTTGTTGTAACGCTATATGGGCAAAAAGACAAAGTACACGCGATATATGCACGTAACGTGCTATTCGTATCCACCATAAGACATATTCAATACATATTGTCCGTATATCACTGGCTTAGAATGAAAAGTTCGTGAGTACAAAATCGATATTTTGAGAAAACAAGAAAAAAATTCTGAACATTACTCTTTACTTTTAGAAAAACAAGCTTTGCAACTTCAGTTTGGCCAACATGACACGTTTCAATTGTCACGAAAATAGGCTCATAGGCCATTTCACAAATACGTTTTCACATCGAAACAGCAATAATGTTAATTAATTGTTATTTTTATTATTTTATGTTGAACATTAAGAAATATGTTGAGTGATAAATTTCCTTGTTTGACGATCATTGCGCAATGGCAAATAGCTGACGTACATACTATGTTGTGACTCTAAACAAAATTGAAAATAAACAAAGAAATTTGCCAAACATCAATGCATGTAGGTCACAACTATGACATGTCTTTATGAAACTTAAGTTCATTAAGCTTAATTATTTGGATGGGTATAGTTTTCCGTTCTCTTATGTGTGTCCAATGGACCGTGTATTTGTGATATGTCATGTTTTCTGTGCCCGGTTGGTTAAGTTGAGCGCTGCCTTCCTTGTCCGATTTCTCATGATATTATCCTTTTCTTGTACATTATGTTTTATAATCAAACATTGTATCTTTGTTTTAATACATGTTCGTCACTAGCTGAGAGACATGATGACGTGGAGATGCCGAGCTATTTGCTCCTTTGACATTACTGCACAATAACCTTGTTCGAAATTTAGAAATAGGACGAGCGATTACAACATTGCATAACGTAAATATACACATGAATGACAAGGCTAATGATCCGACTGTTTATCGACACACAAAGGATTCGGGAATGTTCGTTCAGATTAACCTGATAGTGTTGAAGTATTTTTTTATGAGATATCTGTCAGATGTGTTAAGCTTATGATATATCATCATGCCTGCTTTCCTGATTCTAAAATTGGAATATTTAGTTTGTTTTGAGCAGAGGCAAACTACATTGTATGTTGATATCGGAATAAATCTTACTGCGAAATACCTAACCGACTTTCTCGGCGTAGATTCTAAGCTCAGTTGAACTAATGGAATCATAACCTAGTTCAGTCGGGTGTCAACGTTGCTTGTTGATGCATCGGGATAGTGTTTAAAATATGTCAGAGTGAAAAAGCATAGTCTTTTAAACGTCAAACCTTAATGTTCTTTATTTTGTACATTCAAATATAGAAGGTTAACTGTCAGGACCAAAACAGTGGTTTGGCTTTCGACAGATATTCGGGTTTCTCAGAGCCTGAATTTCTCAGTTTTATCTATACCTCAGTGAAGTTTGTTTTTGGCTTTCGATATAATCACAACTTGCATTCACAAAATAAAACCATTCGTTAGTAAATCGTTTCTGCCAATTGTCTGCACATGTTGCGGATTACTTGTTTTTCATTTTGAGAAGTGTTTATGTTCATACTTTATTTTATAGTCCTAGTTTTACATCATTACTTAGATTTTCAGCATCTTCATTAAGAGCGTTGTTTTATACTTTAAGCCCCCGTATTTAAGTTGGTCGGATTTTTCTAAATTGAGGGATAAGCAACTATAGATTATTGGTATAGATATTCATTAGACATGATTCTACTAACAAGGGTAATAATTATATTGATCAGGTTGCGTCAAGGTGTGCTGTCATTGATATTTTTGCTTGATATCTGAATGGCTAATTACGATTGTATAAAAAACAGTATTGCTGCCAGACGCGGGCGTTCGGGCCATCGTAATCATCTTGCTTTAGGATTTCGTTGATAATGTATTATGGTTACCACATACAACTCGTTTGTCGCTGACCAAAAGACGGATTCACTCGATTTATAGAATTGGTATGGGAGGAATACAACGAGCAGACTTGTGGTGTTCAAAGGAACCAACCTGTTACAAAGTAATTATATATTGGTAACTGAACGTCCTTTACGATAATTACTGCACCATAATCTTACATGAATCACCCAAGATACCTCATTGCTGATGGTATTAATAATCGCCAGGCATGAAAGGTTCGATCAACGGAAACAGAGTTTGTGTAATCGTTACGTTTTATCATGAACTCAAAATTTAATTGAAATAAGTAAACATCTTTATTCAAACTTCCATGCTATAAAATTGTAAGGAGAAATCGTCACCGCCTGTTTTCCGTAGTTTTTGTGTCATATTCACTGTTTGTCGGAAAAAAAGGTTTATCTGAATGAATGTTGCATTGTACTGTCGCCTCTCAACTCATTACCTACTCGAACACACAAGAGTGATGGAATATTTTTATGTTATAGTTATGTATATTATTGGTCAAACATATGCGTTTGATGTATATGACTTCAATGTAAGTAATGAACATTTATTTGTACTATGTACACTGGTTTGGTCGTTCATCTAACTGTAATTTATTTTAAATTTATTTTCAACATTTTTTCCATTAAATCCGGTGGTCAATTGTCCACACTAGTTTTCGTGGAATTAACCACTTCACCATGAATTGAAAATTTCTGTATCTTTCAGCACTGATATGTTCTCCTTATAAGGTATTACATGTTCGTAGAAAATGCCATTTTAAGATTTTTTCCTGTGATGTACTGCGTAGTGAAGCGCGTTCCAAAAGAGCTTACCAAACAAGCCCGAAAGCACGGAACAGATGAAAATCGCCGTACATGTCAAACTCCCCGGCTGGTGATCGAATGTGAATTGCTAGTCATAATAACAAGGAGTAATTAAATAATTATGCTCGTTCACTTGTATTTTGTTGTAGATGGCACAGTTCAGGCAGGTTGGCAGGAATTTCTCATTTCGTTATTGTGATAAACCAGACTCCTATGTTCACATAACAGAGTTAAATATAACCCCACACCCTATTACATTTGGACATCTGTCATTTTTGACAATAGGAGTAAACTTGGCACAGGACATTGGAGAAGGACCCGCAGGATTCGAGGTATGTTCTTTGAAAGTCAAGTAAGAAGAAGGTTAACATACCACGTGACGGTTGGCTAAGACTGCAAGTAAATCGTTATATCAACAAAAAGGTCGTGATAAACTCCAGCCTAATCGTCGTGTATATCGCGTTAACACCGGCCAAATAATAAAATACTGCTATTTTTTGGTAAAAATGCAGCGCTATTTGTACATACTTTAACGTGCAGTCTTAGCCAAAAAGATACGTGGTGTGTCCCCCTGATTATGGTTGAGTGTTCGTTTATCATATTTATCCTTATCCTTTAGTCAAGTTAGATCAATATTTAATACCACGCTACCTTTCTTATTGCATTTGCGCAGTTTTTCAACCACTCTATTCACAGTGAAAACACAATTTTTCTTGGTGTAGATTATAACTTGCGTGGTATAGCTTGCCCACATTGACACGAGCCTGACCTATTGATAGGCAAAATTTAACAGTCGATATATTGTGTACAACTCCGATTGTATGTTTTGATAATAGGGAAGTATCACGAAGACACTCAGTCTGTAATACAAACACAAATCTGAAATACCGATATTGCACGATTTGCTTGCGAAAATTGATGTATTCATGGAAAGAACCTTGTAATATATTCTTGCATAAAGGTAAGGCTCAGGTCAAAATAGCCAAGCTATACAAAGATAAACATGATAACGCTATTACAACCGCGCACTCTGATAGACCTACTGCGATGTGTACACTTGTCTATCTTTATGCGTTCTTTATATTTCCGAATACATATCCCCATGCCTTAACATACGTTTGTAGTAATATGACTACCGATGTTTTGTTTAACATTTATTTTTCATCCGGACGCATGCCGTTTTCAACAGTTTCTCCGACCAATGCGATCAGATAAATCAACCACTAACTATTACATGAACAGTCAACTGGTTGTAATGATTTTGCAAAACTAACGGTTCAAAAACAACAATTATGTAGCCGTGCAATCACTGCATGAGGATTTTTATCTGATAATTATAATGAAATTGTTCAGATAACTTACAGGCATAATTAAAGATACAATTTCTGACTTAGCTTTTTGTTGCGTTCATGTGTTGTTGAAACAATTAAACACCCTACCATTTAGAATATAAAAAACTGAGTAGCACGTACATTTGAACTTATCATATCAGATAAAATGTGTCTTATCAAACGCATTGAACATATTTACTTGGATGTATGAGTTGATGGTTTGATCAACTCTACTTTCACGTTGGTATCTTTGCATACTAAAACCTAATTCCCCTAGTTACATTTTCGGATTGACTTGATGTTTGAGATGAAAACACCGACACAGTATGTATCGTTATGTGACTTTGTAGGCAAGGAATATTGTTACTGGAACCTGTGTGATCGCCTAGAACAGTTGAAGGAGCACTGTCCACCGGAACTTGCCAAACTGACCAATAAATGTCGCTGTCCACTGAAAGCCGTAGGTATTTTTTTTTTATAAACAATAAAAAAAGCTTGAATGAATCGTGAAACCCAAAAAATGAAACATGTAGCACACAGCACATATATAAGATCACAAATAAAATGCTTCTCAATGATGTGGCACCTCCTCACAAGCACTTACAATTGTACACAGTTTATGGCGTCCCTAGTCCTGCGACGCGATGTGTCAGAAACAACTACGATTTCCCAAACGGTCACACACATATTAAATGACCTCGGATGACTAACTTTAGAACGACGATGGCTGAGATATACACTCCTCTTTCATTGCAAAGAGTCAGTCTAGTCTGGTATTGGTAGACCGCAACCCACTTCCTTAGATCCCACAGGCAACGGAATAGCATCTTCCACTAGGTCAAATCCGGTTCAAACATAGATATCTTCACAGATAAGCTGGTGGTGTCCACCTTCCGGTCACATATATCTGATTGTGTTCTATTTTTGTACCCTGTCACATGTTTTCTCTCTCTGTATCTTAAATACGTAAACATATGCAGTCCGTTAAAAGTTAAACAAAAACGGTTATAAACATAAGCTCGTCCGTAAGGTAAACTATGTTAACTGTGATTCACTCGTAAGTAGTCCCCGCTAGTAGTTCGAATGGGATAGTTTCCTCGTAAGTATTACCAAGTGTTATTAAGTCGTTAGTAATTATTTTATCTAAAGATTGTTTTCTAGACAAAGTGTCTACCCGCCAGTTTTAGTATTGCATGTTTTGGAAGTGAAAAAATTGAAAGTGAACCTAATTTGGTTTATGATTATAAACTACAGGGAAAATACAGCAACATTACAATGCCTCTCGTTCTCGTTCTACATCAATTACCGTTTTATTAACGGGCAACGTTGGACATCACGTTTAAATTCAAAGAAGAAGGAAAAGAGATTGGATGCGTAGACGTTCATTTATGTGTTAAGTAAGTAACTTTTTACACTCAATTAAACAGGTTGTTTTCAAACATTTCGAATTAAATTGGACGCATTATGTTTTTTCATGATAATTGCTATGATCGTTCTGTATATAATGACAATGTTGTCAGTTACCTGTGGAAAAGAAAGCAAGTACGTACTGTTGGCTAATTTATTCCATGAAAGCATGTTTAACGGGCAACACAATCCCTCGTTTTACTGAAGTGGGGATCTCAGTCGTTTTACAACCGTTTTTTTGCAGCCGCGATAGAACATGGACGACAACTCCTGGCGCACTCAATGTTATGGATGACCTGACCATAGCCAAAGAAAGCAAGTTTTAATTTTATGTAAAAATATGCTTAAGTTCATCTACACGACAAGTATAGTGTGTACGTACACTTTACCGAACACTGCACGTCAGTGAACTTGGTCATCACACAGAGTGAACTTTTACAATTCAAAACTATATTTAGGGCACATAACTCACTCCGGCTCAAATGTAACACAATGCTATTTGATACCATGTCCCTATTTTTTCTTTAAGTTATATGGGTCCCACACATGCTAATGTACTATCAATCAGTATTGTTTCTATTTCAGCGAGTGTATGTACGTGTGATCTGTACCAGAGACCGACCATCATCTGACCAAGGAATTTTAATAATTAAATGTGAACTATTGTATTTACATGTACGCGTGCATATACAAATTCATTTATCGTACAATAAAGTGTCGTAGCCTAAGCAAATCGCTGAGTGGCGCTTTTTCCACGGGAGGTAATCCATACCTTCTATATTTAATTGAACGGGGAGATAATTAAATACAGGCGCTCCGTAGCGCTTTGCTTAGGCAACGGACACCTAGTGTGTTATCTTAACACACCAAAACATTATTGTTGTACAATAGCGAAATCTCACGAGGATTATTTGCCAAATGTTATGCTTTATCAAGTCCAGTAAGGATATTTTGACAGTGACGTCATAGTTTATGTGTACCCAAGGATTAAAACCATTGCTTAGATGGGTAGAGTTTAGTTTAGTATGGACTGTCGGTATAAGCCTTTATACTTGTTTTTACAACATAATAGTGGATTGGTCCACTTCGTCACTCCATTCATACCCTTACTGGAATGTACCTGTTTCATTACATCTTGAACTTATATGCCTGTATAATTTTGTAAGAAAACAGGTTTAACAATTATTTAGCAATGTTGATCATTGTTACACTAATAAGGTCTAAAACCACCAAAAAGAATTGTTCTTTAACTCAATGTAAAGTGACCTAGGTCAGCAAAAAAATGTCAACTTTTTGTCCATGGGGCTTTCTCAAAATATTTTTATCAATAGAAATAGCATCCAGCTTCAAGAAAATGAAAAAAGTAGGGGGTCATGTATCATATAAGAACAATTTGATTCGTCAAACGCGGTGAACAGATACTCTCACATATACGGATTTACTCACTGTCCGTAAGCCCCAACCTTACTGTCACTTTCATATTAAAGTCTGAATATAAAATATTTCTGAATAAAACCATTTCACTAAATCGCATACAAAGCATTTGACACCAATTTCATGATTGTGATGCTGATTTGTCAAGACATACCCCCATTTCGAGTCGCTTTAAAGTTTTTTTACCGGACTATTTGACTGTATCTGAATTTTATCCGCGTAGGCATTTAGTGGTTATTTACCTACTAACTAACAGATGCATGTACAATACCTTCATATTCGATGAGCAGGATGTATGATTACATTAAACAATAGTATTATAAAGACCATTGTATAAAAATAAACATTAAAAAATTAGTAGACTAAAGATTGGGACATCACAGAACTACCGGTATGTCACCTACATACTGTTTAACAAAACCATGGTGGATATCTACACCGCTAGGTAGGCGACATAATGTTTAACTACCACCGCAGTAAGTAATTTATTTAGCTTTAATGATTGAAACGAGACGCCCTCGACAATCAAGCAGAGAATGAGTACTACAAAAAGCAATATTGCATCAGTTAATTTTGAATGTCCAAACGGTCATACATAATAATACAGATGTTACATAACCACACTGTTCAATGCGACAGGGCGGCGTCGGTGTCTATTAACAAAATCTGTCTGTATACCAAGTTTCTTTGACGTACATTCAACATTATATACATGTATCGATATACTCTGAAATAGAAACTTGCCAGAACAAGTTAAGGTGTTTCATCGCTTTTGAGTTTGGCGGAAGTTTAAAAATCATGGTCACTTAGGTGTATTGTGAGCGTCTGACAACCGAGATCAAATGATACAAAATGCTTAATATTGATTTTTCAGCATCTTCCCATGTCTTATAATCGCGAATGTAATGAATAGTTAAAACGATTATATACTTTAAATACAAATACAGGAACACCCTTAGGTCCACCCATACGGATGATTTATTCCAAATGATATTAAAAACCTGATCTAACGTATTTTAGTTACTACGTATTTAAAACGTAGGTCTATACGCCCATATAAAAAATATTCAATAGTTTTAAACAGTATCCCGAACACTTTAGAGGACGGTTCTTTTGCATTTATTCCCGAAGAATATAAAACTAATACATGCAAAAGAACCCGAATTAAACTTTAAGCACCTTGAATAATGCACTATGTTTTTAAAAATATAATGATCGCGAAATCTGAATACAGCGGTAACAAAACGTTGATCAATTTTGTTACCTCCCCTGTTTTCAGCATTTCTGAAATCGATAAAAGTGCAATTAATATAAACTAGCCGTGCAATTGTCATGAAATTTTGCATGAAACTTCAATATTTGTCACTCTTCTTGTTGCATGCACGAAAACAGCATGTTGTTCGACGATTTTTCACGTTAAAGTCAGAAACGAAAAATTACACATTTTAAAATATTATTTAAAAAATCAAATATCTTGCACAGTATAACATAAAATGTACTGTTTGATTCTTTATATACGAAATTTCATGTATTCCAAATTTTATGAGGTTTAAAGCAAAACTTTTTCGGCAAATCACAAATATCGTTTTTTAGGGGTTGTCCCCAAAATCCAAGAATATCTTAAAAACTAACCGAGCAAAACTGTTGGGATTTTCCAGAATGATTGTCGTAAATGTGTTCTTTATAAATATAACAGGTTTTATATACCTTGTACAGAAAAATCCTACACCGGTAAAACACCTTAACGCGAGGAGATGCCAACCTCGCGGCAAGAATATGTAAATTCATGTATTCGTGTCTTTGACGATATCAACGGATCTGATATCTACTACACATTTGTCATGTTAATGTTCAACAAATTAGAATATGCATGTCACCACTGACTGAAAACTTTGTGTTCCCAAACTGTACAATGTTGAAGCACAATAATTACGTATTGCACAAAATTAAGTTGCAAAAAATGTACAATGTAACAATACGCAAATCGATCGTACTTTTCAAAACCGTGTTATTTGCCAATTGCCACGGAAAAGGGTATTGTGTGTGAAATCAAAAACATATTAAAACAAATCGGATCTGGAAGGTAACACTAAACAGTACTAGCAAAGCACAAAATGCACAAAATAGATCAATGCACAACGACGATTACACACCTGAAAAAACAACACATGAAGCGTAAATAAACAGAAACAGTAAGAAGGCAAGGTAGGAACAATTACACACCATGAATAAGAACAATAAGAACTGCATATGACAATATGAGCATTTACCACCAACGAAGGTGGGCGCTAAGACAAAATATGCTACTCAAGCGGCGCATAGAACAGTCAATATAATGTTGGTATATCGAACTGTGTTAACGTAGTCAAAGTTTACAGTCGTACAGTGAAATGCCCATATGACGACTTCATTACTCCCAGTATAGTAGTAGTTTCATGATTTAATGAAGTGTTATTATAAATATGATATCAATGCTATAGTAAGTGGCATAGTGTTGCATCGTGTAGCAAATACTGCTTATAAACCTGCCACGCAATGAATGAATTGACGATTCTCCGTACAATTAAAGCGCGCATCGGAACTAAATTCAATCCAGAAAAATGTCCGTATACACACTAAAAGTAACAATGACATTTGTGCAATCTTCAGAATGCCATTACCCAGATGTAAGACAATGAAAAACATATCATTGTGTCGCACTATAGGACACCATCCAGCACTGAATGATATTCTCATAGCCTCTCGACAGTCTTATCCACACACCGTATTTAGTAACTAGAGTTTGTTACCTCAATAAATGGATGAGTATCATCCTAACTTCTTCGTTCTCGGTATGTTACAGTAGTCTCTTCGTCTAATCATGTACAAAAATGTACAGCATTCCTTATTTCACAAGAATCAGACATGTAATAAAACGTCGCTCTAAAACACTTCGACTAACGCCATTGCAGTCTGGTTCAGAATTGATCGAAACTTGTAAAGTACAAACAAGTTTGTATATAAATTGCTTAATTTGTCCATTCTGGCCAAAAGCGAAAAATGTGCTCGTGATCAGCTAACGATGCTTTGAATTGAAGATATCTTAGATTTACGATGTTCTTAGCTTGATTGTGGTACAATAATACGCAAAACTGTTGGAAATAGTCTCAATTTGCATTCTTGAATCCTATACACTGAATTTGATTACCAGTTACAAGATATAATCGATTGGATAATTGTAAATTAATTCCATCCCGTGTTAAAGTGTTTGATTAATTTAATCATTAACATCCGGGTGATATAACTTTATTTATGAATACATACTAGTAATACATAGCCAAAAGGTCGAACATCTTTGCTCTATTGCTTTGATTCGTCAATAACGTATCAAATGTGTTTTGTCTCGTCTTAGCTCTAACAAAAATTGCTTTAATTTCATAAACCAAATTTATTCCTTTCCGGTGTTGAACAAATATGATGTCTTCAGAATACTAGAAGTACCATTTGGTTCAAGCACTCCATACCGTAATACCAAGGACATTTGTAGCTGTCGTAATCTCGTATCAATATAGTATACTTTTGTACTGATGGTTGACATTAGAAGTATTGACGGGAAACCATTCATCTCAGACTGACAACCATTCATTTAAGACACATTATCTCTCCAGGGAGAATATATATCTCGAATTAAGAAATCATCGCCTACACCTACGATATTGCTCATCTGATGGAGATGCATCTAGACGTCATTATCGTTGCCCATTATGCATTATTACCCCTCACTTTTTTCGTCATGTTAATTTCCCATAGACAAACAGGTAGTATTCTTACTGTTACGATCAAGCGGATCAATACACCACGTGATTGAACATTTTTTTACTGTCAGCAGGGTGATAGTACTTTTTTGACAGTACTTTTCATGTCACGTGGTATATTTATAAATGCACAAACAAACATGGCGGCGTATTCCAGCCGCATAACCATGGTTTTAGTTCGAGTTCTCTATACCCAGTCACGTATTGGGTGTCGAAACGTATTCCAAGAATTAGGTGTATCTACGGTATCTTAGAAACACATTAATACTTTTCGCTACATATTTTCCTTTGGGTAGATTGGAGTTGTTTATTTTGCGGTCAGCCGACCAAGATGTTGGATGTTGAATCCTTTAAATAATCAGGTAATTCACTAATTAAACACGATTTGAGTACTTGGGGAAACAAGGAACAGAGTCTTTAACTCATATTATTTATACATTATGCCATGAAATCGACTCCTGTAGAGTTCACTGTAGATTACACCTTGTGGAAATTGAAAGTAAGTTCATTCGTACCTAAATATATCTACCAAAAATAGATTATGGACGAAAAACGTTCGGGGTAATAAAATAAATATCACATAGCTTTGAGGGTGACAGTAAAAATGTCAGCCCTCGGAAAGTACTGTTACCCGCGGGCTTCGCCCTTGGGTAACAGTACTTTCCTCAGGCTGACATTTTTACTGTCACCCTCAAAGCTATGTGTTATTTATATACTGTTTCTGGTGGGTGTTGATTTGTAGATTGTCCTCGTGAATGGTTGTCATCATTGCAATTCGTTGTTGTATGTTGGCTCTTATGTCGACCACCCTCGATTAATTGTGGTGAAATACTATCGATGTTTTGTCTCTTTAGTAGCTTCATTATTATTTGATGTTTGTCTGGTGAATTGCGCTTGTATTCCATGTTTTTGTGGAGTTCGTGACTAGTGTTCGTTATATTTTTGAGTGTCTTGTGCTGTATTTACTTTGCGTATTCTACTGAATGCTACTTTCCTTGTCCAATTTATCTTTGTCCATTGAATAGTGTTCTCATTATTTCACTATATGGAATATGGTTACGAGTATATGTTAAGTTATACCTTGTTGTCTCCCTTCTGATCGTAATTTTGAACTTTCTCATTGTACATATCGATGGCTTAGAGCCTAACTGCAAAATCGATATTTTGAGAAAACACGGAAAAACTGTCTGACATTTACTCTTTACTTTTGGTAAAAACAAACTTTTACAACTTCAATTTGGTCAACATGACAAGTTCAGATTTTTATGAAAATGGGCTCATAAGAAGCGCATTGTGATGCTTATTCTAAATATGTATTATCTTAAAAGGGAGTAAGTGGCACTTACGACCTTCTTATTCTAAGCCATCGATATTATCATTTTAATAGATATGACGTACTCTTTTTTTTAGATCTCTTGATTGTGGTCGAATTTTCGCTTTTGGGTGTTTATTTCATATAATGCATCAGAGCTTTCATCAAATAATAGCAGTGGCATTTGCAATGGGCTTCTTTTTAAATTCAGACAAGGTTTTTAAAAGGCGAACAAACCACAATTACGAGTTAATTGTCAATCATGTTCGAGACAGTACATCGAGAGTCTCTATGCGATACATGTATTATTCCGACTTTCCACTTGCATTCTAATAAATATAAGTCATTTAACAGCAATGTTTCAAACCGACACATTTACTACATGTACTATCTATTGGTCTACTTATATTTTGCATCTCTTAGTTCACGTTGTACATAATTTTAATTTACATACATGTAATCGAATAATAAAAAGATATTACAGACAAGGGTAGTATTTAACACAATAATTATTGTCAAAGTACATTGTACATGTATCATACGTTATGAATTGGTTTACATATGTGTCCACTAGAATCAAAACGGGTTTATGGATTTACACTGTCGATAAATTTCATTCTGGTGATATGCATTGTTTAATTCAAGGTATAATTAAAGGCACCATTCGAAAATCACGTCTCGTCATTTTTGGGGAAAGTTTCTGGCTAATAGTATGATCGATTAAAAACAAAAACATTTCTATTACTTCATCATTGATTGCAATACTCTGCCAAGACAAGAAAAAAAGAAATGAATTGTTCCACAACATATGAGTTCTCTATATTATGTAACGTATTCAGATCATACAATCATAAATCATTTACAACAATCGCCATACAAAAAATGCCAACATGATAAGAAAAAGTAATCCTATACACAATCCCGAAAACATCTATCTCATCGAGTTTTAAACAATACAATATTCAGAAAAAAAATGCTTTCTGTTCTGATCAAATGAGGCGTTTTTAGTTTACACGGAACATTGGTCACAAATAACCGAACGTGAAATTGAAATGCCTAATGTGTCATTGGACCTAAAAGGAATGCAAAAATGGACATTGTTATATTTCGTTGCCAGTGCTGTTTTCTTCTCAACATGACACATCGACACGATCCCCTTACACGGAATGGTCTGGGAATTATTGACGGAATTATACATGACTTCTATTTCATTGCTATCGTTTTAATAGTCTGTTCCATCGTCATAGAACTGCTTATTAGATTGGTTACTTTTCTACAAAACATCTAGCAAATATGAAAGTTCATCAATTTTATCATTATTGAAAACATCTACATGGTTTATGGTATTGGCAAAATAATACAATACAAGCAATACATGTATAATAATCACTACAATACAATAAATAACAGTATTATTACATGCAAGCTAATTTAAGATTAATTGATATGTTCTTTTATAATAAGTGCCCTAGGGACTTCAATTTCATCACCCTTCACATTCTTCTTAAGACCCTTTTTTCCAATTCTTTTTACTCCAACAATTTCTGACCTCTCAATACTGACATCTATATCTGCACACAGTCTCATTACTTGTTCAGTGTCATGGGATACAAAGTCCGTTTTCAAATTTGATAGAGGTTCTTCAACATTATACAGGACCACATTATTCTTTCTTTCATTTCTAGACTGCAGTTCTTTAGCAGTTTCCTTTACAACATCAATTTTATTCAGTTTATCAAAGTTACCTGACTTTTCACTACTGTCTTTCAGTTCAAGATTACCGTCAATGATCGCCTGTTTGATCTCCGTCATATATCAGTATGTAAGGCTCTACATATCGCCCTAACCATCAAGATGATTTTTATATTTCATTCCATTGGGCGCTGCAGGCGGAAAACCACGACTAATCACCAAAAATTGGATTTATTTGGAAGATTAGACAGTTTTATTCGCTGCAAGATATAGACTGCGTAGAATAGTTTAGTATGTCTAAGTCAGCTTTTCAGCGAATGGATGGAAACAATGCGTTTGCATACGAAAGTCTATGGAATACAAGGTAAACAAACTCAGCTACTTTTGTTTTCGACGTGAAGCAAATTTCTTCTTGGGTTTGTAGTCCAAAGTCACGTGGTTTTGCTACACTGATAGCGCTGATTAAAATATGTTAAACTGGTTTGTCATTGTATGACATTGGCCAATATTATATTTCTGATGTCATTTTAATTCTCATCGACTTGTTCTTTTCAGAACCACACACACAGCCAGAATAGGAGTCACAAAGATTCGTACAATAAAATGTTTTTCATCAGAAACCGTTAAATGATTATATTCAGATAATACAAATGATCATATTGGCATAACATCGAGGGGCAAAATACATCTGCTTTAATATGGGAATTTTGCGACTTAAGGTGACACCTTTTCGGTCATTTAAATGTAAATTAGATCATACGTTATAAGAATTATAGATTTGTAAAGGTAAATAATAGCAACCACAAATATAGCATGTGTACCGCCACCGAATATGACAACACGAGACAATGTATTACATTTGCTTACACTTTACATTTTAGTTACATTTACAATCATTTCTTAGCACGTTTTTGTAATATGTTCATTCAATGCCAGCAATGATTCAATAAGACACTACACTAACTGTTCATTAGAAGATTTACATCTTCTAGATATCGATCTGTTTCGTATCCGCAATCTGCCTTACTTTGCTGTCTGGTGCAAATGGTACTGGATTTACAAACACATATTTAACGCCGCTGACCACTCCTCTATCAATGACAGTCAGATCGGAGACCTTGGTGAGCTCCTGCACGTGACGAGGACTATTTTCTTCATTAACTACTGTATAAACTTCTTCCTATACTCCATCACCGGTGCATACTTCTGGAAGGAACTGAAACATTTGTTTTTAAACAAGAATCGAAACTTCAAGTACTCCATCACTGCTCGGCCTACTTTACTCGAACCAACTCCCATACGACGCCACAATCCTGGGTCTGAAATATTGTATACTAGATCTATAAAGTAATGGCTGAGATACTCCGCAGGTAATGGTTGAAATGATATTACCACACGTTGAACGACGGCATGTGTTGTAACGACAATGACAACACATGTTACATTGCGTGCTTGTGATGTCTTAATCGCTGTTTTCATTGTAAGCAAGTATTTGAACGACATTACCTGAACATGTTATATTGCGAGTAAATGACAAGTTCTAGTGCATTGTGTGTAAACATTGACATAACAATATTTGAACATGTTACATTGCGTGTATGTGTTATAACCGCGGTTGTTTCTTTGGTGGTATGTGCTGTTACGACAACATATGTTGCAGTGCTGGTTAGTATTGTCATGTCAACAACTCAATATGCTACATTGTTGGTAAATGCCGTGATAACAACATACTACTAAATCTTTTAATGTTATACTCCAAAGTTATAGTCCCAATCGTTGATAATTATAAATAACTAGTCAAGGCCAACGAGTCTGCGTAACCAAAACAATAATTGACAACTTCTCATGGTCATATTGATGTCATGGACCACATGGAGATATGAATATGTCATCAGATTGGTAACACTTGTTCATTTCTTGCAAGTGAACTCCCTTGTTTCTCCTGTATCTCATTAGTTTGTCCAATCTGAGGATGGCTCAGGCAAGTATTTAAATATGCAATCGGATTTACCATTCATTAAAGTGTATATGTATTGAGAATCGAAATTCCAACTTTTAAATACGCTAGATATACTTAATTCTTAAAAATGTTTTACAATGTTCGTTGATGAAGTTTATATTTACCTTTAAAGTACTGTATAAGAATAACACAGGATTTAGTATGTTATTATTTCGACAATGCCATACTTCAACTCAGTTCTTTTCTTACCATGCATCATAGTATTGTTTATGTGTATGTTTAGATTTCGTATTGATTGTTTTCCAGTTTTTCATCGAATATTCTAATAAGTTTTGATGACGCATACACAAATCAAGTAAAATAGTGCACATCTTTTGTTGGTTAATATATTAATTGTATAACTGTTAAGTATAATACACATACTATTTGGAACTCACATACATACTCATGGTCAGAACCATTGACAAACAAAGATCATTGTATAAAAAATGTCAGCAATTCCACCATGGCCAATCAGATAAATTCCAACAATGTTTGGATCTATTGAGACAGACAACCGTTAGATGAAGCAATAAAACATGTTGACGTTTCTATTGATTAGCCATGAGCCGGTTTGAATGTGTACGTTATTTGCATTCACTGGAAATGTTTGTCCGAGAAAGACAGCTGCTTAACCCATGTGATCTACAATGTATAGTACGTGTTTATCTGTGATGCAAAATGTCTCAAGCATTAATAGTGTTGAAGTCATTTGGTACTCATTAAAGTCATCCCTCATTCACGAAGCAGCCCAGTATGGAATATTGTATTATATATTTTATTATTATAGTTTTCACTTTGTGTAACTACACCAATGACCAATAAATGTATAGTATTGACCCTTCTCAGGAATATTCGTCTACTTTATTTTCTTCCAATACCTTACATAATGAATATAACATTAACTTATTGGAATGTTACGACCACACAACGAATAGTTGGTAAAAACAGTTTTCACTGTATTTATTAGCACTCAATGCTTTCTTGCTTTTTAACTCCATCAAATGTGTTTATAATACATTATTTCGGAAGAAATCAAAATGGTTTGTCACTGCTGTAACATTTGAAACCTCTTCGATTACGACTTTTTGAATGAGATATACGCTCGAACATGTGGCTGTATCATAGCTCCTGTCAAATTCGTGTTTACCATTTGAACATATATTTACAATATGCAATTATTGAACAGTGTAGTTATAACATGTTAATAGTTTTCTAGTGATTTTTCAAAGTCAGGTTTTATTCTAAGTGGGACAGGAACTAGCGAATTAGAATTCGCTGGAGTGGATGTAAATTAAATCTATTTCAAATAATTGTTAGGTACTCGTAAAACATCATGGTAGAGTAATAACGTTTAATGATTCAATCATTGTGCTTGAACAAGTAATATCATATAATGAGCGTTGATGTTTTTGTCGCACAAAGTAATAAAAGCAAAGTTTCAAGTCTAGATTGATAAACTCCTGTTCAAATGGTACAACATCATTAGGGTGATTAATATGTGGATGTGCATTAGTTTACCATAACGTAATAGTTGGAAATAAATAACTTCCAATATTTTCGGAAACGTTGGTTATACAGTACATTATTACATGTGTCGATGATATCCAACACACTATGTACACATTTGATCTTCATTTATATGATATGTGAAGTGCAAGCGATCCTATAATTGTGTTTTAAGACAACTGCTTGCTGGAAGATGCATTTCATTAAAATTTTCTCTAGGAGGTTGTACACATCATGTTTGCGATACTAGTATTCAATTTACTCAATAAAGGTTTCCCTCGTATATGTGAAAGGATATATTGGCGTTCATATAGTTTGTAAGAATAGTTCACTGACTTCCCCATTTCACTTAAAACAAACCGTGATGTAGGTTATGTTTTTTTCCGTGACATCAGCTGTCGTCATCATATCCTCCACATGTGGAGAGGTTGTCAGTTGCTCGCGGAAACGCAAGCCGGTAATGGTTCATAATTGGTTCCAGGAAATCTGATACGGTCAACGTACTTACTAATATCAGTATAAATCACAGTTGGAAATATCGTTAACACCGGGGAAAGCATCATTAGGTGGTGTTTACTTTAATGAACACAATCAAGTCGTTTTCCTTAAGAATACAATGATCCACAAACAGGTCGGAAGTTACATCAACGCAATGGAAATCAAATATAGGACTATACATAGTCAATGAATATATTTTATACCCCAAGTTCATGTAGTTAACCATTCCTTCTCCAGACGTAACGATAGTCATTGCAATAATCATATGGGGTATCCTTTATCAGACGGCAAGAATGTTATGTAAATTCATTCTCGGTATTAACGAATATCATATCGCCACGAACATCTACGGAACATGTGTCACGTTAATGTTTCACAAAATATGAATATGTATGTCGATAGCAACTTAATACTTAAGGTTTCCGAAATTGTACTACGTAGTGCAATATACGTTACGTACATTGCACAAGACCAGGTTTGGAACACTTCCGAGTATTGGAAATCGTGAGCAGCCTTTTGCTGTTTTACGCTAAGTATTGAGGAGCATTCCCAGATCCACTTAAAATCAACATTGATTTATTTACGGTTTAAGCACGTATGCAAACATTGAACATACATTTGTATATCATCATCTTTATGTATTGCAACGTATGCATTGCGTGTTTTTGTTTTAAATAAGTGGTTTTACTAAATCCTGTCTGAAACCTGATGCATTTATCGCGGTATGCAAGAAGCTGGACTTTATTACAATATGTATGTATTCAGAATCTAGACGAACTGCAATCTTAGTGACGACATCGCAAGCCATCGGCTAGTTCTTTCAGTACAATATTACAATATGCAGATCGATTGTACAAAAACCCACTGTCAAGTAAAATGTATGAAGTGTATGAAATGAACAAAAATAAATAACATTTCAGCAGACAGGTAAAGGGTGGGGTAGCACTTAACGGAAACAGTAATATGCAGAAGGCACAACATAGAACAGTGTAAAAGGTCGACCTCACATCTCAAAAGGACGACCAAGGAAGCCACACTCAACAGTAAAAAGGTACTATGTTATATGTTTACAAGAATACAAGATATGTACAATACAAACCATGCATACGCTTGGTGGGAATTATATTCACAACTATTTAGAAGAAGAAAATGGAACACAGGTGGTACTTATGTCAATGTTGCTTTGGTATTCTAACATCTTTTGATGAAGTGCTCAGTTTACGGACTAGCCGTAAAAACTCCAAATACCATCATTTGTTCTCTGGATAGTAGTAGCCTCATTTTATGCTATATTGCTATTATGACTATTATATCAATGCAATGGTAAGTACCATTCTGTTCCATCGTGTAGCATACACTGTTGATAAATCTGTCTTTGGCTGACTTATTTGACGACTCCCCGTTCGAGAGTGCGTCGTTAATAAAATCAAACACAAATCTATATCCGACAGATTGTAGTTACAATGGCAGTTTTGTGTGCAGTCTTCAGACTACCATTACCCGACTTATAGACAATGAAACAGATATATTTCGTTGGACTATTTTGTAGTGCAAGCTTGCACAAAATGATATTTTCATAGCCCTTGGCTATCATATTAATACATCATTTTCGGGAAATAGTGTTTATAACTATTATGGTTTTTGAAGAACCAGCATTATAACTTCGTTTTGAACATTTTACTAAAACCATATCGTCTTGCCTTGCATTGCATTCACAATATCCCAAGAACCTGTCTACAACACTTCGCCACCACAGACTGGTTCTGATGATTGTTGGATCGGTACTTGTAAAATACGTACAATGTTGCATATACATCTGTTCATTTGTCCATTCTGACCACAAATGTGCCAATGCTAAATTAGGCCATACCAGATCGCTTTTATGTTTGCGTCAGGTCTGGTTTTTTTAAATAAATACTTTTATTTCATCAACGAAATGTATTCCTTCTTGTGTTGAAAAGTTTAATGTCTACTCACTTACTATAGAAATATCCCCAGATTGAGGCACTCACGAACGTAATATCAAGGACATCTGTAGTTGACGAAATCAGCGGATTATACTTTGCATGTTAAGATAGTTGTAATTTGGAGATGACATCGGAAATATTGACTGGAAACCATTGATCTAAGACTGAGAATTATTTATCTTAGACAGGAAACCATTCATCTAAGACTCATTATCTTCAATTAGCTGACCGGGGAGTATATATATCTCGATTTAAGAAATCATCTCACACCTTCGACATTGGTCATTTAGTGGAAATGCAATGCCATTAACGTGGCCCTTTTGCAATGTATGAGTCGTGAGCTGTTTTGTGGGTTGTGTTCGATATGGTTGTTCGTCGTTGTGGTTCTTTGTTCTCTGTTAGTCCTTACTTCATTGACTTAATGTGGCGGTAGGCCGCCAAAGTGTTTGTCACTGAATATCGTCATGTTTTCTATTGTTCATGTGTAATTGTCTTTGTTACTTGACAGAATTTGTAATTATTTTGGTGTGTTTTAAACCTTCCGTGTTTCATGCTTTCAGAAGTACAACCTGAAAAGTTGCAATTAAACATTTCAAGGTTCCACTTTCTACCTGCACTGGGTAGAAATGTCGATGGTTGTAATAGGATTCCACATAAAGCGGTACCGTGCAGCATTTCCATTTGCATAATTATATTACAGACAAGGACTGAAATTTTACACAAATGTACGAGGGTCATTAAAGAAATACGTAGACAAAAATGATTGCTAAATAATCTATAATCAAAATTGGTAGACATTAGGTTCTACCAGTAATGAATTCAGTGCGTATATTTATCACGAAAAATGTATTTCATATCCTAAAATATGGTAGTTAAAGCAACGTAAAATTAAACACAAGGCGTAACCCATCGTTTTATCCTGTAGAACATTGGTTAAATTTTTCGCCCAATCACTTACCTTTAACGTTGGGGACACATTTTGAGAATTGTTGTGTGTATCCTTTGATACTATGTAGTTCTTCGTTTCGAACCATGATGTCATGTCAAAGAACGTTACAGAGAACTTGGTTATCATACAAAGTCACTCATGATATAAAGAAAACGTGACGTCACGTTTAACCACGGGTCTATTTACAATTTAACATCGATGAATTTTATCACAGTATGATTTCAATTTATTTCTGTCGGACTGTCGTTAAATCCAGCGAAGAGAGATGATCAAATTTGCATCACCCATTATAATGCTGTATCGCCTCGATTTCAATGAATAATTAAGAAACTAAGAAATTGGGTCATCCTGCGTTTCGTCGGCGGTGACTTTGATTTTCGATTGTTTTTGGCTGATGTGTGGGCATTGCTCAGTGTAGTTGTGTTGTAGTGTTTCTGATTTATGTGCTCGGCTGGTTAGGTTGAGTGCTACCTTCCCTGTCTGATTTCGTCATACAATTTCTGCAAAAATGTGTTGACAAAGACTAATAACATTGAGGTTTTAAAATATACTGAATTTAAGTGTACACGTGTATGATTTAAAATATTTTATGCAGATGAAGTTAAAGCCCTCAGGCAATTATCAGCCTTCCGAGGTGGCACTGCTCAACCATGTATTATTCTTTAAATAATCACTATACTGTCAAATGTTTACTACAATGTCATTACCTTCGATTGCCATTTTTAGAACACTTTGAATTAAAGGTTACCAACTACTAAATAAATTTGCTCTTTAGCTCAATTTAAAGTAACAGTTGTCAGCCCAAGATTGCATCATGTTAAATTATTTGACCAATTTACACACATAGATCATTGAAAAGTAATATGTTTCAGCTACAAAATAAGACAAAAAAGCAGGGATCATGTTTAAAATAAGAAATATATGTTCGCCAAAGGCGGTTCATTTATTTTTACGGACACGCGTTCGGTATAAGTGTTGGTTTTACCCTACGCTACTTTCACTTGGAAAAATATGCCAAAAATCTCAAAATATTCAAAATAAAACAATTTTACTACTTCACCTTCATCTATAAACTGCATTTACTTTCGAGAAGATGATTCTGGTTCCATTATGTCAAGAAATGTCACCATTCCCAGTCATACAGAAGTTTTCGAAAGGACAATTTGAGTGTATCCGATTTGGGGCCGCATAAGCATTTAATGGCTTTTGACCTGAAGCAAAACGAAAGCTTTTTGATACACTAGCATTAACTGACAGATGTTTACAAAAACTCAATACATTGTCTTAGCCCCCCTTATAGAAGATGTGTAAACGTCATTATGCAATGCAGTAGGAACACATGGTTGGAAATGGTGCAAAAAGAAATGAGAAATTCGGACAGGATAATCAGCACTTAACCAGCCAAAGACTGAAAACAGAAACATCACACTACAACGACGCAGAGAAAAGCCCGGACATTAATCAAATAGGTAATTGGAACAGTATATTTTGATGATACAAAAGAAAAGACAAACTCTTTCATTTATGAACAAATTTTGACTTTTTAATATCGAGCGTCCAATTAAAGCGTTCGTTGTTGTCTAATGTAACTAAGGCACGTGATAAATTGTACAATATCGTAACGACAGTGTTGACAGTAATTTGAATGTTTCTGCGTCTTAATTTAGACACACTTTTGTTTTAGAAATGCTGTTAATTGCTGCTGTGTGATAAATGTTAGAATTACCCGTCGAATTGCAATTTATCTTATCTCTGTTGATAACGTGTACTACCTCACTGATAGGTATCGTGACATGCAGATTTGAAGTGTTTCTCGGAAACAAATACTTTCAGCAACACACTGCTCCGACCTACGCTTTAAGTGGTATCAGAGCTAATGTTCGGAATTATTGAAAATCTTAACTATTTGAAGCGTTGATCTAAGAAGTCGACGGGTAGTTCTCAACAAAGCGATGTTGCAAGTTTAGATTATGTATGAATTATTAAACTGATAATATTGTGAACTAAGAAATGATACGAACTTAAAACAATGTCCGTGATTTAAATGCATGCCTTTACAATGTTAACTAATCAATGTATGTTGAATTGTAATTTGATAGCTATATAGTGTTCATGCTTGGTTTGTAAGTCTGTGCATATTTTCAGTGAAAATGTCATCCGAATGGTAGGTTTTTATGGACTGAGGTAGTCGAGTGATGTATGGTCAAAGTTGACACATGTAAAATGTTAGTAACTCGTAGACCAACCGCCTTATAATGGTTGATACACGTGTTGGTAAAACATTAGGCCGCCGTTTAAGACAGACGTGTTGAAAACAGTGTTGAAGTTGATGTAAATTATTCAGAGAAAATTATGTACACGATAAAAACGTCGGGTAAAGGCAGACAGTGCATAGTTTACTGTTGTGTTTTCCAATGTGGTTTGGCAATACAAAGGAGTCGAGATCACGTTAAAACAAACTTCTTCGATTTACCTGGGAATGAGTTCGTAATTATTTCACTATATTCAAGACATGCAAGATACACAACGAATACGTACCAACTTACGACAGGTATATTGGAATTTGTAGGTACATTAATTATTAATATACTGTTTATGTTATCATTATTCATAAATATTTGAATGAAATATGCGAAATTGATATATTTCTATGAATGCAACGTTTTATTAGTCTACGAACATGAATTGTATTAATTTAAGCAATAACGTCAGTAGTGTTTACCTTCAAATGTTGTGCATTGATGACGTCATATGCAATTAACTAATGGCATATGAAAACAAAATGCAAGCGATGTCATATACTTATAAAACACAGACGTTTATTACGAATTGTAATCAAAATATTTAAACGACTTACAACACCTAATGGTGTTTAATTGGATCTAAGATGCGAAATCAAAGGTGTAGATTTTATCTATATAGCAATTTATTACTCTACGAACACGATTTTTATCCATAAACAACCATGTCAATAATGTGTTGCTTTCAATCAGTTTGTATCGATGAAGTCATATTCAATTAACTTATCGTGTATCTCAAAACGTTTCAACAACAGCAAGTGGTGCCAGAAACTAAAATCAGAAGTATCAAACAAACAAAAGAAATATAATTAAATATAATAACTTCTAGGACCATCTATAGTTTATTTGGATCGAAGACGCAAAATCAAAGGCATGCATGTTTGCGATATACATACTTAGAAATGAGTTTGAAAATTGAAATGATGTCTTATTAGGTTTTATACGTTGTAAGCATAACACTGAGTTTAGAACCAGTACACTACATTATAGTCTCGCACCCTGTTAATGCATGTGAAGTAGAAACCTTTCACCAACAACATATAGGTTCGATTGCCGGGTTAAAATACTAGAGAATCTGCTTTTAGCTATTAATTCATGTTAAGGTGTTTAAAGTGTTTGTTGACAGACTACTGGTATGTTGATGACATTCCAGTCCTCTACTTATGTAGCAGTGACGGGCACACTCTAGTACTGGTCGTATCTACGAAAGGGTGCCCGGCCAATTAATAGGCGTTTAAATAACACATTTGTTTCAACGTTATTATGCATATCATTTAAACGCATTCAAACCAAAGACACCCTTACGACGTGAAAAGCATTGATGAAACACGAGTCGTAAGACTTTATTCCAAAGATATTTCGATATTATCTAAACTAAAGTAATCAATGATGTGTCGTTACCCCAATACGGGAGACTTTCCATGTGAGAAAATATGACGTGGGTCACTTGCAGACATAGGAGATTATCTCATAACCTTGGTTTCCGTCTTACCATATGTAACAGAATAATGTTTTGATAAGACCCGAAGGTTGCTCCTAGTGGCTGGAAAATGCATTTTAAAGTCTTCCAACACGCAACAATTGTCCCTGAAAATGTATGTTCGTCTTTTGAATTGTTGTATTATCTTAAGAAGAAAATGCAACTATGTTGTTGGAAACGTGTTATAGTTTGGAGGATTATTTAGAATATGATTGATTATACACTGATATGTTTTCCAGTGCAAATGGTCCGGTACTATTGGGCATTTTCAATGTCAATGCAATCGTAATAGAACAACCAAAAATGTGTTATAGAATTGATTAAATCAAGATTGCAACAGCATATTGTGCCTGTACCATAATTGCCATTAGTTCGTTATTTACCTATTTTCACGAAGATGCTTGTGATTGCCATGGTGGTAGCGTCAACATGTGTGCATTGTTACTAATATCGTGGCCGCGACTCGTACGATTGTGCCCACTACCAAGTAACGCATTCCCAGTACAAACTACTATATTTTGACTACATGAACAAAATTGGAAGCCTACCAATGAACTTACTCAATACTTTTCTTATTATTTGAGATATTCGATTAAGTATCATAATAATAACTATTTTCAACAAAATACACAAAGATATAATTATGAGTTAGGTGTTAGATACATAATACATAATAAACAGCGTTACCATAATAAAACCCAAGTGAAACGTTTGAATAATTTTCGAGGTTTTTCCTGCTTCTTTCTGGGTAGACACTTTGTATACAAGTCGGCTCATGTTTGCTGATAGGCACGTCATTTTGCATTTAAAACTTTGTCGACGTTGAAATAATCACCCGTTAATCAGTATTTGTTGATAGTATAAATATAATGCATTTTCAAAATCATTTAGATTTTGTCGACGTTGGAATTAATCATCCGTTAATTAGTAGTTGGTGATAGTATTTTAAATATAATACATTTAATCATTAAAATTTTGTCGACGTTAAAATTAATCATCCGTTAATTAGTAGTTGGTGATAGTATAAATATAATGCATTAAATCATTAAAATGTTGTCGACGTTGGAATTGATCGTCCGTTAATTAGTAGTTGGTGATAGAATAAATAAAATGTATTGGGATAACTTCAGTTTGACATGAGCGTGGATGGATGTTGTAAATATCGATGGTTTTACGCGTGTGCAGAACCTGATATGTCAATGTTTGTAATGTAGTTTACTTCTTATTTCCTTGGTTGATTTTAAAAGCTATCATAATAAGTTGAAACATTTCCTACTTTTTAATATCATATGCTACTAGCCAAGTATATTACTTCTTTGCGCTACAGAAAAAAGCGAAAATAAGATATACATATTACTATATATTGGAACTCAAATAATGATATCTTGTTTTGTTTTAATAATTCAAGCGTTCATATTTGTAAGACTATTTTCTACAAAATGGCGTATATTTGTGCCAAGAACGAACTTGAGGAAATTTTAATTGTAAGATATCGTCAGTTATAAGCATCGTTAGGTAATCAATTAGCTCAATTGCTGACAGAATGGACAAATGAGCTAATTTATATACATCTTTGTTTGTTCTTTACTAGTTCTGATCAATTCAGTACCAATCAGTAATGTCGTTAGTTGAAATGTTGTAGGGAGACGTTTAAGAACTAGTCTGTTTCTTGTGAAATAAATAATACCAAGCATGGCCAGACGAAATGATTATAATAACATGCCCAGAAGGAAGTTTTAGGATGGTTCGGAGCATCAATTTTAGTAATACAAAATAGTTACTTAACATGATTTATCAAATTGGCAGGATAACGGGAGACTAAATAAAGTTTTGTTCATGATTGGACCATACTCTCACAAAGTATTTCATTCTCTTGAAGTCGGGTAATGGTTGTGTGGAGATTACACAAACAAGATTGCACACATTTCATTGTAACTACAGTGTATACGAGAATTTATCTGAGTTGATTTTATTTGCAACGCACTATCCTATGGGGAGTCATCAAATCAGTCAGTGCGTGATAGGTTTATCAGCATTTTATGTTAAACAATGCAACAATATGGTACTTACTGTGGCAGTGATATAATAGTCATAAAAACAATCTATCAACTCATGAGACTACTACTATCAAGGGACAAACACTGTCATATCGAGTTTTCACGGCTTGTCTGTAAACTGTGCACTCCGTAAACAAAATCGGATATGCCGAAACTGTATTGACAGACAACTACTTGAGAATCACTAGGCACTAGCACATCAAAGCGCTCTCCTTATTTCGTGGTAAATGGTCGCAATCACTATTGTCTGGTGCACTTCCGTCAGTTCTGATTCGTGATTTGTTATTATTTTTACCGTGTCTATTAAACGTTGTTGTGTGTATTTTCTTTTGTGATGTGAAGTCTTTGTATGGTTATGTTGTGTTTCTTTCGTGCTCTGTCGTTTTGTTGAGTTGTCCATGTCCATGTCTAATTTGTGATTACCTTTTATGAAATGTTTACCATTTACTGGGTAGTGGTAACATAGTTTTCATACGATTGGTTCCCGAATTATAATATTGTAATACTAGGACTAGTCGATGACTTGCAATGTCGTCACTAAGATCACAGGTCGTCTAGATTTTGAATACAGATATATTGTAATAAATTCAAGCTTTTCTACATGCCGCGATAAATGCATCCGATGTCAGACAGGATTAGCTTGCGACCTCGCAATAGTAAAACCATTTGTGCAAAAACAGAACCATGCTGTATAACTTAGCTGCAATGCGTTATAATGTTAATTTGTGTTCAATTTTTTACTCAAGTATGTAAACCGTAAAGTAACATAAAGTAGGTTTTAAGTGGAACAGTGAATGCTCATCAATAAATAACGTAAAAACGACAATAGTTTTGCACACGTTTTGCAACATTCCCAAGTGTTTCGAACCTGGTCTTGTGCAATATACGTAATTATGATGCTATGTTTTACACTTTCGAAAAACTAAAGTATTCAGTCACTGGCGACACATACATACAAAATATTCAAATTTGTGGATCATGAGCATGATAAATGAATCGTGGATAGAGGCGATATGATATCCGTTGATATCGTCCATGACACAAATATATGAATTTACGTTAAGTTGCCTTTTTATGCAGGATATCTGATATATGATTATAACAATGATTACTGTTATGTCTGGAGAAGATATGGCTAGCTTCATGTACAAGGGTCAGTCAATATATCGTGCTCATTTAAATATCATTACGTTGCTGTATACAACGATCTAAATGTGTATGTGTTGTATACTTAGGGACAAATGACTTTTTGTATTCATTAAGGTATACACTTGTATATGCCTGTGATTTTACAATATTTCCTACTGTTTTATCTTAATATAGGTTGGTACGTTGACCTAATCATATTCCTTGAAACTAAGTATCAACCATAACTAGCTTGCCTTGATTGGATATCAAATGGTCCAATTGCAAGAAGTAACATAACCTACGTCATTGCTTGTAATCAGTGAAATATTCTTAAACACCACATGTTACGAAAAAGAGGTAATTCGGTATGTGGAGCGTATGAAATATAAATCGTGGTGCTTTCAAAGTACACAATATATGCCCCACTTGCAACAATCGTGAGAAAGAAGAGTTTTTTTAACGTTAATTGGACAACGAAATACTTAAAACGGTAATAAAATAAAAAATACAAAAAAGTACATTATAAAGATTTTAATTCATGTATCATCTACGGAATACCGTTAGGGCCATCGCATATGTGTGGGTTGCACACGTACGCGATGGCCCTAACGGTATTCCGTAATCATCCAGTATCATTATAACAATTTAGATATACTTAACAATTATTTGCACACGTAATCACTATTATAGAATTCAATTCAAACATACTCACGTAAATGTCTAAACCTGTACTCGGTACCATGAACAAATACTATGGAATAAATCGCTCTCGTTCTACGTTGTTATAACGAACCACTAGACCTTCACTAATTGACACAAAAACTATAACTTGGTAGGACGCCATAATTTATTCTAATCAACGAGGACTGTCAATATGTAAGACAACACATAATTTACTTACACTACTTTAAATATACTTCAAATGTTATAGTATTATTTGCAACAGACTACAGACTAGTAGGTGTATTCAAATTCTAGTTATTTGCAAGTCAGCGTTTCTTGATTATTCATTGAGTTCGAGACAATAAAGCTGTATTGTGGTTGTTACAAATTTAATGGTCTCTCTATGCTGTGTTTCACGTCAATCCGACATAAATCAGAAATGAATCAAAATTATGGTGTGATAGAATTCATCGTTTCTGGGTCGTTTATACTCACTGGTAGACACCGTACAGCGGAAATAGCCCCCTATTTTGGACGAAAGTAAAAGTGGTAATCGATTTCGGAGGACGGTAAGTTTTTAACCATTATTCGGTAAATACGTATGCGATTCACTTGTAGTGAACTGATTTAGGTAGTGTAATGTTTATTTTAAAGCTCCAATGTAGTCATTTGCTCTGTAATTTCGTTAACTCTTGACAAACAGCACCGAAATGTACCTCTTTTGGTGGACGGTGCAGAAAAACGTACATTTTTCTTTTATCGCAGCTAAATTATACATTTTCCAAGACCCTGTTAAGATTTAAACTTTTACCTGTCATGTTATTTACCTATGTTGAAACCCTCGTCAATAAACATGCACTAAAAGCATGTAATTGAAGAAAAACAGACATTGCGTTGTGTACAGAGTCTAGCCTTTTTAAGAAATTTATTGTACAGAGTCTAGTTTTTTACTGCACTGGGTCTAGCAGTCCTGTACAGGGTCTAGTTTCCTAATTTTGACTATATTGACAAGAAATAATCGAATTTACCAAAACTATTGCTTTGTTTAAATTGTTCAGTGATATCTTTATATTATAAAAATTATTGGGGACGAAAATGCTATTTGATTTCCTATAGGTCGTGGGTTCAACACCCATTAGAGCCAAAATATTTTTATTCTTTTTTCTTTAATTTTTAGTTATAAGACAATATTTTGGCTTCGTGACATAACTTTATAGTGTAATTTGGAGAAAGAAAAAAATCTTTTTTTTTTCTTTTTTTTTAGGAATTTATATGTGGCAAATAGATGAAAATCGGGTTACTATGGCTTTCTGAAATGTATATTTTCAGAAGCGCTCGGTAAAACCTTTCAAAATACACACACATTGAAGTTATTTTTTTTTTTTAAAAAGCAATGGTGCCAATTGTTTAGATCATATTTTATTGCCATTTAACTATAGGGTACTTATTGGCAATATGAAAAATGTCTTAATTTCAAGGAGGGTAGGGTTACATTTTTATTTTTATCTTCTTCATAATCTGACCAAACATCATTTTACACTTTTAATTGAAGAAATAATCATTATCGTTAGATTTAAACACACTCTTGTTTTTATTATGCCATCTGTTGCAGACTTATTTTATTTATCATGCAGTTGACTCCGTTGGTTTTTGCAGTACTTTCTTACGCTGGGTGTAGGGAAATAAAAATAGTAATTACTCTCTTAAATGACAATAAAAGAGTTTTAAAATTCCCATGCAGTCTTAATGGATATATACTGAGTACATGTAGAAACGGAACACTGGGGTTACTGTCATCACTTTTTCAAACACTTTTATGATTGGCAACCAAACTGTATTAACCTGATGATATTTAATTTCATGAACAATACACCTGCAGCATTCTTTCATAAAGTGCACTCGATGAGATTAGACTGAGCTGGTGTGTATAGCACGGCTAAAAAGTAACGAGACACAATTTTGGTAGAATCCTTTTTTTGAGAATCGGTGTTCTAAGTGAAAAAATTAAATATGGATTGATTACATATTATTGACGTACAACAAGTTGTTTAGAAGTGTATGAATCAGTTGTGAGCTTTGATGGTATACTTGGAGTCACTGGTCCTGTCGGAACATCGTTTCACATCGTTGACATGGACACGGGTGGTTGTAAACGGTGCCAAAGTGCTATTAGAGTGTCTCCATGAAACATTGCAGGTTAATCATAATTTAGCCGAAGTGAAACCTCCCAATTACCTCCTCGTCACATGCAACCGAATCGCCTGATTTCGACCATGTTCGGACTATCCTGGCATTTTTATTCCGAAGCATAGAACTTTTCTTTTGTGATTTTCTTTCAATTGGCAAACCTTACAAAGGATTCGAAGCAATTTACACCAAATTTTATCATGCGTCAATAGTGCACGTGGAATTCGTGCGTTGTGTGATTTTCTTGATGAAGTATGAACAATGGAAGTAAGAAAAAATCAAGGATGAAAACGTTGCGTTCCTAGATGTACTGAGCATACAATAGAATAAAAATGTTTAAAATGTAGTCCTCAACATTTAAAAAAAATGTTTTTACACCCTATGCTAGACCACATAAAACCATCCCGCCCCACCAAGTCAGGACATGGGGGCTTATCTATTTCTTCCCCTAACAATTCAGAATAGTCTCATGATAGGTCATTTGCCTTTTGTTCTTGGTGAAAAAAAAAGTATAACAATGCGTTTGTTTCATGCTTCGCTCACTAAGTATCTATAAAAATACGTTATCCCGCACTTTAAAAGCTATAGCGCATGTCCTCGTCTATAACTCCTGTTTTCTAGTTTGTCATATCCAATAACCCAATAAGGTTAAATCGGAAAACCGGGAAATTTCGCAAGAACAAGTATGAATAACAAGAACTTCAATTAGCTTGATTTTGTATCAAAATGGGCAAATAATACCAAATAAGGTATCTCAGAATGCACCAGATGGATCCACTGATTTGGAAAATGTTCCCGGGGAGCATGCCGAACCCCTAATACAATGACCTCCTATTTTTACAAGCAACAACTACCTAGATATACACAATCTTAGTCATTATATAGAAACACAAGAAATCGACATACGCTTCCATAAACATGATGTTTTATCTATATGTTACTGTATAATGTTTGGTCACCCCTCCCTCCCATTTTAAAGACGCTGCTATAGATAAATCACAAGCAGTCGGGCTCAACTTAGTTTTAATAATGAAATAATCGAGATAAACGGTGTGTCTTTTTTCCAATCAGAATTGAAATTGCATATTTGAACTGGTGATTTATATCGTACTCCTCTGTGCACTTGGATAAGCTACCGCTCGTTAGCCTTTTTCAATTTTTAGGCTGGCGATTTCGCGCCAGACTATTACAATCCTAAAAAATGAAATCCACTAAGATGAATTTACTCCCAAAACTGACAACACAGAATCTATACACTCGATGCAAATAGTTCCTCCTCGTTAGTCAGTTTTGCAAGATAAGAACATTCAACTTTCCTTGTTTCATTTATTCTGTTCGATTGTAATATATTAGTTTCTTCTTGTAATGGAAGGAAATTGTATGAAATTAAAAGAATAGGTGTTTAAATGCGTTGATAATTATTACTACGCGTTATATACTAACGCGATATAGCGCGCGCAACAATGATTTTATTATGGTAAATTATTAAGGTCAACATTCTTCAACGAGATCGTGGTCGAGTGGTTGAGCAACTCGCTTAGTAATTTTCTGATGCTAAGGTCAAGCGATCGAACCACGGCCGTTCCAAATTTTTTATATTTTTAATTTTTTTTTTTTTTTGTTAAGTCCAGCACTTACATCTCTTTCGACTTAGAAAACCACTTGATGTTATATTACTTGAAAAGCTATTGTTCCTTAGCAGTTCGCCAGCCTGTCAGTACTTTCAGTACTTTAATTTAGCTTGGGATCGAATCCCACCAACATGGACATTCATTTTTAATTTTGTTAAATAAACATGCGCGTGCATACCTATCATCTACATTTCTAAAACATTTATTTGTTCTAATGTATACATTGATGCATTGAAAACATTCCCATGTGCAGACTTTTGAACCGAAGTACCGGTCAACTGTCAGCCAAACCGAGCACATTGGGTTACTATTTGCCAATTCTGACGTTTCTACAGAAAACTCTTAAAATGATGTTTCCGGCGAAACCAATGACTCAAGTTATTTGTAAATGAACCCAATAAACGTCTGAGCAATGTTCATATGTAAGATGAGCACTGAATACAATATCCATACTTAAATTAATATAAAAACGAAGCTATTTTTGTCAAATGTATGAATTCGATGTATCGTTTATAAAGTATAATAACATGCATGCATATTGTACAATCTAATACAAAAGTACGATAAAAACAAAGTTGAACAGCGGAGGACTCGAACACACAGCACATATAAAATTAGGTTTCTGTGAATAGGCCAGGTTATCCAGAAGGCCATGTTGCCAACTAGAAATTAACATATTAATTTGTCCGTACTTTAATAGAATCAAAGTACTGAAAGTACTGACAGGCTGGCGAACTGCTAAGGAACAATAGCTTTTCAAGTAATATAACGTCAAGTGGTTTTCTAAGTCGAAAGAGAGGTAAGTGCTGGACTCAACAAAAAAAATAATTAAAAAAAATAATTTTGGAGCCGCCGTTATTCGATCGTTGGACCTTAGCATCAGAAAATTACTAAGCGAGTTACTCATCCACTCATCCACGATCTCGTTGGAGAATACTGACCTAAATAATTTAACATAATAAAATCATTTATGCGCGCGCTATATCGCGTTCGTAACGCGTAGTATACGAACGCGTAGTAATAATTATCAACGCCTTTAAACACCTTTTCTTTTAATTTCATACAATTTCCTTCCATTTCAATATTACAATCGAACAGAATAAATGAAACAAGGAAAGTTGAATGTTCTTATCTTGCAAAACTGATTAACGAGAAGGAACTATTTGCATTGGGTGTATAGATTCTGTGTTGTCAGTTTCGGGAGTAAATTCATCTTAGTGGATTTCATTTTTTAGGATTGTAATAGTCTGGCGCAAATCGCCAGCCTAAAAACGGTAAATATCGTTTCAACCCTGGCTAGTGGACTCGTCCAAAGGTCATATTTCGAAGGTCGTTGTACATCTATAAATCCACGCGCTAGACTAATGCAGTGTTCAGTTACAATACTTGATACGATTTACTAAATGTAGTTTTTTCCAAGAACTAATAATGATAAAAAGGTACGTAGTTTACATTCATAATTAGTAATTAATATTTGGCTTTCATCTATGCGTCGTTAGTATGCTAAGTTTCAATATTGTAAAATGACAAATAAATGCCTATATGCTCCGATGTAACGATCAATCGAAGAACCGTCGCCTTACTCTTGCTCGCATTCTAGCACAGATATGACCTCTTTATAGAATTGGACTGCATGTAAATATGACAATATTTCATGCATGATATCCAAAGCATGCTCTGCATGAACGAAAAGTATCCTGAATATCATACAAATGTAGTTTACAGGTACATGTATACGCTTTATCTTCTGTACCTTCGTTGAAATGCTTCAAACCATGGCTATTTTTATATACACTATCCTGATGTTTGTCACCAGAACGTTAAAATGAATATATACATTGAATCGGTGACACAAAGTTATTTTTATGTTCATAGAAAAGCATGTATGATTAACCACACTGACTAAACCTGAAAATTAATCTATATTAACACTATTTACATACAAAAAATACATAAATGTAACGAGAAAATTATATAAATAACATTAACTAGACCCCGTACTCCCAGCTAGACCCCGAATAAAAACTAGACTCTGTACGGTAAAAAACTAGACCAAGTTCACAACGCAATATTGTTTTTTTATCAATTACATGCTTGTTGTATTGCATGTTTATTGACGATGGTTGCAACATAGGTAAAGAACATGTCAGGTTAAAGTTTAAATCTTAACAGGGTCTTGGAAAATGAGTAGTTTAGCTGCGATAAAAGAAAAATGTACGTTTTTCTGCACCGCCCGCCAAAAGAGGTACATTTCGGTGCTGTTTGTCAAGAGTTAACGAAATTACAGAACAAATGACTACATTGGAGCTTTAAAATAAACATTACGCTACCTAAATCAGTTCACTTCAAGTGAATCGCATACGTATTTACCGAATAATGGTTAAAAACTTACCGTCCTCCGAAATCGATTACCACTTTTACTTTCGTTTTCGTCCAAAATAGGGGGCTATTTCCGCTGTACGGTGTCTACCAGTGATACTGTATTGAATCCGGATATTCAACTCGTAATATTGGTATATTCAACTATACCCGTGCTTATAGGTCTCGACGTGCTCTGGTTATGCAGGCAGGTTATACATAGTTGATCTTAATCTCTGTGTACATGTGGGCTTTCATCTCTTCCAAGTTGGTTTATCATTGCATGAACATTCGTTTGGCAAACTGCTTACGCTACTAGTACATGAGTGAAAGTGCTTGAAAACACGGCACATGTGTCGAAAGCAAATCTATGTCATCGTATACTATTTACACTCATGGTGTTGGGAGGAGATTAAATGGGTACAAGTTACGCCATATTTATACGACAAAGTTTCTCAGTATATGGATCACTGGGGAAAAATGTGTGAGCAGCAAGACAAAAACATAATTATGGTAATGTGGCGAACTTGTCCAACAGTGAGAACAATACACTTCAACAAACAACTGTTTGACACCAAAACAAACATCCAATGCAGTTTTAGCTAAAGTTATTGAGTCCACAAGTCTCATGAAAACATTTTTGTGTTCATCAGGAGACTTACATCTTCTGGACACGATTTATGATGAAACCATGCCAGTCATGTCGTCGCGCGTGCAGCGCTGTCATTTTTCACTTATTTTACCCCGATAATCTTTTGCATTGGTATTATTGGGAACATACTGTGCTTTGTGGTGTTGTTATCTAAAAATATGCGAAAACTATCAGCCAGCATCTATCTTGCAGCTCTGTCTACTTCCGATCTAATGGCGTTGTGTTTTTACGTATTTCCGGAATGGCTAAAGTACGGATTGCCGTCATTACCCGGACATAATACGGCGACATTTCTACAGGAACATGGGACGTGTCAAGTGTTGCTGTATTTGCAGTACATCGCTCGTTTCTTGTCATCGTGGATTGTAGTTTTCTTCACGATTGAACGATTTATTGGCGTATGCTATCCGCTGCGCCGGAAGGATATTTGTGATCAAAAATCGTCATCAAAGGTGATTATATCAGCTATTGTGGTAGCGTGTACAGGATGTATGTTCAAACCTATTTTAAGCGCATCCCACACGGCCATTAACGGCGATCCCCTTTGTACAAGCGACAGAGAGCATCAATACTTATCATTCATACTTGATAGTATCTTTGGTGTCACAATAACATTCATTCCATTTGTCTTAGTCACTGTGCTTAATTTGTTGATCATTCGAAAACTGGTGCTCCGGAACAAACGTCATCGACGAATAAGGATTAATACAGAGGAATCAATCATACGACTGGAATTTACGTTTATACTGCTAATCATATCGATCTGTTTTGTATCCCTCAATCTACCTTACTTTGCTGTCTGGTGCAAGTGGTACTGGATTAACAAACAAATATTTAACGCCGCTGACCAATCCTCTATCAATGACAGTCAGATCGGAGACCTTGGTGAGCTCTTGCATGTGACGAGGACCATCTTCTTCATTAACTACTGTATAAACTTCTTCCTCTATTCCATCACAGGCGCATACTTCAGGAAGGAACTAAACATTTGTTTTTATGTCAACTGGTTGTAGCGTGAGCTGAGGGGAATAAGCTCGCTGATAATAGAAAAACAAGTGCTGGTCAGTGTAGTGACTTTTACTTCTAGCTCATGTTATATACATGACATATAAACAATATAGCATGCACTTGGCATGTATCAAATACATAAGATATTCAAGAACCATCATAATAAAAGTGCCCAAACCAATATCATACTGTTTGTATAATCCTATTTATAATAACTGTTATAACATGAACACTTTTAACATAGCGATGTAGTCAATTTAAACTTTGCAATATATCTGCCTAGAATTCATCCAAGTTTTATACAATTATAGTGAATAGTATACTTTAAAACACTAATGTAGTAAAATTAAAATGAAACATCGAAGTATGTGCATACTTAGTAAATTGTCAAGTTTCATATTCATAGCAACATAAAATAATATTAACATATAATCATTACAAAATTGTCTAGTACATATAATTAGAAATAGTTCTTACCTGATAATAGAAAACAAGTGCTGATCAGTGGAGTGACTTTTACTTCTAGCAAAGTTCAAAATCGCGTTGCTCTTTTTTTATAGGAAATACCAGACATGTTAATTACTATCTAATTATGATAAAATCTTAGTTCATAATAACTTAATAAATATATATAATTAGTTTATAGACACGGTTTGCCATATATGTAGCCTCCGTCTAGATTACTTGTTGATATTATCACATAGTAAATTATATGTAAGCATGAGGTTGTCAAATATGTGTATTCCTAATTATGATAATATCTTTGCCAATGACCAGTTAATAGATATTGTGTGATGTATATGTACATACTGTCTGGTTTGTTCTGATATAAATCATTAGTCAATATGTTTCATTAATTATGTACCTACATTAATTATTTGAGTACACACAGAGACTGAAATGCCCACTCCGAACATTAATAGTTGATTATATCAATGCAGGCCTGCTGGTCATGTTGATCACTGCTGATATGATCAACATGCATGATAACATCTCACCCAGGTACCAAAAATGAAGCCTCCTGGCTTCAAAATTTTAACATATATAAAAACTTAAAATTTAAAATATTCTAAAAACATATCAATACACACGCACACATAAATATGTCTATGTACAAGTGTTGTGGATAAATTCACAATTACTGTAATTATATTATTCAGCATTCTGAAGAAAAAAAACATCCTAGTGTCCAGCATTGTGGAATAACATCATAGTTTCCAGCATTGTGGAATAACATCATAGTTTCCAGCATTGTGGAATAACATCATAGGGTCCAGCATTGTGGAATAACATCATAGTGTCCAGCATTGTGGAATAACATCATATTGTCCAGCATTGTGGAATAACATCATAGTGTCCAGCATTGTGGAATAACATCATTGTGTCCAGCATTGTGGAAAACATCATATTGTCCAGCATTGTGGAAAAATACCAATTACAATTCGTAGTGCCCAGCATTGTGGGAAACATCGGAACATAGTAATATCCAGCATTGTGGAATAACATCGGAACTTGTATAAACATCAGAAGAACTTGTACAACATCAACATCAGAAGAACTTGTACTATCCAGCATTGTGGAAAATATTGGAACATCGTAGCGATTTTCGGCACTGGATTGCACACAATCTCAAATTACCCAGTTTGTTTTTTAGAATGGAACAGCGCAAACAATCATGAGAAATGAGTACAGCTACATGAACTTTTAAGTTAACCTATCTTGGGATACAATGAGGAGTTTTGGTTATTTTCCTCACTAGGAGCAGATGGTAACTTACTCTGAGACATATCTAATGGTATGCAAAATTGATTGTGGGTGACCCAAAAATGAATTGTGAAATCAGAGCTTTGTAGAAGTTGGCGAACGGACCTGCAAGCAATGGGTTTATCTTGATATATGTTGGTAGTGAAATTAGATCACAAGAGTCATTTATCTTTATTTGAAAATTGTTCCAATTAATTTGTACTTTAGGCCAAGCGCCCAGTTTCAACTTAATAGAAGGCATGTGTATATCTGTTACACCTACACAATTCTTAATACAGGTCGGTAGATACATAATGGGACAGAAAACACACTGTGTGCCATTTGACAATTCCATATATAATCGAGGACGATTGAAAGGTCTCAATTTCTTATACAAATAGTATATGAACACACATACTGCGAATGCAATAACAATGTATTCATTAAATTCCATGAAGTTTGAATGGAATTCCTCAAGATGATTAGTAGTGGGTTTTGTTGTAATTTCTGCAGCTTTATAATAGAATGATGGTAATTCAGCAGCACTAACCTTTAGTAATTGCGAGTGAAGCATTAATGCAGTAATGACAGTCTTATATTTCTTGTACATGAAGATAATAGCCAATATTGAACAAGCAGAAACTATCATAGACATGACAGAAATAACAATAGGAATATAATTGTTATTTGTAATTGATGTAGTATCAATGAATGGTTCAGCTATGTCTTCATATATAATTTTATCTTCCTTAGCGTAATCTACCATCTTTTGAAGGTTAAGATTTATTTTGTTGTCATGTGCAACCATTTTGTGAAATTTACTGCTGTACAATTGAAAAGGCGTAACTGTAACATTGATAGGTTCAGCGTAAGTCGTATTAGGAAGAATGCCTTTTGTATCATTAGCATTAAAGAAATGTTGAAGCAAAATCAAATTGATAGGATGTACCACTGTAATGTCTGTAGTCAAGTGGCATTCAGACATTCTACTTGGTAACGTAAATTGTTGAGTATGAATTTCACAATCACATGGTACTTGTAACAGACAAAATTGACAAAATGGAATTTCATTTATTTTACTGTTGCATTTTATAGCAATATCTGAGCTATTTATTGCAAGCACATGGGTTTGATTTAATTGTCTCAAAGTAGGTGTTATGCCATTGAGTAAGAACTTGAAGTTACATTGTTCCTTTATCAAGGTTTTATTTGATGAAAACAATGACATTGCACAATCCGGATCAGTTTGATTTTGAATTGGAAAGTTTGATGGACAGTCAATGTTATGTTTATGGTGATGACACCCTACGAGAGCATTGACAGGAAGTGACATGAAACGATTATCAGAGATAGCCAAATATGTTGGTAGCCCATCTATGAACGTAGCATGAGTTGAACTACTATTGATTGGCATAGGATAATGAATTATTTCAAATAATTTGAAAGGTTGTTGTATGGATGAAACAGGAAATTTCACTGTTATCAATAAAGCATGGTTGCTTCTATGCATTACAAAGTCGGCATATTTGAAGTAGTAAGATGATGCTTCATGCATTAACTTGAAATTTGGTATTTTAGTATTGATTGTAAACTTCACCATACGAATAACTGTTTTAAACTGTTTGTCAGTAATTAACAATGGAGATATATGTCCTTGTTGTAACATAATGAACCCATTAAATAGATCTTGAAAATTATTTTGCAGAACATTATAACTGTATGATTGATCTATGATTCGTGCAAACAACCATGATTGTTTTTGAGCAATTGTTTCAGCAAAAGAGCGAAATTTTCCTTGCATTTCACTTAACATATTATAGTTGGTTTTATGCCAGTCAATGCGTTATCTAACCTATCATTTGAAGCTGTCATGTATGATGACATTCTAGAGACGACATGATTAAAATCCTTTTTCAACTTATTTTGCTGGTTATGAATGCCATTAACGTTATCAACAACTTTTTGAACATCCTCAGCAGTACGGTTGTTTATGAACATATTTTACTGATTGTAATATGTTTGAAATGATTGAATTGACTTTATGAAATGTCTCATTATGAATCATACTCAGATGTTTAATTGCATAAATTAATTCCGGACAATCGCAATTCGGAATATCAGACTGATTCAACTGGGGTATTTTAAGATCAATAACAAACGTGTGCTTCCAGTGTTCGGACGAACTGTATAAATCTGGCAATGGCTTCATTACCGTTCCATAGTTAAGTCTATGCTGTAGTTCTGCACTGTGTACCTCAGCCATTAAGCATAATAGCAACATCAGAAATAAGGATCCTAAAAAGATAAATAAATTTGTTTTGGCCATAACGTCGAGAACTAATTAACAGAGGACTAAGGAGTGATCAATTCCTTAATAAATTACTACCAGAAAATTAGTACTCAAAGTATATTTATCTTTAAAATTGCCTTTCCTTCAATTAGTGCCATGCCTGTTTTATGACTGTACACATGATGCATGTAATAATACAACTACATGCTATGATAAGCAATTACAGTATAGTAACTATACAAGTACTCAGTACTAAGCATGGTTACACTTTTTAAAGTATTTGTATGTTGTAGCATTTTTCTTTTTACGTTTACCAAGTTTGGTATATTTCCTATGGTATTCTTGTTTTGAGTTATTGATAGCTGCTATGGTCTGCAGGCTATTATCTACTTTGCTTGTTAACATACTGAATTCCTGTCTTAATGCCTCAACTACTGCATTTACTGAATCCGATTTCTCCCCACTAGTACATCTCGAAATATTAAATGCCGCCTCCGAATTTCTTGCGACTTGTATTACTTCTTGTAAAGTTTTAGGATTTGATTTTAATACATCTTGTTGAATGTATGGAAGAAAATCTTGAACTAAATAATTTATTAATGAATCGTCCTCGATTTTATGTATATTTGCCTGGTGTTGCATACCTGACACAAAGTCTAACACAGACTCAGACTGTAATTGGCGCCTATTTGCCAGTTTGCTTAAAATTGTGAATCTGTCAGTTTCTGACTTTACAAAATGGTCAATAAATGAATCTCTTAAAGCGTCAAATGTATTTTTCTGTGCTGTTGACAGCCCAGAATACCATTTTGTTGGGAGACCGTCACCTAAATATAACCTAAACCATTCTGGTTTATCCTCATCCTTAGGTTTTTTTACAAGTTTCATGTAGCTCTCCCATCTTTCAAGCCATGAATACGGCTCCATTCCTACACAAAACTTGGGCAAAAGAGAAAAGTCATTACCTTGTGCCATTTCTGAGTTATCCTCGATGTATGTTTCTATGGCGTCGATCACTTCCGGTTCTGTACTTATTTGTTCCGGTTCTGTTTCGTCGTTTATTGACCTGGCTTCTGATCTCAGCCGAAATGGTATCATGAACTTGTGTGAGAGATACCGGTGATTGGTTCTCTACCAATTGTCAACTGGTTGTAGCGTGAGCTGAGGGGAATTAGCTCGCTGATAATAGAAAAACAAGTGCTGGTCAGTGTAGTGACTTTTACTTCTAGCTCATGTTATATACATGACATATAAACAATATAGCATGCACTTGGCATGTATCAAATACATAAGATATTCAAGAACCATCATAATAAAAGTGCCCAAACCAATATCATACTGTTTGTATAATCCTATTTATAATAACTGTTATAACATAAACACTTTTAACATAGTGATGTAGTCAATTTAAACTTTGCAATATATCTGCCTAGAATTCATCCAAGTTTTATACAATTATAGTGAATAGTATACTTTAAAACACTAATGTAGTAAAATTAAAATGAAACATCGAAGTATGTGCATACTTAGTAAATTGTCAAGTTTCATATGCATAGCAACATAAAATAATATTAACATATAATCATTACAAAATTGTCTAGTACATATAATAAGAAATAGTTCTTACCTGATAATAGAAAACAAGTGCTGATCAGTGGAGTGACTTTTACTTCTAGCAAAGTTCAAAATCGCGTTGCTCTTTTTTTATAGGAAATACCAGACATGTTAATTACTATCTAATTATGATAAAATCTTAGTTCATAATAACTTAATAAATATATATAATTAGTTTATAGACACGGTTTGCCATATATGTAGCCTCCGTCTAGATTACTTGTTGATATTATCACATAGTAAATTATATGTAAGCATGAGGTTGCCAAATATGTGTATTCCTAATTATGATAATATCTTTGCCAATAACCAGTTAATAGATATTGTGTGATGTATATGTACATACTGTCTGGTTTGTTCTGATATAAATCATTAGTCAATATGTTTCATTAATTATGTACCTACATTAATTATTTGAGTACACACAGAGACTGAAATGCCCACTCCGAACATTAATAGTTGATTATATCAATGCAGGCCTGCTGGTCATGTTGATCACTGCTGATATGATCAACATGCATGATAACATTTAAACAAGAATCAAAACTTCAAGTACTCCCATCACTGCTCGGCCTGCTTTACTCGAACCAACTCCCACACGACGCCACAATCCTGGGTCTGAAATGTTGTATAATGGATCTATAAAAACATGACTGAGATACACTGCGGGTAATGATTGAAATGATATTATCACACGTTTAACGACGGCAAGTGGTGTAATGACAATGACAGAACATGTTTATTGTGTGCGTGTGTTGTCTTAATAGATGTTTTCATTGTGAGCATGCATCTTAATGACATTACCTGAACATGTAACATTGCGAGTAAATGACAAGTTCAAGTGGATTATATGTAAACATTGACATAACAACATTTGAACGTGTAACATTTCGTGTATGTGTTATAACAGCGGTTGTTACATTGGTGGTATTTACTGTAATAACATCATATGTTGCAGTGCTGGCTTACATTGTCTTGACAACACCTGAATAGGATACAATGTTGGTAAATGCCATGATAACAACAGACTACTAAATCTTCTAGTATTAAACTCAGTCCCAACCGTTGATAATTATAAATAACTAGTCAATGCCAACGAGTCTGCATAACCCAAGACAATATTTGACAACTGTATACAGGGAGAAATGAACATGTTATCAGACTGGTAACACTTGTTTATTTCTTGTCATGTGAATTCTCTTGTTTCTCCTGTGTCTCATTATTTTTTTTAATCTGAGGATGGTTCAGACTAGTATTAAAATATACAATCTCATTTACCATAAAAGTGTATAATTATGTATTGAGAATCGTAATTCCAATTTTTAAATAAGCTAGACATACATGTACCTAATCCTATAAACTAGTTTAGAATGTTTATTGATAAAGCTTATACATACTTTAGATATACTGTATAAAATGAAACAAGATTTACTATGTTGTTAGGTCGACTATGCCATACTTCAACTTGGTTCTTTTCTAACAACGCATCACAGTATTGTTTATTTTAGGTTCGGAGCGAATTTTAGATTTCGTATTGATTGTTTTCCAGATTTTTATCAACTATTCTATTGATTTGTGATGACGCATATACAAATTAAGTAATATAGTGCACATTTTTGTTGGTTAATATATAATTGCATAATTGTTACGTAAAATACACATAATAATGTTTGGAACACACGCATACTCATGTTAAATACCATTGACAAACAGAGGGCACTTTATAAAACTTGTCTGCAATTCCAATATGACCATTCAGATAAATTCGAATGATGTTTGACATATTTAGACATAATGATAACCGTTAGATACCAATGTAGCAACAAAACATTTTGATGTTTCAATGGATAGGTCGTGATCCGGATCGTATGTATTAATTATTTGCATTCATTGAAAATGTTGGTCCGGGGAAGATAGTTTTCTTAACTCATGTGATCTACAATATATAACACGTGTTTATCGGTGATGTAAAATGTCTCAATCATAACAATGCTATAGTGTTGCGATACATTTGTTTAATTTGTATCGTTGTCCAATTTTGAGCTCTATTGATGTTATTCGGAATTCAGTAAAGTAATCCCTCATTCACGAAGCAGCCCTAAATGGAGCATTGTATGGTATTTCTTTTACTATTAAAGTTTGCACTTTGTAAAACTACATCAAGGACCAAAAAATGTAAATTATCAACCCTTCTCAGGAATATTCGTCTACTCTCTTTTCTTTCAATACCTTACATAACGAATTTTACAGTAACTTGTTATAATGTTACGACCACACGATGAATAATTGAAGAATAGTTGACATGACCAGTTTCCATTAGTACACATTGCTTACTTGTCTTTCGTTGAACAACTTTCAACTTCATCGATGGTGGTTATAAGACGTTATTTCGGAGACATAGAAATAATTCGTCACTGCTGTTTCTTGTAAAAACCGTAACATTTGAGGATTCTTCGATCAAGACCTTTGGAAGAAGAAGCAACCAAACTTATGTACACGTGGCTGCAGCATTGCTCATGTCGAATACGTCTTAACATTGGAACATATACTTAGGAGTATGCAGTTCTTGAACAGCGTAATAATAACATGTTAATAATTTTCAAGCGCTATTCAAAGTAAGGTTTTATTCTAAGTGGAACAGGAACTGGCGAATTAGAATTATCTGGAGTGGATGTAAATTGAATCAATTTCAAATAATTGTTAGGTACTCGGAAAACATTATGATAGAGTAATAACATTTAATGATTCAATCATGGTGCTTGAAGAAGTAATTTCAGATAATGACTATTGTTGTTTTGTCGCACAAAGAAATACAGGTAAAGTTTCAAGTCTAGATTAATAAACTGTGGTGTAAATGTTACAACATTATAATATGGCACATGTACTAATGTGGATGTGCATTTATTTACCATACCGTAATAGTTTGATATTTATACCAGTATTCACTTCACTATAGAGCATCTGTGATTTTCAGGGGAGCCTCATTGGCTGAATCATACCGTGGAAGGGCATAAATAGTTAATGACAATGAATTACATATGGTTGCCTCTCAATAATAACTTATAATAATAAATATGCCCATGGAAACCAACACAATACGTACTAGTATACAACTGTTTGTTTTCTTTCGATTAAAAAGGTAAGTGTACTACATTTATGGTATATGTGGTCAGTGCAAGCGATTGAATAATTGTGTTTCAAGACAACTTTTTGCTGGGGTGCATTTCATTCACTGTTGCTGACACGTATGTAAGTACATTGATGTTCAGACATGACCATGCTTCGAACAACTCGCTGCAAGTTTCACTAAGAGGTTATTTGCGATACCAGTATTCGATTTACTAAAGAAAGGTGTCCCGCTGATATTTGAAAGTATAATATATGGCCGTGTATATAGTTTGTAAGAATTTTGTACTTGTTTTCCATTAGTTTTTAACATTTCACTTACCTTGATGTAGGTTATGTTCTTCCGCAGCATTGACTTCCATCATACCCTCCACCGATGGACAAGTTGTTTGTTGCTCGTGGAAACACAAGTATGTAATGGTTCATAACTGGTTTCAGGACATCTGATTTGGTCAACGTACTAGATTCTAACTTATCTGAATATAAACACCGTTTGAAAGTTTGAAATGCCGTAAATTTCCAAGAAAAGCAACATGAGTCGGTGTAAACTTTAACGAATAAGTATTTTCCGTGAGAATACAATAATCTGCAGCCAGGGGGAATTTACATCAACGCAATGGAAATCAAATATAGGACGATACATTGTCCATGAAAATATTATATAAAATATTGTATATATATTATAGTACAAGTTCATGTAGTTAACCATTCCTTCTGCAGACTTAGCGATAGTCATTGTACTATATATTCATGGGCGTAGGAGCAGGGGGGCCACGGGGGTAGGCCCCCAATTTCTGGACAGGGGGGGGGGCAACATACATATGTTGCTCCCCCCCCCCCCAATAATTCAGACGAAAAGTATAATTTTAGACCTAATATATAATTAGCCTCCAGTTCTTGGTGAAAACGTATAAACGCTCGCAAAACAACTTTAAATAAAAATGTGTCAACACCCATTGTTTGCACAAAAATACACTCGTGACATACATTGCACTGAAAACATCCCCAAACTTTCCTTATATGACTTTCAGGGGTTGTCAATTATATATAAAGCCTTTAAAACAAACGTTTTCGCCTTAAGCTACAATCTCCAAATCGAGCAATTTACATTTTGTGCAAGCACTTAATTGGGTTAAATGTAAGAACTTAAATTCACTATATGTTTTAATACCAAATAAGGTATCTCAGAACGCATGTAATGCACCAGATTGATCCATTGTTTAGGAAATTTTCCATGGGGAATGCCCCCGGACCCTCTTATACGTGAACTGATTAACTTCCTGTTACTACGTAATTACTGAACCAAATTACCGCCGTACACTAAACTCAAAGTTATTATGTAGATATAGGAGGGTTATGTACGTTTAAGGGTACAATTTACGTACGAGTGAATTTGTGTGCAAAGAATGGGTGTTGACATTTTTTGACTTTGATACTACTAAGTTCGGTGTCAGACATTACGTTATAAATCATCCTCTGGCAAACAATACTAGTTAACCAATCCTGTTTAAAATAACACTGCCTGCTATTATCATAAAGGGGACACATAATGAAGTGAATTAGCGAGCGAAGCGATCAAAAATATTTTTACCCGCATTGCCAAATGTTTGGCCTCCCCAATGTAAAACACTCCTACGCCAATGATATTAGACGGCAAGAATTGTACATTGTTGTATGTAAATTCATTGACGTTATCAACGGATCTCATATCGCAACGATCATCGATGGAACATTTATCATGTTAATGTTTCACAAATTTATATGCATACGTATGTGGCCAGCAACTGAATTTCGAAAGTGTACAACGTAGTATCATAAACGTTACTTACATTGCACAAGACCTTGCCTGGTGATTATAAACATTTCTCATTCTCATACTCAAACCATATACTCCATGCTAAAACTTGAAAAGCAGCTTTTCGTAGAATTTTGCACCAAAACCAACATCAACTTGTAGCAAATGATCTAATTAAGAAAATGAACCCCCATTTCATATGTTTCCATTCAGCAATAAAGAAGTGTCTGTAACTAAGAAATGCTCCAATTGGGGTACGGAGTATAAGTTGGAGCATGGAGTATGTACTCCAATGTTTATAATCACCGGGCCTGGTTTTAAACCCTTCAGAGTATTTAAGATCGTATGCAGTCTATTGTTGTTTTTACGCTAAGTATTGATGAGCATTCCCAGTTCCACTTAAAATCGACTTAAGTATAATTTACGGTTCAAGCACTTATGCAAACATTGAACATACATCATCATCTTTATGTATTGCAAGGTGGATATACTGCGTGGTTTTGTTATACACACGTGGTTTTACTATTGCGAAGTCGCATGTAAATCCTATCTGAAAGCTGATGCATATATCGCAGTATGCAAAAAAGCTGGATTTTGTTGCAATATGTATGTATTCAAAAGATAGACGAATTGCAGTCTTAGTGACGACATCGCTAGCCATCGCCTAGTCCCTTTATTACAATATTAGAATACGCATAGAGATTGTACGGAAACCCACTGTCAATGAACATGGATAAAGGGTGTGAAATGAGAAAAAAAATATCAAATCAGCGGACAGGTAAGGTATTACTGAACGGAAACAGAACAACCATAGTACGGATGGCACAAAATAGAACAGTGTACATGAATGACAACACAGACACAAATGGATGCTCAAGGAAGCCACACTCAACAGTAAAAAGGTACTATATATAAAATTATATATGTATATATATGTAAACAATAATACAAAATATCTTTATACAAATCATGCAAACGTTTAGTAAGAATAGAACCAGAATATAGAAGCAGAACATGGTACCCAGTCGGTACTTCTGTCATTATTAATTTGGTTGACGAAGTGCAAAGTTTACAGACGAGCCGTGAAAACTCCATATGGTTTCATTTGTCCCTGGATAGTAGTAGTCTCGTTATTTGATGAATTGTTATCATGACTATTATATCAATGTCACAATAAGTACCATATTGTTGCATCCTGTAGCATAAAATGTTGATAAAACTATCACACACTGACTGATATGACGACTCGCCATACGGCAGTTCGTTGTAAATAAAATCAAATACGATATATGTCCGTCAGATTGTAGTTACAATGACATTTTTGGGTGCAGTCTTCAGACTACCATTACCCGACTTGAAGCCAATGAAAAACATATATTTTGTCGGACTATATAGTCCCATCTTGCACAAAATGATATTTTCATAGCCTCTCGCTATCCTATCAATACATCATTTTCAGCAATTAGTGTTAATGGTTGGAAAAGAAGCATCGTTATAATCTCGTTGCGAACATTTTACTTAAACAAATTGTCTGGCCACGTATTGCATTCCGAGTTCTTAAACAAGAAGACAAGTAATAAAATGTCAGCCTACAACACTTCACCTTACACCACCACAGACTGGTCCTGATGATTGATTGATCGGTACTTGTACAAATGGGCTCGTGTTAACCTGAAGGTGCTTGTAATTGAAGATAGATTACATCTAAAATTGCCTTGTTTCGTTCGCGACACGATACTATTTGCTACTTCAGTAAATACATCATTTTAAAAAAGCTCTTGACTTTTTAGAACTGAATAAGCTATCAATCATTTGAGTCCCATTCTTTAGTAATATGTATACTAGTTTGCGTCTTATGCTGCTTACCTCATAAAGTTAGGAGTGATAATGTTATGCTATTCTTCCCCTTTACTGTTGTAGCTTGCCCAGTTCGCTGAAGGGTAAAACTTTTAAAATTAGGTTACTGTGCATGCTGTTTGTTAACTAGGTCAAGTCGCAGTTATGCATCATTTTGACGCTTTTGTCACCGTTTTAGCATATGTTTGTGGAACAAGGTCATCCTGCATCGGGACTTGGGCTACAAGGTTGGGTCTTAGAGCTCTGCGTTTCATTTGGTCACTTGGGATCATCGTTTTTTATTCATTTGTAAAATTATGTCACCGGAGACTTTTAAACATTTCTTTGGGTTGCAAGTGGGCATTACTCCGTGATGTTGAGTAATGTTATGTTGTTACTGTTTCTGTTATCTGCGATCGGCTGGTTAAGTTCAGTGCAGTCCTCCTTGTCCGATTTCCTCATATCTTTTTAATCCTTTTGCGTTAAGCAGTAACGCATGGACATGTGAAAATTTGCTACAACCATGTGCTGTTGAAAAATAAGTAAATGTTTCAATTATTGTATTATGGCTTTTAGAAATCTACCAAATCTTCCATAAAAACACAGTAACAAAGCAACTATAGCTAAGGCATTCAGCTTAACCTTTTTAACTGCTGAACCTAGATCACTGAGCGTTTTGACAGCTCGAACTCGGGCAGATTGATTTCATGTTCGGTTATGTTTTGTGCATTGTGTCGTGAATTTGTTGCAAGTAATGTTTTTATGTTTAGTGTTCGGATGGGTAAGTTGAGTGCTGCCTTTCAGGTATGACTTCATATTACATTTTCTCAAAGCAGGTCATCAACATATACTTGTATATTCTCACACACATACGCACCGATATTAACATCATCCATCAATAATTATGTCATAATGAAGAAAATCCATTACATTAAACATTTTCTATCACCATTTACTAATTGATGGATAATTAATCATCAAGAGCACCAATAGTGATTAAATGCAAAATGACGTGACTAATGACGAACATAAGCATATAAAGTCTAACCAAGAGAAAACTGTCGCCGCCTCGAAAATTATCCAAACGTTTCATTTAGTTGCAAATAAAAATAGGGTAAATTATTGATTGTACAATTTAGTAGAAATATTCTTGATAAAACAATAATGACGAAATGTGTTTGAATACACAATTGATTGATTGATTGATTGATTGATTGATTGATTGATTGATTGATTGATTGATTGATTGATTGATTGATTGATTGATTGATTGATTGATTGATTGATTGATTGATTGATTGATTGATTGATTGATTGATTGATTGATTGATTGATTGATTGATTGATTGATTGATTGATTGATTGATTGATTGATTGATTGATTGATTGATTGATTGATTGATTGATTGATTGATTGATTGATAACACCATCTAAAGCCTATTGATGTAAGTTTTACGGCCACAACTTCATTTATAAATTCATAGATAGTCAGAAGGTCGAAAACCTTGTCACTGCTTTGATTTATCAATAACTTAACGTTAATGTTTTGTTCCGTGTGAGAACGACATTGTAGATAGGGAATTAAAGCTATTTCCGTTAAGTAATAGCTGATTATTCGATGGAAGGAAAAAAAATGACCTGATAGTGAAAAAGCAAAAAGGACAGGAATAAGCCACGTTATCATTATAGTTTGGTGTATTGTGAAGTATAATTCAGATTATGAAAGCAGTGTTGATTGTGTAGAACGATCAGATACGGGTCTCTTGGTTCATTTACATATAGTGTGACCTACATACAGACACATATTACTAATTTTGTATTCACGATGTATCTAGTGTCAATTGCTAGAGACATTTGTCTATAATTGTGTTGGCCAATACTTGCAATCCCATTACTCTATCACGTGAGCAAGCAGTACATACTTAGGTTTGCACTTGTCAATCTGGAGAGTACAATGTACAACGTTTAATTATATTAAAAGTCGTATTCAGACAACCATCGTTTGATAATGTGATAAATAATTTGTGTCGTGAACACACAAAACGTAACAATGATGGTTGTTATTATCATCACAAAATGTGAGAAATGCCTTACTGTCCTTGTAGTTTTGTATGGTCTATATGGCTGGTGAAACAGATTTCAGACAAAGTTTAATCATACGACACAGATTGTATTACGGTAAAAGAGATGGTACCGTTGTTTGAAATCTATTACTTTTTACATGTTAAGCAAACCGTCTGGTTAATACTTTCTTGAAATAATTGTCTATTTAAATATACAATATGCCTAACCACGCGCACTTAATTTTTACGTTAAATCCGTCCATGCAAGGAAAACTAGTGCTTTTCGATCGACAATATCATGCAAAATAGTCTTTTATTTTGTATTCTTTGTTCAATATAAATCAGAAATATTGCAAAGAATTACAATATGGATTTTGGAAAAGTACCATTAAAGTGTTTCGTATATTGTATGCATTAGAATGGGACTTAGGTTGGGTGAGATACAACAAGAAACAGACTCCTATTTAATGATAGGATTTGCATAATTATATTGTTCGGACTGTTTGTTGGTATGTGGTGAGAATAGAAAATTAGGTAGGATCATTTTAAGGAATACGTGTTGGTCAATATTGAACTGCTACTAATTTGTATTAATATTCAATAACTGTGTAAACTTACTCATTTTGCTCGACTACTTAACGGCTGCTAATCTTCAATGGAATATTGCATCTTGGCAAAATCATAGAACAATAGTCAACAATTTACACCGTATTATTCTGGAAGCAGTATGTAATTAACAAAATGTAGAGAAGATAAAAGAGCCTGCGTAAGAACTATTTATGTCCAACATTTGGAGCGGTCGAACTAATGTTTGTACAAATGAATAACATAACTACATATCACGGTGTCCCGTTAGAGCCATCGCGGCATAGCTATAAAATGTCGATAAGGCGGGTCCCTTAGTTCTTTTACATTTAAAATGACCTATATACAGACAAATATTGCTTATTTGTGTTCACAATGTATGTAGTGTCAATTGTTAAGGATATTTGGCCAAAATTGTGTTTGTCAGTATTTGCATTTACATTATGATATCACGTGATAATGTTGCGTTATTTTCTCCTGCGAATCGACGGTGTAAATTACACCTTCATAAAGCCTTTACTGGTGTTTATAATAACGGTGACATAACCATACAAAGATAATCAGAACACACAACATGAAAATGAATTACGTAAATGTTTTGTGGTCATCTTTCTGAAACACATACTGGAGGTACATGTAATAGTTGTTGACATACATGTATTCTCCACATGTAGAGAGAGAAAGAGACGGAATTTGTCGGTTAAATGCCTCCGTGTGCTAACATCATATCATGTGCACAAAACATTCTGGAGAGAACAATGTTTACTTACATTAAAAGCCGAAGTAAAATTATCGACATTAGATCTTATGATATTGTGTCGTGAACATAGAATACTATTATGATGAGTACTTTTATCACCATGCCTTACTTGCACTGTAAGAATAACATGAACTGTTTTGTATCAACTTATGATCGTGAACATTATTTCAAGCATAGTTATGCAATACACGAAATATTGTTTTTTATCTGAATTTTTAAACAGCCGTGGTAGTTGACTCGTTAAAATCAGAACTCAAAAATGCAACTGTATCTGGTACGCCCTGGTGTTTCTTATTTCTTACATAACCAAAGCGTCTGGTTATAATACTATCTTAAAGTCAATTTATTATTCAAATATTATATTTAAATATACAATATGCTTAACCACACGCACTTATTTTCGGTATTTATATCGTTCATGCGAGGAACAATATGGTCTTTCAAACGAAAATATCATGCAAAGTTGCTTTGAACTTCATAGGTTTAGTAAGTCATTAATCCAAAATATTGCAAAGAATTACATTATTGCTTCAAAAACAATCTGGAAAAGTACCATTGAAGTATTTCACATATTGTATGCATTAGAATGAGGCCGAGATTGAGCGAATTAGAACAAGAAACAGGCTCATATTTAATGACTGAATTTGCATTATTATATTGTTCGGACTGTATGTTATGTTTATGAAGCGCAATGCGAACCAAAGGTCCTGATAAATGTGTAAGATAATCGACAGATAATAAATAACGGATATTCTTAATACCATTAATAGAAATGTAACATACTTGCATCACAAGTCCCGTATCTGATATTGTATGCTTTAAGATGACTCTACTTACAATAAATATATATTTTTCGGACTGCCTGTTATGCTTATAAAGCGCACTGCGAACCAAAGGTCTTGATAAATGTGATAGATAACCGACAGATAAAACATCACGGACATTCAAAACACCATTTATTAATAGCAATGTTAAATACTTTAATCAAAGTCTCATATCTGATACTGTATGTTTTATAGTGACTTTACTTACAATTATACATTGTGCATTGTTTGGTATTACTATCTTCAATGATATTTTACAATGATACAGAAGTGGCTTTTTGTTTGTCTGTTTGATTCTTGATTTAGATCTCCTGTCAGTAATATTTTAGATATTCCCGAAGAAAAATATTTGCTTAAGGGAAAACAAAATACAAATGTACATTAAGTTTCTTGGCGTCAGTGGGTGGATCGTTTTTAAAACAATCCTAAACAAACAAAAAATGTAATGCTTTCTCAAGTGTGTTTGAGATATGTTTTGCTGAACAAACATATTGGTACTTTCTGTCAATTGTAACTTCTTACATCAGCTACAACTGATAAATCAATAGGTAATACCACCCTAAGGTCTCGATAAACCTACTAGATAACTGCCGTTAGTAGCAATATTCTACACCCTATCCGCTACCTATATCATTCATCGTCGTGGGGACATTTGTGTCAGTCTCTTGTGTCGTCGCTTCTGTTTATAAATTTCAATTATACACTAAGGTTGTCTTTCGTAGTGCATGCGACTAAGCGACTCTTACGACAACTTGACAAATTATACATTTAATGAAGTATGCTTAACACCTAATTCAGAGCTCATGTCGAAAACTCTGTGCAGGAGCATGTACACATTCCCAAAATTGTAATTTCGCTAAAAAATGAGCTAAATGGAATTAATTCAGTTTTTGGCTTCAGTGTATATTGTCATATAATTCTGACATTATTTTGTTTGTTTTCCTTGGTAATTTTATTTCTAGTAAATATATATTAATATTTGATCCAGGAACATGTTTTCCTTGTTGAACAATCGTTAATATATGATTGCTCCAGTACAAAAACTACGTTGCAATTATTTATTTTACTAACTATAGTAACAGACGTGATACGTGCGGTTGCATCAATATGTTCTAAAAGTATGCTCCATCATTTATACATTTTACAGTTTGTTCATAGTGTCTATTACCATAATTGAGTTGTGTCTACATGCATTATTATTATATTCACTCGTAAATACTGCTGTCTGTCAGATATTGAATCATATTTGAGCATTCCTTGTCTAACTGTTCACAACTTTGTATCTTACAAAATCCAAGGATTATTATGATGTTTTTGCTCCTAAATTGTGGAGGTATTTCTGATTTAATGTAAACTTTCTCGTTTTCCTCGACTATTATCCGGCTGCTTATCCTCAATGAAATATTGCTTCTTGACCAAATCATTGAACAATACTCAACTACTTACTATTATTATTCAGGAAATATTATGTTATTTACAACGTGCAGATAAGACAAAAATAACATGAGTAAAAACTATCAATTGCCTCAAGACTGGAATGAATATATATCAGTGAGTAATAACGCTATAAATATCTCTCCTAACCAACGAAATACGTTCAATATTTCAATACATAGGATGCAGTCGGAAAACTTAAACCGTCCACCAAACACCAGATTCATTAGGAATATTTGACAGTTTAATACACTGCAACATCTGAGTTCTTTCTCAGGTTTATGGTCATGAAATTAAACAATGCTATATGTACGAAAGTCCTAGTGTTTCAACGGTTATATTTGGATAGACAGTCGCGTAATTAAATAAACACAATTTAAACTCATTTTAAACGAAATACACTTATCCTGTAAGATTAATGAGAATGAAGGACGTACGTTCCCTGTGTCTATCATTCTTGTTATTTTTGATTGAGTCGGTACTTTTCGACCATTTTAAAAATACCCCCTCTTATTGACACTTTGTCTGATTACTAACATTAATGGACTTTGCCTATCAGAATACAAAAATAAATACAATACAATGCTTATTAAACCATTCATTCCGCCGTGTTTCAAAGACATTCTAAATTTTAAAAAAGGTACACAACCTATGTACGATATAATGACACAAACTCAAGTAATGCCATCGAGCAAATCAAAATGGATGGAAAAACTAAATATGAATTTTGATGATAAAGATTGGTTCGCAATTTTTGCTATACCGTTTGAAATTACAAGTGATTCTAATATTCAGTGGTTCCAATATAGAATAATACATAGAATCCTTGGAACTAATTCATTCTTATTCAAGATAAACATTAGGCAAAACGAACACTGTTCTTTTTGTAAAACATCATCAGAAACAATTGAGCACTTATTTTGGCACTGCCCAGTAACCACACAATTTTTAAAAAATATGTGTTTGCATAATACAACTGTTACAAACTATTTAAATAGAGAAAATTTTATCCTAGGAATACGAGATAAAAACAAAAAAGCCTTAAACCTCTTATTCTTCTACACCAAAAGATTCATCTTTAACTGTAGATTAAAAGATACAGTTCCCACTATTAATTACGCTAAACACTATATCAAGTACCAATACAACATATTAAAAGAAATAGCTATTAAGAATCACACCATCAACAATTTTAATAATAATTGGAATGACATAACCGGACTTTTCATATGAATCTCCAGATAACACACCTATACAAATAAACAAATAACATACCCCAAACCGGAACCAGAATATTATAAGAAAAATATAAGAATGTCCCATTGTCAAAGTTGAGTTCTTACCATTTTCCCTAAAAACTGAGGAGAGAGTGTTAGTTTATATGTATCATATGCACCATCTATTACTATACATGTATTTTATATAGCAACATGTTTACAATGTGTAAAATTGTTTAATATTTCTGACATTCTGTAAATTTGACAGTGCAATTTAATTATGTGTAAACAACTATACATTATATAGTATCATAATTATGTACTAATCCAGGTATTTACTAACTCAGAACTTGTAAGGTGTGTACTGGGATGTCCTCGACCCAGACACACCTATTGACGAGGAAAATAAACTAATACTCCACCTCAAAAAAAAAAAAAAAAAAAAAAAAAAAAAACATTAATGGACTTTAGAAGATTCTCATTTCCGATTCGAACCCTCTCTTATTTATTAAAAGCCATCACATGCCATGTGTAAGTGGTGTGTAACGCTATTTGAGTTAATTGCAGTCGATGCTTCTTTTAGATATAATTGTCTCAACTAAGGCCTGTAGACAGTATGATTATATAAGCTCTATTATATGTGGCAAAAGAAACTGATTCATCTTACATTGAAATTGGTCCATTTTAATGTTTAGTATAGAGCTACAAAATTGAAGCTATATGGATAGTAATGTCGTTAGGGGTTCCATCGACGCGTTTAAAGTTGTTTTCCCTACGTGATTGACGTTCTTAATCCCACTGTTTCCCTTAAGTTACCAGTAAACTTGATATTAGGAACATGAATACTCATCAGGTGATTGTGAGCCAGTTCGCAAGTAGATTAAAACGTTCAGAGTGTATCAATGGATCATAGGAACACATTGGAAAGAGATCTTCCATAATAGTTGATTTGATTTGTTTATTTTGTTCCTATTCGATACCTTATAAAATCTCGTTATTACCAACTGTGTGATATATTTCAACTATGTCTGTGGAATTTGTAGTTTTACGATAACCTCTAGTAAAATTTTCTCCCCATTGGATTCAGGAACATATTTCCTTTGTTTTACAATCATAAATGTATGATTGCTTCAGTAAAATACAATACTACAATGATTTCTTCTGAGAAGTAATCGCGTTGGACTTGTTGCGTGACATTTTGTGACAGCAGCTGTAGATATTACATGTGATTGATATGTCCCGACCGGACATACTACGTACGGTTCAGTAAATACGATGGGCATTCAATATATAATGGCCATGTGCAATGGCAATATTAAGGAGCTTCTACGATTTTTTGAAATATATACACTCGATTATGCTAGCCTTACTTTAATTTTAAGCAACATGTGTTTCATATGCGCAGTAGTGGTTAAGAAGAGGTAATGTTAGTATTCATTAAAATGAAACATTATATACGTTAACTGAAAACTATTGAACTCATCAGACATTCATACCAATTTTAAATCATTTGTCGTCTACTAAGACAATGCATACATTTTTTGTTGGTTCATGCACCACTAAGTTAATATCAACATTTATTTTGTTCCCAGAAATAATGTTGATGTTACACGTGTACTATGCCATATTCCAAACAATAAACATACTTTAAAATATAGTTTGAACAATTTCACCCTTTGTGTTTTGTTTCGACAAATATTTTTGCGATTTTTAAATACCGATTATTTCGGATAATGTTATTGGTGACTTAGGCGTTCTTATGCTCATCGGTGTAAGTTTTTAGGTTCTAATATGTAGCAACAGAAAAATGAAATACACTTACGCACCATTTTGATGATTTAATTACAAGATAAACAATAATATTACCTGCCAATCTGCCTCCCGATACACGCAGCATTCTACGCCGGAAGTATTTGTATTTCTCCTGTCTCGCACGCATGCGCACTGAACGTAGTCGGACGAATATAACACCTCCAACAACCGTTACATGACACCGGTACTATTATTTTGTACGAGAGGTGTTCAACTTATTTATGAACAAAACATGAACACCGATTGTGCAATATTGAATTAAAATAACTGAAATATCTTTTTTGAACCTTGCGAGAAAATGTTTTAAGTTGAACATATGATCATCATACATTGTATATTTCATTTGGTTAAGGCTTAAAACAACAATTTAGTAGATGATGTTGTTTTCCTGTTTTTAAGGCAAAATGGCCCTTTTATAAGCATCGAGAAAGTGTTGGTAAATTTTTATTTTGCATTTTTAATGAGAACATCAGTAATATTTGTCGTAAGACGCGTTATTAAAGTTCTGTTTCCAGTAGTTGAGAAATGGCACCAAAAATTGAAAATTGTCCAACATTGCCAAAACCTACACTATAAAGTTAAATTGGTTTTATGATATCTATGATGAATGCATTAGCAAAACGTGGAATAGTATCACAGATGGGAGTGTCCATAGGAACTATCAGTGACAGTTTTTCGAAACAGTTTAATGCATAGTTCTGGGAAAATGCGAAGTTCATACGCTGAAAATTAAGAAAAACTTGCCTCGCAGCCAAAAGTCTTGGAATTTAGAAATGCGAAATAAACAGCATTATGTGGAAAAAATGTTTTATTATGGGGAAGCAATGCTGAATCTTAAAGAATGTTATGATAGATTATGGTATGCTATTTTAGAAAAGGTCACAGGGATAGGGAGAAGTTCATGTTTGTCCAGCTTTGTGTGTTCGCGGCCGTTTTCATGGAAAGGCATTGGGTTTGTTGTTATGGAAATACGCACATCAAAATCAATATCAAATTGACGAATTTGAAGGCTGTGGTCTATGTACGAACTGTTTCAAATCAGGATTTCAACAAAAAAAAATGTTACGTATCGTTCCTAGTGACTGTTCCAAGAACATCGTGTTTCGTCCAGATTCAGCTTCAAGTCGCCATATACAACGCCAAATAAAAAAACTTAAAAATATAACTTTGATACATATTATAACCAAACAGTGGATGTTGAAGTCTTCTCGTGTTTTAACAATAAAGGTTTTCATCTGGTTGATACTAAAACAACGATTAAAGTAGGAAAATATAAACGTAATTATTGCTAGTTTCGGACCTTCAAAACGCAAATAACAACACCCTCTACCCTAATGTTTATTATGATTTAACCGTAACGTATTGGTAATTTACAATTATTATATATACTTCTTGATACACTACTTCATACCATATAAAAGTTTTTATTCAATTTTTTTCCAAATTTAAATAACACGTTCTCCTTTGGTCTACTTTGATTCACTGAAGGATATCAGTATTGATTCACTGAAGGATGTCAGTATTGATTCACTGAAGGATATCAGTATTGATTCACTGAAGGATATCAGTATTGATTCACTGAAGGATATCAGTATTGATTCACTGAAGGATGTCAGTATTGATTCACAGAAGCATGTCAGTATTGATTTACTGAAGGATGTCAGTATTGATTCACAGAATCATATCAGTATTTATTCACTGAAGGATGTCAGTATTGATTTACAGAATCATATTAGTATTTATTCACTGAAGGATATCAGTATTGATGCACTGAAGGATATTAGTATTGATTCACTGAAGGATATCAGTATTAATTCACTGAAGGATATCAGTATTGATTCAATGAAGGATATCAGTATTGATTACTGAAGGATGGCAGTATTGATTCACTGAAGGATGTCAGTATTGATTCACTGAAGGATATCAGTATAGATTTACAAAAGCATGTCAGTATTGATTCACTGAAGGATGTCAGTATTGATTCACTGAAGGATGTCAGTATTGATTCACTGAAGGATATCAGTATAGATTTACATAATCATGTCAGTATTGATTCACAATGGATAAGTAAGTTAGGCAGATATCACTAAATGAGTAAATGTACCGGTGACTGATCCACCTCTTTCTTGGTCACACTCTCCTCCCCAAGCTTCCTGTAGGTCACAGGCTCTAATGTCTTCCTCTGAAATGTAATGACAGTAAAATATTATAAATTCTATAAACATAGCATTTGAAATTAGCCTTCTTTGCATATATACATACGGTGGCTGCGGGGTTGCCTTCATATCCTTAATGGCTTTCACCCAGCCACAGTGACTATGCATTCACAAAAACATGTCAGTAGATTCATATCCGTGGTAGTATTAGAACCCATTTGTGATTAACTGCAGTCAAATTATATTCAAATTTAATGGAATGGGTTTAAGGTCTTCAGAAAGGTTTATTATAAAGTCCTGTGAATGTAATACGTTTATTTGTTCCTAATTATTAGTAGTACCTTAAAGAAGCTTGTTATTACCAAAATGTGATCAATTTTATAAATGCTGCGAACGGAATTGGTAGTTTTTCGATTACTTCTAGTAAACTCATTTCCCATTGGATTCCAGAAGATTTTATCCTTGTTTTACAATGTTACAATTGTTATAGTAAAAATACAATATTGCGATGATTTCTCCAGGGATGTCGTCACGTATGAACTATAGGAACAGTTGTATGACCTTGTGTGGCATCAGTCGTAAAAATTACATGTTATTTATATGTTTAAACCAGACATACTGTGTATGGTTAAATAAATATGTCCAATGTGGTGTTTTTAAAATACGTATGCAGTGAACTTTTTCAAATATTCAAAATATTATTTTAGTTCATTGTGTGTATTACCGTCTTTAAATAGTGGCTATAATCCTTAATATTGAAGCCACTCGATTATTGCTATCTGCAACTACCAAAATGTATAATTCATGCTCTTGTGCCATTTTGTTTTGTTATTCCTGATGAAATAATTGTACACGTCATCTACAGATGATAACGCCTAACTTATGACTGCAAACTGTTCACGAAATTATTTCTTTCCAAAAAATTAATAACTCCGCTTTTTACATCGTATTATTCTGGTACATGTGGTAAAACATATTTTACAAATTTGTACAAAAGATAAAAAAACATGCATAGACATATCAGAGCATGCGTAGACATAATACATAGGATTTAAGATATCAGTCCGTAATATTGTATCTCACATACTCACAACACCCTTCATGCGTCCACAAAAATGATAATAAATCTGACATGGAAGGCAGCATCCAATAGAAACAGCACAAATAAGGCCAAACCAACACACAAACAAGACAAATCCCAGACCGCAATCACACACAATAATGACCAACGTAAACACTGGTAAAAAAATACACAAAACATAGAAACCCTCGGTGATTTAATATTATTCTAAGTTTGTTTTGAATTATTATTTTGTCGACTTTACATAAAAAGGACTGAACAGTAAATTCCAAATTTAGTTAATGTATTATGGATAAGATAGCTTTCATTGAGTTAGATATAATTAACGCGTTTGTACCTTTCGACCTTTTCAGACAAATACAAGTGCTAACTGGAAGAGTGTCTGATAACGAAATGTAATGGACTTTTGAATTTCCATTTTAGACGCTCTCTTAAGTTCATTGAAAAGATAATATAAAACCATTACATGCCGGAAATGATTGCTGTGAGGACCGTGATTGGTTTTAATGACAGACAAATGTGTTTGAAGGTTTAAATGTCTCAGTTGAAAGTCTTTAGACAGGGTAAGGAACAAATCCCAGTTACTTGTTTCACCTTTTTGTTCCAACATGTCTAGCTTTTCAACTGAGTGTTTTTTGCATTCGACAATCTGAAGACCAATTGTCTTCAAGGAAAAACGTCAATAGAGAATGATTATTTATAATTCACACATGCGAATAGTCACAATTGTGTGATTACATGTATGATGCGTGAAAGTCAATATTAGCACAAATCACCAATAAATTGGCATCGTTTGGTTAACATGAAAGGCACATTGTCTCAACTGACAAACAGGTGGCAAAACAGTTTCCCTTCTCCACACCTATTTTAGGCAGTTGCCTGAACAAATAAAATGCCGAACCAATGCTGATGCAACAGAATAATACAATAATGCGCTTTATCGGACTGTCGCTAATTTGTAAGATTGCATCAGTACATCTTAGTTTGGAGTGTCTAGACGATTCAAAGATTGATTGATTGAATTGGTGAGCATTTTTGGTTACAGTAGAAATGGTGTTGGAAGAATATAATTGCGATTATACACAAAGCTGGACAGATAATTACTGTCTTAGCAACAAAACGTATGTTGAAACAGGAGGGAAGGAGACAATATATAAATAAAGAAGTGCCAATGTACTGGTGATAGATTTCTAAACATCGTAAGCTTGCAATACAAAGGTATCACTTTACTGTTGTAAACCATTGTCTAAATGAGTCTGACTGCAAATGAAGCACGGTTGATGAATGAAACTCTAACAAGGAAACTATTGTGATGATCGTAATAATAGTACACATATATATTAAAGTGTAGAGTCGGAAGGTTCCTTCATAAACGGAATTGATCATGTTTACACATGATGAAAGTCGTTAAGTTTTTGTCTTAACTTCATTTGAAACATTTAAATTATTCAAAATCAAGGATAATGTATGCTTATTATGCCGGATTAAATTGTCTTTATAAAAGACAATATTAACGCAATTATAAATGACAGGACTTCAAACGATGTTCAAAAGGAATGATGCTAACAATGGCATAAACAACTAATACAACAAGTCTACACATATATCATTTGTATTCATTTTCTATAATTAAGGAAAATTGTTTGACAAAATGAATTACTAGTACCAAGGGAAATGTGCTAGAAACACTAAGAATACAGGGAATAGCTGTCTCAATTATACATGTAAGTTCTAACACGATATCTAAATTTCTTCATGCAATTTAAGATATTAAATAATCACCAGTTTGTAAATATGATGACAACGGCAATCAATTTACTCATAATATTCTTCTCTGGAACGCGGATGGCAACCGGTGTTGTTGAAATTTGCACTGTTTATACAAATGATCTGGCTGGCTAAACTTTACAAGAACAATGAGGGCATATTTGTTTAATGGAGTCTAGCTGTCTCTCATACGTGTCACATTTTTGTTGCAGCGTTTATAGATTTTAGCCAGGTGTATTTTTACATCGACATGTTGAAGACGAATTGATGAAATTTTCTTCAAGCAAAAAATGGATTCTATGATATAAAAAGACGCCTTTAGCGAGTAAATGTTCTTTTCAAACACACATGAGAATAGCCGCCTTTGCGTGATCGTGAAGAGTCAAAGTAAACATTGGCAGCAAGTATCAATAGTTTACATTTCGCATTGATGGTGTTAACATAAAAGACACAATGTCTCGACCGCCACATAGATTGAACAATAGTTCCCTTTCACAGGCAGTAGTCTGCCCGAAACAAATCCTGATACAACACAATAATGCAATGATGCACTTCATATGTAAGTCGTTGATTCGTTACATTGCATCAGTACGACTTCGATTGGTGTGTCTGGACGATTTAAAGATACAATGTAGGTTGGTTGCATCGGTTGGTAATTATGGTTACAGTAGAAATTGGTGTAGATGACTATAATTGTGGCATTGCATAAAGCTGGGCAGGTAATTATCATCTAGAGGACATAAGACGTGTGTGTAAACAAGAATGAAGGAGACAGGATACACAATTACACGTTCCAAGAAACTATCTATTCGAATGGCCTATATATGTTTAATTGTGGTTAGTTATTCACTTTAAACTTAGAAGATTTGAAATTCAGGACAGTTATACCTATACATGTATGTAACCGGTTCACTTATTACATTGTGGATAATGACGTCGTACATACCGTGGAATCCCATAATGTATTTTTTTTCCAGCTCCATTCCTACCGTGCCCATTATTTTAAACTAGGTCAAGCCGTAGTTGTGCCTCTTTATGTCGCATTAACGTTAGGTCACTGTCATTGGTGTTTTAAACTAGGTCACGGGGTTGTTGTGTCTCATTTGGTCGACGTTTTGCATGGGTTTGTATTATTATTGTGCGGTTGTGTTTGCGTGCTGCGGGGCCTTGGGGATCTTGGCCGAGTCTTAGCTGCGTTTCCTTCGGTCTCATGCAATAACCGCTATTCTATAATTTCTTTCTGAAATTGGGTCATTCTGCATTTTTTCGGCAGAGACTTGGATTTTTTATTCTCTATTTGGCTTATGTGTGGGCATTGCTCAGTGTAGTTGTTTTGTGGTGTTTCTGATTTCAGTGCTCGGTTGGTTAGGTTGAGTGCTGCCTTCCCTGTATGATCTCCTCATACCTTTGTTACCCATTTGATGAAATATCAAAAAGCAACGATACTACTGTTCAAGTGGGACTGTTATGTAGTTATCTTGTACCAAAGAGTGTTAAATTTTGCATAGATGACTTTAATAGCTTTAAGTTGATACCTAACACAGCCTTATAGCTATACACCAATGGAAACGACATGTATCAGATGGTCAAAAACAGATATGGTCATACAAAATGAATTAAAAAAATAAAGAGGACACCAAGGTTCCAGTATGGGACCTCTCGATCTGCAGTCGAATGCTCTACCACGAAGCTGTAAATAATCAGCATGTTATTACTGCAACATTTTGATATTCGCATTTGTATAAAGAAAACCACGATAAATGTTTATTTAGATTCCATTTTACATTATATGGATTTATAAAATGGGAGTGGAACATAATGAAACCAATTACTTATCACTTAATGTTCAAATATGTAAAATACATTTAATGAAATACAAATAAATGGTTTTATTATTCCCCCCATGTAAAAGCTGTAAACAAATTTTTAATTTCAACTAGGGTCTCCAAGTCAACTTATCGATATATACGTACTGCAATATTACACAATAATGCGTTATGCTATTTAATTAGGTATCTTGTAAATCACGGACCACACACTGAAATACTGCCAACTTTTGTCGAAACGTTTCCGCTCTTAACTCTATGTACTTTAACATGTTATATTATTAAATATGAAAAACATACCATCAAAATCGATGAACGACATTTTACGTCTGTATTATTTGTGTTTAAGTAATCTCTTTCATACATTATTACAATATCATAATGGCAAGCTGAAGGTTTTATAGAAAAGACAAGCTTATCTCTTTATCTTCAAACCAGAAGAGCGTTATTTATCTCTTTAAACATATAGGGGATATAGCTCAGTGGTAGAGCATTCGACTGCAGATCGAGAGGTCCCTGGTTCGAACCCGGGTGTCCCCTTACTTTTTCTACGTGTTAATATTTTACATATTGCCTGGTATTCTAAACAGCGTGATAAACAGCGGCATAGTGTGATGTTTTATCGCCAAGCTTTTTAAAAGTAAACCCTTTGTTTTCACATAATACGGACATTAAAGTTTATTTTTCGTTTGAGATTACTTGAGACATACTACTTTACATAATAAGTATAGTCTTGAAGAAAACCAATCAATATTCCAATGTCACAGACAAAAACCATATAGCCTCCCTCAAGGTTTCCTGACGTATATCTGTATACTTTTAATTTCAAAATTAAGTAAGCCTAGCGACCTTTGAGACCATTTTTTTCTTCTACGTTGTAAGTACAAAATAAAATCATTGCATACCTTTACGATGCCAGTCCGAAAGGTTTTACTTTTAACGCAACGTACTTGATCACAGTAGTGACCACATTCGGACGATTACTTTACGGAATTATTGCCCATCTAAACTTAAATTTTCCTATAAGACCAATCTCGAGATACGCGTAATGATGATGATCCAGACGAACCATCAAGTACGAGAAAGTGGAACGACTGGAGCATACTTATATAGATACTACTCTTAATTTTACTGTAATGTGAAATGTTCTCTAGAAATAAGCTCATGCAAGCTGTTCATATTAGTATTTTATTATCTGAATACTACCATATATTTATTACTTTCATTGTTCACTGTGGATATAAGTTAGACATATCATTTTTTATACTTATCTTTATGTTAAGGCCATATTAAATCATTTCTTTGTCTATCGTCCGAGAACGGTTATGTTTGAGTATCTTGGGAAAGAAAAACAAACAAATCTGTAACCGCTTATATTTTCAAAATATATGGAGATATTGCTTTTATACTTGTTCACCTTCATATCCCCAACTCATGAATAGCAAGTGTTTTCACATAAACAGGTTCTAAGTTAATTCAGTAAGTTAATATGATCGTCAATGCTTGAAATCTATATTGGTTAGCCATATAATAATGACTTGTTGTATGAGTGTATGGGGGGAGGGGTTGTCTCAGGATGGCTAGATAGGTTTCCAAATTTAGGGTAGATGCAATACGATTTGGTAAGAACGTACAAAGGGAAATAATTTTATAAAAGAGTTGGCTCGATAGTTATCTTCTAGACATATCTAAAATATATCATATATATACAATACATATGCGCATACATTGAACAAAATTGTTATGTTTCAATTCAGCACAACACTGAACGGTATATGTAATAATGCTAATGTAAATGCGAAACATGTTTCCAATAATCAAATGTTAACGACAATACGATGGCTTAGTATTAGAAGGTCGTAACTACCAAATCGATATTTTGAGAAAACACGATAAAACTGTCTGACATTTACTGTTTGCTTGTGGTAAAACAAACTTTTACAACTTTATTTTGGTCAACATGACAAGTTCAGATTTTTATGAAAATGAGCTCATAAGAAGAGCCTTGTGATGCTTATTCTTAATATGTATGAATCATAAAAGGTCGTAAGTGGCACTTACGACCTTCTAATTCTAAGCCATCGAATACGTTTATATATTTAATTATAATCATATCGAGCGCTCTGTTGTTCTTACATGTTCATAAATGTTAAAGTAAAGCAAAATATAAGAACAAAAGCATGCCCATACGATAAGGCATACTTTATACAGTAATAATTAAGCATAGAAACCAAAGTACTTGACAATGGAAACTGTGGTGCTAATTATAGATGGTCATATGGTCTAGTCAGTCTTGATTTGAGATGTTCCTATCATTTAAAAAGTCTTAATTTTAATATGGTTTTATTAATGAGGTTCTCTTTAAGTGAGGATTTTCTTTACGTCCATGTTTGTTGTTTTGTTGGTTACATAAAATCGTATTACGGAAGATCTGTTTGTATGATGTAAAAGTGCAGAATTATTGCGCAACAACATACAATTAAACAACAGCTGTCTTTGTAGTCTATGAACGTCCTTAGTTTTGTTGTGAGGTGGTCTTTATGCTGGGCCTTAATATTAGTTTTTAATTATAAGTTTATAGGTGATATCAATGTTGTATGTTGGTTATTTTATCACACAATCAATCATAGATAATAAGTATAGCTGTAGTGAACCACCTTACTGTTGTTGTATATAGGGGATATAGCTCAGTGGTAGAGCATTCGACTGCAGATCGAGAGGTCCCTGGTTCGAAACCGGGTGTCCCCTAACTTTTTTTCTACCTATTGCCTAGTATTAAAAACGCATATTAATCGAAAACTTAAAATATGCCCCGCAAATTAAAGATTAACCCGGATGTCTCTTAATTGTTAATACAAAATGTACATACGAGTTAGTTTGATTTCTTATAAGCAGCTTAATCAAACGAATAATGCAATAGCATTAAAGGAACCTAATTCATTTTGTGTTGGCCTTAACATTATCAATTTGTTTAGATTGTGTTTATATTCAATATCGCAACAGTAATGTGTCTATGCGTGCATGAAAATATATTCAAGTACCGGTATTCATTACCTCTACTTTCGTTGAAAACTTACCTAACGATTCCATAAACACTAAACAGTTCTATGTTCTTCAAATATCACAGCGTAATAACCATGCTTTATAACCAAACCACTGTATGACTTTTTGATATATAAATATGATATAAAAGTCAACTTATGTATTAGATACAGTACTAGTTTTCGTTCAAAAGTGTCTTCTTACAAGCGTTATTGTACAGTTTCGGAAGGACAAACAACATAATTGTCCGAGGCGAAGCTGTACAATAACACTTGTAAGTAGATACTTTTGAGCGATAACAAGTTCTGTATCTGACTTATACTCCGACAAAAAGTAAAATGATCTCCAGAGAGACCATGGTTATCCAAAAGTTCCTTGCACAATCCATGAACAGAGCATCGTTCGCAGCATAGAAAATATAGTACTAATGTAAAAATATGCTTGGCCTATAATGTACCAAAGGGATTAAGTTAACTGTCCAAAAATCTCCATTCATAGGTTTAATTAGCTTGTGATTAAAATTCACAAGTGTCAATGTGTTTATACACCTTATAAGTGCTTATAGTACACTTGCATCTAGTTTTCTTTATTCATTGATAAAGGACTTAGTGCACAAAGGTAGAAATTTATGCATCTTATTTTCACAATTGTCATATTTGTACGAAAAAAATTGTATTGTTTTATTTCTAATATACATAACAAGGTTATATTCGTGCTGCCCCTGTTGACGCTCACAGTCGTATAAACATATAGAATAAAGTTCACCTGATAGACAATAATAGTAACTATAATAACAGCTAAATCTGAAATTCGTTTAAATTGTTACAAATACTTTTAAAAATATTGTAAAAGCACTGCTTTTCTTGGGAATAATAAGAAAATAAATTTTGCTTGGTATAAATATTCTGTAACTTTGCTTCAATTGCTATAATTAATTTCTACTTTTCTTGGTCATTACAAGAATATAAATTCTGCTCCCTATTTTGCGGTTTACAAAACAATAATCAATTTCTCTAAAATTTGTTCTGGCCTAAATTAATCAAGAATATTAGAATTCATGATTTAGTTATCTACACTATTGATTCGAGTAAAACGCCACAAATAAGATAGTTTTACAGTAGTACAGTCTAATATTGCACTATCATTGGGTGGACTTACAATTTTCTAGCTACATGTTTTTGAGGAGTGAAAATAATTAATTTTCAATGTGACAAAATGTGTGGATTTGGTGAAAAATACCATTTCGTGGTAAGTTCAAAGTAATCTAAAGGATTTTCGTGGTTGAAATCATCCATAAAAATTCACGAAATTAAATGCCCCTCTAATATTATTGATTTTACAGTATGTCATTTATTTAACTGTTCATGTAGTTATAAGCGGATTTGTCATGATTGATCAATTATTTTCTGAGTAAATGTTTTGTACAAACAACTTTCTTACAAATCAAAAAGTGTACACTTACGAAAATAATGTACACTTTATGAATAGAGTCACAGGGCGTATCGGAGTATAAATGATTGGTTGCACATGTAACTTCCGATTTATGTATCACTTATTGGGATAGTATATATCGACGGTGCCAAACCTAAACCCCGTAACTCAATTTTGACGCGAAAACTTTTTTGCAGCACCCGCATCTGCTAGACATCCCGCGCATTTCTGTCTTGTCGCCATTTAAATAGCCAATCGCGTTACTTAGATGGCAACAAGACAGAAATGCGCGGGACGTCTAGCAGATGCGGATGCTGCAAAAAAAGTTTCCGCGCCAAAATTGAGTTACGGTGTTTTGTTTTGGAACCGTCGATATTAAATGTGTATGCCTTATTGCGATAAATGGAATACGACGCGTTATACACTGTGAATATTTGACATACACACAACAGCTGTGGCAGATAACTGCGGATAGAGAGGTTCCTGGTTCGCACCCGGGTGTCCCCTGATTATTTTTATGCCCCCGTATCGATAGATCGGGAGGCATATAGTAATTCACCTGTCCGTCCGTCCGTCCGTTCGTCCGTCCGTCCGTCCGTCCGGCCTGGTTAACCCAAATTGACCGTTTCTTCTAGCATTAATATGGCTTGCTAAAAAGTTTTCAAACTTGCATGGATGTTGTATATGACCACTCTCCACGCGCCTGTATCACCTGACTCCATTTTGACCTTCACCTTGACCTAATTTTGGACTTAGACTTATTGAAAGGCCAAATTCTTTGTTAACCCAAATTGACCCTTTCTTCTAGCATTAATATGGCTTGCTACAAAGCTTTCATACTTGCATGGATGTTGTATATGACCTTTCTCCACACGCCTGTATCACCTGACTCCATTTTGACCTTCGCCTTGACCTAATTTTAGACTTAGACTTACCTCCCTTTAAGTATTTTACAATAAAATTTTGTCTGGAGCGTATCTTCAAAACTTTTTAACGTATTGACTTATAACTTGAAATATAAATAGATGGCAACTTGGAGAAGTGCAATGACCAAGAACCATAACTCTGTCTTAAATTTTGAATTATCTCCCCTTTAGTATTTTCAGAATCAAATTTTGACCGGAGTGTATCTTCAAAAGTGTTTTAAGATATTGCCTTAAAACTTGATATATAAATATATGGTAGCTTGTAGAAGTGCAGGGACCAAGAACCATAACTCTGTCTGTCTTACATTTTGAATTATCTCCCCTTCAGTATTTTCATGATAATGGTTTGTCCGGAGCGTATCTTCAATATTATTTAAAATATTGACTTGAAACTTTATTGGTATTTGAATAGATGTCAACTTGGAGAAATGCAGTGACAAAGAACCATAACACCTGTATCACCAGATCACACATGAAGTCGATCAAGGCACTGCTTTCAAATGTGGCATATTCGTTTACCATCATAAGCCACTTATAGTTCAAAGCCATGTAACACTATCAAACATTTTAACTGAATAATGGCCCCTGATTGACTTAGCTTTTTATGGACATGGCTTCCACGGGGGCATAGGCGTTTATTGAACGCAGTCTTGTTGTATTCTGTTTTCTTCCATTTTATTCTGAACCACAACTAATGGGGAACGTAATTTCCATGGTGGTTCGTATGCTCTTTAACTAATGATTTTCCCAAATGTTATTTGGTTTGGCAATACCCTAATTAAGACTTTTTGGGGATCTTGCTCTTTTACAGTGGGGGTTTTAGGAACTAAGTCGGGTCTTAGGTACGCTTCATTCGGTCACTTGGGGTCACCGTATTTTTTTATTTCTTTTTGAAACTACGTGTGTATGTCTTTCTACTCTTTTACAGTCGAGACTTGGGATATAAGTATTTCGTTAGGTTATGTGTAGGCATTACTCCGTGTCGTCAATTCGAGCTATGTTGTGTTGTTACAGTTTTCTGGGGTCGGTAATTTAAGTAGAGTACTGCCTTCCCGGTCCGATTTCCTCATATATTTGTATAAAATGTTTGACTGGTTTCTGTTACAAATACAGACGTTACTGCTTTCGATGATGATGATGTTATGTAATTGCTGAAATTATTGTTGTTATTGCTGTTATTGTTGATCCTGCTGTTGTTGCAGAGTCTTAGTGAATGGAGTCAGTGGCAGTGTCGGCGTATAAGAACTTAACTGCACCATGTAATTGGACACGCAGACTGGAACTGGGTCTTCCTGGATCTTACCTTGCCTACTGTAACATATAGCTATGAGTCAACCAATATTTAATCGCATTTTAAAATCAGGGTATACAGAAAACAACATAATAGTTATTCATTACGAATAATAAACCATTACACGTTCTATATCATAAAGCAATTCTGATGTAAGTCTATTTTGGTATTGCGCAATATTAATATATTATATAAAAACGTGACTCTCGTTTCATTGAGCTGATTATTTGAGTTAATTAGCACTTTCAATAGAATTAGCAATTATTTCCAATTTATCGAGCTTTATAATTAGTGAGAATAGTGTAATTATTCATTTGAACTTAATCAAGTTCTAATTTTAAATGTTTTCAGTCAAGTGTCAGTGGTTGTTGTACGTTTAACCTTAATACATTTTATGTAAATAAATCTAAAATACTAAATTCGACGACAAAACCAGATTTAGAGCAGCTTCATCTATCTTTAACATTATGAGATTGTAACATCTGTACATGGATATATTCCGACCATACTGCGTTTTGTTTCCCATAAGGCGGTTTGTAAATACGATATATAGGGGATATAGCTCAGTGGTAGAGCATTCGACTGCAGATCGAGAGGTCCCTGGTTCGAACCCGGGTGTCCCCTTACTTTTTTCTACGTTTTAAAATTTACTTTTATAGCAAATCATAAATGATAATCGACCTGCAAACTTGGTCCTCGGATGGCATTGTTTTGTCGCTGGATTTCGTAGTTTTATATAGTTTTATATAGTTTTCCCACGTCTGTAACTAGATCAGAGCCTAGTAATGCATCATCTGGTCATTTGAGGATGCCGGTTTTGGTATGCTTTGTCCCAGGATTATGCAGTTGTATTTTGGATCACCCGGGTTCAGTAGCGTGGTCAAGTCACAGCAACACCTCTTTTGGTCAATTTATGTCACCGTTTTTGGCATAATTATCTTTATGAAACTAGGTTATCAAGACTTTTACAGAGGGGACATGAACATTTCATTTTTTTCGTTTCATTACGTGTGGGCATTATGCCGTTTATTTGTGTTATGTGACTGATGTTGTTCATGTTTTCTGTGTTCGGTTGTTAAGTTGAGTGCTGCCTTCCCTGTCCGATTTTTCATATCGTTATGGAATATACCATATCTATGCGGCATGTAACATTTCTATGAGGCAGGTAGATACAAGAAAACATTTGGGTTGCTCAATAAAAATTATAAAATGCTGAATTATTTTAACACATGCTATTTTTCATACATGTTTCAATATCTTTTTAAGCAAGTAGAATAAACTAAATATTTTCTATTTAATTATTAGAATTCCTTGGTATCTGTGTTGATAGATATCCATCTCTCAAATAGATCACACGAACATACACTCGCTGAAATAGAAACAGAAAAAGTTCATGTAAACAAGCAATTGCTATTGACACATGTCATCTTGATACTTCGGGTAAGGGGTTTTCGATTTTTACACAAGACACCAAAATTTAAAGAAGAAGCTACGAATGAAAGTTCTAATGAAAAACACGTAATGTTCAAAGGAATCAGTTACACACCCAAGCCGGTTGAGTGCTGTGCCTTTATTTCAATACCTTTGGGAACTATGTGTGGTGAACCAGCTCAGACCAGGATGGCAAATGCCAATGGACAAAAGCCATTACTAGTAAGTCATATACATATAAGCAAGTAAGTCGCTTAACACAGAAAGTTTCAGAACAACCAATTTGTTGAGTGCTTGTTTTTAGTAAAGGTTACTGTATCATTGATAAACACCATTTAAATACGAAAAAAATGTAAAAATTTTTTTTTTATTTTAATGAACTTTTTTTGGGGGGGGGGGGGTTTCGTTTTCAACGATACAGTTATCTGTGGTTTTGATTATTTACTTAACACATAAATGGACTTTTACACATCCGATGTGTTTTCCTTCTTCTTTGAACTGTATTGTGATATCAAACGTCGCCCGTAAATAAAACGGTAATGGTTGCAGAATGACAGGCACTACAATATCTTTATACACTCCCTGCAATAGAAAGATGCTTCGTAAGTGTTTTGTCTGTGTGTTTTATAGGGAACTTTTGAAGTCACAATACTCTTTTACAAATTTTGATGGAGGACTATTCATACAGGGTGATTCATTATATCTGTTACACTTTCAACAGAATGCTTTAAGAAAACGCTTGATGCCATCTGATATTTTTATATACCAAAGGAAAGCTGACATTTCAAAGTTTTATTTAGTATATAACATGGCTATGTTACCATGAAGGCAACTTAGTATGGTCACTCCCTCGAATTCCTTAATGTTTTGGCACGCTCTGACAGGAGGGCAATTATAGCTGGCAACATGTTCCATTGCACACTAGGAAGGGGGGAATGCGTTATATGCGCGTAATGCTACTTCCTCATGTTGGTCGATCAGAAAAAAGAAATTGTAACTTTTTCTCTTGGTGAATTTTATTGTGAAAAAAATACAATGTTACGTAAGTATATGTTATGGTTAACTGATTCATGGTTATAGTATGACTTTATCGGTGACGCACAAAATACAAAATGTATGTGTGCATTGCAGCCTTATTGTGGCTTTTAAGTTGTAATTAATACAGACAATGTTTGATAGTGGTTTATTGACAAGCGACTAAAGCAATGATACTAGTCACAATTCTACTTACGGCTTTCAATGGGCATCGGCATTTATTTGTCAGCTTGGCTAGTTCGGTTGGGCAGTGGTCCTTTAATTTTTCTAGATGCTCACACAGGTTCAGATAACAGAACCTTTTGCCAACAATGTCACATAATGAGATGTATTGTGTTGGTGTTTTCATCTCCAATATCACGTCCACCTGAAAACAACGGAGATAGAGTTGTTTCAAAGTTAATTGAATAAGGTTGTAAACATTCGCTCGTCCGTGAGGTAAACTATGTTTATCTAGGTTTTACTGGGTATACCTGAGTTAACGATAGTCTCCGCTATTCTTTCGAATGGGCTAGTTCCATCATTAGTATTACTTATATTGAATCGACAGTAACACTGATTCAGAGTGGTATTTAAAATTAATCTGAGTTAACCTAAGGATTAGGACAACCAAGCAGGTCTCACTACAGGCGACGGTGTGATTGGCTATCCGTATCCTCCAAATTAATAAAATGAAATGTTCGTAATAGCTATATATTGGTCATAACCAAACTTGAAACCAAGTCGTTATATGCACATTGTAGTTATGAAACTGATTGATGCACTTATATAAGTTAACTCTTTTAACTTAACTTCCCTATGTCATCTCAACAAGCATAAAACTATAAATTAAAGTATGAATTGCATCTCAATATCGGCTATTAGATTTATAGACGAATAGACTACGAATACATAAGTGAAAAGTGGGTAGGTTATCGCCCGAGTGGTAAATCAGCTCTCTGAATATACCAGTAGGTGCATCATAAGCAAATGTACTCAGACTTTGAAAAGTTTAGACACTATAATACAATTTATATACAATATAGAATAAAATCTCCGGGACTTTAGAACTTGTTCGAAAAAGACCGGGCCCTCGTATTATTGATGCTCTTCTTTAGCAAAGTTTTATTGTAAGTAGAACGCTAATCTTTATCAATTCAAGATCCGATTCTTACCTCTATTCCTGCCGGTCCTTTTCCAACGTCCTTTGTCAAGTTTAAGGATATATTCAATTGTAGCCATTCGCCAATTGTAACTGGATGTGGGGTTACATTTAATTCTGTTATGTGCAGATAAGTGTCTGGTCTATCACAATTGAGAAAAGAGAAATTCTTTCCAGATTGGCTGATATGCACCATCTAAACAGAAACAATAATAACACGTACATGAATCTCCTTCATAACACTGTAATTGTCGGAATTATAATTTTATATGACAAGGCCACATAATCATAGTTGGGTGGCATGGTATTTATTGGGGTGATAGGGTCCCATCTTTAGTCTAGGGCTTATTTATGGGCACCAAAAATTAAATTGGTATTTTAAAGACCTAATTCTGTATTTATTTTGTACAAAGAAGGTGTTTAATATTTCGAAAAATCATAGAAACTAAATATCAGTAGGCTCTGAAGGATTTGTAGCTCTTCAAAATGGAGTTTATCACCACTGGCGGAAGTTCAAATTTAGCGTCGTTAGAAACCGCGAAAAACTTTGGCAGCAAATAGCAAAAAATCGGCAGGTATGGGAGACACTTTTCTTGCTGAATTAACATATCTCAGACATACTTTTTATCTAAAATGGCACCAAAAATAGGATTGCATTAGGGATAAAAAATACTGTGTATGGGGTGAAATTGGTCACTTTTGTATTCTTTTTTACTAAATTTTGGAGGGGTAGGGGCAAAAACAAAGGGCCATAACTCCACAACCATATTGGTTAGCCTTGCAATTTGATGTTATTTTCTATTTATGTTACCTAAGCCCTGAGACTGACACATAAATACTTTCTTGCCTTATTTGCTGTTTATAAGAAATACGCTTGACTGTTTGCGGCCTGTCGGAACCTCAAAATTGGCCAATAATATATCCCCTGTCCCCTTGGTAGAGCAATACTTTTTGTGTCCGTGTGGGAGCCTCATAATAACGTATGTTGGCATTGCTCCATGTAGCTGTGCTGTGCTGTGCTGTGCTGTGCTGTGCTGTGCTGTGCTGTGCTGTGCTGTGCTGTGCTGTGCTGTGCTGTGCTGTGCTGTGCTGTGCTGTGCTGTGCTGTGCTGTGCTGTGCTGTGCTGTGCTGTGCTGTGCTGTGCTGTGCTGTGCTGTGCTGTGCTGTGCTGTGCTGCTTCTGTTACTGTTACTGTTACTGTTTTCTGTACTCGTTAAGTTGGGTGTTGCATTCCCTGTCGGATTTCCTGATATCCTTTTGATGGGACACATGCTCGACAAGTCGTTACTTCTATAATATAAGGTTATATACATGTAGTCATGTCTGGATCACGTTGGTCCTATCTAAAAAGCCATCCGTTTAGGCAGCTCTACATTTCAGTTACTAAATGCCACTAGCACCAGGCAGATCTCCTTTTCTCATTTGCTGGAGAAAGGGAAGTTAACTTATGTTACATAATTTATCTTATTTCAGGAGAACTGTTTGAGGTGTTTTTCGTCCTTCGTAGATCGTGTAATAACTATTAGGTAAACAAACAAGTAACGATGAAATGAACGTGTGTACTACTTTTTGCAGGTGTCCTGTGTGCTGAACCTGTTTTGTTAACATTAGTTGAAACGTATTTGAAATGCACGTTTAAAAATATTATAACGTGTTACTATTATACCATGCTCCTGTTGCGTTGCACGTGTCCCATGTTCTATTTACATTGAGTACGGGCGAGTACGGATTACACCAAGGACTCCGATCCCAGATTACCGTTTTGTAAGCCCAGCCTCAGTACTAAGCTGTCCATCGGACATATCCGGCTTCAATTTCCAAGCATATGCTTCCCTGACAGTCCTACAATCAAGTTCACAACACACAAATAAGCTGTGCGTGGCAACATAATACTTTGTATTTTTGAGTTTGAAACTAAATACTAAGAAAATCGTTAGATCGATTGGGCGTCTTTTATTTCTGAATCCATGTTACGAATTATGAATAAAACACTATAAAACGAACGACCAAACAAGTAATTGATACCAAGGAATATCCGTAGCATACTTACATTCAAGTCATATACATCAAACGCACCAGTTAGACATATAGTAGTATACATCACTATTAAATACAAATAATCCATTGTCTATCATACTTGACTTGATCACAATGACTTTTACCAGGAAATGTCAGTGTGCAATTGTTTAAGAGGCTATCGTTAAATGCATATAACGTTTTATTATAAACTTCAATTCATATAAAATATTTATTTTCCTTGAAACAACTACGGACAGTCGATAGTGACATTGCCACTTCTTCTTCTTCTTCTTCTTCTTCTTCTTCTTCTTCTTCTTCTTCTTCTTGTATTTTGCCACTTCTTCTTCTTCTTCTTCTTCTTCTTCTTCTTCTTCTTCTTCTTCTTCTTCTTCTTCTTCTTCTTCTTCTTCTTCTTCTTCTTCTTCTTCTTCTTCTTCTTCTTCTTCTTCTTCTTCTTCTTCTTCTTCTTCTTCTTCTTCTTCTTCTTCTTCTTCTTCTTCTTCTTCTTCTTCTTCTTCTTCTTCTTCTTCTTCTTCTTCTTCTTCTTCTTCTTCTTCTTCTTCTTCTTCTTCTTCTTCTTCTTCTTCTTCTTCTTCTTCTTCTTCTTCTTCTTCTTCTTCTTCTTCTTCTTCTTCTTCTTCTTCTTCTTCTTCTTCTTCTTCTTCTTGTATTGTCCAGATGTATGTTTTATTATTGCAAACCATATCGTTTAATTAACTGAGTTTCTACACCATCTAAGGGACTTCTCACAAGAGCTGTGTCGCTAAATGAATGTATTGGTTGCTTGTGTAAATCAGTTAGATCTGGGAAAGTACCAGATGTTGTTTTTTATTGATATACCAGCACATTGGTTGAATATGGGGATATAGCTCAGTGGTAGAGCATTCGACTGCAGATCGAGAGGTCCCTGTTTCGAACCCGGGTGTCCCCTTACTTTTTTAATAGTGTCCCAATATTTCTTATGCTCGTCAATATATTTGGTCGGACTTTGGATTACAGTCATGCCTTCGAAATGTTGTGCTCATATTTTATGCGTATTACATAAAACATATTCTTATTTTATCTGTCAAAGATGTAAAATTCGAATGGAGACGAATAAAACGTTGAGTGTTATGTACCAGCAGTCAATACGAAACCGGAATGTTCAGGATTTTTTCAAGTTTGAATGTTGCATTATTAGGATTAATATTCATAAAACAATGATTACTTTTTTATCATGTTTATTAGCAAATGAACATTTTGAATCATTGGACATCAATACACAAAATAACAGAAAACATGTACATTGCACAGTAATGTTTTGCAGCTACAACCAAACCAAAAGGTGACGAGGCACTTTGGCCATAATACCAATTCGAATTTTCGTTTAGCGTCCACCCTATGTTCGACAGCCTATCTAGCTCTCCTGAGACAAAAATTAACACTAAAAAACAAGTCACAATGACTTCTATCCTCATCATTTTTTATCTAGGCCTATGGCTAACAAATATTGATTTGAAGCATTGTTAACCATAAAAACGTACTGAATTAACTACTTAAAACTTGTTTGTGTGAAACATATTCATGTGTAGGTGTTTGGGACATGATGGTAAATAAGTATGAAAAGTATCTAAGCAATATCTCACTGGATTTTGAAGATATAAGAGGTTACAAATTGTGCTGTTTTTCTTTCCCAAGATGTCCAAACCTATCCGCCCTTGGACGTTAAATGTAGACACGATTTGGTATGACCTTAACATTAAGTTCAAAGCCTGTTTACGTCATGAACTAATTATGAGCATCCTTTAAGCAGTTTTAAACATGCTACAAATATTGTCTGTATCATTCATAAAAATTTAATCATGTAATGTAAACAACCAACATATTTATAAACGGTATCAATGTGAGTTTACATCAAATTTATACCAATGGCTTTGTAATGCCACCAAACACTAACTCCTTCACAAATAATGATAACCAATCTAGAGAAGAACCGAAATAGAACATCTCTTAGACATTTCACTTGCCCCTAAAGCCGCAGTGTCGATTTGTGCATTTTATGGATTTTTCACAGAAAATGTAATTACGCATACAAAATGTATATAGCATATTAAAAAATGATCTTTGTTTGTGTGTTTTATTCTACGAAGAATACATGTACAGTTGCCATTGAAACGCAAAACTACAAATTTAAACAAAACCATGGATAAAAACAATAATTTGTGCTGTCGTGATATGCACTTGATAGAAAAGGTCACATGTGTACGTATATTAATGTACATGTTCGGCGGCAATGAACAATTTTATAAAGTTAAAAAATAAATAATGAAATATCACAAAATGCCTCTCAGAATTGTTACAATCAGTTCGGAGAATCATACTGGTGAGCATGTGACGGCTCGTGGTCGTCTGACGGTTTCACCCAATCTTTACTGTTGTCATCTTCGTTGTCATGGTGCATGTTGATAAATCCCATCCGCATTTGTTCCTCTTCCACCAGACGCTTGGTACGTATAAAGTACAGTAAAGCCGCCCCAATCACCATTCCCGGTATCAACATACCCACTGCCAGGCCGGCCATAGCACCTGTTATAGAAACAGAAACAGACATTTTCAATTAGGCTAAAATTACAATATGTCATGGGAGTGAACCTTTGGTCTGTGTCGTAAGGCCGTTTATGTGCAATTTTGTCCATTGTCGGTTCAGAGGTCAGGAACGATTGTTATTATTGCTCGTTCAGCTAATTATCTACTGGTTGTCACTGTGAATTTATTACATCATGTTGCATGTAGCGAGTTTACTTGCATTGATATATAAAAGACGTTTCTGAAACACGTTTTTTAACTCACTCAACTTTAACTCTCTTATCCAAAACCATTCAGTGATTATTTCAGTTATTATGGGAGACCGCGACGCCTTTTCTTGTACTAGTTTGGACAAATATGGATAGGTATGTGTGGCCATTGTGCAACTACTGACCAACAGCCAGCCTGCTCGAAGAATCGGTCAACATCAACGCGAAAATATGAATTGCGTACCTGAACAAATAAAGGAGAATAAAACAGAATTACATATTCAAGTCAGTCCCAAAAACTATTTCGATGGCTTAGATCCAGAAGGTCGTAACTACCTCTTACGACCTTATAAGACTCATACATATTTGAAATCTACTTCACAAGGCGCTTCTTATGAGAATATATTCATGAAAATCTGAAATTGTCATGCTTACCAAAATGAAGTTTTAAAAACGTGTTTTCCCATAGATAAAGATTAAATTACAGACAGTTTTCTCTTGTTTTCTTAATATATCTATTTGATAGGTACGACCGTCTTGTTCTAAGCCAGCGATTTATACTTACCCGAACTATAGCCGGAATCGGACGAACTGGCCTGACTTTGACCTGGGGCACCATACGGAGTTCCATCAGGAAAATATTTGCCTGCAAAAACAGTGAATACAACGAATATAGATGCATGGACAGAAAATGTCTCCTGACCGAAAGGAATCGGTAAAATCTTAAGAAAATGAATGTCGTAGGGAAGCATCTATATATTGCCCGCCATTAAAAGAATAATCAAAGTACTGAAAGTACTGACAGGCTGGCGAAAGAGAGGTAAGTGCTCGACTCAACAAAAAAAGGAGCCGCCGTGATTCGATCGCTGGACCTTAGCATCAGAAAATTACTAAGCGAGTTGCTTATCCACTCGACCACGATCTCGTTGGAGAATACTGACCTAAATAATTTAACATAATAAAATCATTTATGCGCGCGCTCTATATCGCGTTCGTAACCGGCGTAGTATACGAACGTGTAGTAATAATTATCAACGCCTTTAAACACCTTTTCTTTTAATTTCATACAATTTCCTTCCATTTCAATATTACAATCGAACAGACTAAATGAAACAAAGAAAGTTGAATGTTCTTATCTTGCAAAACTGATTAACGAGGAGGAACTATTTGCATTGGGTGTATAGATTCTGTGTTGTCAGTTTCGGGAGTAAATTCATCTTAGTGGATTTCATTTTTTAGGATTGTAATAGTCTGGTGCAAATCGCCAGCCTAAAAACCTACAAAATCTGGTTGATCAACAAAAGCTTCTTATTCTTTTAATGGCGGGCGATTACTGTGACCGGAAAGGGTCAGTGACGTATTACATACAATTATGGAAATGTTAAAGTTGAATATGAATGTTAATTAGGGTTAGATGTTGCTAGATATTATTACTATTTCTAAACTATCCAAAACTGCATATACTGACTAAAATGAAGATGCTACCCTACGACACAACCACTGAATACGGACCTAATATGAATAAAGCAAGTCAAAGTTGATTTTTGTATAGAATGTTGCGAGATACGCCAATATAGCTTAGAATTAATAAAACGGCTGGTCGAAAGGCACCAACACTACAACCCTCCCTGTCGTACCATGTGGAAGATCAAGAATGGTGAATTGCAACCACAGTATCGACTCTCGCACTTCTCATCAGGCGACTAATTAGACCTGATACAGAATCAAGTATTACTAAGTTACTGTTATGTAGCGATTGGCATGAACTATACTTTGAAATTCAACGGCACCATTTAACCACTTAACAAAGCACAAACATTAAGCTGAAGATGTTGAAACTATTACTTACGTGTATATAGATCGCAAGTAGCATTCTGTGAAATACTGTTCCTGTTCTTTGCAGGACTCAGACCAATGATGGTACAAGCACCTGACGACTGACAGAATACAAAAGCTTGACACTGTATACCACTGTTCTCTATACACAGTTTGGCACAAACATCCTTAGATGTTACGTTGCTGATCAACAGTGAGTTTGCTTGAGCAACAAAATTCCTTGCTTTTGTAACGTCGAAGTCGTGAATATAGTTTCCTGCAATATCAAAAATACATGAAACTGTATCATTGAAAAATGATAAACATAAAAAATGATTTTTTTTTCGAAATTAATATTAGGTCTAAAGAAAAAAATGTAAATTTTACACAAAAAAACACTTTTTGTTTTAGTCTTTATTGATATAGTTACCTGTGATCAAAAATAGGTATTTTACGAAAATAGAAACAAACTGATACTTAAATACTTTCATGAAACGAAAAGGTGTTAGCAAGTGCTACGTGAAGCCACCTGTAAGAAGATGTAATCACTGCATGCATTGGTGAACATTGCGCTTTTTTAGGTTTATATCTTATTGTATGCTGTACTCGTATTTAATAATTGAATTCGATCCCCGCCTTGTCAAGAACCACTGTTTAATTTCAAAACAAAATATCAAAAAATACCCCATTGAATTAGTACCTATGGCAGGTGTTGTGTGGCTACCATCGGTTCATAGTGTTACAGTCGATTAAGTCGTTCAACTTTTATAGTTGCAACAATGGACCCAACTACTACAGTAAAACTTTGTTAACACAAGCATCGATATTACGAGCACCCGGCTTATTTCGAGCAAATTACAAAGATCCGTCGATTTTGCTAAATATATGTTGTATACGTATATGACACCGCTATGTCGATCATTTGGCTTGTCCCAATTAGTCCTCGAGATAACGAGGTTTTACTGTATATACTTACGAGAAAAGTGAGAACAGGCTCCGTTTGCATGTTTGGCAGATTTTGGAAGGTCCAGAATATGCGATCTCTTCAATACACAAGTGTTTGAGTTGGAACAAAAATCGAATGATTTACATCTGAACTGTGTATATGTGGAACATTTCTGGGCACAGAAGTCGGCCGAGAAGATGTTGCTGACGCTGGCATCACCGGTGGTCTGAACTGAGAGTCCTGGATAGGCTGTGTAGCTGTCCAAGTAGGTCCCTGTGATAATGGTAGTAATAAAAATATAAGGCTTCATTTTACAAGGTAACTTATTAGACAGTTTACAGTTTTATTGGTATAATCGGCATATGAAATGCTTTGACCATACTCCATAAGAACCTCAAAGGTGGTACAAGAAACATACACAGACTTTTCAAACAATGGCCTAAAATAACTAAATTTATTGTTTGTTATACAATTATAAAACTAGAGGAACCCACAATTAAAATAGTTAAACTACTTAAACTTAATGGAATATTGCTTCAAAGCAGTTGTTGGACTCCATCAAGGATAACATCCATACACCGTAAGCCATAAATCATTGCAACAACTTACTCCACCAGCCCGGTATGTCTACTAGGTACAAAATTTATATAAAATGCATGTAACTATGGTGTGTGATGAAAACTGAAGTACCAGCTGTGTTCTGGTTTAATCGGATTCAGTCATTGAATAACTCTCAAAACAATATTTTCATTTCGGGGTGAGGTGAACGCAAAAACATATGTAGCGTTTTTTAGAACGTCAATATGTCGAAAACGGGCACGATTCTTGTGATGTAACTTGAATAATAATTGACGTGGCATAAAATGAAATACACCAAATCATGCCACATCAAAGCCCAACAAGCAGATACATTTTATTAAAATGCGAGAATGCAAAAAGTAAATAGAGCAAACGAGTCAAAACATCTGCGAAAACCACATCCCGCCACGTGGCGCGTTTGACGTCATTCAAATCAAAAGTTACGCACTAGAAACGGCAAATTTGTAGAGTAAACATCTTATACTACAAGCACACCAAATATAATTACAAACCGACGTACAGTCCAGTTAGGATATTTTTCCACTGACGTTGCCGTTTATGTGTACCCAAAAGATTACAAACATTGCCAGAACAGGCAGAGTTTAGTTTAGCATTAAAATAACATAAACATGTTTGTATAAGCCTTTATAATTGGTTTTACACCGTAATAGTGGATTCTACCTCTGCGTCACTGTCATCTTACCCTAACTGGACTATATTTCTCTTTTTCTGAAAAGGTGGGGAGGCACTTTACTTTAAAGGGTATTGATTGACAACTGGCGTTATGTAAATTTCCTTACTTGAGTATAAATCACACGTCAGATGTGTGGTTATCACTTTGATTGTCTGGTCTGTATGAATGTGACTCAGTATACATTCTCCCGTGTCAAAACAGTAGTTGAATGATTGACAATCCAGTGTGGACTCGGTCAGACATTTGGATGCACACTGGTCTACAGACACGCCTTTAAATGTTAGTTCCGGTTTGGAGATCATCACGTGTCTTCGAGTTGGTATAAAATGCTTCAAGTTTTCACCTGTTGCGAGGATAAAAATGAGCAAGTTATACTATAGTATAGTGTGATAACCATATATGTTACTTCATTTCTATTTTAAAAATCAGTCATATCTTCGGCATGCATCACATCATCGTTGGATACCCACGGTCGGGCCTCTCGAAAACGTAGCGGAGGCACCGACCGTGGTTATCTGACGATGTCATCACACCGAAATTAATGTATTTGCTACACATGCGCATCAATGTAGTCAGGAGATTATATACCTCCTCTCTCGAATCCTATACGTCACTGGGTCTGAATATTAAACAAGAGGGCCATGCTGGCCATATATCGCTCACCTGAGTATAAATAAATCCCTGAACAATTTTCACCCAGGGTATAAGTTGAACAATCTTGGTAGAAAAACACTAGATGATGCTACATACCAATTATCAAAGCTCTTGGCATTGTAGTTTTAGACAAGAAAATGTGTATATGTTTTCCCTATGTAACTCTGTGTATAATTATGACCCAGGGGTAGGCCCAATTTTTACCCCAGTGCCATAATTTCAGCAAATATTAAATCCCCAAAAGCCAAGTACATCATGGCAAAATTTCATTAAAATTGGCCAAAATAGTTTAAGAGAAGATGCCGTTTGAAAGTGCGGACGGAATATGGACGGACGGACGGTGAGTGATCACAATAACGCACATTGAACTCTACGTGCTCAGGTGAGCTAATAACGGTTACATTTTTAGAGATGTACAGATTTAGTACAATTAGTGTTGAGAATATGAAACAACATACTTGTTGTAGCTTGGCTATCTGGGCGTAATATGTCCTCATCAAACAGTACCGCATGATAGTATCCAGTCTGAAATATTGTAACGTACGTGGTATTAACGCGAGTAAATAAGCATAACAAGAACAACAAGGAGAAGAGCCGTAACAGCAGAGCAGGCTGCAATGGGATAGTTCTAGATGCAGAAGCCCTATAGGGCAGCTCAGAAACTGGAGGGCTTGTTGTAGCCTTATGTCCCATTGTCATGATGCAAACAGATAATAACATTCGGATTGGGAAGCTAGTAACGTTACAAATATAAAACCCGTTTAATTAATTCGAACAAATAATGTACTTTTCTATGAAAAAAACTATTCCTGACTTCAAACAATTTGCAACAATTTCTGCAACATTTTTCATTGTAAAACACAGTCCTACCTTTCCTGTATTGTCATCATGCACAGTGACGTTGAAGCCACGACTGTAAACAATATTTTTCATGATGACAAACGCTGTGGTCACAGAGGGCTCGATTGGTGCCACGTTGTTTACTGTCTCTGAAAAATAACACAATCAATAAATATCAAATGACTATCCAGTACCGTTAGAAATATACAAGAACGGGTTTATTTTCTGTGTTATGTAAAATGTAAATACTTCTAATAAAAAAACGTATTAACTGATATAAATCTGGAATGGCTAAGAAAGCTTGTAACCTGGTAGGGAAAAGAAGTATGATTTAAAAGAAAATTATTATATTCGTATTAAACTTTGGACTGCGGATTGGTTGCACTTTTTTTGAAAATAAACAGAATCTATTAAATGTTTGTAGTATTTTTGCAAACGTATATCTTTGTAAAATTATTATGAACTGAACCATTTATGATGCAATGACAGCCAACTATTACATGTTAGTATTGAATATGTTGATTTATTCATTTCAAAAAGAAAATTACACATTTATCTTAAATGTTTTAGTATAGTGATATGTTTCAAGTAGTTTGATCTCGAAATGTATGTTTATACATTGTATAGACTAATTTCGTCGTATCCCAATATGTTTCTACAGAAATGGGTCATAGATACACCATCTGTCAAAGATAATACACACTTATGAACATCTGTTGATAAATGTTAAGTCAGACAAATATGGACATCGTGGCCGTAGTATACATATGGGGGATATAGCTCAGTGGTAGAGCATTCGACTGCAGATCGAGAGGTCCCCGGTTCGAACCCGGGTGTCCCCTGATTTTTTTGTTTTGAAATAGCATGAAAACAGGTAACATGAGATGATACTAAGCTCTGATTTAGATACTTTTAGGTCTATTCTTTACAAGTGACTAATTTTAAGTTCCTAGACTTGAATCCCATTCTGTTGTGCGTCTGTACGTTTCTAGAAAACCAATGTGGGCAGCTATAGCAGTGTAAGGATGTAGTCCCATTTGCGGACGATTAAACGTTATGCTAATCTTGGATTTTATATTAAATTGAGTGCGTGTTGTGTAGCATGGATTTGAATGAAGGTTTTCTGTGAGTTTCATTGTAATAGATTCTGTCAATAAAAAGTAAGCGAGTAAACTGTATTTCTTTTCGAACACCCATCGTACACGCATCATAGACGTTTAAAAAATGATTCGTTCTCGATCACTTTCGAAACACTATGATTACAAATTGAAAACATGCATACTTATTTAAAAAAAACACATATGTTGGTTTCATGCACACTTACTTGAATAATGATCACATATTTGGCTAGCTACTGTTCCGCTTCCTCCTGCTGCTGCATGTGTTTTTATAAGCTGGCATTTCTTCGCTGTCGGACAGAAGTCAAAACTTTCACAAGAAAACGAGTCCTCGTTTCTACACAATGTTGCACAATCAACGTCACTATTCACGTCATTAACCGTCTTTGCAGCAGGATTGAAAGCTACGTTATTAGACGTTTTTGTGAAATCAACTGAAATGATAAAATAGAGGATATTTGTTGATTTTTGATGTGAGATCGAATTTCATTTCACCGAGTGTGAGCACGACACTCGAACCAGCTCCAAAACAGTGAAAAATAACACAATGATAATTTCACTGTCATTTTCACTGAAATTCACCGTAATCCATTGAAAGCAAATTATAAATGTTTTCGTATTTACTTTTTATTCTGATAACGTTATTACATCTTCAGTGAATTTATTTGGTATTGGTTATCGAGAGAAGAGACAGAGCGTTTTTGAGATACAATTAATCCGGGTGAGATGCCCTAGAGCCTTTTCCGAATATACTTTAAGATTTAATAGGTTCTTTAAGATGCTAGATGTAGGCCTATAACACCGTTACTGGGTTAACAACCAGTTCATCTCTTAGTAGTTGGGTGGGAAAATAACAACTGAGAAAATATGTCAGTTGATATCGATGGGACGAAACTTCGTGGTTTTTGGTAAAAAAAGACCATTTTGATGGGACACTTATTCGTGTATTTGCATTTCAGGTAATAAATACAAGGGTCAAAATTATTGTTCGATGCGATTAAATTTTATGGTAGAAGATGAACCATAAAATCCACAAAATTTAACCCCCCCCCACAAAAATTAATGATTTTACAGTAATGATAAATAAGAAAACTCACGTAAATATGGGGCTTGTTCTACCATTGTTGCTAGGTAATATACATATCCATCATCAGTATACGTAATCTGTGGATCTTGAAATCTCAGGAACGAACTTGAGGTTGTGAATGATAACTGTTGTTGTACGTTCTTTGTGAATTGTTTCAAATTCGTGTCCAACATAGGGTGGTACTGGCCTGCAGATATAATTCATAGAAATTATAAAAGTCGTTACATGTACTAGTACTCTTATAAAATATCATATCTTAGGCACTAGAAATATCCATTGTATAGGAAACGGCCGGTTGATCTATGTATGACTCTTGCGTATGTATGACTTTGGTATGTCTGTGTGCTGTTTACGGGAATCTTGAACAAACCATGGAAAACATTAAGGCGATGCACATGTTTAATATTCCTGTTGACTTAGGTAGGCCAACAGTCATGGAGATGTTTAATGTAAAGGGGTGGCTGAAGGGGAGGGAGGGGGGGCTTTGAAATCCCAAAACCCCACTCATATGAAAAATGGCATTTTCGAACTGACCAACACGACACTGCAAAAAGTTTAATAGAGTTTGTTATAGATACCAGTAGATTAGACCATTAATACACCATCTGTGGCGGCAAACATCTGCTTATAAATGTACAAATATGGGAAAACTGATCATTGTAGTCATATGGGGATATAGCTCAGTGGTAGAGCATTCGACTGCAGATCGAGAGGTCCCTGGTTCGAACCCGGGTGTCCCCTTACTTTTTTTGTAAATTGAAACCTCAAAATATTTGTACAGATAGTGTTAAAATTATCTTAAATGACTCACGCGAAAACAACAATCTACGATAAAAGTATCACACTACAAATTCGAAATAAGTTCGAAATGTTGCGAATTTTATTCTAATTAATAAAGATCCAACTTTTTCAGATCTTGAGTTAGCGCCTACCTTCAAATTTAATCAGGAAATGTCTGAGCTGTGTCCCGGCATAGCACGGTCGGATGTCGAAGTTAGACAAGTCCGGATGTTGTTCACTAAAGTCGTAGAAATTATAGGTGAGTGTAAAACCACCCTGTAAAATATATACACATAAGATCATAGAATTATAATATGTGAAGTATTGAACTTGTAATAACAAATACTTGATTTTACAAGGAAACTTACGGTATTTGACATGCTCAGTACAATTTAACGTCTTGAGGTTGAGTTTTACAAGTACAGTAGATCCTGCTCATTAAAGTCCGTGGCAATTATTTGTTTATTGATATCACACGAAGTACCATAAATACTCGCAAAGTATGGAGATTGTAACATGACCCTCGACCTTCTATAAGCAGAATATAAAGGCCGATAGCTTATCTATATATATAGTGTTAGCTTCAGCTGCATTGTCAATGGTTCACGAAGACGACCGAGATGTAATTAAAACATAACTGCAGGCCCATATTTGCAGTCGGAAAATGATATATTCAATGCAAAAAGCATTGAAATATAAAATTATGTATACATAAAGGTAAGGACCACGTCTATATCTCCCCACTATAATACAGAAGATCATACCACAGAAGAACTGACAACTAGGGCTATAGGTTGTGTCATCACCGGTGTTCCAGCATCTTCAGACATCTCTTGCCAATCAGACTGATATAGAAAACATATAAATACATGTACAATATGGATATATGAAGTGATATATTTTTGTTAACACCGCAAGAAAAAAATTATCAACCAAAATGTTTAAATCAACCGAGTATATATTATTATTGGATTAATTATAACCAGGTACCGTCGACGCTCAAGTAGAGCATTATACCCGCAACTTAATATTATGTATACAATAGTTCAATGGGTCAAGCCCTGTGATTATCATGAAAAGCTTCAATTCAAATTGAGTATAAAACTTGAATAGCACTTAAAAAGTTTAATAATACAGTAATCTTCACTTTACCAGAAAATCATATTATGTCCATGTTAATTTTGAAACCTTCTTCTGTTTGAAACATTTACAGAAATTGAGTTGAGCATGAAAAACATTTATTATAATCATGGGGTCAGATGTTGTCCGAAACCGGACATTGGATGTATTAAGACAACCTCAAAATGAATGTAAAATTAGTTTTGAAGCACATGCATGTTGTTTCTTTTGTTATTTATTTAACTTAAGAATGCAATAAAGAAATCGATAGTTGCTTGTGGACGAGTGATTTGAATAAAACTGATTGATGATTAATTCAATAAAAGTATTTATTATTAGGTCAACTGCCCGAAACTAACCGTGACCTACGTAAAATGTTCCAACTCATTTTGCCAAAGACACAGTTACCTATGCTGGTATAGATACTCACCGACATGAAGTAGAATTGGAACACAGATGGAGAAGGCATGGGGTTAGCACCATACCGGAAGTCTGTTCTCATATCTTCAAATACGTCGCACAATATACCTCGAATCGTTCTCTGTATTCAAAATATTCGAACAATTATATGTACGGATTTGAGAAAGTATTTATAGTTTATATGTTAACCAGCAAGCAGCCAGGAGTTGTTTCTAATGTTTCAACCACAGCTTGTAAAAAAACTAGAATACAATGTAACATCTCCAATGCTGTTATTTATAGTTCAATAATCTATCTAAAGCAACATACTCATCTTGTTCTAGTTGTAACCATCTACTATAAAATGTACCTCTTCAGAGCAACAACAGTTCGATGGCTTAGAATAAGAAGGTCGTAAGTGCCACTTACGACCTTTAAGATTCATACATATTTAGAATAAGCATCCCAAGGCGCTTCTTATGAGCCCATTTTCATAAAAATCAGAAACTGTCATGTTGACCAAAATGAAGTTTTAAAAATGTGATTTCACTTAGGTAAAGAGTAAATTACAGACAGTTTTCTCTTGTTTTCTGAATATATCGATTTGGTAGTTACGACCTTCTTGTTCTAAGCCATCGATTTGATCTAACTATGTTTTCCGGAAGTGTTGCTACAGATATAGAAGTTATGATGAAGGTAAATTGCCTACCTGTCCGGCGTATCTGTAGGTTCCATTCAGATAGAACAGATCAAGTGGACTCTTCATCTTTAATACATAACCAGCAGTGTGGGTTGTTCCAGAATCAAAGGAACTATTTCTGATAGGAGCAATCGTACAATTACCTTCCTTCTTATCTAACGTATAAGCCAAACCTGAAATAGTGGTATGACATTAAATGTGAATATTGTACATAGGCCTACATTTTTAAAAATCAACATTTTACCACTTTTTGGTCAACCCACATTAAAATAATTTATATTTCTGCGATCGGGAAGCCAATATAAGTGCAATGATTGGCCAACTAGTATTAGACAGAAATTCTGATTGGCGACAGTTAAAGCACGCTACCAACTGCACTTACCTGGTGCGATGTACAACATCGGCTCAATTCATAATGTAAATGTCACGTGGGGTGATCAAAAAGTAATGAAGCACGTATAATAATAATAACTGTTCCCGTTTCGTAGCAACTACATGTAGTATTAATTTCGTGGGCAGATTTTTCGTTTACTAAAAAAATTGCCCTACCTGAAAGATCAGGGCGAATTGGGTAGCCTAAACCACATATGTTTCGTATGTTAGCCTTATTTTGAATTTGGAAGGCTTTCTCACCTGAGCTATAATCGTGTATAGTAGAGATAGGATCGGATGTGAACAAAGGAGGACTTGGCTGTGTGTTGACCATGTCATACCTCACCAGTTGAAAGTCTGAGTCGTAATAAATCTAAAAACAGATGTTATGATATTGTAAAATTACTTATTTTCAAGGGCATTAACTTTCATTATTGTTGTAAAAATGCGATTTCGTAGGCTCGTAACAATCTTCGATAGCAAAACGTCAAGCGACAAACCCTTGTTCGGTAGGCCTATTGCATTGGTCGTAATCCTGTGGCTCAGATTTCATGGTAGAACATAATCTCAAAATAAACGAAAACATACACGACAAATACTGACTTTACAGTTATTATATCGCTGACTTAGAATGAGAATGCCGTAAGTGCCACTAAAGACCTCATCAGACTAATACATATATGAAATCTACATTTTAAGCCGCTTCTTATGAGCCAATTTTCATGAAAATCGGAACTTGTCATGTTGACCAAACTGAAGTTGAAAAAGCTTGTTTTATCATAAGTAAAGAGTAATTATCCGACAGTTTTTCTTGTTTTCTCAAAATATTTATTTTGTAGTTACGACTTTCTCATTTTAAGCCTGCGAAATGTCTGCCGGTAGATAAAATTGTAAATGTAATTGATTGTAAAATCGTATTTCTCATTATTTCGTGGGTATTTGGAAAAGTTTTCTATGATCTCTTTTAATAATTTTTACATTCTGCACATACTTCTATCTAATATGAAGGGAACGCAGTGAAAACGAACATAATACAAAATATGATTATGAAATGGTTGTAATTGTAAAAGTTGTAATAAGGTTTAAATCCACAGGGAAATATGTTGGTACTGAATGCACTTTAATCGTGAGGATTTTACTTCGTACATGAAACAAATTAAAACTTATCCATATTCTACAGAAATTATTAAATACAATAGTAGAAAAAAATCTAAATTGCCTAGACTAAGAACAAAGCTAGATGTACGGGGGTGGGGAATAAACACATTCACAATAAAGAATTTCACTCAAGAAGTTGATTTCGAGGTTATGTACATGTATGTATTGTATTACATTAAACTTCTTGAAAAGCTCGGTATAATGGACTACACTACGCTGGCTTAGAATGATAAGGTCGTAGGTGCCTTTTACGACTGTATAAGACCAATGCATATTTGAAATCTACATCAAAAGGCGCTTCTTATGAGCATATTTTCATGAAAATCAGATCATGTCATGTTGACCAAACTGAAGTTGAAAAGGGTGGTTTTACCAAATTAGTAAAGAGTAAATTTTAGACGGAATGTTCTTGTTTCCTCAAAATATCGATTAATGTACTTAAACGACTTTCTCACTCTATGCCAGCGATCTAATTATAGCCAGTGTAGTTATGTATGCTGTATACGAGGGCGGTTTTAAATATAGCACTAATCGTACGGTAAAGTAAAATAGTTTAAATCAAAATATATCACTAGAAAGTTCATTCCTTTTTAGCTCACCTGACCACGAAGTGGTCATGGTGAGCTATTAGGATCGATGGATGTCCGTCGTACGTCGTCCGTCGTCCGTCGTCCGTCGTCCGTTCACAATTAGTTTGTTTACACTCTAGAGGTCACATTTTGGACTCAATCTTCATGAAACTTGGTCAGAATGTTTGTCTCAATGATATCTAGGTCAAGTTCGTATATGGGTCATGTGGGGTCAAAAACTAGGTCACCAGGTCAAATCTTAGAAAATTCTTGTTTACACTCTAGAGGTCACATTTGAAGCTTGATCTTCATGAAACTTGGTCAGAATGTTTGTATCAATGATATCTAGGTCAAGTTCGAATATAGGTCACGTGGGGTCAAAAACTAGGTCATCCGGTCAAATCTTAGAAAATCCTTGTTTACACTCCAGGGGGCACATTTGAAGCTTGATCTTCATGAAACTTGGTCAGAATGTTTGTCTCAGTGATATATAGGTCAAGTTTGAATGTGGGTCACGTGAGGTCAAAAACTAGGTCACCGGGTCAAATCTTAGAAAATCCTTGGTTACACTCTAGAGGTCACATTTGAAGCTTGATCTTCATGAAACTTGGTCAGAATGTTTGTCTCAATGATATCTAGGTCAAGTTCGTATATGGGTCATGTGGGGTCAAAAACTAGGTCACCAGGTCAAATCTTAGAAAATTCTTGTTTACACTCTAGAGGTCACATTTGAAGCTTGATCTTCATGAAACTTGGTCAGAATGTTTGTATCAATGATATCTAGGTCAAGTTCGAATATAGGTCACGTGGGGTCAAAAACTAGGTCATCCGGTCATATCTTAGAAAATCCTTGTTTACACTCCAGGGGGCACATTTGAAGCTTGATCTTCATGAAACTTGGTCAGAATGTTTGTCTCAGTCATATATAGGTCAAGTTTGAATATGGGTCACGTGAGGTCAAAAACTAGGTCACCGGGTCAAATCTTAGAAAATCCTTGTTAACACTCTAGAGGTCACATTTGAAGCTTGATATTCATGAAACTTGGTCAGAATGTTTGTATCAATGATATCTAGGTCAAGTTCGAATATAGGTCACGTGGGGTCAAAAACTAGGTCATCCGGTCAAATCTTAGAAAATCCTTGTTTACACTCCAGGGGGCACATTTGAAGCTTGATCTTCATGAAACTTGGTCAGAATGTTTGTCTCAGTGATATATAGGTCAAGTTTGAATATGGGTCACGTGGGGTCAAACACTAGGTCACAGGGTCAAATCTTAGAAAATCCTTGTTAACACTCTAGAGGGCACATTTGAAGCTTGATCTTCATGAAACTTGGTCAGAATGTTTGTCTCAGTGATATATAGGTCAAGTTTGAATATGGGTCATGTGGGGTCAAACACTAGGTCACAGGGTCAAATCTTAGAAAATCCTTGTTTCTTTTTTAAGGACGGGATCCTAATTTGCATCAAGAAAATAAAACAGTTACTGCAATAACATGCATTCGTTTTTTTTTGCCCAACAGAGTTCTTCGAAACCGTCCTTCAACATTTCAGTTAAAGATCTTCTCCTATACCACTTGGCCAAATTGACTGAAACATGGCAAGGGTGTTACTTGCATGAAGTCCTACCAAAATTGCTCAACAATTCCATTCCTTGGAGAACTGGTTGCCATAACAACTTGAAGGAAAAACTTTAAAGATCTTCTCAAGAACCATAAGGTCTAGAGCTTAGATATATTACATGTTGCATTGCCTAGTGGACTAATACCAAGTTTGCTCAAATAATGACCCTGGGGGTCAAATTAGCTTACATATTTGGTGTGTAGCATCTCCTAGTAGTCTTTTTAGGGCGAGTGTACACAGGTGAGCGATACAGGGCCATCATGGCCCTCTTGTTAAACTATGAACGAACACGAATTTACAGGGGTCTGAATAGGGTCAGGTTAAAAATTCACCATTTCGTGTTAGCGAACAAATACTATTTATGACCGAACTGAAGCGCGTAATATTTTACATGGTTAAAAATGTACATACAAGTTTTAAAAATGTACTTATAAGTTACATTTTGGTATAAGTCATCAAGATTAATGACATTAATGACATGAATGCAAAATAAAATATAAAAAAGTGAGGGGACACCCGGGTTCGAACCAGGGACCTCTCGATCTGCAGTCGAATGCTCTACCACTGAGCTATATCCCCATGTGACTTTGTGTAGTGTATGTAGTATATATAGAGAATTGTACTGGTATATGTAAAGCGTAACAGATTGCCAAGATAAGCAGCTATAAACCGTATTTTATACCTACACTCGCGAATATGAAAACATTAAACCACCATTTGATCTGCCTGACAGTTTAATTTATTATCATGAATGAAACAGCCTTTATTGTACAAAATGTATATACATGTACATGTACTTGTTTTTTACGCAAGATACTCAGCCCCAGGGGTATGTAAAACTTGTCATATAGGCTTTGTAAGTGTCTAGTTTTACAAATATATTTTAGAACAAACACTGCGTTTCATCTCCTGTATATAAACTATCTACCGTAAAATCATTAAATTTCGATGGGATGAAAGTTCGTGGTTTTGGTAAAAAGACCATTTCGTTGGGACTTTACTTCGTAGATTTTGCATTTCTGTTGTAATAAATACACGGGTCAAAATTATTGTTCGATGGGATTTAATATCGTGGTTGAAGGTGAACCACGAAATCCACAAAATTTAATCCCCACGAAAATTAATGATTTTACAGTATTAATTTGACTGAAATGGGTGTGTCCGAATTAATTAAGTACAAACGTGGATCTAATATATTTATGATAATAATATGTTTTATTTCATACGTGTGTGTTAAAGACAGCATCTTCTTGAGGTATGGTGATTTCTTCATGATAGGAAAATTGACCAGTCAATGTAGGAACCTTCTTTGGAGACAACCAACCTAAAATATTCACAATATTACAATGTGTAGTCAAATGGTCACTCTCAAACAAGACACTGTAATTATACAATAGAAATTAGACGAATTGAGCAACTATCGGGTCGGATAACGAGGCTGGGCCATAGTAGAACTTAAATTGCCTAAACACTACACAACAGCACACGTTAATTATATTTGACCTTTAAATTAATTTAACAATCAACATTATTACTCGTAATTACCAATTATGATCACAGGCCGCTGGTAGCTATTATTAATACAAATTTTACGTCACACAAAAATGCCAGCTTAGGTTTTATTTTCCAGTCATCTTTCTGCTGAATATGACAGGCATATGAGTGCCTCCACCCGGATTTGAACCCAGGTCGCCGGATCAGGCGGCAAGCGCGCTAACCACTAAGCTACGGAGGCAACAGGACTTATGTGACTTTTATAATGGTAATGTATATGCCAGCTACAATACTGCGATTCCGTTGAATGTGTTAACAAAATATGATCATGATAAAATAATAGTCTAAAAAAACATCAATGTGCCATAAAATGCGATTACATGTACTATTGTATATTAAAATCTGACATCCTCTTAACATATGAACGGGTTTTATAGCTGTCTTAAAGAGCGGTTATGTAAATTCATGTTTAAACTTACGTTATATCAACAAATATAATGAAATAAGAACTGACAATCTTACCAAAGGACACACTAATGTCTACAGCGGTGTACTTCATCTACAGAATATAAATAAAAGTAACAAATGCCAGCTTAAATATGCAAGGTTTTATTGATAAAAAGGACATATCGGTCAATAAAGTAGGCCTATTTCGAAGAAACATATAGCATAAAAACTTCAAAAATATTATACGAGATTATGTAGGCTAAAATACAGCATTTGTAATGAAACTATCGTTTATTTCTTAACTTTCGTCCCGACATAAAAGCACATCCTTGATATCAGGAGTCAGCAAATGTAATGAGCAATATTGCTGCCGTCAGTGCAAGAGAACTTATGGAGCGAATATCATTCTCGTACATTCAGGGCAAAAATATTGTTCGGTATAGCTTGGCGAATTTGACACGAACCTGGCCTTTTGATTAGCATTCTTTGACAGTGGATATATATATTGCATTTGTAACCTCTGTTGTATGTTTCATGGCCGGAGAGAATCACGAAGACGCTGGAGATGTTATACAAACACAAATCTGAAAGACCGATAGTTTTTCTTTCTTTCTTCCATGTAATTTGCTGGGCCCACTCTGGGGCAAATGTTTTAGAGACAGATGTGAGATATTAGGAATCCGGGTGCGATACTCTAGCTTGTTTCGAATAGATTCCTTGGTTCTTTAACGTGCCCGGTGTAAAGCACCGATACACGCGAGATTCCCCTGGATTACCTTCTATGATCATCTCTAATTGGATGGGAAAAACTAAATAGCGTTTCTGAAATGACTAATATTCCCGACCGAAAATCGAACCCGGGACCTCTCGATCAGCAGTCAAGCGTCTTACCACTCGCTTATTGCATGGTTTGCTTGCGGAAATTGATAAATTCAAAAACAAGCACCTTGTAATATATTCATGCATAAAGGTCAGGTTCGTGTCAAATTCACCAAGCTATATCTACGACGCAAACAAAGTTCGTCTCAGTGCAAAATATCATTCGGTATAGTCAATTCAATAAGTAATACTGATGAGGGAACTATCCCATTCGAAAGAATAGCGGTGACTACTGCAGTATCAGTGTTTGGTCCGCAAACGATTAAAAATATATATAAAAAAATTCCGTACTGAGCTAATATACTATCAAGGTATAAAGCGTACTATATGTCTATATGCCAAAGATTGTGGAACATTGCATCTCGTTGTTTCAACATAAGATACGGGCGCTGAAGAAAAATCGCTATACAAGTCATTCACATAAACTATAAGATATTCATTCTTACCGAAAATCTCGTTCAATTTTATCTTATAACTGCGAAACAGCAAAACAGTGTTACTTTCGTTATTTAACTTCGCTCAAGGTCATTTTATTTATGTTATTGTAAGATGCGATGTTCAACAATCTTTGGACATAGACATACTACGCTTTATACCTTGATAGTGTACATGGAGTTAGATAGACAATCGATATATTTACGGTCCATGTAGTGTATTAGCTCAGTGACGGATTGCTTCTTTTTCTTTTCCAAACACTGATACTGCCACCTATGGTTAAACCTAGATAAGCATCGTTTACCTGCCGGACGAACTTATGTTATAAACCGTTATCATTTAACTTTGAAAAGACTGTATATATAATGCTTACAGAGTTGCTAATTGTTGTTAGGAATACTTCTATCTCAAGGTTACCACTGTACACTGATGTCTCAAGTTTGGTGAACGCATCTTGTATGGAAGGTTCTACTTTAGCCGGACCGTTCACAGTTCCTTTAAGATAAAAATGCATTATACTGAAAAAACATTGAATTTTAAGGGGACAAAATTTCGTTGTTTTGGTGAAAAAAAAGACCATTTATTTCAAATGTGTGTTAACGATTCCGACGTTTACAACTTTTATTTTTCATTCTGTTCGTGATTGTCATTCTCGTTCAAGTAGAAGATGGTTCGTCGGAAACATAGTCTGGGAACTTGTATAATAACTTATATAAAAAAGTTAAGTTACCAATTTTCTAGGACTTTTTCAGTTGTTAGGCCGCTCAAGCACTCTTTGACATTTTAACTCCCCTGGTCATAGGGCTACCCATGGAAACCTACACTCGTGTCTCCCTGTGGAGACTATTTCTCTCCTGTGGGTGTGGCAGCCAACATCGATCTGCGGCGCCCAGGCAGGTATCATTTTAGTGGAGCATGTGGGTATTGCTGAGAGAAATAAACCAGTGGTCCAGAGGGGGGGGGGGGGGTCGAACCGGGGACCTACCTCTAGGCCACCGCTCCCCATGATATATGAGAGTGATGATTGTCTATAAATGCAGTTACATGTAAATACAATTGTTTGTATTTGCACTGAAACTCAAAATAATGAACAAATTGTTGTACTCACTGGAGAAGTGATCACACGTGCTATTGATGACGATAGCCTCCCCGTCGCCAATATGCTGTTTGCTAAGTCTACAGGGACCGTTAGGGTCATTAAGACAAAAGTCGAAACTATTGCAGACAAATCCCGTATAAAGTACACAAAGTCTAGAACAGTTTGCGACATCATTGACTTGAGTACTTTGATAAATTTTATCATCTTGAGGCTGTAGTTCTTTTCCAGATATCTGTGTGAACTGGGCTAGAAAAATATAAATACATAGAAAGAATTATTAACTAAATATTTGCAAGATTATATAAGGAATTTCAAAGACTTATGAAACGGAAAAGTACATCAAAAGTTAAACCAAGCTAAACCATTGGTATAAAACCGCAGAATATGTGTGTGGTTTTTTTCGCAAATTTTCGCAAATGGAGAAACTTTCTTAAATGGACCCTAACATTTCATTTAATTGCACCACATAAGCACTGTAGTTTTTCATTAATATCAACTGTTTAAGTGTTTCAAAATAGCAAACGGGGCGATTATGTTTATCTTAAATATCACGAGTTCATCTAGAATGTTCGTTTAATCAAATACTCAAGAATACGTGATATTAATGATGTACTTTCCGAATTGATTAAAAACAAATTATATAAAACACGCTTGAAGGGCTGAAAAGACGATTGTTTCTTTGCGAGGAAACAATAAAGTTTGAGCGGATGTAATGTAGGATAATGTAGGAAGGAATGTTTGGCCTTGCCTATATATGGAGATCTATCAATGAGGGTAGCAGATATGTAAATCTGGGAGTTATCATAGTCCATCCGAACATCTTGTACCCGAATTGGGTTAACACCCATTGTGTCCCGGAACCATCGACCCGCGTTTTCTATAATCTGCCCAGAGGTTCCCCTTCTATACGATCCTGAAATGAAAGATAAAGAAACTCGTTAAATTCAAATTAGAGTTTACATTTTGCGGAATGATAGTAATTATTTTACTATAAAGGCCATTAAGACCGTCACAACGCAACATGAAATACAAAATGCCAAGGTCGATTTTCATTGTTACGTTTTTCATTCAGCCTAAATATTAAAACCAACCCTCAAAGAAGATCAGCTTTCAAATGATCCAATAGTGGATTTATGTTTTAGATTTTCTGTTCAATTTTTAAAGGTCATGGATGGCTTAGACATCAGCTACGTGGATGCTATTCTTTATTAAACTTTTCATTAATAAAAAAATCTCCAAAAATAACTAACGTTACTCGTATAAGTATATATAAAGTATATAAATAATACTTATTTGAAGTTATTTCTGAATGTCTTATAGGTTCGTGTAATGTCTAATCACAAAGACACGACACTACTAATATACAGTTCGCTATAAAAGTGTGCTCGCGTCTGGAGCTTTATTAACCGAATTCTCGTAGCATGCAATATCAATTTTCAAGACCGTCTTGTAGCACATGCACACGCACTCGCACACGCACATGCACACGCACACGCACACCCACACCCATTTCTGATACTCAATAGACCCTACTCCATGCTCCAACTTGAAAAAAAACCCGGATTTTTAGAATTTTGCATCAAAACCAACACCAACTTGTAACAAATGATCTAATTATAGCCCTACCAGATTAAACTGAGACTCCTTGCGTAATTCTTAAAAGTCCGGAGATAACGGTATGTAATAAATTAAAATACAATTCGAATACAACCGAGCATAGCCGGACGAGCTTTATGGACTTTGATGTGTGTCAGTTTAATCTGGTCAAGCTATAAGAAAATGAACCCCTTTTTGTATGTTATCCTTCAGTAATAAAGAAGTTACAGCAATTTATGTAACTAAGATATACTCCAATTTGAGTACGGAGTATGAGTTGGAGCACGGAGTACGTACTCCAATGTTTATAATCACCGGGCCTGTGTGTTATCTTATTTACCTGGGAAACGAACAGTAAACTGAAGTTTTGATGATTCTGAGTAACAAGATGACACATCGAATGTCGAGATATCCGGATGTTCTTCATCGAAATCAACAAAATTATAGATCACGTGATATGACAGCTGTAACAGAAAAACAACAAATCAACCCTTTACTCCATATATCGGGTATCCTTCTGATGACAGGAGGCGGGGGAAACGTGCGTACAAATCATCATTTGCAGCATTTATAGACAAATGTAACAAGAATTATTTCCCCTGACAATGAAAATCTGCCTTGTAAATTTTAGTAATTGGAAAGATGTCTCCACTCCTTACCAAATATTAGAGAGAAAACGGTGATACACATGAAATAGGGTCATTGACTTATCTGTGTATGTAGCATGGATTTAAACCGTAAATGTTATCTTTTCGGGGTATAGCAGCTAATGCATTTTGATAGATGGCATATTTCACGAACTCGTAAATTCAGGAATATTCGATTCTCCAATAGGGGGAAGACGGATGGAGATTCAAATACACCGTTCATTTAACTGAGATCAAACAATTTAAAATGCATTTAAACAATTTGATGTATTGAACTATTCAAAATTCTACACGTATAAGAAAGTTTCATATAAAATAATGGATAATGTCATACAAAATTGATAGGATCTGTTTTTGTTATTTGAAAATTATGTGAAGTAATTTACTACATATGTAAAGCATTTGTGGGTGAACATTCATATGAATTACAGCAAATCGGACTGGGAAGCATTCCACAAGGTCAGGAAAGCGCAAAGGTCACAAAATAACAGCACACCACCAAACGCATAAAAACAATGAGGGCAAAACAGTTACAGACGATAATGACATTTTAAAGGAAACCACCTTTTACGAAAATCTATACAAAAAAAGACAATAAATTAGAAAACACAGTTTCAATCTTTGACTTGGTAGATAGAAAACTTTCACGCTATCAAAAAGATCAAACGGCAGATGAAATGACCGAATATGAGTGCCGAAAGGCATTACAAGAAATGAACAATAACAAATCTCCCGGTTCAGATGTTATATCAGTTTAATTTTACAACCTATTTTGGAACGATATAAAAAAATATCTTGTAAGATCCCTAAACCACATAAAATAACAGCACAAATATTGCTAGCTCTGAATTTACTAGGGCCAGATCTGAACACACTTACGTCGGGTATAGTGACCTCTAGAAAGACGGGAACATTTTCTGGAGATGTTGTTCCGTCGTCCGGTTCTTCGTGGAAACCGTCCTGTTGTAGATTAAACACAGTGCAACTTAATCAATATAAGTAACATACATGCACATGAGCCAGGCAAATTAAAAGCAATGCAATAAAACATGTGTGTCTATAAACAACGGATTTCAATTTTTATTCAAGTTAAATTTTTATCTTATTTTTTAATACGAGACAGCGTGTCTTTTATAACAAATGATACATTCGTTAGTTTTGGGATATCAAACGCATTTATAACGTTATTATATATTTTCTATTTTTATTTCGGGTTGTTAGTCAACGTCATCTTCATTCTGGTGACCTCGGTCTTTATACATTGCAATAGACGTAAAGTACCGAATACAAACGAACATGACCGAACTTTCACGATAGCCACCATCCTGATTCCCTTATCGCTTATTGTACATGTAATATATCAATCAATTAACTTACAGCAAGGAAATAATACTCAAATATTGCTGTCATTCTGCCTCGTCCAGGTACAGGGTAATCTTTACGTCGTGATGTAAACACATTACAGCTTAACCCTCTAGCAAATCTCTGAAATATGAACAAATCAAACGTTGTAATTTTTCATCTGTTTTATAGTCTTTGCCATACCCGGCCAACAATTGATCTACCAAAAGGTAATAAATGAACAACCTGAGCATTATTTCTAGAAGCAAATGTCCACTTCTACAAACACGACGTACATGATCCGCTGTCCTTGCTAATTGGCTCAAATTCTCATTTCATGCAGTTCATTTCAACACTTGTTATTTCTGTAATTAATGTACTAATGTAAAATGGACTGTATGTGGGTTTCTACAAGATATTTCGATTTTTGGCATACCGTATGTACTCGGTCATAAGACGGTCTTGATCATTAGTCGCACTTCAGGAAACATAAGGTATAAACCAACGCCTTTCTATATATCTTGAGGAAAGCTAGCAAACACATACATATTTTAAACCAAGGCAGGTTCCAAACATGTAGCGATAATATGTACACTGTTTAAAACCATCATGATGAAGGCTATGGTGGCTTTGTTGGTACCGGTAGTTGTTGAATACAAATACAACAGGGCTGTTATTCACAAAGCATCTTGAGTGTAAACTCAGAATTTCCTCAAAACCTTACAATTATTTCCTTAATGTATCAGTTAAACAGGATTAATAAGATTATCGACGTTTGACATTGTTTTGATGCATTATGCAAAGCGCGCCACAATGATAACCTAGAAACTATGAGATATTCTTGCAAAATATGCGCAGCTAAAATTTTTAACTTAAGTCAAAATGTTGAAGTTTTCCCTCAAGATGCTTTTTGAATACAATGTCCCGACCCTGTTGCTAAATACTTACTTGTCCTGTAAAAGCATAGGTATCATCCAGGTAGAATAGTTGCATGGGATCCTTCATATGAACCACATAACTCTCTGTACCATTTAGATAATACACTGTTGTATTCTCACCAACATCAAAGGAAGAGTTAGTAATGGAGGAAGAAATACACCGTCCTGTCACCTGGTCAAGTGCATACCGAATACCTGGAAATAGTTTGATAGACGTAAGATACATCTCGAAGGTCCACCAAATTCAGAACAAAATATTCGTTATTAAGACAAATATATCTCGGTTTAATCCTTGCGACACTTGAGGTCAGTTGTGTTTGCATATGAATACAAAACCAGTCTAACTAGGCCAGATTTGTTTGTACCGACATGTAAATTAGTAGGAAACCACCTTGCATTGAGTTCCGGATATCAATTATTCGTAGAGATTTTCCAAGTCGATAGTACATGTATCTCGCACGAACACCGTATGATGACGGCTTAGTTCCTTTTCTTGCGAGTTCTTGTCACAATGTCGTCTAGAAAGCGTACGATCTCCGCACAAGCTGTGACGAAACAGTACGATTGTACAGAGACGGCAATGATTGCAATATTTGTGGACTGGTGTACGGGTACATAAAATCGTATGCAATCGTTCGAGCTATGTGAACTAGGCAAAAATACTAAAATGGCCAAATTATGTAGGCCTAAGTTTTCCGAAGAAACAAAAAAATAATATCCAAGGTCAGAGATGTTGTCGTGTAAATCGAACTCACCATAATTGAAGTCATGTATTTCAGATATAGGGTTATCGGTATTCAGTGGAGGTTGTGGAGAAGCGGTACGATAATCGTATCGTATATATCGATATTCTTTATCGTACCATACCTGAAATAACCAAATAAAGAATATAGGAATAAATGACTCAACATTAATCTATGAAGACAGATGAAATGTATGGACTCCTAAGATTATTTTAATACCCAACCTACACAACCGGACAAGAAAATGATAGCCACACCACTACCATTTTAATAGAAATGAAACCAACTGCTCTCTTTCGCAGCTGACCCCAAACTGAACCATTACAACATGATGCCGTTGTAGTTTTCTTGGACAAATGCAAACATCAATGCGTACAGAAAAAGTAGAATATGCTTAAGCGACCCAAAGAAAGAATGCAATACCGATAAATAGTATTTCCTTCTGAAACTGTGTGTTCTGTATTTAGTTTATAATAATTTATCAAAGGGGGATTGTAGAAACGTTTTCCAACTCATATTAATCACTCTCGACACCGCATTCCTGACGTCAACCATCGCCGCGTCTAGCAAGGGAAATATTGGTTCCATTTTTATTTGATCTTTGTTGGTTAATATAATATTTATAAAATAACATAGATATAAATGCAAAAGTACAAAGCTTACATCAGCTAAGAATATTTGGTTCGATCCATCCTGTATGATTTCCTGTCTATAATGGTAGAATTTTGGCAATGTTGGCACTGGTTTGGTATCCTTACGTTTGCACACGATTCCTTTTGGAGTCTGAAAAATCATAAATCTTGTTAAATTGTTAACATAACACAATTTGCGAGAACATTCAGAAAAATGAGGAATAAAACTAACCATGACTCATGCATGCCGTAGTTATTTCGGACCATTACAAGGCGATTTAGACATGCACAATTGAATATGGCTAAAATATTGCGTCTGGTTGTTTTTGAAATAGCATGTCTAATGCATCATCAACTCGATTCATGGCCAGATACATTATTAACTACATTATGTTCTGCTTCATAAAATTTTATATAACTCACAATTTGATTAGGTTCACCAAACTAATTACGTGTCTGACTAATATGAAATTAATAGAATCTATAACGCATGAAGACAAAATTACTATTTTTAAATAGCACTTAATGTAAGATCCTCTACAAACTAAGGCGCGGCCTATTTGGAGATTTAAATTTAGAGATTGAAGGAATGTGTTTAATAATATTTTAAAGTGTATAGAGCTATATTCTAACAGTCATCCAATGTCAAAATAATTACTTGCATCGTTTAAAGTATGATACTAGACTACCTTAATTGCGAATTAAAACTTTGGATGGGTTCTGTGTACTTTGATTCAATCGTTGAAAAACAGACGCTTCTTATAGTTTCATAGGGTGTTCTAGAACACAATGGTATGAAAATGGACAGTTCGCATGTCCAATAAATCACACAGAGAGTTTCTGTTTAAACTGAAGCGAAAAATGATCTAATAGATATGAAAGCATAATTGTTTTTCAGTTTTTGAAACTTTAAAAAAAAATATCTTTCGATATAGCTCTATACACATTAACGTACTCTGTCGCTGAACTATGAAACAATCATGCGACATTTTTTATGATTTATTGACACTTGGATGTCACTTTCAGGTACTAGTACTTGATAAGCCAACTGACTCTGTTCTAAGCAAATTCCAATCTGCGCACTTAGGACAATTCTAAGACGAATCATCGGGCTGAGTAGTTACGATCGAGTAAACTCATCAGACCAGTTACCTCCCCTTATTGCACGGTACGCTATTAAACCTCGTCTACTAAGGGGAGTTAACTATGTGATTGCCTTGTGTTCCAAATCGATTGGGCCTAAACACCCCGATATCCAAACACAATATAAGTATTTTACCTCAACCAACATCAACTAACTAACCGAATGTAAAGTAGGATAAAATCAAACTACGCTGTGATAGTATGTATGTAAGTATATTCCGCTTACCTCAAATATAGTTGGGTCGACAATTTCTGTTCGGAAGTCAACGTAGTCATAAAAATGTTCGAAGTTTCTACCACCAAAGGCCTGAGCTTGTATACCAATAGCTTTAGCTCTGACGGGTATCTGTGGTCTTCGGATTGGGTCTGTCCAGTTCGTTGCTAAAAGGAAATGCACCTTAATTGATCAATGGAGATAGACTAATTTCAGATGATTATCCAAATATGAAATATTTTAAAGTCATTGCAACAGCTAGAGTAGTAAAAAACTAAATGCTTCGGACAGATAGTTGGCTAATACACTTGTTAAATGTTATAAGTACACCAACATTTAATGCGTATATCTTTTTTATTATATATGATATCATGTTCATTTTTTGCATGTCTTTATGCGAATAGTATAGCAGCAATATCAGATAATTCGATAATTGAAATTTGCCCGCTGCGAGCAGTGAACCGTGAATTTTCAAATTATGCAAAATGCATGTGCAAAACAAACGTTTTTCGCACTACGTCTCAAAATGTTACATACACATTGTCCATTAATAACCACACCAGAAAAACACAAAACCGGATGAATTACGATAACAGACCGTACAAGAGAGGTTTGTGAAACATACACACCTCATAACAGTAAATATCCTAGTGTAGCTAAGGTCACCACGACCTTGGCCTTTGACCTATCGACCTCAAATTTAGTAGAATCCTACATCTGATTATTATCCACCTCTCTGTAAAGTTTTACAATCTAAGATCCTATATTTATTATGGTATGGACCGGTGATTGTTGTGTATTCAAAGGTCATGGTGAGTTTGACCTTTGATCCAAATGGCCTTGAATTTGAGTCGGGCCGTCTGTGGAGGATGAATAATCTCCACTCAAAATTTTAGAATCCTAGGGCCGCCCGTTTTGAATTTATTGTTGGAAAACCATTCGGCATGTCGACCGACCGATCGGCAAGCATGCACTGTACATAACACACATCTATACCAGACATAAAACTTAAATATTTACAAATTTTAAGATGTTTTAAACATAATAAGTTATGGACGTAATATAACAGTTCTAAATGATGTCATATTTCAAGTTAGAAAAACTTTACAGGTCCTTTTTGCACGCAACGCTATGTACTGTGTTGGTGTACTTATAACATTTAATGAGTGTAGATATTCCATAATTCCATTCAAAACGCCATCAAATATATACATGTAGTTTAACAGTATCACGAGCATTTTCGTGATAAAGAGACTTCCAAGACACAGTGTCCTGATACCAGACGAACAAGTAGTTGTCTGGAACTAACAATGCTGAGCGTCAAAAAAGGGAGATATGCATATACATTGCATTTGTGTTATTATTAACGACTTTGCTATGATCAAACCAGAGAATTCTCGTCCTCGAAGCGGACGCTAAAATACCAGTCGTGTATCTACGCTGTCTACCAGGAATAGTGGCAAGACCTGCAATCAAATATTTTGTGAAGGATTATTTCTGATAAATACTAGTAGGTAACAAGTGTTGTTCAAACCTGAGAAATAGTAATCCAGGGTAAAGTTAGAGAACAACTGTGGCCAGTACATACAACTTCTCCACCAGTCACATTTTATACCTCGAATTATATCTGTACCCATATACATCTGAAACATTGATGCATGATGTTGTATAATAAAACACATTGAATGTAAAAGGGCAATAACTCTAGCTAGTTTATCATAAGGCCTATCACAGGCCTAAGGAATTGTGTCACAAACGACAGTTTTTACTTCCCCAATTGTTCATCCATTAAATATAGTATATATTTGATCTAATGAAGGAGTGAAAATATGGGGATGTTAAACTAGTTTTAGTGATATAATTTCTGAGGTCAGAAAGCCTATATTAACGTACATCAAATGAAAAATAGTTCAAATACATTGTACATTCGATACTCGTATTTTATTAAGCGGATTGTTCTATAACTTTGCAATGGTCGATAATGCTCAAAAACATAACTTACTAGTATAAGAGGAGAACACTGCAACTTGTTATTTAATACGCTGGATGCAGGAGTGTCCTCCCCTTTTTTTAAACTGATAGCGTTGGGTGGTCAAGATTTGATGTCGGTGATGCATACCACAATCGATCAGTTTTCAGTTAAAAAACTTCCAAAATGTGAAACCGCTTATTACGCTTTTAAAACGATCCGAAACTAAATATTTGCTTTCATATTCTCCGACCGATCGAACATTTCATAAACGTGCTTAATGTTTAAGGTTAATTATCCTGGGTCCTGAAGGAGTGGTGAATATCTTATTCGACACACCAATGCAGTCATAAACTCCTTGTTGACCGGATTGGATGCGTATTGGACTCCTTATCGGACAATCAAGCGGAGTATTGGACTTTTGGATGGACGGACGACCAAGTGCAGTTTTGGACTCGTGAATGGACGGTCATGTAAGGTGTTGCACAGCTGGTTGAACAGTCCAAAGCAATGTTGGACTCCTAATTGGACGGGCTGGCATGGGAAGTGTTTGACTCTTAATTGGGTGGTATTGATTTTCTCCATTCATGAGCCCAACACTGCTCGGGACATTTTATTCAGGACCACACAACTCAATCGGACCTATCCGTCAAGATGTTAATAGATAATATACTAAGTATTTGAAGTGATCCTTTCCCAGGAGCCTTATTCACCAACGCTGTAAGTCTAAAACTCAGACTTAGACTTTATGTTATCAAATGATCTATTCAATCTCATGTTGTTATAAATGTACCGATTTTGATATAAATTGGTATACATGTTCACTGGGTAACAACAAATAATCAGATAGAATTTCATATGGTTAAATCTAAATTCAAAGAAATGGCAGTGTTTGTACATTTTGTCAATTTTAAGTCTAAGTCTGAGTTTTAGACTTACAACGTTGGTGAATAAGGCCCCTGGAAAGAACAGCAAATGTAGTTTCACTTCATAAAGCAGCTAACACTCGTTATTCCATGTACGATTTCTAGCTAGTCATAAAACATTGCGTCCTAATGAGCATACTATTTAAAACATTTGATCTAATGAATATACTCCAAACCTCTCCGAAACTTCTAGCAAAATGAATAGCGCCGCCTGTCGTGAACACATGGTACGATCCGTCAGGTTCTGTTACATTTCCAAACAAGATATTGTTGTTATCAGTTGTTAGATTGTCTGTCCGACAATTGTCGTCTGAAATATGGCAACGACACAAGATTATGTTTATGGACGCTTCTGAACGCAAGGCAAGGCAATCGCTTGTTCCTGTATATATTTTTGCTATTGTGCAATCTTATTCTGACATTAATCCAATCAACGCAAACGTCTTGTTAATTACATGGGTTACTTGTAGTCAACAATTCATTTCCAACCAATGAGTATGAATTACAGAAACTCAAATAATATTCTTTTTACTCATCCGACACACAGTATTGTCTCCCGTAGCCGGAAGTGGCTAGTGCGTTTGTCGGCTAATTTGGAGACTCGACAAATTGAGGCACTCATATACATTTACCTGTCATATTTCAGCAGAAAGCTGACTGGTGAATGATATATAAAAGCTAGGCTCGGCATTTGTTAAGAGAGTGCTGAACATGTGAAACAGTTCAAAACGTTTGCAACCAGTATACATGTAGTTAACGTTGATACGTACTTGAGATATAAAACAACTGAGTGTTGGCATAATCAAAGAGCATGGTGTATAATGTGCCATTGTTCTTCGTTTGTAGCATAGCTTTATTAGCATTACTGTCGAAATATTCGTATCCAGTAACCGTCATTCCTTTGTCAACGATATTAGCTTCTATAATCGTCTGGTACTGGTCTGGTAGGTTCGGTAATGGTGGACCATCCTCTGTTCAAATGAAGTACACATTTTGAAATTTTAAAGGTATCATTTAAATCATGCTTTAACAAAATGTTCGCTAAAATATGTAGTTTTTTTTATTTCTTGGTGTTTTTGCAATTATTACATATTCATATACATATGATGGCCAATTTACATGCCTAATTATCTTGGAATTATGTTTAAAAAGGACTTTGGCAATATTTGAATAGAACCCGTTCGGCAGTGAAATTCTCTACCAAATGTGTTCGTCGGATGGGCTGAACTACTGGTATCACATCAACATGAGCAGGCCAAAGCTGGAAGTTTTTATACTTTGTCTGAGGAGACTAGTGTGACCATGCCTCCATCGTATCAAATTAACGCAATAATACATGATGGAATTCGAGTCTACAACCCTTTCCGGTTGTACAACACCACTGGTCACTGTATTGTTGATAAAGAGTAAAAATAAAACATGGTAAAATTTATATTTTTAAAAGAGATTTTTTCTTAAGTTTTTCATGGATGCTATCGTTACCTGTGAGCGATACAAGTTTAAATCAAATGAGTTATAAAGAGACATCAGTTACACTTACTTGATGTGTTAAAATGAGTACAATATTGTGTCGATGGTGTCGTCTGTGGTGTCGTCTGTGGTGTCGTCTGTGGTGTCGTCTGTGGTGTCGTCTGTGGTGTCGACTGTGGTGTCGTCTGCTGGACACTCATGTCCGGTAGAACCAACAGGCAAAGCACCAGAATACCCACATATTCCTATAGGGATTATAACAATGATATTATTCAAATAACTCAAATCCAATTACAGAATTGTTTATAGAATTCGAATTGATTCGTTTGTTCAGTTCTATGTACGGGTTCGGTTTACTTAGTTCTCAATTCAGAGACTACTCATAAATTATAATGGCTGAAGAGAGGTTGTTCCTGAAACGATGGTCGCTCTACACGGCGATCGACCGGATTGGCTAACCATCAATGCACATTATGGAATGACTTGAAGGGGCAGTGTTCAATTGTGGAATATAGTGTCAACGGACATGCTGTTTTTTCGTTGTTCGCGCACTTCCATTGAAACGTCTAGGTGTTCTCACTTATACAAGGGGCTGGGATATTTCCCTGAAAATACGCCTAGCTACAGCACATCCTTCTACAAACACCCGACAACTTCTCCACATTCGTATATTATGACAGCAGTCCTATGTATTTGACCATAATATTTCCAGTTCATTCATAACATACTAAAAGGTGGACGCTAGTTTATAGAAAATACGTGTACCATTCAGTTATGGTATCAAGAACTAAAAGACCATAGATACTGACATGGAAGAACACAACCTTGTCACTCCGGAAATTAAATTCAAATCTTCCGGGTGTCAGACAAACGCTCTACCATCTACATGTATACGTAATTAGTGTCGGTTATATTAATATATTGCAGTTGAGAAAATATGCAATGAGAAGGTCGTAACAACAATATCAATATTTTGAGAAAACAAGAACAACTGTCTGACAACCAGTCTTTACTTATGGTAAAACCAGCTTTTTTAACCGTAGTTTGGTCAACATGACAAGTTCCAATTTTCATGAAAATAGGCTCATGAGAAGCGGCTCATTATGTTTATTTCAAATATGCATTAGTCTTATAAGGTCGTAAGTGGCACTTGAGACATTCTTAGCCAGCGACGTGTATGCAGCTAGTTTGTCAACTTGTACGTATGTAGACCTACGTTGATTGTAGAAATGTATGAGAATAAAGACATACTAGTACCTTCATGGCTCAGATATATCCTTGGCAATCAGATCTAAGGCAGAAATCAATAAAAAAAGTTATATTTTATTTCCTTTATGTTAATTGTTTACATTATATCCTTTTGTTTTATAACACAAATTTTAAAACATTTTTCTGGTCCGGACTTTTGATCTGGGGTCACATTAATAAACCTGTATCATGACGTGGTATCTTATCACAGTCCTCAGCTTGTTATCATATTTATACTGTTACGAGTCGATACAGACAGACGGACGAATTGGTGGTACACCCATTGTGATATGATTATGAACTTCAGATACACTCTTCCAATCATGATTATTTTTCATCAATAGTTCAAAATTACATGTACGTCGGTTTTATTGATAAAAGTTTAGTCTATTTTTGAACAGCCCTTATGGCTAATGATTCTCTATTTAAAGTCACATTATTGCTCCAACAACTTTTACTGATCATCCATTACATACAATGAATTATGGAACCTTTAGGCTGCTTCTTAACAAATTACCAATAGTCAACCATATCTGTCGAAATAGTAGACCAAATATCGTATTTAGCAAATTGTATGGTGAACAAAATACTCATTTTGCAAGAGTTGCTCCCCTAACACTTTAAACTATGCATTTATTGTTTATAAATTGTCATTTTGTCAACAAACCATCTGGATGTTTTATTACATTTTCTTCCATGGGGTCGTCATGTACCTCCTAATTAGAGGTTAGCTTCTAATTAGATCTTAGTTTTCCTCATAAGGCCATAGTTTATCAGAACTTTCGACTTTTCGTAGCTGAAACTTGGACTTTTAGTGGTTAATTTAGTTTTCCCGTTCAGTTGTGTGTGAGGCATTGTCCCGTGTGCTCGGCTGTTTTGAGTGCTGCCTTCATCATTCAACTGTTTTAAGCTTTTGTAATGCCTCGCAATTAAGACAGAGTCTCTCCATATAAGGACTGAGTCTTTCATAATTAGGACTTAACTGTACCAGCTTATGATAGTTTCTTCTGATCAGGGCCCGAAATTACAACCAATACTTAGGGTGTGTTCGTAACGCACTGTTCTGTGTTCCAGAACATAGAACAGCGTTACGAACACTTCGGAACAGTGTTACGAACACTTCGGAACAGTGTTCCGGAACTGTTCTATCTGTTCCCAAATAAAAGGTGGTGCAGCCAGAACAGGTCACGTGATTACAACAACAACAAGACAACCGGAAACTTCACGAAATGTATTATTCTGATCACCTTGGCAATAGTATGTCAACGGGATAAAACGGAAATGACCGAACTTTTACAATGGGAAATTTTCTTGTGGCATTTTTCGTCCACCAATATAACGGCTGAAACTAACAATATCGGCCACCTTAAAAGTTTTATTTCTTAATAATATTTCTTTAAAATCATTATATTATTGTTACTTCCTGTTCTGTTCCTGTTCCGTTTTGTTCGTAAGTCGTTTGGAGTGGAACACTGTTCGGAACAGTTTTATTCTGTTCGTAAGTACTTGGAACAGGAACAGTTTGGACAGTGTTCTGCACAGGTCTTACGAACACACCCTTACACTCTGCACTCAGTACTCAAATATTGAAATTCCTTCTTTTGAGGTTCAAAGCGACAATTTTTTAGAACGAGAAGATGCTAAGTATTATCATTTGCTTGCTTCCTTTTGAAATTTAGTGTATTTTTAAGCTATAAGTGTAATTTATCAGCCCGAGTTCAGAGTGTGATACTCAGATTCAACAATTACATTTTTATCTCATAAATAGTATACAATGTAATTGCATAGTTAATGTATCAAAGGCTATTTTCAACAATTCTATACATTTTCCTCATTTATATTTGCAATCTAGAACACATAATAGCTCATTATATAGCAATTTCAATATTTGAGTGCTGAGTGCAGAGTGTAAGGATTGGTTGTAGGCCCAGAACATAGTGTTACTCTAACTCAATTATCTCTAAATTAGGAATTAAAATCCACAATTAAAAATTAGTATACCCAAATTATTGTCTCCATATCGTTACCTGTGAACTAGGATGGTAACTGAATGTTTGACTGTAACAATGTTATCACTCAGCCTACATTGTTCACGGTGAGTGTTCTCAATTACAATGGATAAGTCATTTAAAGGTGCATACATAGTCAATGATAATATTGATAGCCCAGTCTACACAGTGTACATGTACTTGTATGTGTAGTTCTCTACGTGTATTTTATAATTAACAGTTAATTGTAATCACATTCACATACTACACTGTGGTCAATCATTTGATGTGTGACAGATCATTGATGATCATGTATGTTTTATATGTACATGCATAGCATGGCGAATTTGACACAAACCTGACCTTTATGAATCAATGTATTACATGTTCTTGCTTTGAATATATTAATTTCCTGAAGCAATTTGTGCAATATCGGTATTTCAATTTTGTATTTCTATTACATCTCGGCATCTTTGTGATACTCCCCGACTATAAAAACATACAACCGAGGTTATAAATACAGACAAGATATCAACTGTTAAATTATTCTAATCAAAAGGTCAGGTTTGTGTCAAATTCGCCACTGTTGTATATATGGATGAGACTGAAATTTTGGACGTTCTTCCTGCAAATCCCATTTAAGAACATCACTTTGACATCAAAGGGAGACAACTGGGAGTGTAATATATAACAAATCACCAATATAAGATTTTTCTTATCTGTATTTCACATTAAAATTGGTACATGTAAAATACCAACATAATCAATATTACATAGGAGATGGAAATGATCAATTAAATGTCAATATAAATATTGTAAAACTCTAAACATAAAACTGTACAATGAAATATTACATGGCGAATATTATAAAAACATTAAAAAAATCATGAAAATAAATACATTTATAAACATCCAGTGTTAGTGATAAAAATAATATTTAAAAACATTATGACGTAAAAAATCCTTTGTTCATAAGCTAGAAATAATCTATATTCAATGACCTAATGAACTAGTCACACAGTCTAAAGATATAAAATATAATAAGTATACCAGCATACTAAAATACAAAATAAATTCATAAGGCCACTCAAATTAATTGCTAGATTTAAGATTTTCATACAATATTTTTTAAAGCATCGTAGGGGACTGACTTTTTTGCCATTTTTTTCAAAAAACATAAAGTCGGGTTTTGAGCAATTTTCTACAATTCTTGAGTTTTTTTTAACATTTTTGAGGTTTTTCATCAATTGTTTTTATCATTTTTCGAATTCAATTCTAATAGTGGATAAAAAACCTGCAAGATTGACTATAAGAGCCTATCACACTGTTGTTTATATGAAAGCAAATAGAATAGGTTGGATAGGGATGAAATTATGGAGCTTGCAAGAATGATTGACTAGAAATTAATTTATTTTGGCCTAAGTAAAAAGTATGCTGATATTAAGACCTATTTGTTTGTCTAGTTTGTTCGGTTTAAACAACAGCCAACAGAATATATGTAAAAACTTAGTAAAACCTAAAACAATGGAAATACAGGGTATCTTTACACAATGTAAATCCAAATACATGTATATACAAGTAAATAATTTGTATTATATGTAGCTTTTAAAAAGGGTCAAAATCGACACTATTCAAATACCAACTGCATAATTTATTTAAAAAAAAAAATTAAAATTCACAATCAATTCAAATACTTTTAAAAATTGGAATTATACATCAAATCAAAGAAAACAACAAGAAATATCAAAACTTCATGAAAATCAGATCCAGTATTTTAAACGAAGACATAAAACTCGTCTATGAAGAAAAATGAGACAATAATTTGTTCATAAAAGTCTTCCTGCTAAATTCAACAACCTAACAATACATTTTTCTGTTTCCATAACAACTGTAGTTAATTGATTTAACATGTATGCAAATAGTTATAAAACCATGCAGTTTGGTACAGAAATATGACTTTATATTTAATGTGAAAAATAAATTAATTCATCTAAAAAAATCAATGATACTATGAATCAGAGTCAGCAGTACTATTTGTAGGTTTTTGATTCTGGCAATGTCTTGAATAAACATTCATGTGCATTTTGTTCAACCAAAATATTTAGCAAATAATTATGCCCTAAAATTGTGTATTTAATATCAATAATTTACATATAAATGTACACATACATATTTAAAGTTAATCAACAGCTAGAAGAAATATTTCACATAAACAATGGAGACTCTAACATTAGTAAGATAATAATGTGCCTGAAGAAGGGTAAAGCAAGTTAGTAAAATGACTCCTTTGATAATTCAACCTTATCACATTTCCGGTAATATAAAGCAAATTCAGTTTACAGTCAAGAAGAACAATATTGATTTTACCATTACATTTATAGAATTCCTTTTCATAACAGGAAACAAACTAGAAAGACAGAATAAGCATATTAGAGTTTAGCAATAACGCAATTAGGTTCTCTACCTACTAGCAGTGAGTACAAGGGACAGTGACAACCATCTCCAACCCGCGTGAGATGTTCCAAGGGCCTCAGACAGTGAATTCTACAGAGTGCAAATTCTGTCTGTGCCTTTGGTAAATAGTTTTGGCAACCTTTTTATGTTCAATAGCTCAAGCACTTATACACAATTCAGACATTAAAGTGTGAGTTATAACATACCTACTATGTAAACAAGGAGTATGCATAACATCACTCTGTCTAATACTGTAAAATCTTCTTTTTTTCATGGGAGTAAAATTTCGTTAACTTTTCTGTTAATTTGACTACAAAATATCATCCAAACAATCAATCTTTATTCTTTAAAATATGTAATGAAGGGTTCCCCTTCCATGTTTTGTAATCCACACAATAAAAATTCCAAAAAAATGCAATTTTAGCAAAGACCCACAAAATTTAATACCCACCAAAATTAGTGATTTTACAGTTTTTAAAGTACACTTAACATATCACATATCTATGGCAACTATAGTCTATATAAAAAAAAATGAGCACCACACAAAGATCTAAACATAAAGACATAATTATATAGAAAATATAATACAGCAAAACCTGGTAGTGAAAAAGAGAGTCTAACCCATACTAATATCTGAATGTTAAACTATAAAGTCCCCTAACCTTTCCAAATTACGACACAGATCTGCAAAATCAAGCCGGATTTGGTTCCTTAATTAGGACTGTCATTTTGAAGAAAACTATGTAAATTGCCAAACAAAATGCTCTTGAATTAACCCTTAATACAATTGAATTAATTCAGTTTATCATGAAAATTGCTCCTGTTTACGTAGCAAACGTCGCAACAGCATCACTTTGCCTACTTCCGCTTTCACCTTAGCTTTGACGTCATTTACGACATCATTTACGGAAAATGACATCACTTGCAATAAGGGAGAAAATCGCAGAGCCTGGCTCATATAGAATATATAATGAGATACGGGCTTCTTGTGTCAAAGGAACAACTAGTGACTAAAACCTATAGCATGAAAGAAGAACAGACAGACAGAAAAACACATATATAACTGAACATAAAGTTATTAACCAACGCGTTCAACTTTGATCAAAGTTGCATAGAAAAACATATACAAGAAAAGCATTCATGTTTAGATAAGGATTAAAAAGCACTCATCCCAAACTAGACCAATCTAAAAGCTTATAAAAGACTTAGAAAATTGACGCTTGGTCACATGATATAAAACCATTTACCAAACCTTTTACCAGCCCCTTAAGGGTCAAAATGCTGAAGACATTGATTCACTCAGTAGGGTAATGCCCAGGGAATTGAATTCTGCATAAAGGTAAAATTAATTGAATACCTTTGTCAATAAAAGCTGCTTTAGGTCTATTTTTCGCAATAGGGTCAATGTTTAGTCTATGGTTGAAAGACACTTCCACAAGTCTGTCATTTGAGGTCTTAGAGAATTATAATATGGGTGCATGACGCATTTACTGTCCATAACCTGAAAGCGCCCATGCAACTATGGTATGCATCAATTAAACACATTGTACAACATTTTCAAATGCAAACAAACTACGAGTTAATATTCAACTAGAAACTTGTTGTATAAAGATAGCTTATTAAGTCACCATGTATGAATCAAGCAATGTTTTTAACAAAACAGCCAAATTTGCAATTATTGAATAATCATACTTAATATTTTACAAACTTTATAAAAAAATAATAATAATAAAACAAAATTAATGTGAAATATTTATTTTATGATTAAAATGACAAAAAAATAATGAGGTATTTTGGTTTCACCAAGATATAAACATATAAAAGAAGCACGGACACATTAACATACTCAAAATCAAAGTATTACGCTACCTACATGTAATTATTATTTCTATAATTCCTCACAAGTTCAAATCGTAGAAAATAAAAATGTCACATTATTCCTAAAGGCAGCAGTTACCAAACACTTTGATTCTTAGAAATATATTTGTCATTTTTTAACTAAATTTACATGCAAACAATTGTAATGAAATTCGGTACATGCCAGATAAACATCCGGGTGTTTTGAGACCCAGCATAAAATAGCCAATGTTAATGAACAAAATAAGCCATTTTCCCTAAACAGCTGTATTTGATGTCATATTTGATGCTTGCACTAATTGGCTGTTTAAGCCTAAACTCCAAAGATACATGACAAAACACCTGATTAAATGATATCATTATACCCTGTTTAAAACATTCTCAAATATAAATACAGTCAAACCAGCGATCAAGACCAACTGTAATTGAAGACCACTTATATAAAACCTGTCAACAGGGCCCATCCACATGTGTGTGAAGTGTCCTAGATCACCAATATCCTTCTTTCCTATAATGTCGTGAATTCCTGTGGTTTCTTGAACCCTGTTTGACATATTTCTGCCAAACGTGCAGGTCCAAAATTATTGACAAATGATTAAAAGAAGTTAAAAAAATGTTTTTCCATAATTAAATTCAGCATACAGCTCTTTAAAACAAATTTTAATGGAAAAAATATAAAATACCCCTAAAATTCAGTTAGACAGAGAAGCAGATGACCCCATGTCTATAATTTCAATATTTATGTGCGTCAGAATCATCACAAAGCCACCATTTTGTGAATACACATGCTAGAAGAACCCCCAATGGAGTTCCGCTTTGAACCAATAAAAACAGAGTTCCAGAATGATTTTACTGGCCAGCCAATCAGAATTCACGAATCTTAAGGAAACTTGTCTTCTGATTGAAGAGTTTGAGGCCACTCTGTAAGATGGCTGCTACTTGGAAAATACGATGATTTCTCATCATGTTTTGTATTTAACTTGTAGAGAGGGGTTCAGGCATTAGTTGCATCTTAGAGAAATGTTTATAAATCAAAAAACAATAGAGCATTCTCCAAAAACAAGTTCACGAAATCACAGGAAAGCAGGCTATATGATACATTTTTAAATATGTGTAGTTTTATATAGGTGACCTAGGGACACTTTTAACAGTCCTGTGGGACTATCAACCTAATACCAGACTTGCGTTTAGTGATATTAACAAATCCAGATGAGGCCATCTGTCAACAAAGACCTTTTTTTTCATGATTCCTAAAGGTGGTCCATATAGGCAGGTTTGACTGTACATGAAATATATCAATGAAACAATATACATGTCAATGATACAATATATATACTGGCTTACAATTTTACATATACCATGTACACAGTTTAATGGCCGTAGCAAACTCGCCTGAGTATTTACCCGATTAGTCATACTACAACTCTCAAATCAATTAGTCAAAAACAATCATAATAATAATAAAATATATATTCTTATTTACCCAACAAATTCACCCATTAAAGAGGCGTTCCCTATAACTTTGATCATTGAAATCGATTCAGCAATATTATACATTCAATGAGAATCATTATTGCTTAAACTCCTTAATTTTTCCCCAAAAAAATGAAAATATATTTCCATAACAAGCCAAATAGTCACGAGTTGTTTCCCTTTGACAACACAATAATAAAGCGATAAATTATCATTGGTGATTTGAATATATTTTTTACATTATAGAGACATATTTGCCCACCCTTTATTCGAGCAAATTATGGTAATTGATAGTGCTTTGTACATTTAGCTCATTTAATGTGATAGTAGAGAAAAATATGCTAGTTATAGGGAATGCCTCTTTTATTCATCTACAGAGAAACTATACCTTATTTCATTATCATTTTTATAAACACTAACTTTTCCACCAAAATATTTTTTACACAAGGTTTTTTGTCAGCACTGCACCTTTTATACATGGAATCGCAGCACTAAGACTTTTGATGATGGTTATATATGTAATTAAGTAATTCAAATGGTCGAAAACGATACACTAAGTCTTAGTTCATTCAAAAACATACAATACAGCACTGTGTATTTAAAGGTACCCTGTACAAAAGCCCATTGCATGGCTAAGCTGCTATCGAGTGCTTTTTTGTAGTGCTTTAATAAGACTATGCAACAACATGCTATCGGCGCACATGTTAGCGGAAAGCAAACAGTTTCTTAAAGAGCGCTTTCTTATGCAACGGACCGCTTCGGTAGCACTTAAGTAGCCCTTTGCTACGCAATTGTATGCTAGCTGCGAGTGCTCGCCGGTAGCATATAAATTTTTCGCTACAAAAACGCTTTTTTGAAGCAAGCTGATTCTTAGCGTAGTGCTATGAATGGCTCGATAGCGCCTTGCTTATGCAATGGCCTTCAGATCTAAACTGTTAAACTGATAACCTGACCACATACAATAATGACAATTTAACATGATCACACAAATGAAATTTGAAATGATATGTGTACTATATACAAGTTGTCGAGTACGTAGTACCAAATCAAACACCTTTCCCTGCCATATAGATACACACAACGCCCTCCTCCCCCACTACACACATTCCTTGAGAAAATACAACATTTCGAATCCGTACAAACACACAAAGATAGATAATTACTAGTGTTTATCAGGTTTTCCTGACTGTATATCAATATGTAGATCTATGTATATTTACATGACAACACAGAAGCACAAGAAATCAGGTTAACTTTCACTTTATTAACAAAATAACAGCACTTTGGTTGCTTTCAAGTTTGTGAGGAAAATTGTCTCCCCTTCCACTACGATAATTCAGCATTACTTCTCTCTGTCTTTGTTTTCCAATCACGATTCTGTCATGTCCGCTTGCGCTGTTAACAGAACACCATATCTGCCAGCACTATCAAGACACTATATGCATGTCCGTGTCACTAACAGCACACCATGATTGTAAGTGTTTGGGTACCTGCTGGTGTCACTAACAGCACACCATAATTGTATGTGTTTGGGTACCTGCTGGTGTCACCAACAGGACACCATATTTTCACATATTTGGCTAAGTATGACTGCTGTGTACTAATACTGAACACAGCTAAAGCACCATAGGTCTAAAACCACTAAATCAGGTCTGTGTTCACCAAATCATTAGGCATACAATCACTAAATTTATCAAATTTAGGAAATTGTTCAGTGATTACTTTCATTTCATTCTTGAACAAATTTACGTCTCCATAGCAACAAAAACTTCAACAAAACCCGCTACATAAAACCTACACTGTACACGTATCATACACTTTATTGGCACTCAATTTTTTTTCTGTATTGTGGAAATTTGCAGCCAAAACACGCTGCATGACCCACAATATTGAACACTTAAATAATGCCACTTACGTACACGCTCAATGACACTTTAAAGCTATCTTTTTTAGCACATGATAAAACTATACAAAGTAACGAGCAGCCACTCAATGTGTGTCGACCATGTGCACCTGTACATTAGCTAAAATACTATGAGGATTCTCATTGACAGGTGCCCCGATTACTGTTTGTGACGGGTCAACTTGTTCAATGATTGGTTGATATCCTGAAAGTCTGGTTTGGGGCGGAGTTGGACTACGACTCCGCCTACTAATAACACTAGGAGGCGGTGGAATAGTGGGCGTTTTTGATGAATGAATTCCTGGTTTGTATCGCTCTTTTCCAACTATCAGAGGTTCCAAACAGGGTAAACTTGCATGTTCGCTGTCATCATGCGGCGTCATGGTGCTGTAACCATGGTCACTGTCGCCGCCGGCTGGTCGACGATACGACGTGTTCACACGATAAGGTGATATACTAGCAGGATTCTCAAATGTTGCTAAAACGAAGTTTGTATGTCCTGAAAGAATAAAATAAGTAATCTTATAATCATAAGCATACCCACTAGTTAATGTATAAATTCTTGGTAAAGACTCATGAAATGTATACCAAAATATGATCAAGGCGAGTCCAATTCCTGACAACTGATGATGGTTGTTCAAAATGGTACTCAAAAGCTTTACAGCTTGGTGATCTTATTTAATGGAAAATAAGGATAGCCAGTCATATTGTCTGTTACTGACCATGAGTTTCATATGGTGTGATATGATTGGTTGTCCTTATCATTAAGTTAAGTAAGATCAATACTGAACACTACCCCAAGACTGGCTGGTACAGTGTCAGAGTAGCATTTAACCTTAACCCCCACCCCCCAACCCATCAAATATTTGAGTTCTATACAAAGAGTCTTGTATCAAATTCATAAAACAATTTAATACTAAACAAATGAATTAAAAATAGTTATAAAGTATAACATGACACTCATCAAGTAGTTTTGGTATTGAAGTTTACTACTCATGAGTGCAATTAATAAAGAGATAACAAAGGAAAACAGACTTTTTGACATTCTCAAAAATCTGAATTCCGGTATATCTGAAAACTTTCACTCATGACGAATAATTTATTTACTAACCGTTAGCATTTTCCTCAATTTGATCGGCATCTTCTGTTTCGTAAAACTGTGAATGTCGGTTCTGGTTTTCCGGTAGCGTACTGATGTACTGTAAGGAGTTCCGGTGTACACGATGTCGGTAACAGTATACACCGAGTGCTAACATCAGGAAACAACCCATAATTCCACCGGCAACCGGACCGACCGGAGCACTCTTTGTACCGGTCTCTTCATCCCCATCTATGGGTACTGAAATAACAAAGGAAGTTTGCTTAACATGTATTCCTAATGGATACCTAATAGTCATTTATTTTACGGTTATGACGACCTTAACCTTTTGAACTCAAAATGATTTACCCAAAAAATATAATATTAACCCATATAAAATTACCTAGCATTTTAGCTGAAATGACATCTTTGGGGGTCTGGACCAACAGCCCCTCTCAGGGTATGCACATGAACAGCATTATAGAGCATTGATCTCTTTCAAATAAGATCAAAACAGAACATTAATACAAGCAGCAAGTAAATTACAAATTAATTATTCCACTTACAAACTGCTCGATCTCCATATGGATTCCTGGCACCCACCACTCCACCAAAACATGTCACCTGACTACCACAGAATGGGTGGGGTAATTTCTTGTGTACCTCCATACCATCCTTAGTATAAGAGTCTGAACTCTTAGCCTGACACCATTCACAACCTAGTACACCTAGACAGTCCCTGTATAATATATAACAGTATGCATAAGTATGGCAGATAAACAGGTAAAAATTGTATTATTTTTCTTTATATCATTCAAAATGGGTGAGCCTGCAATTACCTGGAATTACACGTTACTATGCTTATACAATATAGGATTTTAAACACTTTTAATAGTAAGTAAGTAACGCCTTTATTTAACGAGGCTGACACATTTGGCTTCCCAGTCTTCCATGAGGGCCTAGAATCAAACCCAAGGCATCTAGCAATTGTACATGACTTTCTTCAACTAATATATCACCATGGATACAAATCAAACCAGTTCTTACAGTAGGCTACTGATCACTGGAAAATTTATATTTAAATGACATGACCAGGAAGTCATATTTCTAAAAACAAGAACAAAACCTGCCAAAGAAGGAAACCATCAAGTAACAGAGACAGATCGGCAAATTACCAACCATGCAAACTTGGAGGGCAGAAGAAAACAACATACAGATAGAACTAAGAATGAATAATAATTACAATTGACTAAGTAAGTTTTAGCAGTTTTATGACAGTTAGGGTGACAGTGACAAACTTGCAGTCTACTATCAAAACAAAGTTGGAGGGCCAATTTAATAACATACGGACAGAACTAAGACTCACTGATAGATCTACTTACATTTGTGTAGTTTTGCTATCACATCTCACAGAATTACACTGACTCAGACTGTTAGATATCTCTGGATCTATCCTTGGAATTTCTTCTTTCTCAGGAAATCTTGGACAACTTGGGTTCCTAAAATATACAGTAAAATAAGAACTTTCCATGAGAGGATAATTTTCGGTAATTTTGTTCATGATAATTTATTCTTGTGAACATGATCAACAGCACCTAGACAGAGAAAGAAGTATTTCTTAAAATATTTTGAACATTTACCAGGGCAAATATACTGTAAACCAATTTGCTTTCACAAATGGTACTTTCGCCTTTCACCGCCTTTCACCGCCTTTCAACAACATATTCCCAACTACAAGTTTTGGTGGTTTCGAGTCTCCTGCGATTTGTCCATGTTAATGTTTTAAACACTTTCGTAGTTAATTAATTTCACAAATTTCTACCATTCACAAACTCCGAGAAATTAAAAAGTGCAAAATCATTTTTGGGTTTACATTAATGAATTCAGGAAATTTTGATCTCATGATACATCTTTTACTTACATGTCCTCAGACTTGAGAAGATCACCATTACAGAAATCCATAGCTAGTGGACATTCACACGGACACTCACACTCCACCTGCCCCATTCTGTTACAGTTCAAACATAGACGATCAGACTGAAATATATCATGTACGACATTATTATCCCTGCATGATGTTTGCATTTAAAATACATAGAATGTATTGAACAAGGTAGCTCATACATATTGTATACATATACTGTTATCAATCAACAAAATTAACCTGATTTTCTTGATTATTAGTATAATTTAACATTTGCTCTCTTGAAAATATTAAACATTGACATTTTTTCCAAAGCAAGCTCTATTTTCAAGGAGAAATAAGACACAAGTTTCTACCAGAAGTGGGTATGCATTGCACCCTTGTAATATATATAACATGGTCAGGATCAGGTTCATATTTCAGACAAAGCAGAAGGACTGGGTTAATCTCTTCAAACCATGCAGTATATCAACATGAAATAGAGCTCTTATTTGACTCTTGAAACTGCATTTTGACTCTTGAATTTGACAAAAGTGCCTATCTTGACTCCTGAAAATTGAAGGTGAAGAGTCAAACTTACTATACTTATAATACAATTTTCTTGCAATATTTTGATGACTCTTGAAAATTGAGAGGCATGAGTCATTTTGACTCTTCACTTTTGGAGGCTAGTGAAAGCCCTGATGAAACAGAAAATTAACACAAACTTACCATACTACAAGGACAAAATGCTGTGGCCAGGTCACAAGTATGGTTGACCATTCCAAGGAATATGTTGGTTCCTGGTACAGACACTAGCTGGTACCTAGCACAATGTTCACCATGGACTAAGTTAGTCAGCACTCCATCTAAACTTGTGTTAAACTGAAATGAGATAGATTGAAGAAACTATAGACAGGAAATCTGGGACATGAATAGTACATGAAGTTGAGTATAGAGGACATGAAACATACTGTAAATAAAGCAAGAATTTCATTTTCAGAAAGCGCTAACACTGAAATTAATGAATAGCCCTGAGGCTCTCCAGGAAGACAAGGCATGTCCAACTGTATTGCCTCAATAAATAGTCTTCATTAATTTTTTTTTATTCAAGATATTAACTGACCCATTTATTTTAACTTCAGATGTTTGGGCAACTTTGCTGAAATCACGATTGTACTGGTATGCTTCAATAGCTCAATTGTTAGTGCATTTGCCATTGAAACTGACAACCCTAAAGGTTTATATCCAGGTGGACACACTCTTATGCCTGCCATAGTTCAGCAAAAAGCTGACTGGCAAATAAAGGCTTTGCTCAGCATTTTTGTTACTGAGAAATATTGGAAATAAAACCAAGACTGCATTCAGTAAACGCTTATGCCCCGGTAGTAGCCTTTTCCTTATTAACTTGAACATTTTTGAACGGAGGGCTGAACAGACATATGTATCATTATATGCCTCCGCATCTCCTGATGCCAGGGCATTATAAGAGTAAAAGGGGCAATATCTAAGTCAAAGTAGTTCTGAGTATAATACTTACAGTGTAATATCTCTGTATAGTTCTATCATTGTAACGGTTACACAAGTTCTTGTGTACAAAATGACGATGATTCAATATATCATTGGCTACCAGAGGTTCCTGTAAGAAGTATACAATATTGTAATACGAGTAAATTTCTAGCAATATCAATGTTTTATCAATAAACAAACATCATATTTATGTTTATAAGTTTTTCAAAGATATATTCATTGTTATAAAAACAAATTACTGAAGAAATGTGAGCAATACAAAAGTCCCAACCTGTTTGAAGTCATGTCCCTTTCTGGTGAAATTGAACTATAATAGGAAAGTGGTAGGGGGGCCTAATAAACCTAGTTTATATTTATTCAGAATTTTCAAACATCCAAAACTGTATGGGAGTCAGTTATAATGTTGTCCTGCATTTGCAACAGAGAAGTAAGGTAGTGGGAGTGAGATGTAGTGTCATAGATATTTGTTATTTGTGGAAACCTGTTTTTGTGTTGTTGCCGAGTGGTCTAATGCTTTTGTACTATCGCTTTCCCATAACTTTGCAAAGATGCTGTATTGTATAGGTTTTGAATCTAGCCATAGGTGCAGACTAATCAATGCATGTTATACCGTAGTCAATTCAACTTAGATCAGAACTGTAATAACAAAGGTATGTGTTGAGACTGCCTATCTCTGCTCTCAAGGACTTGTGTGGCCTCCGTAGCTCAGTGGTTAGCGTGCTTGCCGCCTAATCCGGCAACCCGTGGTTAAAATCTGGGTGGAGGCATACATATGTCTGCCATATTCAGCAGAAAGCTGACTGGCATATAAAGGTTATGCTTGGCATATATGTTTCAGCCATGTTAAAAACGAATTATGATAACAAAGGTACATGGTATGACTGGCTATCTCTGCTCTCAGTGACTATGAGTAGCCTACTTTATGTGTTATTATGATGACAAAGGCACATGGATAGTACAACTGTGTCTATGACTTGTGTAGGAACTTTGGTAGCTTACCTTATGTGTAATATGTTGTTCCTCCACAGGTCCTCGTCCATCAGGTTCTACCAGGGAGGGATGGGCAATCATATAACCATCATCATTGATCAGGAAACATCTATTAAACAAACAATAACATCATTGCAACATTTCATGATCATCTAACAATTCACTCAATGTTTTCAAAAAACACCAGATTCTATTTATTTTTAGCTCACGGTCACATGACTATAAGTACCAGATTTTTATTCTTCAATCACATATTCTATAACATATGTACCCTGATGAAGGCTTTGTAAAAGCCGAAACGTTGGTCTTAATAAAATAATGGAAACCTTAACCTGCGTTGATCGTGTAGCTACATTTACATGTTGGTGTCTTTATTGATAGAGAACATTTCAGGAATTACACATGAAGGAGAGACATTACTGAGTTACTTCCCCTTACTACTTTCTCAAGCTACACTGGTCCTTTCATCCCTGCTTTGTTTGTTATGTATGTTATACTTGTAACTGCACTAATCAGATTAAATAATGACTGTTCCACACCACAGTGTATAAATTACAACAGCCCCAATTTTCATACACCAGAAAACTATCCGGATAAAAATAATTTACTGGTAATTCTGGTAAAGACTGAAGTATTCTGTAATGTATCCCAAAAATTTAACATGCCAATTTTCCTACACATGAGGAGAAATTGCTACTTCCTTGTGGAAGGGTAATGCTGAACCCTTATGGAAGGGTAAGTCAGTATGTGTTATTCAGTCTAGGAAAACTGGTAAGGCGAATCGGTTGTTGGTACATAATTGATGAGAAAGGGCATTTAACTTCAATTAACATAAACAAACATGTACTTACCTTACACCAGGCAGCTTACAAACAGAGATATGATCTAACAACATTTTATAGAAATATCCCAATGTTACATCCATTCCCATCACTGCTATAATCTTATCTGATGCACTGTGTAATCCCTGGGCTCTGTAACAATACATGATTATATACATGAAATAAAAGGAATAGTCTCAACACAGGACACTGAACTGTTGAAAGCGGAAAAAAAAATATTTTTTGGAAAAGTTTTTCATTTTCAAACTGTTTTCAAATTGATCAATGATACAGTTACCTGTGGTCTCAACAAATTAAAATGATACTCCGAACCTATTATCGTTCAAGTCTAACGAGTCACAAGTTCATGTGGTTAATTAATATGAAATACATTTTTTTTAACTAAACATGTTTAACAGTAAGAAATTCTGTCAACAAGAATTTCGGAAAATATTAACAGTCAAATAATGTTTTTTTTAATTTGTCCTAATTAAGGATTCAAATAACGAAACAAAGCAAAACACGCAAAACAAGTTTTTTTCAAAAAAATGATTTCAGCTAAACTTACTGTCCCTCATAAATTGTTTGACTGATTGTAGCAATATATCCCGCACCGCCGACGTCCAAATATGGAGCAGTCAATGTCACATCTCCCGGATACTTCATAGCACGTTCATACCTAAAACACAAAATAGACCAAATATATTACTACTTTTACCACTTACATACGCTTCTGGAGAAAGTAGAGCTAAAATGAGTACACACTACACAATCATACACAGCTTTTCAAAGCAAATATTTAGAATTATATAGACCATGGATATTGCACATTCATTACACTTTATTCATTACAATCTACACTATTCTGATAAAATATGAGCTAGAATGTGTACACAACTCATGTGCCAGGTTTTTTTTTGCAAATCGCTTGAGTGATTTCCCTTGATAAAATGTCCTGTTAAATACAATTGTGTTAATAGGATTGTCTCCCCTCCATATACCTTATTGGGAAAAAATGGTAATAATAATAATAATAATAATAAAGACTTTATTTATAGAGGCAACATAGTTATGCATTTGCCCAATCTTCCCTAAGAGCCTCTGTAAAGGACAAGGGACACATGATAATAAATGTGATAGGTATGATGCATGAAAAGAATAGAAGGTTAAACACCACTAAAATAATTTTCATTTGAATGAGGAACAGTTCACCCTCTCCTAAGTGCAACCCTTTGGAAGAAACGTATTAGCCAATGGTTAGTAATAGTTTCTCTAGAGGTTATAATTCTGAAGCCCTTTGGCTGGCTTATGTAGGTCATTTCTGAAGAGATGATTTCTTGCGACTTCTAGGGAAAGGAGAATGGAAATTCTGTTTGAAGAGAGGTGGTATCTCATAGAGTGGACCCACCCTAGAATATACTCTACGTAATACTTACCATAATTGTTTTGTTGGATCATAGGTTTCATCAAACAGTGCACCAGGGTAGGATCTGAACACTCCACTAGGTGTGGTGACATAACGTCGTACAATATACTCCTTCCATTCACTCACTTTAAACCTGTGTTTCCATAGATTGTCTATACCAGCAGTAGCAGCAACATCATTTCTCACTGTCTCCTGTAAAAATTATAAATATACCATTTATAAGAATTGACAAACAATTAGGAAAGTATACCGAGTATTCCATATAAGATGTATACATTTAATATGGTCCAAATGAGATCATTTATAAAATTACTGCAAAAGATAGAAACAGGAACTCCTATTGTGATTAATGTATGGGTATGTGTTGCTTTGGTTAAAAGATATTGTAAATGAAAGGGTTATCATGCAGCAAGTATTTGGTCTTCCTCGTCATTTGGTACAGTTGACATCATGTCAGTTGTCAATCAATACCCTTTAAATCAATTTTAAGATAACTTATAATCACATGGTCCAATGGAGTAACATGAAAACCTTTGCCAAGCAGCCTTCGTCCAACAATCAGGCGGAGCGATCTCTGCTCAAGCGTATTGACAATTGTGTCAGGAGCACCACACCCATATTATGTGGTTTGAGGGAATCCCGACCATACCTAACCAATCAGTGTTAGTAGACAGCATGTCAGTGCACATTTACAAATAAGTTGAAAGTCTAATAAACACTGCATTAGCTCAAAATGGTATTTAACAGGGAAATAAGGAGTTGCACAAACAATTTTTTGTCATTGGTTCGACAGTAAAGAAGTTTTGCAAAAATTTGTAAAGAAAACAGTTACTGGTCCTTCAGGATTTTCACTGGTCCTTCCAAGATTTTCACTGGCCCTAGGCCAGGGGACCTGTGTTAATGTCAAGCCCTGGAAATCCTGGGAAAGCTGAACATGACAGAGTATAGACTAACCTTGAGACCAGGATTACTGATCAGTCTTGTATCATCTTTCAGGTAAGCTATATAACTCTGTACCATCCTCTTGTTTACACCTTGATTTAGATGTTCAAATGGATTTACAAAACTGTTAGCTGACAAATATACGGTACTGGAATCTGAAAACATATAAGAAGAAATTTATTTCACATTTCAGGCAGCCAAAAACATATAATACATAAACACAAGTAATGTTTTATTTAAGACTTTATGATATTTTCATATGAATAATAAAGAAGACAAGAAAATTTAAAATTTCACCAACATTTTTTAACAAGGCCATAAGTCAGATGAATTTTTTCCTGCAAAAACAGAACCCAAATTTCACAGTCAATGTCACATGGTTGAAAATCCCTGCAGTTTCATATAACCATGGATGGAATACTTGTTAGTATCACACACTCCAAATATGCCCCCTGTCTGCCTGCTGAGTTCATCAATCTACTCATGCATCATATTCTCATGTCAGGGCCATGTCCAGAGACAAACTTGCACCAAGACAACTGTTTTCATTGGTATATCTAATTTAAGGTGTGTTTTTTTCTTCAAAGAAAAGCTATTTTGGTAAATTACCAACTTTCACAGAGCCTTAGAGTGTAAATGGTTCTACATGTGGTGATGTATTTGATCAGGAATGAGGTGTTGGTGGTGATTAAAACAAGTTGTAGAAACAAACAAGAATAAACAAAGTATGTGACTAACCTGTGGTTGCCAGCTGTTTGAGGTGTAGACACATGTTGTTGGTAGGTAGGATGTCTATTCTGTGATACACTAGATCTGGAAGACTCACTGAAAGTATGCAAAAGCAACATTATACTCATAGCAAAAACCAACATAATACTTGTAGAGCACCATTATACCTACACACACTTTTATACCACAACATTATACAAATTGATCATTATTTTTTAAGTTGATTACAAGTATAATGTATAAAAATATTCAGCTTTGCATAAAAAGTATCTATTCAATGATATACAAAATTGCTGTATATAAAAAACTTTGCAAAAGCACCAAGTAATGAGTTTCTATTCAAAGATATGCAAAATGCTGCTTTTCTGAAGAGCAGCTATATATACTAAGACACAATTACACTTGTCTATTGTCTAGTGGTATTTTATAGTTATTTTAGAACATCCCAAGCTGACTTATTGCACGAGTCCAATACATTATTTTCAACAATGATCTTAAGTGGTATTTTCAAGTGATTCTAAAATATGCTGAGTTAAAATACTTGTCCAATATATAAATTTCAACCATGATTGACACATACAACTGATAATTATGGGAAACAAAATCATAAAACGTTGCAATACTGTAAACCAAGATATTATTTTGAGTGATTTAATAACACACAGTTCACGAGGTAGAAGTTTGAAATTAAGTCGCAAAAAAAATGATCAATGGACATATCGTAGGAGACTTGAAAACAAATACATCTGTAGTTAGGGATATGACAACGAATATGGCGACAATCGGCAAAACGTGAAAAATTTATATTTTCGAAATTAAGCTGGTTTACAGTATTGCTGATGTTACGACATTATCAGCTGTTCATTCAGGTTGGAACTTACCATGGTTATTTAGATGCTTGACTGTATTCTGCTTCTGTAGAATCTTGATGCATACAATAAATGGTGTGTTGTCAACCTGTAAAAAAACATAGCATTTCAAACATACAATATAATGTATAATCATTATTTTTACTTGATGATTAAATTTTCATTGGTTGAAGTCCGACACAAAATCCAAATACCAATGATTCATTTATCTCCAAATACCCAACAAGAATTTTTTTTTTCTTCCATGTTTTGTAATCTTCAAATTTACAATCTGATAAATTTACTAATTCCAAATTTACCAAATTACACAGAATTTAAATTAATACCTATGAAAATGAGGGATTTGTAGGAATTCAATATGGTTTTATTTTTGTAACAGTGATTTCGTTCTTACTATTTGTAACACTAAGCTTCACACCATTTATTTGTTGTTAACATAAGTTGTTAAAGAAATATTGGAAAATTTCATGAACTTCAAAAACTTTCTGACCCAAGGTAAAATTCACGTATACAATGAGTTTATGAAACTACTAACCCTTTTCCAGATATATTTAGCATAGAAGACATTATGTGTAGTAACCACACCGGATGAGTTAGTGATCTCCTTGATAAACATAGATTGCTCCCCTTCATTCCTCCTGCAATATAAAAATACCATTGTTATAAACAGTGCAACTTCTGCAGTGATACACACCAAATGAAAAAGACTTTTACTATGAATTTTCTTTTACCTTCTTGCCAAGTAGCCAAGCTGTTTTCGTTGAGTGTTGCTTTTTTCTGCATTTTATTTTCAATATTTATACAGGACATTCATCAAAACTCTATGCTAATACACTAAAAAACACACAATTTTAACTACCGGTATGCAACATTTCTGCATTTGGTTTCCTTTTTGTGCGTTTCAAAATGTATTATATTTGAAACATACATGTAAACTATAATATTTACAGGTTTCTTGCATTCTGAATAAATTCAGCAAACTTAACTGTTTGATATAGTAAGGAGTGTATATAAGTAACCTATAAACAATATTTTCTGAATGGCCCTCACACTGCTCTTTAAATATTCACAATAGTGGAAAGTCATACCTAAGCATATTGCTTCGAACATCTTCAAAACCAGCAACATTCTCAAAGTGCCATATATCTGTATGCATCGGCTGTAGGTTAGTCTTGATTGGACGAGTAAACGACGGATGCATGATGGTATATCCATTAACATTGATCATAAATGCGTATGAGTTATCTGCCCGGTTGAAGTATGTGATATCTTGTACGAGATCCTCCATGTGTAGATCTACCCCGGACATACCAATTGGTGCTTTGTTATGTAGACATGCCATACTGATACTCATTGTAAGAGCTGCAATAAAACACAAATATTGTAAATATATACTAATAATCCAATTAACCATTTAGACTTGTTACTGAATATGTATAGATTTAATCCCAAGATCACAATTTTCTTGCATTCAGACTGGTTACCTACACCTACAAAGCTACTACTAAGTTTCAGAGACCCAAGGCCTAATCATGCTGAGTTAATCAACCAAAAATAAATTTGGTCTACCTCTCAACTACTGCTAATCTACTGATCTAAACTAATCTTTGAGGGGGACTTTAAAGTTACAGTACAATCTCTGTAGAGCAACCCACTTTGGGAGCTTCAAATATTGGTCATTGTATGGAGGTTGTTCCTCAGCAAAGGTGAAATTTGGTTAAATATCAGCTTAGGGAAATTTTGAAGGTGTTTTTATTGAGGTTGATGCTCTACATGCCGAGCATAGTCATGCTCTACATGCCGAGCATAGTCTTTAAATATTAGTCAGCTTTCTGCAGAATAATGGCAGGCATATGAGTGCTTCTAACCAGAAAAGAGCCTTAGGGCTGCTCTCGGAAAGTTGTACTGTAGTATTGCTTGATGATATTGACCTGAATCTGATCTTAATGCAAGAATATATTACAAGGTTCTTGCTTTGAATATATCAATTGTCGCAAGCAAAATCGTGCAATATCGGTATTTCAGTTTGGTGTTTGAATTACATTCTTATGAAAACATACAAACGTTGGCAAAATATAAACTATTAAATTATGCTAATCAAAAGGTCAGAGTCATGATAAACTCGCCAAGCTATAGCTTCCTAAGAATATTGAAATTCATAACAAGGAGATATAATGTAGTTACCTCCGTCAGCACTGTCTATATAAGGTAGTGAGAAGATAGCATCCTCTGTGGTAGTCTTGTTGAATGGTACATAGAATCTACCAACTGTCATACTTAAATCTCTCGTATTGTTCACAGCAATCATCATACCAGGCTGTAATCAGAGTATCAATATTGCATTTCTATAATCTAAATTTAACTTATATTTATATCTAAGGACATTGGATTGGGCAACCGGCAAAGCCTAATTTAGCCCTCTCCTTATTTCTATAATCTATATATAACAGGATAATCGACTCCAGAAAAAGACTAGGGACTAAATTTACCAGGCTGTATTCAGAGAAGCATTGTTGCATTTCTACAATATATATAACAGGATAATCAACTTAAGGGGTAAGACTAAGGGCTTAATTGGAATAGGTAATTTCAGGTAACTTTGTACTGGATTTTAGCATAGCAGTGACCTAGAGGAGCCGTCAACCCTCATCTGGACCACTCGGCTCTGAGGGCTGTTTTGACATGATCAATATTCCTAGGTGTCATAGATCGATGTTGGCTACGACACTCACAGGATAGAAATAGTCTCCTCAGGGAGACTCGAACACAGGCTACATAAGTAGCCCAATAATCAAGGGAAGTTAAAAAGTCAAAGGGTGGTTAAACGGCTGAACAGCTAAACTGCTGAAAACAACCCTTGAACATTGGTAACTTAATTTAAATTCTTAAACTAAAAATTATAGAATACATACCCGTATAGGAGATTTACTACGTGGACTGACGGTATATTTTGAGTAGTTCTGGTTAGCTATATCTTGTAGGAAACTTTTCTCATACATAATTGGCTTGTTACCTGAAATTTTATATCAAATTCATACAATATCGAAACATTACCCTGTAGAAATTAAAAGCCTGCAATCAGTAACTTCAAGAATTCTTTAAAAAATCTATGGCATTAAATAAATTCTAACAAAATTATTGAAGCAAAAATTTCAAGCTACAAAAAATCAGACCTATCTAACCTTTCAAAACATTATTAAGTACTCAAGTACCAAAATTCTGATATTTAGGTAATCATTCTAAAATAAATAAAATTTAATATGAAAGTCATGTGTAATGACCGACATCTACTGGTGTACTGGTATTTCAATATGCTAGAGCTAAAGCATAATTCTCATTCATTTTTTAATGTGAAAAGGCGTACATTTTGATATTGTAAATTGAAATCCCGAATTATTTTTATAATTTATACAAAACTTACAATCAATAACAGCGTAGGTATTTATAATAATTCTGTTGTCCATTTTGCCGTTATAGTAAGCTATGGTTGACATGACAACCTGAGCTTCAGCGAGGGACGACAACAACCCACGACTGATGTAAATGATCATACCATCTCCTGTAATAGAAATATCATAATTAATAGAAAAATATCAAGAAATTAAAATATAACTACACTTGTCCTGAAACTTTTGGAACACCCCTTTGCAGTTCATTTTAAGAAATAATGCTCACCAAAAGACTGAAATATATTTGCATGACCTGTGAATTTCTGTTTCATGATTATTTGTTACAGATTAAACAAGACTGCGTTCAATAAACGCTTATGCCCCCGTGGAAGCCATGTCCATAAAAAGCTAAGTCAATCAGGGGCCATTAATCAGTTAAAATGTTTGATAGTGTTACATGGCTTTGAACTATAAGGGGCTTATGATGGTAAACGAATAATGCCACATTTGAAAGCAGTGCCTTGATCGACTTCATGTGTGATCTGGTGATACAGATGTTATGGTTCTTTGTCACTGCACTTCTATAAGTTGCCATCTATTCATATACCAAGTTTCAAGTCAATATCTTAAACACTTTTGAAGATACACTCCTGTCAAAATTTGATTCTGAAAATACTAAAGGGGAGATAATTCAAAATTTAAGACAGACAGAGTTATGGTTCTTGGTCATTGCACTTCTCCAAGTTGCCATCTATTTATATTCCAAGTTTCAAGTCAATATGTTTAATAGTTTTGAAGATATACTCAGAGCAAAATTTGACTATAAAAAAAAACACTAAAGGGGAGATAATTCAAAATTTAAGACAGACAGAGTTATGGTTCTTTGTCAATGCACTTCTCCAAGTTGCCATCTTTTTATATTTCAAGTTTAAAGTCAATACGTTAAATAGTTTTGAAGATACGCTCCTGTCAAAATTTGATTCTGAAAATACTTAAGGGGAGATAATTCAAAATTTAAGACAGACAGAGTTATGGTTCTTGGTCATTGCACTTCTCCAAGTTGCCATCTATTTATATTCCAAGTTTCAAGTCAATATGTTTAATAGTTTTGAAGATATACTCAGAGCAAAATTTGACTATAAAAAAACACTAAAGGGGAGATAATTCAAAATTTAAGACAGACAGAGTTATGGTTCTTTGTCAATGCACTTCTCCAAGTTGCCATCTATTTATATTTCAAGTTTCAAGTCAATACGTTAAATAGTTTTGAAGATACGCTCCTGTCAAAATTTGATTCTGAAAATACTTAAGGGGAGATAATTCAAAATTTAAGACAGACAGAGTTATGGTTCTTGGTCATTGCACTTCTCCAAGTTGCCATCTATTTATATGCCAAGTTTCAAGTCAATATGTTTAATAGTTTTGAAGATATACTCAGAGCAAAATTTGACTATAAAAAAACACTAAAGGGGAGATAATTCAAAATTTAAGACAGACAGAGTTATGGTTCTTTGTCAATGCACTTTTCCAAGTTGCCATCTATTTATATTTCAAGTTTCAAGTCAATACGTTAAATAGTTTTGAAGATACGCTCCAGACAAAATTTTATTGTAAAAATACTAAAGGGGAGATAAGTCTAAGTCCAAAATTTGGTCAAGGTGAAGGTCAAAATGGAGTCGGGTGATACAGGCGTGTGGAGAGTGGTCATATACAACATCCATGCAAGTATGAAAGCTTTGTAACAAGCCATTTTAATGCTAGAAGAAACGGTCAATTTGGGTTAACCATGAATTTTACCTTTCAATAAGTCTAAGTCCAAAATTAGGTCAAGGTGAAGGTCAAAATGGAGTCAGGTGATACAGGCGCGTGGAGAGTGGTCATATACAACATCCATGCAAGTTTGAAAACTTTGTAGCAAGCCATTTTAATGCTAGAAGAAACGGTCAATTTGGGTTAACCTGGCCGGACGGACGAACGGACAGACGGACGTACTCATGAGACGGTATTTGTGGGGTTTTCTTTTGTTCTTTCTTTTGTTTGGTTGCAACCCACAAGTAGCATTTTGCACCCCACAAGTGACGGAATGAATGGAATCTTAAAATAGCCTATTGTTCCACACCCCACAACTACCGGTGCATTCGTACGGACAGACGGACGGACGGACGGACGGACAGGTGAATTACTATATGCCTCCCGATCTATCGATACGGGGGCATAAAAATTCATGAGAGGTTAACTCGGATTCATGAATTTGCAAGGAACACGAAATAATAGCGAATATAAAATGATCACCAATAACACCCACAGAATTTAAACATAGACAATTGACAAGGAGCAACTCTTTTATTATCTATTTTATACATTGGTTCTACTGAGGCAGACTGCCCGATCCTGAAAACGAGTCTAAAGTCAGTTTTGAGTGTCATTAGTACACACACCTACACCAAAACACATTTGAAACGACCATAACTTTGTCAATTCTTTGAATCTTTCACCTAAACTTTCATTTTCTGAAGAATAGTTCATTCTTTGTAGTGCATCCAATTAGAAATTCTTGATTATTCGGGAATTTCAGTACCCCTGTTTATGGAAGCTTTGTATCATTATTACTAACATACCTATGCCTTTCTGTCTTTTTGTATTATTTTGTAATATTGCTATAAAACATGTATGTTTTCATGCAATAAATAATTTGTATTGTATTGTATTGTATTGTATTGTACTATACTGTACTGTACTGTATTGTATTGTATTGTATTGTATTGTATTGTATTGTTTACTCATCAGTGCATGTTTGAAGAAATGTTAAAATACTTTGATCTACAATAAAGTATTGATTATATTGGTAGTCTTACCTTTATTGAACTGCATTAACGATGATCCGATCATTTTAAAGGCTTGCTGAAATCCCAGCGAATGATTGGTTGATGCTGAAAATGAGAACAGATTCAGTATATAAGTATAGGACACACATCACGTTCTTCAAGCCTAGGTCCCAATGAGGAAATCCTCATCGACAATGTGGAATAAAATTTCAATACATGCGAAATTTCCTGATGTATTTGCGATGTCAATAAATAAATTTGGTAATGTCGCAGCCTAGGAATAAACACAAGACCTCTTGCATAGGAATCAGATATATAAAGAGTATACAGCGATGTCAACAAGACCACATTTAAAATCAGGAAAATCATTAACAGCAAAACACTTTTGCCAAACAAGAGGCCTTCAATGACATTGTTTCCATATTTAACTCAATTAGTATTAAAGAAATTGTTTCAAAACAGACTTAATTGACCATAACATTGCCATTTTCTGAGATATTTTTGTCAGAAGACATTGAAAAATCCGAAATTCTGGATAAATCAGGAAAGTTGACATCCTTGAGTATAGTTGACAATAACTGATACACATTTATAGATAGTAAAATGTAAATAATTTACCATCTTGTTTTTCGAGATTGTCTATAAACCTTGAGAAGAAGAATTTGGATTCAAATGTCATTGGTACGAGACTGTTCTTGACACAGGAATCATCTCTAGGGTATGTCACGTCTGATGACAGGCCAATCACAGCAATCTGAAATATATAAACATACATACGTTGTTATCATAATGTTATCATGAACATATCACTGGCTTAGAATGAGAAAGTCGTAACTACGACTTACTACCTTATAAGACTGATACATATTTGAAATCTGTATAAGAAGGCGCTTCTTATGAGCCTATCTTCATGAAAATCGGAACTTGTCATATTGACCAAAATGAAGTTGTAAAAACTTGTTTTCCATTAGGAGAGTTAATTTTTTTTTCTCAAAATATCGATTTTGTACTACCAACCTTCTCGTTCTAAGCCAGCGATATAGGATCATTTTTTCATTGTTGTCATAAACATGTGATGATAATGAACATGTTGTTATCATAATACACGATGATCTCAAACATGTGATAATTATAATAAACACAACTTTTTGTGGTAATGATTAATTATCCAAAAAATATTGTTATAATAATCATATGCTAACATGTTAACATTGTCAAATGTTAAGTTTTTTAATCAATAGGGAAAATTAATGTAACCTTTGCAATGGCTGAATATGTAATTAAGCACCCATGATAAGATCGTAAACACTCATGAAATTAAAACAAATAGAAAGTAATCTTAGACATTTTCAAACGGAATCAGTCCACATGCACTGAACATTTTGATATGCATGATAACAGAAAAAGTGCACACAAGTGTTACCAACACTCTTCATTTACTGCAAGAATTTTAAGTAGAGATATACAATATAGTTTTAAAAACATCATCAAGTGTATGCAATTACTGGTGTAAACTGAGCCATGATCAAATTTAATGGTGCATTGCAGTCATGATGAAATACCGAGCCAATATTAGATAATTAGTTTCCCATGTTACTGCCCCACATTGTGTAAAATATTCCAATGCAAAAATGCAGATATAATTATTCCGGTGGTAAAATAAACATGCACACAGCTAGCTAGCAAGTGGAAGCAAGGGCTCAGCTGTTCGTTACATCAGTTACAATAGACCAGAGTTAAACTTGCTAGCTTCACAACAATCCACATATGGATCCAGCAATTTTTCTCATGGTGGCAGGTGAGCGGGAGTGACGCAATTTTGCCCAACCTAGGATCCAGATCCTAGTTTTCCCATCTTAGGGGTCCAGGACCAAGTTTTTCCCAACTTAGGGGGTCCAGGACCAAGTTTTTCCAAAATAAGGGGTCTAGAACATAGTTCTATGTAAATTGTTTGATATACCCCTGCCCGGCAGGCACAATGCATGAAATATAACAATGTACCAGTTACTATGACACAAAGCAACTATAGACCCCTGCCAGGCAGTTTTAAAGCAGCCCTGGCATATTGCAGCATGGTCTGTCACAGAATGTGCATGCTTAGAAGCATAAAATAGAATTTACTATAGTTTATCAGGCATAATGGTTATTTTCCAAGCCATATTGCAATCTATCAGAAACCTGCTAGGATGGTGATCTATAATTAAGGAGTAAATATCTCATGCCAGTTGACATTATTCATTTTCTATGACTGTGGACTGATTCTCCAGGCAATGCAATGTAACCATCCTACATGCCGATGGCTTGGTGAAAAACTCAATCTTAATTACTGTAAAATCATTTAATTTCGTTGGGACGAAATTTCGTGGTTTTTGTAAAAAAGACAATTTCGTTGGGACTTGAATTCATGGATTTTGCATTTCAGGTAACAAAACAAGGGTCAAAATAAATGTTCGTTGGGATGAAATTTCGTGGTTGAAGTGAACCACGAAATCCACGAAATTTAATCACCCACGAAAATTTTACAGTATATAGAAATTGCAATTTTTTTACGCCAAGCCATCGGAATTAATACACAGTGGTAATAATTGTTTCAAATGTCACTTGTTCACAACCAGCCTGCTTGGTACCAGCTGAGTCATTAATAGAGCCCTAGACTGTTCACCTAGATGGCCTGGATTGGATTCTTTGGGAGACACTTAAACTTGAAGTCCCAGCATAGAAATCAAATCCAGAATTAAAGGTTATGCTGAGGAGTGACAGTTGACAATGTGAGAATCCAAGTGAATCTAGTCCAAGGCAACAGTCTCGCATAATTGTGACGCTTAAAACAAGCATAGGCAACAAGTGCATTATCAGACACAGGAGAGTGAATATATGGACAGAAATAACAACAGATATGATGCATGATTGGTATCAAACCCCCCCCCCCAGCTTTTAATGTTCAATGTTACAAGTCCACTACCTTTGATGTTGTTGAATACAAACATTAACACAAATTAATGAGGATCATGCAAGAAATGTATTTTCTATCATGGCCATAATCAAACATTATGTTCTGTCAAAGTGGGGGGGGGGGGGTACTGTAATAACAGTGATTTTTGTGAGGATTAAATAATGTTGCTTTTGGTAAAAGTGCAGTTTGTTTTGAGTGTTACTCAATTCACAGATTACAGACCACTCAATTAAATCACTGTATGACTTATTAGGAGACTTAATACAATCCAACTTATATGACTTATTGGTATAACAGGAATTTGACTTGTTTATACACTGTAAACCATGGAAGAAAACCTCGTTTCAGCAAAGTTGATGAGGTTGATCATAAGGACATGAATTTCGACAAAATCACGAAAAATTAATCCCCACGAATACTAACAACTTTACTGTATAACAATAAAAAACATTATGATAGGACATTTAATAGGAGAACGTATTACACACAACGACCATAGAATAGTGGCACAGTTTTGTGCATCAGTAGGTTTTATTGCTAAACAGTCAGTTTTATGGCAACATAAATAAATGCAATTTAATAAAACTTCCAACATAAAATGAACTATAAATCTATATGGAGAAGGGTAAATGAACTACATGTAGCTTTAAGACTTTTTGTCTGTATGCATGTTTTATTCATAGAATGCGAAGAATCAATATCAATCAACCAGGGGCAGGAATTTTATATGTCAAGCGGAGCATAGCGTTTATTTACCAGTCAGCTTTCTGCTGATACATGGCCTGCATATGAGTGCCTGCACCCGAATTTGAACCCAGGTTGCCGAATTAGGGGCAATAATTATTGTGCCCTAACCACTGAGTTACAGAGGCATATAGCATGCATTGGTTGACAAGCTAAGCCAGTGTGAACTGCAAACAGTAATATTTGTGAGACATTATAATGAATTCACCAAGATTTTTAATTGTTTTCATTTTTCTACAGTTTTACACAATTTTAATAAGGCTTTCAAATGTTTCCAAGTGTCATTTATGGAATAATGTTTTGCTGATTGAAATTTTCTAAATTGTTAGGATATATATTTAATTTTGCTCTGTAGGTAATTTTTTATTTAATTGCATGTTTTTGGGCGGGTTTATTGTATCTTTTAGTTTAGATTAGAACTAACAAACCTACAAACATGTTGCCTGCAAGTTGATTGGTTTAAATTTTAATCATCAACCAGAACTATCAGTCAACCTTTTCCACGTGTGGATAAACACTGGGTTGTCAACAGAGCCAAATTTAAAATCAGGAAAAATCTGATATGGTTAATAATTTTAGACAAACAAGAGGCATTCAACAACAATGTTTCCATATTGGAATCATTTTTTTGGACATTTTCATCAAATAACTTTTATTCTGATCAGAAATCATGCCTCTTTCAGGATATGTAAAACCAGAATTCTTGATTAATCCGGAAAATTGACACCCCTGATAAATTACAATGACTTTGCAATGTCAAAGAAGGATATAAAGCTTCAGATTTCGAAACCAGTCTGGCAGTCTGGCACCCTATGAAAGAGGCTACTAGAAGCTCTAATACAATCACCACAACCCAACACTGACTTACCCGATCATTTTCTGTGAATGACGAGATCAAGTTCTTGGCGATACTTCGTGCCATGTGCATCTGTGTCGCACTCAAAGAGTTCCCATGGTCCATCATAATAACAACTTGCTTCGACTGTGGCTGCATGGTCGATACATAAACATCCCTGAAAAAATAATTATGTGAAGTGATGATTTATTTATGCTTTAGTTTACTTCCACTTTTTATTGACTTTTATAATGATGCCCAGAATATCTTAAAGTACACCTAGTACTAATAATGTCCTAACGTGAGAAAAAAACATGAACTTTTAACATGTTTGCTGTTAGCTTTCATTGAACGTGGTGCAGGTACACAACATAACATGCTGAGTAACAGTCCAGTAAACTTTCATGATTATAAGTAAAATACTTTCAAAGATTAGAGTGACAAAAAAGACAACGCCCATCCAAATGCCAAATTCACTTATTAACTTTTTTTCAATTAATTTTGAAAACCTTTTTGATTATAAATCTAATTGGTTTTGACAGACATGAACACTGGTCATATGTTTCTAGACACAATTTTACAGGTGTCCTACTGTGGCACAATATCCAATCCTGAAGACGAATTGGAGTCTGTTTCTGGTGCCACTAGCACTAAGCACCTATCCCTACACCTTATCTATTGTATTGTTAAAATTCAACTAACGCAACTTCAAATAACCATAACTTTGACAATTCTTTTTATTTTTTTCACCAAATAACTTTTATTTTGTGCAGAAAAGCTTATCGGAATTGTAAGACCCCTGATTTTATTTAATGTATTAAAGCCATAATTATGTAACATCATTATAATGTATTTGGTTGGTTCAAACTCTGATAGCTAGCTGCAAGCACATCACAGAAACTACTACAGATTATTTTACAACACCCAGATTTGTATATACAGTGCCCACCAAAAATATGGATACACTTTTTGACAGATGCAGAATTATAATTTATTTATTTATTCCATATCTTTTGGTTAGACGGTAACAATGTTTGCAATTTCTGAAAAAAACAGGTAATGAAGGAGTAAACAAGAGCTGTCTCCATAGGACGACACATGCCCCCGTGCATGCTTTGATAGTAACGCAACATTAAGATATCAGCACCGTCACAGATGTGTCATAATATATTGGGCAAATGTGATATTGACATATTTTTCTTTGTGTAAAGGGCCATAACTCTTAAGCGTGTAGGTCAATTTGAAATCTTGTTATCTAACATGACCTAGATCTTATGGCCGTACACCTTTTCATGTTTCAAAAGGTTTGACGAAGATCCGATGACAAATGCTTGAGTTATTGAGCGGAAACGGGAAGAAACACCATTTTTCTATGTGTGAAGGCCCGCAACTCTGAAGTGTCTTGGTAAATTTGAACGGTTACCGAACCTGACCGATCTTGATCTAGACCTTATAGCTGTACACTTTTTCATGAGGTTTGGTGAAGATCAGATGATAAATGCTTGAGTTATTGAGCGGAAACCAAAAAAAAACGCCATTTTCCTACGTGTCAAGGGCCGTAACTCTAAAGTGGCTACGTCAATTTGACTGGTTATCAAACCTGACCTAGATCTCATAGCCTTTCACATTTTCATGAGGTTTGGTGAAGATCCAATGACAAATGCTTAAGTTATTGAGCGGAAACCAAAAAAAACGCCATTTTTCTATGTGTCAAGGGCCGTAACTCTAAAGTGGCTACGTCAATTTGACTGGTTATCAAACCTGACCTAGATCTCGTAGCCTTTCACATTTTCATGAGGTTTGGTGAAGATCCAATGACAAATGCTTGAGTTATTGAGCGGAAACAAAAAAAAACGCCATTTTTCTATGTGTCAAGGGCCGTAACTCTGAAGCGGCTAGGTCAATTTGACTGTTTATCGAACTTGACCTAGATCTCATGGCCTTACACATTTTCATGAAGTTTGGTGAAGATCGGATAAACACTGCTTGAATTATTGAGCGGAAACGAATCCGGACGGACGGACGGACGGACGGACGGACTGACGGACGGACTGACGGACGGTGCGATTTTAATATGCCCCCGAACCATCGGTTCCGGGGGCATAAAAATGTGACAGATAGAAAGATGAACATTTTCTGATTTAAAATAAACTATGGGGTTCAGGGGGCTGAATTTGCCATATTATATGATCATGTTGTCGTTCAAAGCTGGCAAAGAAACTTAAACAAATATTCCTGGCCTTCAAAGACATTGTTGCTTCCCTGTTCTGCAAGTAGTGTTATACAGGCAAGTAAATGGGGGAAAACTCTCTGTATTCATATTTTTGGTGGGCACTGTATATACAGTGTAACACATACACTTGTAGTAGCAATAAAACACTGCATTTTATACAGTACAAAAACTTTAAGATCAGAGACAAGTTCTTATACTAACACAAATACACCCTTTAATCAAAATCTGTTTACCACACATGTGAAACAGAAAGCACGCTGTGATCTAGCTCAAGTATTTGGCAAGGAAAAAGAAATTATCAAGAAAACCCAGAATTAATTACTAGACACTGTAGGGGTCTAACTGCTTTTTCTGGAACAAACTTCGGCAACAAGCCTTGATGGCAAGCTTAATTCTCAAGTTCTATCAAAGTTGGGAACATTTATGAAGTATCATATAATTTGTATATCACAAAATAACATCTTTTATATAAGAATATAAAGCACAGGACAAGTATTGTAATACATGGGAGTCAGAACAAAATTTCAGCACCTGAGCACCTGACGCACTTACAACATGTACATGAAATGGCAATGACTTCAAACAGACAAGAAATTTCAATAGATTTTTATAATACAAGGGTGTCAACATGGCTAAATTTGAAATCAAGAGAATCATATGCAGTCAATTATGTTTGACAGAGTAGAGGTATTCAACCATATTGTTTCCATATTCAAATTAGTTTTTATTAAGAAATAATATCAGTTGACCAGACTAGTTTTCCTGTATTTGTTTTGATAATCAACCAACACAGCATTGGCCTTATAGAGGGTATGAATCGTGTTACACTACTTCTCAGTTCCGTCAGAGAATTGTTCTTTTTCATATGGCTCTGACGGAACTCAAAACTGATTTAACACACGGACGGAACTCGACATTAAATGTCATGTATACCGAGTTCCGTCAAAGCATTACGTCAGTTTTCAGTTCCATCAGAGCCATATGAAAACAGAACAATTCTTTGACGGAACTGAGAAGTAGTGTAACACGATTCATACCGTGTTATACTAATTTTTTTTTTTTTTTGCTCTTCTACAAGTATCGTATAAGGACATAAACTTACTTAAACTTAGCCAACACAAATGTTAATAATTGAACCAGCCCAGGCTTTAGCTGGGAATCTGTGAGTGCAAGTGTTTGACTAACTGTGCTATAGCCAGGCGGGCTAACTACTTCACACCTTCATGAGATGTAATATTTACATAAGAATGCAGACACTTAAAAAGTGTAGGGAAACAAGCTGTATCTTAGAGGATGTTGGGCTCTTATCAGAAAGAAACAATTTAATAGGCAAAAACAATGTAGCGTTTTTCATCCAACCTTCACATAAATTGACCCCACGTTTCATCATTATATAAAGGCTGCTTAGTAGCCGGGCTATGACTTTGAAGAAAGCTTGTTTTGCTTGTCTAGGATGCAGGATAATACTTAACTCTGAACGAAATTGACAAGTTTGCCTATTTAAACAGTCATTTTTATTCTTTGATCTTCACGATTAAAACATAATCAAGAACTTGGAGACACTTCAAGTTTTAAAATCTATTCAAACGTTGTGTTTATACAATGCAATGACTGTAAATTATGTCGAACATCTAAGACCAAAACACAATGTGAACATGTGCACAATAAGTCGTAATGTTTGTCAAACACAAATTGTGCAGGTCTGTAAAGGAAATGATATCAAAGTCAAAGACAGCTTATAACAACGGAATATGGAATGTAGCTTAAAACATGGACATCTAGCTAACAAAAAAAATGAAAAATTTAAACATCTCTATAATAACACAAAAAGTAAAATATTATTCATAATTTCTCTAATGCTACTTTTGGCCAATGTCTTGCATTACATTATTATCGAAATTAAAGTTAAACCATTTTGAAACAACAAAATTCATCAACCCTGGTGCTAAAATGATTATTATACAGCACATAAGAATCAAAACATAATGATTTTGGTGTCAGATCAAATTAACTGGTTCTTATATTGTCAAGAAAACTTAGGTTTGGGGGGAGTGGCCAGGGGTTTCAATTATATTGACTGGTGCATAATAATGACCACAAAGAACACGACAAAATATTAAGGCAATATAAGAAAGAAAAGAAGTTTATTGAGGAACAATAACCATTCATGATAATAATTAGCAATTATTTATGAACACCATGGCCTTCATAATTTGCAAAAGTCATTGAACCAACATGAATCTTAATTGACATGATCACGCCCACTATCGATATGGGTTACAATTTCTGAAGCTCATAATTAATCAACCAGATTACCGGTACTATTTTCCATTCCTTTGCGGTCTATGAATGACTATAACTACAGCTGATCATCTCAGTAATGTTAGGTTAAAGGTGACTAAATTATTAAGTTTATGAACATGACTTTGAGGTCAAGATTATGGTATCAAAAAACTTTTAAGTATTCTGATTAAATTCGAAAATTTATCAATAGACCCTATCATATTGAACATTTGATACCATAAACCACACAATACAGTATTTTTCATAGTTATTTAAACCGGGTTTTTTTCACAGAAATTACTAGCTGAATATTGTTAAATTTACATTTCTTTTAACAAAAGCGAACCTGTAGAATTATTTGAACAAGTGTATTTTAGTACTATATATAACAAGCGTTTATACCATCATGTTTTCAATGCGACGCTGTTATCAAGTATTCTACCCTTGAAAAACTCAAATACAGCCGAAAGTAAATATTGACAAAATTTTACCAAATTAAATTGCCGGCCTCATTCTATTTACCAACTTATCGTGATAAAAAGAATTTCTTCTCATAGCTTTAAGCCTCTACGATATATTGCAACAAAACTTCAAACAATATTGGTCACATGTAAATATTGACTGACAAACTATGTACAGTTTCAGCATGTAACGTAATAGCAATAAAATATCACAGTGCTTAATCTACATTAAAAGCCAGCCGAACAATAGAACAAACGCCTCGCTAATGTTGCCAGAATATTTTTGTCAATTAATTAAGGACTGTTATTTCGTATTTCATTCCAAAGGATAAAATAGACAAGTCTCATTCCCAATATATATAGAAAATGGCTTTCTGAGCGACCAAAAAAATAGGCTTCCTATGCAATCATTTTTAACCATGCTGAATGCGACTTTGATCTAGGAAAAAAATATATTGTTCATTCTAAACTCACGAGTCTTTGATCTTCATGTTTTGTAACTGCATATTAACATTCACATTCCCTGAATATGGTTTTAATGTATTTGAGTCATTTAGTTTGCTGAAAATGATGTCAACAGAACCCCTGTTCATTTAGCTTTTATCAGGATTTAAATAATTAGTCCTTTACTCCATATACCCATGTTATTAATTTTGTTATTATCATTAGGCCCCTATCAGAGGGGACTATAGGTCTGCCCTCTGTCTGTCCGTCAGTCAGTCTGTCAAGAACGTCTGGATCCTGTCATAATTCACACAGTTATCAAGCTAGGTTTATGAAACTTGGTATGTGGATAGGGACCAATGAGGAGACTATGCATGTCTAATTATTTTTTATTCGGTTTATTTTGGTTACCATGGCAACAGAAACATTGACAACCTGGAAACCAGGTAGGGGGCTTCTGTTTTGCTTGCAATTCGAATTACTTGTTATTATTATTATTATTATTATTATCCTACACACACTACCCTGATCCTGGTTATAATATCTTCAGGACATTGTGTATGCAAATACTTTTTTTTAATCTTAAGTTTTATCCCGGAGGTACTGCAAACGTCTCAGGGCTATTTGTAAACTTGGTGACTAATCGATCTAGACAAGAAATCTCCCCCTGTTATTCTTAAACAGTGAATGGGGTGAAAGATTTTACAGACCCCTATGGCAAAACCAGGGCAACCCATAGCAAGAGCAGAACAAGCCCATGATAGTTCATCTCAGACATGAAAAAAAACTATCAGAAAGCGAAACGTGTCCACTTTTGTATTCAACAGGCATACAGAGGTATGCTCATTGTAAATATATAAAACACTCATTCCGGTATATAACATTGATTTGAAAACTGTTAAATATAGACAAACAAGTCAATTAACCCTCGTTGTATAATTTAACCTCCCCAACGTGAGCGGTTCAAATATAGCTAGGTATATATTAAGTGTTTAATAGTCAAGTAGCAGTGATACATACTTTTCCATTGAGGGATCACCTTGTGAAGGGCCAGCGTTTAGGGAGAAGTCATGTTTCTATAGTCAAGATGATAATTGGGGCAATTTATAGATATTTTCACACATCTTGCTAAATAAGGCATGTTTATTCAAGTTCGATTGTGGAACAAGTTTTTCCAACTTATATTAATTGCTCTCAACACCTCATTTCTGATGTTATCCATCGCCACGAGGGTATGAGAGAAGAGAGGCCAGTTTCCTTTATTTGCTGAGCGTCTAGCAAGGGAACTTCTGGTACCATTTTTATTTCCTCTTTGGTATGACGCGGCCAGGGATCTAACCTAGGACCTAGACATGTATTTAATAGATGTAAATTAAAGTAAAAGTTTGTTTTTTCCATCCTCAGTGACCAGTGCTTTGATTTTATCACGGTTTGGTGATGTACTCTGACAGGTACCTTGATTTATAGTATACATACCTGTGTCTCATATCATGTACAGATGGACAGTTTGACCACTGGAAAGCACTACCAGGATACTCATTATGTATACCCTCATTTGATATATAGTACTGCCACTTCAATGTCGGGAAGAAATTCATGTTCGTCTTCCATACTGAAAGTATACAGACATAATAATAATAATTATTATAATCAATATTATAGCACTAGTGGAAATGATGTAAAACACTTCAAACGAAAGGAAATCAGAAATGGTCCATGTCCATGGTGATGTATGGTCATGTATGACTTATTGGGAGACTATTCATTTCAATGTGTACAACTTATTGTGAGCAAAAGCTACTGTGATTTCCATCGCTGTATGACTTATTGGGGGATTACAAATATAACATTCAATGTTTATAACTTATTTCAAACAAAAGTTTCTGTGATTTGCTGTCACTGTATCATGTATGACTTATTGAGAGACTATATACAATTCAATGTGTATGACTTGTTTCAGTAACCAGAAGTTAACAGTAGACTGTAGAAATGTCATAAAAGTCAACCAGTGCACTCGACTATTCCTGTATCTAAATTATTTAGTGCAAAAATAGGAAAATAACAAGTGAGTGAGAATGAGAATTTATTGAATAAAATCTCCATAGAGTAACTTCAAAGTAACATTAATCAAGCAATATCTAAATTACATCTTATCGCTATGTGTTTCAAGTGCTTTGCCACAGCCATTTAAAGCATATACTAACAAATCATCGCTATTTCATGGCGATAAAATTCATGGGCAAAGTCTACTACAAAAATCAAATAATTAATTTTCTTTCTATTTTTTTTCACAATATGATATCAAGATTTATTTTTTACAATATGAAATTGTCTTTTTCTCAAAATACGTGAACATTATACTTTAAAGAAATTTAGACAATTTGAGATAAATAGTCTACGAAAAGAAGTGTTTTTCTTATTTATTAGAAAATCAAAAGGTTTGACTCACGATGCTATAAGGTATACATATGATCCTACAATAGCTCAGAGGTATAGTATGAAAGACTCAATAAAGAGGAACCATAAATCGTTTGGTCTTTCTGATAAACCCAATTTTCATGTGCTGTGAAGGGATTAGTTAAGCAGGTTGCCCAGGGAAACAGTGAATTGAGAATAGATATACCACAAATCTGAAGGACTAGTCAATGTAGTATTTGAAAATGTCGCCTAACTTACTGATTTGTGAGTTAAATGTTATATCGCACACTCCAAGTGGCCATGGCACCACAGTGCAAAACACATAAATAACACACAATCATTTATTTATGGCCAAAGACAGCAATTCGATCATTTCAGCAAATAGTACATTTTACAACTAGTAGGGTTCTAAACACACTTGTATTGATATCAATAATTTTAATCATTATTCAGACAGTCTGATGACTGGTACAAAATTCAATCAGACTGGTAGCCAATTATTCACCTTTTCAATCTTTTAAATTTAAGTCCTTTTTTCGTGTTTCAATTTGGTTAAATCAAATTTAGTGTAAAATGTGAAAAAAGTTAAGTTAGAGATCTCTCAGTTTTTGAGGGCCACTTTCAGTAAATTTTTATTCAGCCGTTCAGCCAGCTCACCCTATGACATTTTACTCTCCCTGGTCATTGCTGGGCTACCTAAGGATACCTGAGTTTGAATCTGAGGACCCTCTGAGGACACTCAGGGGGAAAGACTTTTTCTCTCAGGACTGGTTTATGTACAGCCATTATTTTCACCAAAGAAAATTGAACATGAATTAAAACTGAACACCAGCCTCACAGGACCTGAGGTACCAAATTACACCTAGCTATAGGTCAAGTGGAGCATTGTGGGTTATTCTTGCTCTGTGATATTAAGCATTGGCATAGAAACCTTTTTTACTCAGGACCTCCTGCTACCAAAGTGTGTGCCTTAAGACCCTGTCACACAGTGCCGAGTTGGTGCTACGAATTGCCACGAGTTATAACTCGCCATAACTCGCCCAGTGTCGCGTAAATATCGTATGTATGTTGTTCATTGTCGCAAAGATGTCTCCCAATATCGCCAGTAATCGACAGTGTGCGGTTTAAAATTCTCGCTGCTTCTCGCCGAAGTTTACTTCTCGTACACATGTCAGGAACTGTCGTAACAATCTTGCACACATCTTGTTGACATGTCGCCCCTTGTCGTAGCATGTCGCCGATATAAAGTCATTCTGTGGACACAGGGCATACATACTCGTGCATACTCGTCTATACTCGTACAAATCTCGAGAAGATGTCTCCGATTGTCGAACAGATGTTGTATATATCTCGGTTAAACTCGTGTTAAAATCGTAATCATGTCGTGTAAATGTCAAAGAGACCTCGAACAAATGTCGCTTTGAAAACCGTCCTGGACCAACTGGCGCACATTCAGGCGAGTTATATTAGCTCGCCACAACTCGTACAGAACTCGAAGCCCGAACTCGCCACTGTGTGACATGGTCTTTAACCTCTAGGTCACTGCTCCTCACTGGTATCAAAGTGCTATAGAAGGCATATAGTATGTTTTAATATTCAAAATTTACACAGCGACCGCATCTTTAATTTATGACAAAAACAACCTTATAACTGATCTATATTTCATGATGACAGATATATGCTGGTAGAGTTATGCTAATTAACACCATGTACGCCATTTTAAATTCAAATTGATCATGTGAATTCATTATGTATGTACACATTATTATCAATCAATCAAACATGACTTTCTCGCCCACTGAACACAGACACCCTAAAGGCATTTAACTTCTCACTACAAGCATTGTATCATTATAGTAAAATCAGCGTTTTTCTTAGCAAGTTAAATTTTCACTGATTTCGTGGTTGAAGTTTGAACCAGTCATCACGAAATCTTGTTTGAACCTGGAGCCACCACGAAATCTTCACATATAATCCTCATAATTACTTGACATCTGAAATACAGATGAATGGTTCCCAAGTCTGTGTTTGGTAATCCACAAATATAAGAGCCCACACAAAATTGCATTTTTAGCAAAACTTTATGAAATTAAATACCAACCAAATATATACTGTTTTATGGTAAATAGCTATAAATGTGTTGAATCAAAATTTTGAAGCTAAATAGATTCATTTAGATATTTAATTAGCAGGGGCAAGCGCAAAAATCTATGTATGCAATTTTGTAAAAGACCAGCATTCACACTTGCAAGCTGCTCCGGACAATTTAACTAAGTGGCTGAAAGGTGTCAAGTGTCTGGGAAATCTTGATATTGAACTTGCTTCAATCCTACAACATAGTTTTCATGAAGTTTGAAAAAAATATTTATGTTTGCAATTACAGTATATAATTAAAAATTGCATTTTCTCTATTGAACAAGACTGCGTTCAGTAGCTTATGTCCCCAATGGAAGCCTTGTCCATAACAAATAGCTATAAGTTATTCAGGGGCCATAATTCTGTTGAAATGTTTGAGAGTGTTACATGGCTTTTGCCCTAAAGCCAGGGCTCGACACAAACACTGGTCCATAGGTCCGAGGCCAGTGAAAATCAAGAAGGACCAGTAAAAGTTTTGAAGGACCAGTAACTTTAGTTTACAAATATTACGTTTCTTAATGTCTAGGGGACCAGCGACCAAAATCGTTAGTGTCAAACCCTGCTAAAGCTTGTTAATTTGATGCTGTAACATGTATGTTTCAATATATTTCATACATGCTTTGCTATCATCTAACAACAATGGTAAGTTCAACTTTGATTTCTCCGAAGATTCACATCTGTAGCTTACATATAACTACAAAACTTCTACGAGCATTTTCGTATTATCAGTTTACAATCAAAAATACAATTTGATATTGATGAATATATAATGAAGATATATGATGCTTGGTTTACATATCATAGAAGTACATACAGTACTTGCATGCAAGCAAGTCTTCAAAGCATGTGTTTTACATTGAAAATGATTTCCTGATCTTTCTCCATGTTTCCTGCATTTTAGTATTCCCAGGTCAGTAACAACATTAGATAGTATCCATGGATACATGCAGGAGAATAATACTTGAAACTTGTAAATAGCTTATCTCTGTACATCATACAACAATCAGTGACCAGCAAAACATGCACCAAAAACTAGAAAAGTAGTAGACATGTCCGACATATTATAGCAACCAGAGATTTCCCCTGAACACAATATAAATGTATATGGTTAGCCCTCTTCAATGATATATAAGTATAAGAAAGACGGATCCGTAGGAAAGGGTATACTAACTACCTCTTTCTAGCAACCGGAGATTTCCCCTGAACACATAATGTATGGTATACCCCCAAATATTCATATAAACTTGTAGGAAAGACGGATCCATAGGAAAGGGTATACTAACTAATTCTTTCCAGCAACTCGATATTTCCCCTGAACACAATGTATGGTATACTCGGAGTATATTCATATAAATTCGTTGGAAAGATGGATCTGTAGGAAAGGGTATACTAACTAATTCTTTCTAGTAACCGTAGATTTCCCCTGAACATAATGTATGGTACACCAGAGTAATCATATAAAATGGAAGGAAAGAAGGATCCATAGGAATGGGTATACTAACTACCTCTTTCTGGAATAATAATCCAAAGCATAATTTAAGTCTTGGACAGATAAGAGCAACTCTTGAGATTTGATAAAATCCAACGTATTATAGCATTTTTGGGAGCATAATAGGCCTTTAGGGGCACTACAACAAGAAACAACGAATTAGAATATAGTCATTTTCCGAGGAATGGATATTTCTATACATCTGTTATGGTAGACTGAAAGGCAGTCTGCGAATTTAGAATTTGAACCTACTTGCCCAAACCATCAAAATTGAATGGTTTTCCTTAATACTCTATTCACATTTCCTTGCCCAAACCAATAACTACCTGTCCTAGAGAACCTTAAAAGTGCTAATTAGTGCTTAGTATATATTTGACAGACTGGAATCATTCTAGAAACAAGACTTTTAGCTACCCCAAATTCCCAAAACCACAAGATGTGAACTCAATCAGATGGTGTATAGCAGCAGCGACACAATCCACCCAACCCCCTATTCACCCTACAACACCCGGTCACCAGTATTATACCAAACCATAACATATTTGTAAACTTCACTTTATTAATATATCATCACAAAATATGCTAAATTAGTTTTTTATTCATAAGTTACTACGGCGTTATTAAAGAAAGCTTAGAGTACCGTACCATTGACTCAATAATCAAGCAGGATAAAAAAGCTATACAGTGCATATTTAATGAGCAATATGCTCAACACAAGGTCCCATTAAGTTTGCAATAATTACCTTCATGAATATTATCATCATGAAATGTTGAAGTAGCTATTAAATCATGCTTGAAGCACTATTCAAATAACAAGGCTGAGCAATATAAATATGTTGTTAAGATTTACACTAGTAGATATTGATAATATTTCCCTAGGCTTCGCTAATAAAAAGTATCTCAAGCACCCATCTCTATTTTAAGAGATCTCAAATAGAAATTACAGAAACAAATGAGATTTTGCTCAAATCTCAGCTCAAATTGAAATCTTGCTTAAATCAGAGTGAGATATATAGAGCTCTAAATAATTTGTAGAAGTCAAGCAACTGGTCAAATTTGCTTTCATTTTGTGTTTCTAAATTTGAGCTCAGGTGCAAAATGTAACAACTAAACACATTTTTAAGAATTGTTTGAGTCTGCAGACTAGTCAGCAGTACTTCAGTCATACTCAAAAAGTCGAAACGCTGAATCCACTAAACTGAAGTTTGTGTTGTATTTTATTATACTTAAGTCATTATAACTCATACTGAGGCTACCAAGTTTATTTATTCATCCCGAAGCCTAACCAACCAAACTGTTCAAACACTAACTTTTGCACAGCAAAACTATAGATGTTTTAAAATATAATAATTTGGACGGCCTGAATTAATTAAATCATCACACAAGTGACTGTGTACAAAGATCTTGCAAAGATCTCGGCATAACATGATCACAACCTTGTAAAGGAGTACTTGTGAACAAGCTTATCAATTACAACAATTTATGGTGCACAAATATTTTTGTACAAAAAAAAGTTGTCTAACACTGCATTTTCTGTGGTCATGTTAATTATAAAGTACACCATTTCTTTGATGCAACACCTTGACATCCAAATTTGAAGTTTAAGTTAAAAGAAGTTTTAAAAATTTATAAAAAAGTTCATTGCTTTTTCTGCAGTTGCTTAATTGTCGAGTACAACATTTTTTCAATGCATCACCTTGACATCCAAATTTGAGCATGTGATCAAGAAGTTTTAAAATTTTATGAAAAAAAAAGAAATATTTATTTTGTCCATTTTGTCATACTTGTCCATTTTATGTGGTTGTTAACTGAAGTTAATAACATGTCTGTCGTACCAAATAATAGAATTGAACAATGAATGAGTAAATTTTGACTGGAAACACTACATCTGAAATTTGTTCTACTTTGAACAACTGAATAATTTGTTGAAAAGATCAAAGCATATGTTTTTTGTACAACCCTTTATAGAACTATCAGAACATTTGAAACATCAATACAATTATTAAGCAAAAGCAAACATGATTGAAAAAAATCACAAAAAATTAATCACAACCAAACATTATAATAATTTTTTTATAAAGCTCAATTTTAAATATATTGATTGGATAATGGAACCTTCAAGAGGAGCTTTAGATCTACAATTATTAGATTACTAGACAATCAGTAGAGATAATGGCATATAAGCATGCATTTTCTAGCTTTTAGTATGATTTTGATCATTTGATGTACATGAAAAGAGCTAATTTACACGCAGATCTGCATGTTGAAGATTGCCAATGCTATAGAAGACCCAAATGTTCCACTTCCATTCAGACACTTAGGATCATCACCGTTTTTTTTATTTCTTTGTGGAATTGGGTCATCCTGCATTTTTCTGTTGGGGACATGGGCTTTTAATCATTTCTTTACGTTGTGTGTGGGCATTGCTCCATATAGTTGTGGTGTTACTGCTTTCTGTGCTCGGCTGATTAAGTTTAGCGCTACCTTCCCTGTCCGATTTCTTCGTTTCTTTGTTCAACTTTAACTGAACATTGCATGTGTAAAAGAATTGTAGCATAAAGACCAAGCATAATAGATAGACCTTGAATACGACATATAAAAATAACACTGAAACCTAAGCCATGTTGAAGAAGAAATAAAATCAACAAAAACATTTAGACTTACCTTCGGTCAAATTGCGGCCGGGATTAAAAGCGCCATCCGGTACACTGTACGGTATAAGGTCACAACTTGTCTGCCGTGATATCTTACATCGATATTCACTGTCTGGTCTGTAACACAAAAATATATATAATCACTCATCATATCACAACATAATGTAAACAAAGGCATCTATGTGTGTCCTTGACCTTTCACTTCAAATATCAGTGGCCTTGAAATTTGACTTTAAATTTCACATAAGCGACCTTGACCTTTCATCTTATAATTCATCTATCAAGATTGAGGAGTGAATAGGTCAAGCCATTCAATAGTTATCTATCAGAAACTGTTTTTTGAACTCAAGGTCACCACATGTCAACCTTGACCTTTGACCAGGTGTCTTCAAAATCAATAGGAGTATTCTAATGGTCATGAGCCTCACAACGAAAATACTAAGATTAAAGATCAAAAGAGTCATGAATGTGCTTTATAATTATTGATTGGAACCAAAGGCAACAGATTGTCGGACAGACTTAACATGTGCAAGCCAATATAACCCATATCATCTGCCAGAGGGAGGGGGTGGAGAGAGGGAGGAAGATTCCTGGTCCAAGAATTTTGATGAATTCCAAGTTTTTATGATAAACTCATGCCTCAGTAGAAACATTAAGCCAACATCAACTAGATCATTAATGTACAGTATCGACATTCTTGTGTATGGATATTTGCATTTGTATGTACCAAACACTGACATCTAATTTGCATTTATGTACAAATAGGAATAAGAACTAGACTAGATTTTCAACGATATCAGAGAACATTTTGTACATCTCGATGTCCCTACTTGAGCATATCAAATCCAGGAGAATGTAATATTGTGTAGTAAATGGGCGAATTTGTAAAATAATACAAAGCAATCATTATATTGTAAAAGGGTCTAATTTCGTGGGTATAAAAATGTTTGTAGACTTTTTGTGGTAAAAATTGTCAGAAGTTCATGGATTTTGAGTTTCAAGGGAAAAAAATACACAGAAATTTCATTAACAATAGTGGACTTTAATATGTCATAGGCTAGTTTATCCATAAAATCCACAAAAATCTGTTCTGAACTAATCGGTGACTTTATTTCTTATAGGCCTGTAAAATCAACGATTTCCAAAAGCAATAGTTTTTGTGAGATCGAAATGAGATTTTGTGAGGTCGAAATGAAAACATGGAAGGAGAAACTCAGTGTATGAGCACTAAGTAATCATGGAGTTTCGAGATTTTGTAGTTATTATATAATAAGTTCAAAACCTGAAAGTCATCGAAAATTCAGATCCAGCAAAAAGTAATAATTTATAAACTTTTTAGTAGCACTGACTTTGTAGTATAATATATCATGTACAAATTTATGTTTCACAATCATGTTTGAAATATATTTTTATACCAATACCATAGCCTGAATTGCACAAATTTACAAATATTCATTACTGAAGTGAACTGTTAGCAAGACATTTAGATCAGTCAGATAATGTTATATTACTACCCATCTTGTAAAGGCTGTGTAATAAAAAAGAATAAATTCACAGATAATGAACATGGTAATTCTTCGAAAATTAGAAATTACAAATTAAAACAAGGAGCATAACTCTGATAAAACTCATTCCAGGCACAAAGAAAACCTAAGAGATTTTTAGAAAATTACAGATTAAAACAAGGACCATAACTCTGATGAAATTTGTGTCCAGCACAAAGAAACCCTATACTGAGATGCACTTGTCAGATCACAATTACCGTAACTATGTGAACATATATATCCCTAAGAAAATACTGATTCTGAAGATATAATCGAGACAAAATAAACTTATGCCTGCTTGGCATGCTCACCAAATTTGTCAAAAAAAGTTTCTAAATCAAACTGAATTTTTACTTAATCAGAAAGTTTTGTAATACCCATTTTTTACATACAAATAAAAGCATGATGCACATAAGAGCTCATACTGGCTTTTTTGTACAAATATGTCACAACACTATTGAAATGTTTGCCTTTTCTGCACAATTTCAAATATATCTTTAATCTATGGAAATGTTGGCTTTTCTGTACAAGTTTATCATAAAACTATGGAAATATTTCAGCGTTCGATCAATAAATCGTCTGGGTAACAAGTTTTATTTCCAAATTTTGCAAATTTCCGACTGTGTGAATCAATATATAGATGCGCACAGCCAGATTCCTTCTAGGATCATATTTACATTTGTTATATAATATTAATATATCGGAGACAGATTCAGAATATTCTGCAACTTATTGGGGGAAATTAAGGTATTTTCATGCTTTCCTGCAATATGTGATCTGACTGGGTTTAATTAGTTGGCCAGCATGGATAGTTGAGCATTGGCCCTCACAAATTGGTGACATTGGTAAGAAATTGGCATGTATGGCATGGTCTACTGTTGGCCCACATGGGTTGGTCTGCTACAGGCCTCTATGGCTTGGTCTCACTATTAGCCCGCATGGGTTGGTCTACCAGTAGCATGCATGCATTGGTTTTCTTGTGACTTGCATTAGCTCCCATGGGTAGGCCTACTGCGTGTCTATTTGGCTTGGTATAGGTCTATTAACGGCTCCAATGGGTTGGTCTATTGTTGGCCTGCACGGGTCTGTAATCTGGTGACTGGCATTGGATGGCCTGTCATTAGCTCCCATAGGTTGACTTACTGCTGGCTCATGTGGCTTGGCCTAGGTCTATCAGCGGCTCCCATGGTTTGGTCTACCGTAGGCCCGCATGTATCTACTATCTACCCACAGACAAAAACAATTGTGTACATTATACACACACAACATGGCAAGGGGGAGGAAGGTGTAATAAAGTTGGAATGCAAACACTTCATACAAGCAAATGTAGGGTTAACGCATGCTTTTTCGTGCTATTACATCTGCAGAGTCCCGAGGGATGGTTGGTGCCCAAGCCCGTCAGGGTTTAAGTATGAGCAAAATCACCGTTTATATGCTATAATATATATAAACATATCTTGCCTTACTACAAAAATGTAATAATAATAATATGCCTTAATACTTAGATTAATACTTCAATTATGAACACTAAACGGTAAAATCATTCATTTTCGTGGGGGATTAATTTTCGTTGATTTCGTGGTTCACTTTCTTCCACAAAATTTTATCCCATATAACAATTATTTTGATCCTTGTATTAATTACCTGAAATGCAAAATCCACAAGTTTACGTCCCATCGAAATGGTCATTTTTATCAAAGCCACGAAAATTTTGTCCCATCGAAATTAAATGATTTTACAGTATTGCACAACAGGTGTAAACCAACCTTAGATCTGATGCATTCAAGTGGCAACAATCAAACTTCTGTGTAATAGGCTCTTTGATGTGGAATTTGTATAAATTCTGTACAATAATTTTATTGGTTTGAACGATCTGAAGATAATTCTTGAATCTTTGATGAATTCTCTCCGTCATCTGGAAATATATGGAATAAATAAATAAGTTTTAGATAATATTTTTCAAGGTTTACAATAATAAGGAAATATTCTGCAACATTGATGAAGAATAGTAACAAATTTGATGAGCATAAATTTGTTAGAAGTATTAACAAGTTGGTAGATTGTCTTCATAAATTTCCTTGATTTTAAGCCACTAAGGCAAACAATCTAGCAAGTTTGTAGCTCCATTATAACTTCTAATGTCTTAAATAGACTCACCGTGCCCACCAGTGAGTATGGAACATAACTTACCTCTCTTAAAGTTGTCCTGTAATCAGCAGGGACATCTGTATAGGGTAACCCATCATAGATGATCTGAAATATATAAAATACAAACTTAGTATAGTTATCCATTCAAGAATATTCAGTATTTCCTAGGGGTATCAAAATAGATCACCAAGAGCAATTAGAAAATTTTGCAGTAGCTCTTAGCTGGATCTTGCCATTTGATATCCAAAATATGTATACTGGTAAGTTAGTCACAGGTTAGAATGCTTAAATCTTTTTAGGGGTCAGTATGTGTATATGAGTCAACTCAAAAAATTATTAGGACATGATTTATAAATTATAGTAGCAGCTACAGTTATTAAGAGGTGTGACACAGAAAGAAAGAAAATGTTATAAACTAAAGAGTATACATGCGTTCTTCAAAAGAGAGTCGCTTTCGACTACTTGCATAATAGCGTATCAATTTTAAAAAGCATACATATTGCATTCCTTAAAATTCTATTAGCACAATGGGAATAAAATTAAAGTAAATATGTTTTTGCCATATTTATAAAAGTCAGACAGTGAGACTAATGGTTACATCTTTAAGTTAAAATCATATTTTTGAGATTTTACAGTTTTTATATTCATGTAGGTAAAAAATGACGAAATTTGCAAATTTTTAAGAAAAACTGTCTTGTTATTCTGACAGGTGGTGACAAGCAAAGACAACCTTCCACCTAAAGTAAGGTACAGTGGGTACTGCAAACAGATTCTGTAAAATCATTACTTTTCGTGGAGGCTAAATTTTGTGGATTTCGTGGTTCACCTTCAACCACGAAATCAAATCCCATCTTACAATAATTTTGACCCTCATATTTATTGCATCAAATGCAAAATCCACTTATGAACGTCCCATTGAAACCACAGGTAACTTTATCATTGAAAACGAAAAGAAAAATTAAAAAAAATTAGAAAATATATATTTTTCTTCACGCTTCCTTTATAGAAAAATATTAATTCTCAAAAAAAAAAATTCATTTTCAACGATGCAGTTATCTGTAATTGAAATGTTCTTTTTTACCAAAACCACGAAATTTCATCCCACCAAAATTAAATGATTTTACAGTATAGATTAATGCTTCAAATCAAGGTTAGTTATAATGTTGAAAGATTTATTACAGGGGTATTGTCCTTGCAAAATGGAGAACACGACTTTAGTATAGTAATTATAATAATTTTTATTAAACATAGTGATCAACTATAATAATAGTCTGTCTGGTACGGAACAATACGCCAGCTAAATTGTGTAATTATCTGGCGCAAGAAAAAGTGCAATGTCTTTGTACGAAATTACAAAGACTTCAAAGTGCTGCTCACATTTTCAGCAATTAGAATTTTTTTAAATACATTGACAGTTGGTGAGTGGTTAGGGTTACAGCCTTGAAAGTGGAAGATGGAAGGTTAGAATTTAATGCAGTCGGTTGATGAGCAGCCAGCAAGTTACCGTTACTAAGGCCTGTCTCTGCCAGTGGCCAAGCAGTACAAGAAAAGACACATTTAAGGTACACAAAACATACGGTAGGTGTCTCATCAGTCAAATCGGCTGGCCCTTTCAATAGTGGTGACTATAAAGTTTAATAAACTTCACCTTTTCTTTACCTCATAGGTTCAAATATAACATAAAATATATTTAATCAGCGTTTCCAACTTTCGAATTATGCCTCATAGCCAAAATTATATATCAAATATTAGGGCTGTAACGGTATACTGCGGTATACGAAATACCGCAGACTTCACTCCCACACGGTTCACGATACAAGACTTCTAAATTTCGGTACGGTTCGGTATAAGCTTTTTTATGAGTAAAATAATATTCAGACAACGAAAACTCCTGATAGCCTTCTGATTATGCATAATTACCATGTATCACTTGTTTTAATTGTATTGAGATATGCTTCATATTGTCTTAATTCACTTAAGATAGTTGATAGGCACATACCAATTGTGTTACAGAAGCAACACATTCATTATTACTTAAAAATTGAAGTATTTAGGCAGCTGTAAGAGAATATTGTATCATACCGAAATATACCGAACCGTTAGAAAAATTGACGGTACGTATCATATCGTGAGGTGAGCGTACCGTTACACCCCTATCAAATATATATAATGCCAAATACATCAGCTTACTACCTGAACATGCACATGTGTCTAGTTAGTAAGTTACTCTAGAAACAATATTTTATCAATACTTGAGAGTACATTACACTGAATGTGGACTATGAGGGCCTTTATTGTTAGCATCAAACCCACGCTTCTTGCTTGGATGTTCAAATCCAGCTGCCTGGAACAATGCACATGAATATAGACATGAAGTCAGCTCAAGCAATACTGTTTCTAAGGACCAGTCGTTGGTCTTTTTTTGTATTTCAAGGATCAGTCGTTGTCAGAGGGAGCAATTAAATATTATTAAATTGCACACTCAAGTTTAACAACAAAAAAAGCTTAAGTTTAACAACAACAAAAATTTTCAGTCATTTGGGGGAGCAACGAAAAGATTATTTTCAGTCGTTACACATGGAACCCGATAGCATGAGTGCATGTACATGACTGTATAAGTTTTGAAAATGTATACATAATTTGTTAAAGCGTATTAGTACAAGGGATATAAGGGACACGAAGCACGATAATTGTTGGTTATAGGACTTCAAAAAGACAAGGTAGCAAATGATGAGACACATCAAAGAGAACAAATGCAATCGGATATTTTAATGATAACAAAATGTGTATCTTCAAATAACACAGACTGTATAATCTCATTCAGATTATTGAATAAATAATCCACCGCAGAATAGTATAATATTACATGTTTATCGTTTAAAACTGATTTATCAAGGGCAGGTAGTTGTATGAATATAATAAACTTTAAAAATACACAATAAAATGGAAACAATTCTAAGTCTGTATTAATTCCTATAACTATTGGGGATTTTTCTGTTCTTTTGTGTTTGACCGAGTCAGCCATGTTGCATGGAAATTTGATTTTATCCATGCTTAATTGCCCAATGACCAAGCTGGCTTTGAGGGATGACACAGAAACTCTTGTGTGATACAAGCTCTTCTAAATCAAGTTGCAATAACCTAGCTAGTTCTTTCCAAATATTTGTTAGACTCTTTAGCTTTTAATGTGCCCAGACGTGTACAACATTGAATTGATACAGTAACACAATGGTACATGCGTAGCATTGAAACATATTTCAGAAAGGACTTGTCACCAAATGCCCAGGATGGAGATCCGAACTTCAAAAATTCACCATGTTCACCGTCAGCAACTATTGTAAATTCATTTAATTTCAATGGGACAAAATTTTGTGGTTTTAGTAAAAAGACCATTTCCTGGTGATGTATTTTCAAGGATATCTTCTCCACAAAGTAATCTATATATAATACTAATCTAATTATTAATATTTGAGTGCAAAAATAGATCATCCACGAAATTAAATCCCCCTCTATAGTTAATTATTTTATAGTAAATACATGTATAATTTAATATACAAAACTTGGTACTGTACTTTTCTCCATATAGATTAGAGTGTCAGAATAACTAGGCAAACATGAAATTTATGTAATAATGTATTCTATATTATATGGTAATTTAAGAGGAGGGCTGAATAAATTGAACATTTTAATAGATCATTAATAATTTAATGACAGCTATTTTAGTATACACATTATGACATACCGTATGTAAAACTTAATAGCAATTTCAATGAGAGTGAAGATGAAGACTTATAGGCCGGATAAGCATACCAACATCATGTACGCTATTTTGGGATAAATTGAGACACCCTGACCAGGACAGAGCATGTAGAAGAACCCCATTCCCAAACCCTCTTCATTTTATCAAGTTTTCCATTCCATGGCTGATCAGCACACAATTTGTAATAGCGTAAATATTCGAGTGTAGACCAAAATCCCGGGTGGACAGAATACAGGCCACTCATTTTTGACAGGGTGGACATAATCCTGTCCATGTTTTTTACAGGATGGACAAAATCCCCACCCTATAAATTTCAGGGTGGACATAATACCCATCACGACTACATATATAATATGACAAGTTAAATAGTTCCTGCGGCCAATTGTTTTACAGACCAGTATTGTGAGAGACATTTTTTTTATAATTTTAGAAACTAGAACTTTTTAAAGTGTTAATAAGGCTTGATATAAAGGTATGAGGAAATCGGACAGGGGATGCAGCACACTTTACCAGCCGAGTAAAGACTCGCACCAGTAACACCACGACACATGTACAATGAGCAATGCCCACACGTGAGCCAAAGAAACAATTAAAAGTCCAAGTCCCTGTCGAAAATGCGGAATTTTACAAACCTCTCTGATATAGTAGGCTTATGTGTGTTTGGGAATTATTAGTTATTCAAATGGGTAATATAGTTTATTTACGACAAATAGTTTATTAAATACAAGTATTTGGGTAAATAAACGTTCATACTTTTGTATATTTGGGTATCGGCGAACGAAGAGTCCGAAAGTAAAATAAAGCGATTCTCACGACGTGCAAATATTATGGACCGCTGGTTCGAAATGATACTGGGCCGAGTCTTGCCGAAAAACTTGCTAGTTTACGTTTATTTAGTCATCACTGGTCATTAAAATGCGTAATAAAGTTAATCAACCCCATAATGTTAGTTAAATACAAGTATTTGGGTAAAAACGTTACTATTTGGTTAAGATTTGGGTAAGATTTGGGTAAGATTTGGGTGTTTAATGCCGACGCGTCGGCCTGCATGACCTAGTTAACGTAATGATCTAGGAGAGGTAATCCAGACTGCAGGTGCACGCCAAAACACATATCGAAACACATTTTTTTTCTTATTTTTAATTACTTAAAGGGGCAAAATAAATAATTATAGTTATTAACTTACATTACTTTATTTTAAAATATAAAATAAAAGTGAAATAGTCTGGTTTACGACATTCGCACAAAGTGCTTCATTTTTTTGGATATAGTTTTTAACGCGTGAACCAGACTTACGAAAGGTCAAGCGCGCGTTAAAACACATTTCGAAACACATTTTTTTCTTATTAATTATTACTTAAAGGGGTAAATTATGGTTAATACTTTATTTTAAAATAAAATAGATCTATACGAATCTAAAAAAAAAATGGTATTAGTCTGGTTCACGACATTCTTAAAAAATGCTGATTTTTTTGGATTTTTTTTTTTGAAATGGTAAACCATCCAGAACAGGTCACGTGCCCCTACATGGAAAGTTTTCTTGTTGCATACAAATATAACCTGCGGCTCAAGGCCGCAGGTTAATAAAGTCGATAGCATGCATGTTAAATAAAAAATTAACCTTTATTGTAACATAATCATAGAGAAGTTCCTTACAAAATCACACAATAATCGTTAACAATGCAGCAATAACGCTCTACGCAAGTCAAAGTCATGATTGGTATTATTTCCACCCTGAAATTTATAGGGTGGGGATTTTGTCCACCCTGTAAAAAACATGGACAGGATTATGTCCACCCTGTCAAAAATGATGGGCCGGTATTCGGTCCACCCGGGATTTTGTCCGGATTCCTAAATATTCACATATTGGAAGTTCTAGCTTCACTCACACACTGACAGTCACTGAACATTGCAATTCTTGGGGTATCAATTCATAATTTGGGTTGAAATTCTTCTGAAAATCTTTTGAAAATCAACAAATTTAAAGATTCCTATTTTAACCCAAATTCAAGCCCATCAAATTACAATGTAAACTGGTACTTAACCTGCTAAATTATCAGTTTTATACTGTAGTTACAAGAAAAACAAGTGAACACAGCTTAACACATACAATAATCAACTGCAAGTACCTATATATAAGAGTCAGGAGAGATTTAATTAACAGACTGACGTTTCCCAATTCATATAAAAACACAACACTTTAAGAAAAAAACGTTGATGGTAACAAACTAAAAATGAATGGCCATTATCCAAAAAACTTTTGGTGCCAAAACTGTCTGCAGTAACCTATTTTCAAACAAAAGTTTTACAACAAATTGTTTTTCACAACCCGTTTCTTCTTCAAGGGAGTAATTAAAGCCTGTGGTATATACCTATAGGGAGAGATGGTTGAAGCAGTGTTTACACTGTATACTAGGGTAAGATTTTGTTTCAAGTTTGCATATTACAAATATTGTATACCAGTTGTGTTTCAAATACTAAAATGAACATGCTCAAGTGCTAACGTTTTTATCTGATTATCATTTATTATGACATTTTTGTGGTCTTTTTATAAATGGAAGCAGGCTTGTGGACTGTACGAGTCTGTGATCCAACATAAAGACAAGTTACCTCAAAATTAATTAAATACTACCTACATTTGTATCTTAAAAATATGTTCTGTATTATTTTTAAAACGCTAGTTGTGCCATTTATTTTAACTTTAAACGTTTATGAAGAAGTATTTTATCTCACTTGCTAAAAGAATCCATATATTACATGCATAATGCTATCGATCGTATCGCATCATATACAGACTGCTTATGAATACAAGTCACAACAGGTTAACTGAGCACATTAGTCAGGTATCAACTTAAGTTACTAGGTATCAATATTCCTAGGTACCATGTAAACCTGGCTTAATAATTTTGCAAAGTTAAGAGGCAGTTATTGTAAGTAGTCCTGCTGCTGATAATTGAATATACTTCCATACCCTAACATCTAAAGCCTAGATATAATCTCAGTTATTTGATTGCCCCATTAAATGTTCTTTATGTTCCATTGGTAACTTGTACAAAAAATGTGTACCATATCCGAGAAATGCTTTGAAAATATGGAAACAGTATGTTTTATGACAACGGTAAGAAGAAAGCTCCGACTGTATTACATGAAATCTGGTAGAAATATTATCATTATTTACTGAGAAGTAAAATATATCATCATCCAATGTAATGATATTTTAGTAAATCTCACTGTAGTGTTTCATTAATTTCAAATACAAGTCAGCACATCAAAAATGCATCAATTTCAGTGCGATTATTGAAATTTTAAATTAAGAAATAAAATACCGTACAGGTATATTAAAAGAGTACCAAGTTTGGTGTTGCCATACATTGTATAATATACTTTATAAAACAGTCATGTCTTTCTAGAGATTTTTAGAATACTTTGTTTTAGAAAATTATTAATGATACTTAGAACTTTTTCAACTGAAGTTACAAGCAAAATTTGTTAAAATTGGAAACTTACTATTTTGAAGATTTTTTTTATTTTATAGGAACAGGTCAATTCAATGAATTGTCGAGAAGGTAGGAAGAAGACCTGTATGCCAACCAAACTGGAGAGGTTCCATGAATATGGTCTAAATGCAGATAACTTTCACTCTTCCACTGACACCTCCAGCAAACATGATTCCTAGAAGGGGATAGATATTGGCACTGGGCCAAGAATTTGCTACTGTCTTGATTTGTACCATTGGGGTCAATCACCATCTCAGTATGCACACCCAATAAACAAGGTGATTCATTGCACACTACAGATATGTACTAGCTATCATAGTCTAACTGGACATACACCCTGCTGTGTTGATTACAATACTAGAACTAGACTGTAGTAAATAGCTGGTATATCTACTTTGGTGGTCAAAGAACATTGAAAACAGAATTGCACTACAACATGTAGATTGCACTACTGGTAACCCGCATTTAATCCAGTATCAGCAACCTGTGCATTTGACCACATCCAGACTCCTTTAATTTAAAGATTTTCTTACAGAGCTGCGAAAATTCTTGAATTTAATTCTTTTGACCAGTTCGAAATTTATAAAAAATTGTCTCAAGATTTTAGTTTGAAGGATCATTTTCTCTTAAGATCATGTGTATTTTGCCTAAAAATGGTAAAATTCAGATAAAAGTATCAAATAACCCTTCAGATTCAAAAGCTAGTGGTAAGTTATAACCTACAACAAATCTGCTCCAACAAATTATAATATTAAAAGGCTTTATTTGCCAGTCTGCTTTCTGCTGAAATATGACCTGTAGGCGTATAATAAATTAATATGTATATCACCACCTGGGTAACCAGATGAGACGACAAGAGAGTAACCACCAAGCTATGGAGGCACAAGAAGCTAAGATATTCCATATTATAAATATTTTTAAAAGGCAAACTTAACTGATTTCCAGCAAATGCTTTAACTGCTACAAAATTTCTGTTCGACTGAAACAGTCATTATGATTAGCGCATTGTCACCCAATTATTCCTCTGCCTAATTGGCCAATCACCTCCATCCTCGAGGGGAAAAGACAAAAATAAAATTATAAGCAAGTGTTCCGGTGAAGATTCAAACCAGAGACCATCTTGTCCATAGTCCAGAGCTTTTAATACCTACTCAGCCTTCGTGACACCCCGAAAGAATGTATGTTTAGGGTGATTTTAATGAGGCCAACTGCTATAAAATTTCATATATAAAGTAAAAGTTCAAATTTCTGTATAAATATAATATAAAATATAAACTATAGGACAGTTTAGGTCTATGTAAGTAAATGCACACGATGAAAACGTTATACAACTGTAAGCATGTGTACCTGCATCTTTGTGACACCGATTTCTTCATTACTCAACCATCTGAGATTTGCTGACAACTTTTGGGCTTCTACTTGAATTTCTATTCCATTAAATGGTTTAATTTCATCCTGAGTAGTGTCAGTAAAATATCCATCGGCAGAAAACAGTTTCTCACTCAAATCTTTCAGATGTATACCATTACCCTTCAATGTATTTGAATCCCAATCTTTTGCACCACGTATAGTCACAATAAAACTCCAAAGGACAAAAATCTTCGAACCCATTGTTGACAAAGAAAAGGTTTTGACCTGACCCAGTCCCCCGGTCGCCATTTTCGACCCAATTTAGGTCAATTAGCGATGAATTATTCCATATTAACACATGGAGAGAAATGCAGAATATTGAAGACGTTAACTTATTATAAAGTATATCATTTAATCAAACCCAACAACACGATTCTTTCACCAATAATTCACAAGCAGTAAATTGATTATTCGTCCAACATATCCCGTCTCAATCCAATACACAATATGACATACAGAGCTAGCGGTAATGAAATACGGAGCCGCATATACGGAAATCACGGCGAGCAGTCGATCAATTTAGATATAATTACCTCCCTTGTATTAAGGCTTCGGATATAATAAAGTTTTTCCCGCCTGTATTCATAAGTGTCAACTAAAAAAATATAATTTGATTATTGGTTGGATTCAGACACAATATAGACAGGATTTCAAGAAATAACCAACCCCTCAAACGCCAGGAACGTAGCTCGCCCTCGTGGCATGTGGATTCAGGATTGTGCTAGGGGGTCGGGGGCATGCTCCCCTGAAAATATTGAAAACAAAGGTGTAATCTGGTGCGTTTCAGGCATTCTCATGGTGCTTAAAAAACATCTATTTTAGTATAATGAATTTGCAAACAAATGCTTAAACTCGACATAAAATATTCTATTAAACCAAGGATAATGAAGGAGAAATCAAATTGATAGAAAGAGTAGAATCCGAAAAAGATCTTGGGGTAACCTTTGACGAAAAAAACGAACTTTAATAGTCACATAAACAAGAACGTAAAATTAGCTAATAGAAACTTGGGACTAGTTACGAAAAGTTTTACTTATATGTCAAAAGAAATGTTTGTGACCCTTTACAAATCTCTCATTAGACCCCACTTAGAATACGCATCACCAGTGTGGTCAACTGGACTCAAAAACACATTGTATCAATGGAAAATGTACAAAGAAGGGCAACTAGAATGGTAAAATCTATATCGAAACTGTCCTATAAAATGAGACTTGTAATTTTAGGAATCCCAACACTAGAATACAGAAGGGCTAGATCCGACTTAATACAAGTGTACGAAATACTAAATGGAATTGATATTGTAGATAAGGAAAAAATGTTCTTAATCCAAAACCAGGGTATTACAAGGGGACACGATAAAAAAACTGTTCAAAAAAGGGGCTGGTCAAAAGTAAGATTGAATACCTTCAGTTACAGAGTTATAAACACATTGAACAAACTACCCCTTGAAGTAATAAACGCACCCACAGTCAACTGTTTTAAGGCTAGACTAAATAAACAGTGGAAAGTAGAAAACAAGTTTGATGCAGATTGTTACAAATAAAAAGGGCTAGTACAAAAGAATGGGTAGGGTCTTCTAATTAATGAATCAGTCTCGTAAATAGTTTTAATCAGCCTTCATAGGACATTACATATGAAAGCTAGTTTTTAAAATGGTAGTGTGAATAGTGTAACACATATGACTTTATATTTGGATCAACTGTGTTTGAAAAGTGAAAAGTGAAGAAAAATAAATTATGTGCGGAACCGGAAGGAATGAACATTGTGGAAAATTGAAAAAAGGACCTTTAAAAAACTATAGTTTATATAGTCAAATGACTATATGGTCTCTATTCTTCATGAACTTCATGACAGTAAATACAGTCTATCTATCTCATGCTAAAATCTAATTCAAACGATTTTTTTTAATAAAAGCGAGAGCAATTTTGAGATGTTTACATGATATTCAGATGTGCTCAAAGAAGTCTAGTTGGTGCAAATTATCATATACGAGGGTCAGTCAAGAAAAACTGAGAGTTGTTAATTTAAGCCTTCCAAATGTATTTAAAATTATATTTTCTACCAATCATCGTCAACTATTATCCATTGCGGATATTCTGATGAATTCCGTGATCGGATATAGGCTTATATATTAAGTTGCCTAGCAACCAAAGAACATCACTAAAGGGTATGCGTTCGCGCGAGCGACTTGGAGACTGATTTTGTTGCCAATTCGAACGTTTATTTCAACTTTATTTAGCGTAATTTAGTACAACTAAGATGTATATCTTATAGAATCGTATATACCAAATAATAATGGACGTTCGTTACAGAATGGTCACTAATACTTTATTGTTTAGTTGCCTAGCAACACTTTTACCCGTATTTTAAAAAAATTATCCGCATGTGTTCTTTGCGTTGCCATGGTATTCTAAAACTAATCACTGATTTCACAATTTCTACTCAGGAGGATTATGAATGTATCTAATGGAGTTCAGTGACCGTAATAGGAATAGAAAATATAACTTCGCTTTTGAAAAACATCATGCGTTCTTTTGGGTGGGGTAAAATTGTGGTCTCAATACCAACAAATAAAGTGACAATTAATAGTTCCATCAAACATATTTTCTATATTTGAGGAACAAATCAACCATAATTAACTACGTCTGATAGATTAATGTATAACAAAATAAAACATAAGTTTGAAAATGTTCAATATAACTTTATGTTTCCATAGCAACGCACAATTATGTTCTACATACAGCGCGAACGCATGCCTTCGAGTTGTCTTCTTCTGTTGCCCGGCAACAAGATACAAATTTTCATACCCAAAATTGGTATTCGCCGTAACATCGAGGAGATACCATATTTTACGATAATATACAGACAATATACAAACACATATTCTCCTGATCAATAAACACCAACTCTCAGTTTTTCTTGACTGACCCTCGTATGTCCAGGTTCCACGGTTTACCCAGGTATATGTCAATAAGTTTGCAGCTACTACTACGTACTAGTATCCAAAACTTGCCAGCCTTGACAAACAGTCGGTTGTTATAGTAGATCTTATACATTTCCTTTGCCCTTCTCATAGTACTAACACTCACAATGTTTGAAACAACAGTACATTAAGAACAGTGACCGTTTCTAGTATTTCGAGATGAAGTCGATGGGAACAATGCCACAGTGCTGTTGGTGGTGGGCTGTTTCCGGCTTTGAATGCCGTAATTTATTCAATACAGTCATATTACCACAAATGTCATACAACTCTCCCCATACAGCTGCGACCCCAATACGCGAGAAACGATGCTTTGAGAATCTAGCTGCTTCTAAATATATATATCTGTGGCTGCTTCAACTCGATGATTTGCTTCTGTGAACGTTTAGTCAGTGGTCTAGAATTCTGGAACATGTATGCAACCAGGGATACTTTATACGTAGATTGATTGCTCTGATGCAACAGAAACCATGCGAAAATTGGCACATTCTCCTCGCTATAGATAGAACTTATGGGATATACATGTATGGTGGCGAATGACGCTTTTAAAGTGTAGAGTGAGTCTGCAAGACATAGCCCATCTACTTTCTCATGTAGACTCTGCAGAATCAAAAATTAATTTGTGATTACTTATTGCATTATTACTTATTGCAAAAGCATCGCTTTGCATCTATTCCCGAAAGACCTTTTGCACATTATCGTGTTTCTGTGGAGCACGTTGGTTTTGAAGGTAAAGTTCAAACGAGTACTTCTATGCATGCATCAAAGACGTTACTACACCAGTGTATGAACGTCTTTGGTATACATGCATACACGAAGCACATGTAATAAATCAAATTATGGACTTTGCTGTCAAAGAACATGCTTGTGAAACTGGTTTCTTCATCAGTACTTTACGTACAGTACTTATAATAATATATTTTTAGGTACCCGGTAGACGTAGATTTCTATTATGTTAAAACATTTTTTTCCAAATCGAGTTTACTAAACGACTGCTCTCCGTGATTGCATTAAATTAAAATTCGAATATTTGCACAAAAGCCAGCTTCAAAATGTCTGCAATCGGAGTCGGAAACTTTCTCTAAAACACTGATATTTGATTTAAATTGGTATGTATGAGTCATTTTTTTATCGTTATTTGATTTATTAATATATGACTAATGAAAGACTCCTGTAAAACGATATCGTTTGTTCAGCTAATTTCAGTTGTGGCATTTTTCATATGTTGAATAGTGTTCGGATATCCAAATATTATGGAAATTGAACCTGTTTTGATTAGGTTTCTGTATGTAACATCTCAAAAGTTTTAAGTCTTTTATCCCGAAAAATATATTCATGTGAATGTACTGTAGGTAGGTTGTTTCACTCCTTTCCTGTATTCAGGGTTGGCATAAAACCCACTTTTCATTTTAAACCTTACACCAAATGGGGTTCAACTTCAACTTCAATGTTATACTCTCCAACGCCACTAGGGCATTTACTGAAGAGGGTTTAAAACTATGCGCAGTGTAGAGTGCGGAGCGCTTCATAAAAAGTATGTGGCGTTCGCCAAAAAGTTTAACATGTATTTACACTATACAACCGGCCTGTAGCACTAGGCGCGGTAGACTGGCAGTGGCCTAACTGCCGACTTGAAGGAGTCCAGGCTCGGGGCTGTCACCACTGATGTAGGTAGAGAATTCCAGATTGTTATTGTCCGAGGGAAGAATGAATGTTGGTACGCATTACGCAGACACTGAGGTGGTATGAAGTTTTGCGAGTTATGTCCTCTAGTTGATTGGATTATGGAGCGGTCTGGTAGGTAGTAAGCTGGTACAGCGACAAGGCCATAAACAACCCTGTAGAGTAGGATTAAGTCGGATGATTGTCTACGCTGTTGTAAAGACTGCCATTTAAGGTCATTGATGATTGTTGTTACGCTGTCTGGTTGGTATGGATTATATGGTTTATTAGCAACGAATCTTGCAGCATTGCGTTGGATTTGTTCGAGTTGTTTTAATTCGGTAGTTTGTTTCTGGGTCGGGTTCCAAATGGGTGATGAATATTCCAATTTTGGTCTTACTAGCGTTTGGTATGCTCGTTCTTTAACTGATTGGGGACATTTATTTAGATTACGTTTTAGAAAACCCAAGGTTTGTGATGCTTTTCCAGTAATATTGTCAATATGGGTGTCATATTTCAGATTGTCATTCAGTTCAACGCCTAGGTAAGCATGATGATCTACAGTTTCCAAAGTTTCACCGTTCATTTTGTAATTATAACGTTCCTTATTGGATGTGTTGGAGATGTTCATTATAGCGCACTTCTTCACGTTGAATTCCATCTGCCAGGCCTTGCTCCACTCTACAAGTCTATCGAGATCCTGCTGGAGTTTTAACTGATCGGCTGCAGATTTGATTACACGGTATATTACACAGTCATCTGCGAAGAGGCGTACAGTGGATGAGATGTCGTCAGCAATATCGTTTATGTACAGTAAGAATAAGCAGGGACCAAGAACCGTCCCTTGGGGCACCCCTGAAGTTACACTGGATGTATCTGATGTGGCGTCCTGTACAACAACTTTCTGCGTCCTACCTGATAAGAAGCTGTTTATCCATTGCTTAGTATCATTGCGAATTCCATAAAAGTCCAATTTAGATGACAAACGTTGGTGTGAGACCTTGTCAAAGGCCTTGGAAAAGTCCAAAATGGCCATGTCTACTTGTTCACTATTATTCATGTGTTTCGCTATATCATCTGTAGTTAAAAGCAACTGGGATTCACAAGAGCGTTTACGTCTAAAACCGTGTTGGTTTTCACAGAGAATGTTATTTGAGTCCAAATGATTCATAACACTGGAGACGACGATATGTTCAAGCATTTTAGATGCGACTGAAGTTAGAGACACAGGTCTATAGTTTGCAGGTTTTGAACGATCGCCCTTTCTGAAAATCGGAACAACGTTAGCCGTCTTCCAGTCAGATGGTACGACTCCTGTGTCCAATGAACGTTGAAAGATACACTTCAGAATTTCAGCCACAATTTCACAATTACGTTTCAAAATAATGATTGGAATCTTATCCGGTCCAGTTGCCTTTTTTTCGTTAAGACGTTTGATGCTGTTTATGACACCTTGGAGGGTAATTTGGATTCGCTCCATGGGTTTATGTGGGGATGGTCCTTTATCCGGAATATTAGCAAGGTTCTCCTTGGTGAATACAGATGTGAACTGTTTGTTTAACATTTCAGCCTTTTTCTGAGGTGTATCACCTATGGTACCTTCGTCTTTAAGTGTGCTTATCCCAGCTGAGTCCTGTTTCCTGCTCTTGATGTACTTCCAGAAGCTTTTTGAATTTTGATCTGTTTCTGGGTCAAGCATATCATTCAAATATTCATGGTAAGATTTTCGAAGTCTATATTTTACTTCCTTTTTTATTTCATTATAGGCATTACGTAGTGATGTTGATGGTGAAGTACGTAGTCTTTTGTGCATTTTATCACGTTTTTTCATCATTTTTCTTAGTTCATTTGTAATCCATGGAAGGTCTACCTTTTTACGAAGGGATTTAGTCGGAATGTTATTTTTCATTGTTGATGTTACGGCAGACTTAAAGTCATTCCAGAGTGTTTCAGCACTGACAGATGGATCTGCGGATAAAACACTATCACGGCACGAACCTAGATCTAGCTTGATCTTATCCCAATCAGCTTTACCATAGCGGTAGTACAAATAAATAATTGTTAGTTCACATTAAAGAACTCATTAAAAGCTCTGCAGGACTGTTTGAATTATTTAGGTATGTCATCTGGATCAAAAGTTATGTCAATTTGAAACCATGAAAAAACGGTCAATTTTAGGAATTTTTGCCTTCTAAAAGACAGACTTGTAATCGCGTTTCCACGGAACCGAAAATTTCACAATTTTTAAACAAATTGCTGTAACTTTTTTAATTCTTCAGAAAACTTGATACAACTTGGCTTAATAATGTATTTTGGTATGCTGATTTCAATTTTGCAATCAGATTAGATGTAATACCATTAAGTAAAAAGCTACAGATGAAACATATGTAAAGTTTCAACACATTTATCATTGATCAGAATTATACAGGTACTGGTAGTACCGGACAAGACTATACATGTAACTTTACCAAGAATTAGGAAACTAATACACTTACAGGAAATATTAATAAAAATTACACTATAATAATGAAATATAGTTTACTAATAATTATATCAATGCTAACTTGACATTGACTATTCAGAAATAGTTATAACATGAACAAGATTTCAGCTTGTCAGCAGATGGTTAGGCATACAACCATAAAGCTATATAAATGTCTCAGATAGGCATTTCACTTTTCCCTTGATAATTGTTTTCAGTTCAATGAGGTGTAGACTACTACAAATCTAATAGATCTATTAAATTGTGAAGTGTTACCTCCATATTTGAGTACAACAAGGAGTAAAAATGCACCCGACATAGAGGCGAAACCAGGACTGCGGTGTTACTTTTCCGTACTACTGAAGCTCAGCCAACTTAACTAGCGGGTTGCTGGGCTGGGAGTCAGTCACTATATTTGTTCCCCTTTTATTTATTGGATGGGACCTTATCCGAAGCCACTATTGACACCCTAACTGAGCCGCGAGACATCATTCTCGGACCATTCACAGCAACTACCATTTAAGTAAACTTGTAAGTGAAACCCATATGACCCCGGTATTACTAGCTTTTAGCTCTGCCTGCTATGCTAGCCCAGCCTGCTGTGAGTCAGTCGCAGCATCCACCTGAAACTTATTAATAAAGTACAGTGAAATTTGCCACCAAATGAGAATCTTAATCATTGCTAATATAAATGTAATGAAAGGAGCAATAATATGATTGAGGATCTCATAAAGTTGATGCAATATTGCAGAAAAAAAATTCAACACTCCTCCCTAGCCTAACTATGGTGGGTGGGGGGTGGTGATTTTATTTTTAGCAATATATGCCATATTATTATAAATAAATCACAGTGAAACTAAATATTGGTGTTAATTGATATAATTAAGTAAGATTAATAATTCAAGACTTGATCAATTGCTTTTAAAAGACGATTTTTAACCAGACAATTCTCCTTCGTCGGCAAAAAATGACAGGTGCCCGTTGATGTTTATTTCCCTAAATTTCATTAAATTACGACTTGCAACGTATTTTTTGTGAGTTTTATCCATTTTAAACAAGAAATTCAACTGATTCAAGCCAAAAAATGTCTATTGACGATCTTTTTATCGGTAAATTGAAAAAATCTGATTTGCAGTAAAAACGAGTGAAAAATGGCGGCGATTTTTTTTAGATTTCGGCCGCACTTACTGGACCAAAAAATTAATGCGGTCACTATTAGTAGTCCGATTTTGATGATTTAAACATCATTTTGAAGGAGAAAGACTATTCTATGGGGTTATATGCTAATTGTTAGAATTTATTATTTATTTTTTGGAAAAAAATGACGTAAACTTTGGAACCCCAGAACTTTTTTTATTTATATTCGGATTTCAAAAATGAAGGTTTCGGGGCAAAGCTCAATCCTTCTTCTGATTGGTTGTGAAGTTTCAATTATATTGATTAACATTAAAGCCTCCGCATGTAGTGTGATGTAACATGTATGCCAATAGCGCCGGGCCGAAACTGTGATTTTACCAGATAGACGAAAATATTGTCGAAAATCGTTTTTAACTCAAAGTATTTAAACTATCGATTTTCTTACAAAAAAAACATTACTACCATTAGAAAGGTAATTTAGTTCTGTTTTAAAATATGTATACATGTTTATAGTTGTAAGAAACATGATCTTGTAAAACTAATATTTACTACACCATGTAATGAATTTTACATAATTCTTAACAGTACATGCTTATCATCTGGGGTTGCTAGCGGTACACAGTACGTCTCTCGCGTTTACATGCGACTGACTTCCACGAGGTGGTGATCTGTAACATTTCATGATCACTCATGCCAATAGGAGGACATATGGTGTGTTTAATAACGGTGCTCGGATGTGATGTGAAGAGTAAGTCCAAAATTCTACCTTCACGAGTAGCCATTTTATTGATCTGTTCAAGAGAATGATCACGTGCTATTTTACAAAGTCTATCACAGTGTCCTTTATCCCTTGACCCGGTAGGAGCTGCTGAGTTTTCCCAATTAATGTCACCAAGGTTGAGATCACCGCCAAGTTTTATAATGCAGTTTTTGTATTTAGCGTTGTTGTTGATCTTGCACAGTGATTTGTTCAAGTGATTAAGGGCTTCCAGAGATGATTTTGGTTCACGATAAAATGCCCCAAACAAAATCTTTTTCTTATTCGGCAAAGTTATTTTAATCCAAAGAATTTCACAATCTGTATCGAGGTCTGGACACTGTTCACAATCATAAATTGGCTTGACAAGAACGATAACTCCACCGCCTGATTTTTTATCAAACATTTTCAGATCTCTATCTTTCCTAAATACTTTGTACATGTAATCACTAGGAGTGTTATACGGAAAAAGTTCTGCATCAAAAATAGACGGATCCAGGTGAGTTTCAGTTCCTATCATTACATCAGGTTCCATGCTTGATAGTACATGGTATAGTTCCAGCTTTTTGTTTTTAATGCTACAAAAGTTTTCAACAAGTATGGTGAACGGTGTGTCTTTGTTACTGTAATTCACTGTAGTATCTTCATGATCAGTAGAAACACTCAAAGTTCTAGGTGTCACATTACTTGGGATATCTGACAGAGACGATGACAGGTCTGGATCAGAAACAATACTTTCAGCATGTGATGACACTGTGACATTTGAGATGTTCATAGGTTTAGGTTCAGGGGGTTGAGATCTCGTTGGTGTCGATACATTAGGATTGCCAGTGCCGTGGTTTTCATTAGAACCATTGAATATGTTTGTGGTTTCAAAAAATGATATATCAACAGTTCCCGAGGATGAAAGGTTAGGAATTCCACAGTGTAAACATGCCCAAGTTACGTTAAATTTCCCATGAAAGCTATAAAGGCTGTCCGATATGTTGGTGCACCTGTTGTGGGTTTTGGATTTTAAGGGGTTTAAAGGGCAATAAGGGGTTATAAAGGGTTTTATAAAAATAATTTTGGGTTTAATTTTTTTCATTAATAATTTCATAAAATTACACTAACAAGTGCCTGGACAAGCACCTTTGAAGGTGTCAGACAGTGTTTAACAATGTATCCTTCGTTCCTATGATTTCGTGAATTCCTATGATTTCATGAATTCCTATGATTTCGTGAATCATGTTATGACATATTTCTGCCAAATGTGCAGGTCCAAGATTCTTGACAAATGATCGAAAAAGTAAAAGAAGTTATTTATCATCAATTTTTTGAACATATTTATCTTAATAACATATTTTAATGGAAAATTGTTAAAATACCCCAATATTTCAACTTGACTGAAAAGAAGACGATCCCACGTCAGTACTTTCACCATTTATGTGCTTCAGAATCAACACAAAGCCACCATTTTACACACACATGATAATGGAACCCCCAATAAAATTCTGCCGTGAACAAATAGAACCAGAAATTGCTAGAATGCAATTTACTGACCAGCCAATAAAAATTCACGAAAAGATAGGAAACTTGTCACTTATAGGGTTATTATAGTCTTACATATGATTTTTTCAGAAATAATTTTCTTGAAACCGACGAAATGTGGATTAATTATGCATTTTTTCTAATTGCAGTATAACTGGTCCACTGTCCATGGTCAACTAATACTACTCACAGATCTCATATTTATATAAATCATGGATCAAGAATTGGTGAGACAGCGAGAATTATTCAAGAAGCGTGCAATAGCTCAACCAACTGTTGAAAAACGTAAATCAAAATCCAGTAATGACTGTGAAAAATCATCTAAAAAACAGAAAGTTTCCAGCAGCAAACCGAAAGAACCGAAAAGTTCTTCAAGCTTTGACTACAAAACTGCATCAGGAAGTTCTCAATATAAATTTGGAATTCTTGCTAAGATAATAAACTTTATGAAGAAGAGACATCAAGTGAATGATTCGTATCCATTGACGATTGAGGAAATTCTTGACGAGACAAATCAGCTGGACATTGGTAACAAGAATAGACATTGGTTGATAACAGAGGCTCTACCAAATAATCAAAAAACAAATGTAAGTTGGTATCAATGTTTCTTAATTTATAATTTAATACCCATTCATATGTGCACCAGTCTGTCCCTAAATATTATTGCATGGACGAAAGTTTTCAGGCATACACCTGAACTTCAGATTTTTTGGATTAATCAAGATCTGTTTTTTCTTTAATTTCCTTATATAAATTGTCAATTTTTAGCTCACCTGTCACAATGGACAAGGTGAGCTTTTGTGATCGCTCTCTGTCCGTCGTCCGTCCGTCCGTCAACAATTTGCTTGTGTTCACTCTAGAGGCAACAGTTTTGATCCAATCTTCATGAAACTTGGTCAGAATGTTGTTCTCTATAAAATCTAGGCCAAGTTTGAAACTGGGTCATGCGGAGTCAAAAACTAGGTCACTAGGTCAAATCATAGAAAAACCTTGTGTTCACTCCAGAGGTCAATCTTAATGAAATTTGGTCAGATTGTTGTTGTAAATAACATCTAGGCCAAGTTCGAAACTGGATCATGTGGGGTAAAAACTAGGTCACTAGGTCTAATCTTAGAAAACCTTGTGTTCACTCCAGAGGTCACCCTTTTGATCCGATCTTCATGAAACTTGGTCAGAATGTTGTTATCTATGGAATCTAGACCAAGTTAAAAACTGGGTCATGTGAGGTCAAAAACTAGGTCACTAGGTCAAACCTTAGAAAAACCTTGTAATTTGTATTCACTCCCAAGGTCGTGATTTTGATCCAATCATCATGAAACTTGATCAAAATGTTGTTCTGTATGAAATCTAGGCCAACTTTGAAACTGGGTCATGTGGGGTCAAAAGCTAGGTCACTAGGTCAAATCTTAGATAAACATAGTGTTCACTCCAGAGGTCACCATTTTGATCCTATCTTCATGAAACTTGGTCAGAATGTTGTTCTTTATGAAATCTAGACCTAGTTTGAAACTGGGTCATGTGGGGGTCAAAAACTAGGTCACTAGGTCAAATCTTAGGGTAGTTGTGTAGTGGTGTTTCTGATTTCTGTGATCGGCTGGTTGGGTTCAATGCTACCTTCCCTGTCGGATTTTCTCCTACCTTTTTTGGTAATAATGTAATACTGTAAACCAAGAAATTATTTAGCGTGATTTATTTTGTGGAATTTGCAAATGGTAGAAGTTTGCAAAAAATCAAGTATCCGCAAGATGTTCAAAACCTTAATATGGACATCGTGTAAAACTTAAAAAGGCGAAAATTTGTAGCTGCGAATAAGCCCACTAACACTATCAGCAAAACGCTAAGTTAGTATTCACGATAGTAAATTGGTCTATAGTATTTAAATATTTTTATGTAAACCAATACTTACTTAAACGCTGATAATTTGGTGACATTTATCATTCTGTTCTACCATTGTAGGTTATTGTTGAAGATGGTGAAACAAAGTATCAGTACAAGCCCACATATCAGCTCAAGGATCGCAAGTCATTCCTCAATCTGTTAAAACGGTACGATCTTAATGGTGAAGGTGGAATACTTCTTGATGATGTCGAAGAAAGTTTACCTCATGCTACTCAAGCTTTGAAAAAATTAGGTGAGATTTTTTACCGGTAGGGTTTTTGAAGGGTGAGGAAGGGGTCCCACGGGGGACTCCCATCACGATGTTACTGTCATGTAAAGGCTTAAAGAATACTGGACCCGGCCTGTCACATTATTCTGACCCTGGTAAGTCGGTAGTGAAACTTACAAGTTCAAACTACAGTTTTATGCTGTACCCCCAGCAAGAGAGCTATAGATACTGTTTTTACCATAGCCCTTCTTGATAACTTTGCTATGTCATGGTTAGACTGTCCTGGATCAAACCTGCAACCTCTGAAGAAGATGCTTAAGTTACCACCTTTTAGTATGGATAGTTATGTAGGTAGAAGCTGTTTATGGTGAATACTAGATATTTTAGACTTTAAGTGACCCTGGTGAAGGCTTGGTAAAAGCGAAAACTTTGGTCTTAATAAAATTATGATAGCCTTGCTTCTATCATGTAGCTACATTTACACTTCTATGTCTTTGTTGATAGAATATTAAGTAGTATTTAAAATAATTACTACCCATAATGATACTAAACCTGTTGAAAGAGACCAACTGTCAACCAAGGTAATATTAAGTTGTTCCCAATTTCCCATATGTGGTCATTACATGTATATACAGGTTTGACTGTTATATATATAGTAATCTAGACTAATGGTAAATATTGATGTTTTGACTTAGAACATGTTGTTTCATTCAGGTGATAATATAGTGTATATAACACGACCACATGACAAGAAGAAAATACTATTCTACAATGATAAATATTGTCAGTTCACTGTGGATGAGGAGTTTACCAAACTATGGAGAGGTAGATATTATTTCATGAGTATAACTAACCACTGTAATTCTAGTACATGCCTGTGGTTTTACAATTTTTTGGAGGCACATTGGGTGGATCTTGCCACACCTCCAAACAGACCTGTGGATTCCTTTCAAATGCTCCTTGCATGCAATACTTATTGTTTCACACACGCTGGTGGAGATATACGTAGGGTGTTTCAAAAGTTCCAGGAAAAGTGCTCTATAATGTTTATCTTTAGCCAAATTACTTCAAACTTTGTATTTAAATAGAACAATTCATAATACATAGTGTACGATGAATCGAACGCATGAGGGTGTGTCATACAAAATGGCACGGTTGCCACAGTAATGTCAACAATGGCCACTCGGGGCAACATTATCTCTGGTCGTACCTTATTAATATGTTTTGACTAAATCTCACTCAGTCAGTCAAATGACACAACAAAATTCACCGGTTACTACAACAACAATGTTTTATATTCTCAAAAAGTGCCTTGCTTCAATGTATGCTCTTCCAGGGTCCCTATGCAAAGCATTCGAAAGTGTCACAAAATCGAGCAGTAACGTTCAATGCAACGTCTAGCGTCTGATTCACAACTGGCCGTACCTTCCTTTGATCATCTGCAGCATTACCACTGGCAGTCTGGAAGTACTCAAATTATTCTTAATAGGCAGTGGTTATAAAATCTACTGTGAATCAAGTCTTAATTTTCCTGCCAAAAGACAAAAACTGGTCAAATTCCAATGATTTACTGACATTTGACGGGCGACAAATAAACCTGAACACAACTGTGGGACTATTTAAATTATGGCATAAATTGATCAAAATGATGTTATACTGCCCTTCGCAAATGTTCCATGCAGTAATTTTAGGTTGTAGTGAATTGGTAGCTGTTTGGTTGGAGTCAATGTGTTGATAAGTTTGACGATTTCTACGACATGACGTCAAATTTGCCCCGGGTAGCCATTACTGACGTTACTATGGCAGCAGTGCCATTTTGTATGACACACCCTAGATCGTTTGATTCATGGTACAATGTGTATAATGAATTGTTCTATTTAGATGCAAAGTTTAAAGTAATTTGAAGATACAATAAACAATATAGAGCACTTTTCCTGGAACTTTTGAAATGCCCCTCGTATGTGCATATTTGTCTGGATGGGTGTCACAAAGAGTTATGGGTATTTGTGGCAACCATACATTTTTTGTATAAACAAAAACCCTTATTGTTTTGCATATGATGTTTTGTGTTCTCAAAAAACTGTTTTAACTGAAATTAATGTTAATTAGGGCCCTGCAAATTTTTTGCAGGTGCCCTATAGTAATCACCCTGTCCGTCTGTCTGTCCGTCTGTCCGTCCACATTTTTCATGTTTTTTCTTAATAACTTGCAAACCGTTAAAGGTATTGACTTCAAACTTTAAACATAAGGTCACATCAACAATACACTATTGTATGCCAAGTTATGTTACTCCAGCTACAATATTGTAAGAATTATGGCCCTTTGTAAAATTACAATTTTCCTCATTTTTTATCTTTTTTCTACATTACTTCAAAACCGTTACAGATATTCAAATGAAACTTGCTATACATATTGACAGTGACAATACGCACATGTGTAGCAAATGGCAACAACTCTAGCTTCAATAAATTTTGGCTTGTGCCCCTTTTTCGACTTCAAAACTTTAACATTGGCCATAGTTCAAAATGTTTTTTCTTAATAACTTGCAAACCGTTAAAGGTATCGACTTCAAACTTTAAACATAAGGTCACAGCAACAATACACTATTGTATGCAAAGTTATGTTACTCCAGCTACAATATTGTTAGAATTATGGCCCTTTGTAAAATTACAATTTTCCTCATTTTTCATCTTTTTTTCTACATTACTTCAAAACCGTTACAGATATTCAAATGAAACTTGCTATACATATTGACAGTGACAATACGCACATGTGTAGCAAAGGGCAACAACTCTAGCTTTAATAAATTTTGACTTGTGCCCCTTTTTCTACTTCAAAACTTTAACATTGGCCATAGTTCAAAATGTTTTTTCTTAATAACTTGCAAACTGTTAAAGGTATCGACTTCAAACTTTAAACATAAGGTCACAGCAACAATACACTATTGTATGCAAAGTTATGTTACTCCAGCTACAATATTGTAAGAATTATGGCCCTTTGTAAAATTATAATTTTCCTCATTTTTCATCTTTTTTTTCTACATTAATTCAAAACCATTACAGATATTCAAATAAAACTTGCTATACATATTGACAGTGACAATACGCACATGTGTAGCAAAGGGCAACAACTCTAGCTTTAATAAATTTTGGCTTGTGCCCCTTTTTTGACTTCAAAACTTCTACATTGGCCATAGTTCAAAAACTTTTCAAGATATTCAAATGAAACTTGCAATACTTATTGACAATGATAACAACAGGGCCCTGATCACGACAGTGATGGTTCTAGTTTATCCTGATGTAGGTATATATGGTGACCAAAACAAGTAGATGCAATTATAAGTATAAAAAAAAATTCTGTTACTTTGATGTTTAAGTTTTGTGTGTGTGATATTTGATACAGTCTTAAGTAAATGTTCAACTTTCAGGTGTATCTGTGGAAGGACAGGATGAACGTAAGGTAGAGGAATATTTAGAGAAGCAGGGAATTACATCAATGCAGGTCAGTTGTGCTAGTGCTCACATATTGAACAGGGAAATCCGGATTGGCTACATCAGGAAGAATGATCTTTTCTGGATAAAATATATGTTATTTGATGAAAATATTTGGAGAATTGACAAAATAATGGTCAAGGTCCATGATCTGTATTTTAACAATAAAACAATGTTTGAAGCCTTTTAAGATGTACAGTTGTGTGCTTATGGAACCTGAAACAGACTTGCGCCTCGTTTTCAGGATTGGGCGTTATGCCTCAGTAGAACCCCTGATTGAAGTTATTGATCAATTGCATGATAAATGTACAAACTTACTGTAAAATCATTAATTTTCGTGGGGGATTAAATTTCGTGGATTTCGTGACTCACTTTAACCACGAACTTTAATCCCAACGAACATTGATTTTGACCCTTGTTTTGTTACCTGAAATGCAAAATCCACGAATTCAAGTGCCAACGAAATTGTCTTTTTTACCAAAACCACGAAATTTCGTCCCAACGAAATTAAATGATTTTACAGTATGAGCATTACTATGTGCCTAGCTGATACATAAAACATTGTTTTAATTTTGCATAATTTTTCGAAAAAATGTTTTCATACTTCAAGCTGTATTAACAATTTGTAATAAAAACAAAAAATCTGAAGGACAGATTATGCTCACATTTGCTTACAGCAATACAACTCTTAATTATAGAATAAGGATAGCCAATCAGATTGTTTGTTACTGTCCAAGAAATTAATAGAGTGTGATCTGATAGGCTTCCTTATCATTAAGTCAAGTAAGATCAATATTGAATATCGCTCCTAGTTCATATCTTCACACTTTCATCTTCTTGATATTTCAGGACATTGGTCTCAAAAATGTTGCTCCTATTCAGAAGAGAAAGAGAAAGGGTGGTAAACGAACATTTAAGAAACATAACGACCATCTGGAATTACAAGATTATGGTGAATTAAAAGCTAATAAAACTGGGTGATATGCTTGTGTTAGCAAGTTGTCAAATAGAAAAAAGTGTTTTAATACATGTACCAGTCAGTTGGTGAATTTCACCGAGAGTAAAAAAATGCCTTTGTCGCACAAACATGCACCTACAACTGTGCGGTAGCTATGTTTGTGTTAGTATACAGGGATGTTAAGCATTTTGTGACTGATAATCTGAGATTTTGTGTTTGCTGGTACTCGCACTAACAAGACCACCATGTGGTCCCTTAAATCTGGTTTACTTATTGATGTGATCATGATGTGATACTGAGATAGTATAAATGTGAAAACAAAAAAGAACTGAAGGTTGTGTATAGCTTGGCGAATTTGACACATACCTGACCTTTATGTATGAATATATTACAAGGTTCTTGCTTGGAATATATCAATTTCCACAAGCAAATCATGCGATATCAGTATTTCAAATTTAAATTTGTATTACATCTCGAGCATACTCCATGACTATGAAAATATACAACCGAGGCTATATATTCAGACAAAATATCCACTGTTCAATTGTACTAATCAAAAGGTGAGGTTTGTGTCAAATTTGCCAAGCTATATGCTGTTTCAAGAAGCTGAGATGATCTTTCAGTGATGTATTTATTACAGTAACTGTAATATGATATTGATATGTCATTGAGTTGACTCATTTTACGTTGTTTTACATTAACATTGTCAATTAACATTTTTTACATTGAATTGTTTATACACATAAAATCATTTACATTTATATTGTGTATTCTTAAATCATAAACATGAAGATCTAGGCAGTCATTTGCTGGATAATTCCACCCTAAGACAAGTGTATAATGGTCACTTGATCCATCTATCTTAAGAAAAAGGTTCTATTTCTTTGTAACCAATGGTCAGATTTCAATGTAATATCACAATACTTATGTACATTGCAACCTCTGTGGAGAAATGCATTTTGAGAGGTGCAAAGATTTGCCACTATATAGAGGTTGTTGCTCTTCAGTGTTTAAATCTTAAGTTTTCTGCTAGGGGAAATTTTGAAGATGTTACAGACAGTGTTATTCTACTGAGGACCTTTCTGGGGAGACTACATACTATATTTTTTAAACAAAGTTCAATGTCTAGTTGTAATATCTATGGCTATTTTATGCTTATAAAAACTTTATGAAGTTACTGCCCTTAGGTTTAATATTGATTCATTTTCCTGGTAGTTCTTTGTCCACAATGGGGTTACATGTAACTTGTCTGTTATTTAAAGTCTTTTCTTCTACCAGGCAATAAACTTTTATGATGGTTGATCCTATATTTTGTAATGAGGATGTGAATAAGACTTGTACGATAATAAATAAATTACATTATTATCAGCGTATCTATGTTAGTTTATTTGAAATGTGAATATACCATACATGTCATTCAAGCATTGTATATCGCTGGCTTAGAATGAGAAAATCATAAGCACAAAAACAATATTTTGAGAAAACAAGAAAAACTGTCTGCAAATTGCCCTTAACTTATCCTAAAAAAGCTTTTTAAACTTCAGTTTGGTCAACATGACAACAAGTTCCGATTTCCTTGAAAATAATGTGATATGATGCAGATGGCAAATATGCATCAGTCTTGTAAAGTTGTAAATAGTAGTTACGACCATCTCATTCTAAGCCAGTGATATATTTACTGTATAAATACTATTACTGATTCATTTGATGAATACTGTGTTCAAATTTATTTTGAAATAAAAGATACTTGTAGTATTTGTAAATGTCAATGGTTGTTCTTGTGTTTACATGTTTGCCAGCAAAGGAAAACTTGAACGTTCAGTAAATACAGGATGAACATTCATGTGGTATATGACGTTGGATTTTGTGCACTGTATAATAACACCGAGTCAACAAAGAAAAATTTGTTTTGTGTCCATTCACACTTATGGTACTACAGTGTAAGACACGACTGTGCATCTAATGTGTGCATGGGTGAAAGTTTCCGGCCTCAATACAGTATTATACCGATCTCAGCATTTTGATAAAAAACTGTGCTATGAAATATATATGCAAATGATCTTGTTTTGTATGTTGATAAGTTTTCATTATTTGGGAATATTTGAATATTCACCCATGTGTGTGGCTGTGATTAAGGGGAGACAATCTGGTTATGTAAAATTGACTTAGTCCTTATCAAGAGAGAATACTCATGATATTGTCACAAAAAGCAGCACATGTACATATTCAAACTCATCTTCTATCACAATAGCACTGTTATTCTACAAAATATTTGTAGAGATCATGAAAAGGATGCATGTATAAAATTTGGACATACTAGTGATAAATAATTGGACAAATGTCTGCTTTTATATCGCTGGCTTAAAATGAGTACCTTGTAACTACAAAATTAATATTTTAAGAAAACAAGAAATCACTTTTACTTTTGGTAAAATAAGCTTTTTTGACGTCAGTTTGATTAACATGACAAATTCTGATTTTCATGAAAATAAGCTAATAATGACCTTATCTTATAAGAATATTTTCTATAGCTTTAGGATATAAAGAACATTTGATGTACCTAAATACTAAGTCTTATTAATTAATTTACAAAAAATAGAATAATAATCTATGCTTTGCTAAAATATAGGGTTAAAGCTTGACAGTCAAAAACTGATTCTTATACCCTGTTACATATGCATTAGTCTTATATCATACAACCTTCTGATTTTAAGCAGCAATATGTTTAGTAGACTATAATTTATATGAACGATAACTTGGAATGAGGACAATGGAATGCATCATACAACAATCATGTTATATATATATATGTCATGTATTGCAAAAACACTACTGTTTGGTTTAAAACTGAAGGGATCGAAAATGGCACATTTCGAAAAAAAGGCTATCAGTTCAAATGAGGAAGCCGCTGAGGTAGCATATACATGGGTATGTGTTTAGAAAAGTGAGTCAACATCGAAGAACAACAACAACAACTTATCTTAACGTACTAAAAATATTGTTAGTCTAGATCTACGAACGTAATCTGCAGTAATGCAATTTAAGATAATAAAACTTTATTATTGACCAGAACTTGAATAAAATAATTGGCTATAAAAATATTTATATTGTGTTATCACTTTCAACAGGAACAATGTAATTATAATATAAGAAATAACCCAATTTGTTACCGTATAATTGACCGCTGTAACTGCTGAAATCGTTGATTCCGGATTAATTCCGGACCGTACAGAAATAAAAATTATACCGACCGTATAAGCGGCCGTTATACACCCCGCTTATCAGCTTATATTCACCGACAGGATAGATATTGATAACGCTCTATGATGTAGTCGAGTTTCATCTACATAATACGTTAAACTGTCAAACTTGACAATAATATAACGGTGCGCTAGATAGAAAAAAAAGAGAGTGATAGAAAAGGTATGGAAGAATAGACTCGCTCAAGACGATGGAGATATGCATAGTAGGAAAGGATAGAAATATAAGAAAAGATATGCTCAGATATTTTTCGACCATCAAGGCACTTGACCTGTCCAGCTTCCGTGGCGGTGACAGGGACTGAGTCCCGGCTGACATAGCTCAACACCTATCATGTGGCTGTACTTCATATCTGAGCGAGATGGTCCCCTTAGAATGAGAGTTTCTCAAGCTCCTTCTTAAAAGATGTCAAAGAAGGAGCCTCAGCCACAGAGGCTGGTAGGTTGTTCCACACGGGGATGGTCCGTGGGAAAAAACTGAATTTGTAGGAATCTGTAGAGGCGTGATGGTTTCATGTCCCGGATTTAGATAGTTCCTGCTTTCAACGATCCTCAACCGTGTATGAACATCGTTGTCAACGAATCCAAAACCCATGACGAAAAAATCACTGAACTTTTATCCATTATCAGTGATTTTCAAGTTCAAGACGATTATCTCATTTGTCACGGGACATTTATCCATCAATGGTTTAACAGCCCATTGCTTTTTTTCAGAACGTCACGGGTTTTGTATCGTCACGAGTTCTATTAGATCCGTCTGTGTTTTATACCAGACCGACACCCACTTTCGCTTTGAGACGGATTTCCTTCTATTTTGTCTTTTAAAATGAATTATAAATTAATTTCGTCGATTTTTGTGGTTTTATTTATCATGCAGATCGACGCATTTATAGGTAAGAGTGTGTCAGTTAGTATATCTTCTTGATTTCTTCATTATTGTGTTTAAATATCACTGCATTCGGATAAACAAATTCGGATATGCTACATTTCATAGAGAAGATTACATTTGTATAAAACTAAACTTTTTAATTACAGTTTGATAAAATTATAAGAAAGTCAATATTTCCAGCTCTATTTTGGTCTGTATTATAGAAATAAATTTATATTGTGTATTTAGTTTATATAAAATTTACAAGAACTGTTTTAATGATGTTGAAACAGGAAGTTAGTCTTTTGCAATCCCGTTTAATTTTCTTTATTTACGATCGTCTTAGTCGTAAGTGTTTGATCTATTTCTTACTTGATTTGCTAAGAGATTGAGGGAAGATTCACGTTTTTCAATAAATCTTTGTATGGTATCATAGCCTAGTTACTAAACATTTAATTTGTAGCTCTTTCCAAATGAGTATTTACCCCTTAGGCCCTTTTACACCAGTCAGTTGCATCCATGGCCTCCATCCCTGGTGATCCTTGGGGGATAGACTTGGAAACAGTAGTGTTTTAACATTCCAGATCCCCCCGCACTGCCGGGGAAATGTTGGATTTTTTCTCTGAACCAATACCCCGGGGAAAATATTTAGTTGTCAGTGGGCCAGGGAAATACCATCAGGGGCCGAGGACTCAAAATCCCGGCCAATCCACGGGGTTGGGGAGCGCTGAATGCAACTGACTGGTGCAATTAGTATTATATTATAATTATTAAACAGTGGACTTTTTTGTACACAGGACCAAGGTTTTGGAAGATCAAGCAGAATGTTGAAGAAATCAGACAAAAGAGAGCAGAAGCAAGTCTTGGCAAGAAATTACATGCAGTTGAAACATTTTACCTCGAACAACCTCTTGATCACTTCAATGCCATGTCACAGGTTTGACTCATTTTATTATAAAATTTGTACGCATTTACTTAAAAGCAAAATCTAAATTTTTATGAATGTAACATGAATCTAAACTGGTTTCATGAATCTTATTCTTGAATATATTGTTAATGTATTGATGTATTGATCTTTAATTTTTGTTGATAATTAAATTTTATGGTTTACCTTTTACCACAAAATTAAATCCCATCGAACAATAATTTATCCCTTTTATTTATTACCTGAAATGCAATATCCACGAATTAACGTCCCAACGAAATGGTCTTATTTAGTAAAACCATGAAATTTTGTCCAAACGAAATTACACGATTTTACAGTACATGTAATTTTAATAAATTGACTTATTTGTAATGATGATTGAATGATGTTGTAATGAATGTAAATGTATAAATTATCAGCATACTTTAAAAAAAAGGAAAACAACTCTTTAGGCCTACCGATAGTCCCCCCTTTGCTAGATTCATGATATAGAAGGTAAGTTATTGAACTTGTATGACGAATGATGTCAGATTTTTTTCAGCTGACCTGGTATTTTCATTCATCCCCAGTGTATAGCTATATCAAATTTTCTATTATTTAGAAAAGGTCTTCAGAAATCTTGTGAAATCTTGTCCGTTTTTAATACCTTACATCTCATGTTCTAATTTATTTATGAAAAAACTAATAAGTCTATGCAATCGATTTATTATTCAGCTTTAACATGATACCTCATTTATTGAAATCAGTCAAGGAATAAAACAGTAGATCCGAAGAGCCAGACGTACTCTCATTTTCATAAAATGAATGTAAATTCCAAGTTTATCAGAAAATACCTCATTTGCCTCATTCATTGAAGAAACTTAGCTCTTCAGCATGATACATTATCGAATAAAAATAGATGACTTAAAACTGTTTTATGCACAATAATTGACTCTGCTGTCTGTTATTTTGCATTTTCTCTAAATTTTCATTGGAGTGTCCAATCTGTGTATTAGCTTGTTAGTGCAATAAATAAATTATCTTCCTTCAAAATCACTTATGTAACTCAAGTTTTTCTCATTGTCCAAATACCTTAAAAAGGTAAACAAATAACATGAATAATCAAATTGTTATAAATCTGTTTTGTGATTTTCAGGATTTCGGAAAGACATATAAGCAAAGATACTATGTGAATGCAGAATATTGGTTCAGCGGAAATGATAGCCCTGTGTTTTTATATATTGGAGGTGAAGGAACTCTGACATCCAGAAATCATGCAGAAGGTACAAAAATTTTCCATCATCGGCGAATTTCTTTATTTTGTTAATTTGTGTAATTTATATGCATGATTTGCACCTTAAATAATTCTTTGGAATTTTTTGGTGTGAATACATGTGCATCATGATAGCACTTGAACATGACTTTGACTAAAATCCATCCATCTGTCCGTCCACCCATCCATCCATCCATCCATCCATCCATCCATCCATCCATCCATCCATCCATCCATCCATCCATCCATCCATCCATCCATCCATGATTGCTGCTGACGCCTCTTCTGAGTATTACTCTACAGTACATGTATTTATTTTAAGGTGAAATTGTTGACCTTGCAAAGAAGCACGATGCCCTGGTAGTAGGAGCAGAGCACAGATTTTATGGTGCCAGTTTGAATGATGATGGACTCCAACTAGGAGAGCTACAACATCTGTCCAGTCAGCAAGCGTATGTATAAATACAACAACAACATTAATTTAGCTTCTAAGCAACTATTTTAGTATTTACTTTGTATCCCGCAAATATATTGAAATATAATTTAATAGCTCTACAACCAATACTTACACTCTGCACTCAGCACTCAAATATTAAAATTCCTTCTTTTGAGGTTCAAAGCGACATTTTTTGAGAACGAGAAGTTCAAGTTATGTTGAAAAGGTGCTAAATATTACACTTTGCTTGTTTCCAATTGAAATTTAGTTTATTTGTAAGCTATCAGTTTAATTTATCAGCCTGAGTGCAGAGTGTGGTACTCAGATTCAAGAATTACATTTTTATCCCATAAATATTATGTAATTGCATAATTAATGTATCAAATGCTTTTTTAACTTTCAAATAATGATTCTATATATTTTCCTTAATTATATTTGAAATCTAGAATAAATACTAGCTCATTATATAATATTTTCAATATTTGAGTGCTGAGTGCAGAGTGTAAGTATTGGTTGTAATTTCAGATCAGGTTATTGAATCTTTAACTAATCTCTTTTGTTTTCTGTACATTCAGTCTTGCAGACCTTGCCTCATTTGTTGATCACATCAGAACTAAGTATGGTATCCCAGATACTGCTCCATGGATATGTTTTGGTGGAAGCTATCCCGGTGCACTGTCAGCATGGTTTAGACTAAAGGTATGTGTTCAAATCCCTAGTAGTGATAATGTAAAACATTTTTATTTCAATTCAACAAAATTTTGTGATTTTGTAAAAAAAACATGGGCATAATTTCAAGAATTTCAGATTTCATGAAAAACGGCAAGTTTAAAATTTACACATTCTCATGAATCAATGTATAGTCAAGTCCCCTAGATTATACTCTGATACAAGACCCATCATATCGTTTGCAAATCTAAAAATAGCTCGTATTTCGTCATTAGTGTATTCCCGCTATTGTCCAATCAGAACGCGCGTTACGAAAGCCGCGGGAATATTTCTATAAACAAACACAATTGTGAACAAGGATTATTTAATTAGCGAACGGTTATTGAAATTAAATGCTGAGTTGTTTGTTGAAACCTATTGAATCGAATTCGGCGTGTAAAAAGTATTAAGTATAAGAGAATAACCTGATATCGGTTATCAAATGGAAATGTAGATCTACCGGTGATTCGAAAAATAGTTATCGGAAATAAATTTTTTAAAAAAAGGCGAGTCGAATGGAGTGCTGACGTTAAAGGTAAATTCTGTTTTTTTATGACGAACCACCGCTAGTTTCAATCCAAATAACCAGTAATGTTGTACAATGATAGTTAAATCTTCTTCTGATTATTGATGCAAAAATATTACAATATCTTTTTTCATACGTCGATTTAATAGTCGGAAATAAAATTCAAACACTCGATTTATATTCTGTATGTAACGTCGATTTTGATTGGACTATTGACGAGGAATGTTTGGAAAACACCCTTGACGGAATTTAATTAAATGCCTTATAAGGAAATGAACGAAATGGATTTGATTGGTCGAGACTTTCGTTCACCACGCTGGGATTCGTTAGTTTTATACCAGAGTGTATTACGGATGAAAAACATGCTGGTTGAACGAGAATGAATTTACACAACTCACCAGAAATCATTAATAAATCAAACAGATATAATAATTGTTTTTTACATGTTACTAGGCTTACATGCGATAAATTGAATTGGAGTTAATGCCATGTTGGTCCTCTTTCAGTATCCCCATCTTGTTGTTGGAGCGGTAGCATCATCAGCCCCTGTACAAGCTGTTTTAAACTTTCAAGGCTATAATGAGGTCGTAGCTGCAAGCTTGAAGGCTGAACTTGTAGGAGGCTCTCAACAGGTAAGTGTTATCGGACATTCATCAACATTCACAGTATGTCACATTGTCAGTTGTTATAGCTTGACTATTTTTACCTGAATCTGACCTTTATGCAAGAATATATTACAAGGTCCTTGCTTTAAATATATTAATTTCTGCAAGCAAATCGTGCAATATCGATGATTCGATATGTCAGATTTGTGTTTGTATAACATCCTGAGCGTATCCATGTTACTCTTTGATTGTACCTGCCGTCCACTAGGACCCCCAAGGGTTCCCAAAGCTGAAATGCACCTGATCTGGAAAGATCGGGATGGTTCGGCATGTCTTCGGGGTGTTTTGGAACCCTTCCGCAAAGCTTCAGGAAGCCTTTTGGACCGAAAAATGTTCGGCATATAATCTTTTTAAAAGATTTGAAATTGAATACTTTCAGTGTCTTGATGCCGTGACAAAAGCATTTTCAATGATAGATGAGATGATAAAGGATGGACAGTTTGAACAACTTCAATCTGATTTCAAGTCTTGTAATATGCTCTCAAAGAAGTAAGTGCACTCTTGTGTTTTTGTTGTCGAAATTAGCTCCACTTTATGACAGGTTTTTATGCCCCAGCATCCACTGATGTGGAGGCATATAGTGACTATCCTGTAATTAATACTTAAGTGGCTACTCTTTTAAGACAAACTACTCTTTATAGACAAACGAGTTGAAAATAGTTGAATTGAAAGTAGGCTTTTCTTTTATGTGGCTAAAATATTCTTTTGTGTGGTTTCAATCATTCCTTAAAGTAGCCACATAAATACTGTCTCATTTCAACGAACATCGGTCCAATAGGTACCAAATGTTGAACAAAACTTTCAATTTATCAAAACACAAATATTTTTGAAGTCAATCAAGGCATTGACATATAAATTCTTCTGTGTGCAACTCCTCCTACATTTCTTAAGGGAATTCGACGAAACTTTCACAGAATAACTACTATGATGTCCCCCAGCGCATATTGTCAGGGTTTTTTTAATCGACCATTTTTGACAGAGTTATTGCCCTTTGTTGTTATTTACATATAAAGTCTTCAGTGTGCAACTCCTCCTACATTTCTTAAGGGAATTCGACAAAACTTTGCACAGAATAACTGCTATGATGTTCCCCAGCGCATATTTCAGGGGTTTTTTTAATCGACAATTTTTTAGTTATTGCCCTTTGTTAAGTTTTTACATATTTCTCATGGAATTTTGTCAAAACTTTTACAGAAGTACAGTTATGAGGTGCACTAGCGTATATCGTCAGGGTTATTCATTTCGGCCATTTTTGAAAGAATTATGGCCCTTTGTTGATTTTTTACATATTAATTAACTTCTGTGTGCAACTGCTCCTACATTTCTTAAGGAATTTTGATGAAACTTTGTTTCATTCATTTTTTATGTGTTATGATATTCGATTGTTTTGACATTATTCTTGTTGGCAACAACAAGAATTCAACTGTAGTGGTCATCTTTATGAAGCTTTCGTGATAATATTTGTTGTTTACCTCAATTTTTCCTTCGGCGGGGGATATGGCTGTCAGTGACTGTTTCTTGTACAAGGAAGCAGCAACTTCTCGAAATACGGAGGAAAATGGAACTGTTCTCAAATTTCAATTGAAGGGTATGACCTGCCTCTACCAGGAATCAACCCTATTGTCAGCTTTCGTATGTCTCTCTACTTGTGTACTGTAAAATCATTTACTTTTGTTGGGACTAAATTTTGTGGCTTTGGTAAAAAGACCATTTCGATGGGACCTTAATTGGTGGTATTGCATTTCAGGTGATAAGTTCAATTGTCAAAATCATTTTTTGATGGGATTTGATTTCATGGTTAATGTTGAACCGCAATCCCCCATGAAAATTAATGATTTTACAGTATTTTAAACATATCTTATTGCACACTCATATTGAGACTTACCAAAGTTGTTAAAATCGCCCCTCAGGATTGATACAATGTTATTGTATTTACAGAGAAGATACAGTATTATTTGTGTCAAATCTTGCTGGTTATTTTATGGGTGTTGTACAGTATAACAATGAGATACCCGGACAGAATATCTCCTATGTGTGTGATGTCATGTTATCGTCCAGTGATCCGTATACCAACCTCATGAAACTCAATCAGGTATTGTAACATAAAATTTGAGGGTTCGGTGCAAAACTTTAGTAAGTACATTGATTTATAGAGACACATACCATAGTTATGCACTAACCCTCGAAATAGTTTCTGCTTTTTATGCTGCCCCTCCCTCTCCTTTGAAGAAGACATTAATTGTGTCATCAATATTCTTTGTCCACCCCCTTCCTGGTTCCTTGAAAAAAGTGCAAATTCATGTAAGTTGGTAGGTGTGCAGACAAATAGTTTCCAATCTATGAAAATAAATTAATATTATGGCCAAAAAACCTTGGGCTCAGTGTGTAATATACCAAAGTAATGAACTGATGGGGGCCTTATTCACCAATGCTGTAAGTCTGAAACTTAGGGCAGGCTTGGAATTATTTTTGTTATAGCAAATACCTAAATTACGTCTTTTGTTATAGTTATGACCACTTGTTGATATTAGATTATCTCTCCCAGTCTTTCCTATGTACAACTCACGGATTATTAAATCATACCTGCCAAATACTCCAATTAAAGTGGAGTTACTCCTATTTTGTTGTTACTTTTTGGTTTTCCAAGTTCAACTTACTTTGAATAAAGTACTTTTGATTCCTTCAATAGAATTAATACTTTTCTTGTTTGTGCATCTTGATTCCTTTTAAATCACATTTTAGTGCATCGATCGTGTGACATATTTTGCTTTATCACTCCCTATTATGTGCCTCCGTAGCTCAGTGGTAAGTATGCTTGCCGTCTAATCTGGCGACCTGGATTCAAATCTGGGTGGAGGTACATGTTTCATGTGCCATGTTTCAGTAGAAATAAAGCAAATAAAGGCTATGCTCGGCATTATTAATTTGGATCCCGATTAATCCAGGCTAATCCAAGTTATTTGAAGATAACGTCTTGAGAATTGGCAAAGTTATAATCAATTTAGTCTGTTTTGAAGCAATTTCTTAATAAAAAAATAGTGGAATATTAGAAATGCTGTGGTTAAAGGCCTCTTATTTGGCAAAACTGGTTGACCGCATAAGATTTTCCTGATTTGAAATTTGGCTCTGTTGACACCACTGATGTGTATACATATTTTACTTTGTGATACAGAAATCATTGGATGAGAGCCATGAGAAGTGTTTTGATAATTGTTACATGAACTATACTAGAACTATGATGAATACCACAGTGGATAGGAATGTTGTAGGTGCCGGTATGCGACAATGGACTTACCAGACTTGTTCTCAGTTTGGTTATTGTAAGTATCATGTTGTAAGCTCTCCTCTCATTGGTTGACTGCATTACACTCATCGAATCAGATGATGCTACTAAAATTGCTGATTATGGACTTGTTCTCAGTTTGGTTATTGTAAGTTTTATGTTTTACAAAGCTCATCACTCATTGGTTGGCTGTAGCACAATCATCCAGTCAGTTGATTCTTTACAAAAAATAGACTAGACTTGTTCTCAGTTTGGTTATTGTAAGTATCATATTTTACAAAGCTCATCACTCATCGGTTCGCAGTATCCTAATCCTCCAATAGAAAAAGAACAAATAATAGACATATTCTTATTTTGGCTATTGAAAGTAATTGAAGTATTAAAAAACATGTACCTCGTAACCTGCTCTTAATTCTTAATAACTATTGATAGCATTTTAGAGCATTTGTTTTAACGTACCTCACTGGTATGATGTTTATATTTTTTTGTAATAATGTAATGTGATATCTCTGTATGATTCACGTAGGGGGTGGTGGCCTTAAGCGGTAGGGTGCATTTTTGTATTGAGAGATCCAGGGTTCTATACCCATCTGCCCATTTCCTTAATTTATCTGAGCAAAAATAATCCATATGCTACATTCAACCAATGTATGAATTGGTTTCTGTGAGGGGGGGGTCTGTACTTGTTTCATATTCCTGGGTGCCTAATGTTGGCTGCACACCAACGATGAGAGAATCTCCCCATTAGGACTCAACACAGGTTTCCTTAAGCTACTTAAGAACCTGAGCCAGTATTTATAAAGTATCTTAAGTGGAAAACTTAGAATTTTCTTTAAATCTCAAATTTTCCATAAATGTATCAACTAAACAGGAATACTTATATTAACAACTATTTACATTGTTTAGAAGCAGTATGTAATGAGATACAGTAATTGTAAAGAAAACATAGGATATTATTCATTTCTTGTGAAATATTGGCAGCTCAATATTCTAACTAAAGCTTGGGTGAAAGTTTTCAGGCATATGCCTGAACTTCAGGTTTTTCGGGGAATCAAGATGTCTGTTTTTCTTTATTTTCCCTGTATAAATTCTCAATTTTTGAGAATTTCAAGTTTTTCAAATTTCTAACTTTCACCCATGCTTAAGTTAAAATATTTAAGTTTTCACTTAAGATGCTTTATAAATACTGGCCTGGAGAATTTAAAATGCCAAAGGGTGCCAGAAAGTGGCCCAGGCTCCGATCTCCCGAAACATCTCAATTTTGAGATAAATCTCATCTCAAATATTGCCATGTGTCGTTTGGATAATTTCCAAAGGAGGATGGACTCAAAATTATCATAAATACAGTAAATGTTATTATTTGTAAATTCCAGTAATTTTTAATGAGTTCTGACTTCAGATTTATTAGAAGTCTAGACCCTGATTTGGTCAAAATCTCAATTTGAGATGAGATTTTTGCTTGAGATGCTTCGGGAGATCAGGGCCTGGTAACTTAATTTAACTTTTCTTTTCACATTGTAGATCAGACATGCAACGTGAACACAAGTTGTCCATTCTCTCACCTTATGTCATTAGACTACAGTGATATACTGATATGTCAGTCTGTGTTTAAGATTGATCCATCAACCGTGGAGAAATTTGTCCGGTTTTCAGACGAGTACTACGGAGGCAATAAAACTCAACAATCCAACATCGTATTTGTGAATGGTAATTATTTGATAGATCATTTACTTTTAACCCTTATAGTCTGAGTTTGAATCCTGAGTTAGGCGTGTTTATGTTCCGGGACATTAGCTTGTTAGTTCTAGGCAAGCAATACAGGTTTATAACAAATCCTAGGATAACAGACAAGGTCAGTTGAATGCAATGGGTGACTGAAATGTTATAAAACATTATGTCAACAAAATGAAGATTGAAACAAGAGATTTTATGAATCTCCAAATTAGGTAAAGGCAAACAGTTGGATAAGGCTTAATGTTGCTATGCTGTTTTGAAATAAAAGTTAAGTTAGATTGTCCCTGTATAACTAAATGCATTTTGGTTTTAAATCTGTATTATTTAGCCTACATTATGTTAGATTGCTTGTAAAATTCTACCATTTATATAAATCACTTTTGACACCTCATATCTGATGGTACCTATCACTGTATGGTCAAGGGGGGATGATATAAATGTACCTCTGTATGTGATGTGTGTGTATGGATTATTTTTCAGGCTCCATAGATCCGTGGCATTGGTTGAGTATCCTGACCAACCATACTGATATAGGACAGTATAGTGTGTTTATACCTGGTACAGCACACTGTGCCGACCTTAGAGCTCAACATGACTCTGATCCCCCAGCACTGATAAAAGCTAGACAGGTACCGTAAAAACTTGATAACTTGGCTAGAAAAGAAAATATTTTTTATATGCCCTGACATTTACTGATGCAGATGCAATATAGTGATTCACCTGTCCCCTTGTTCTTTCATTACAAAATTTTCAACTTGATTGACTTTGCTAGTTACTAGGGGTGTAACGGTACGCTCACCTCACGATATGATATGTACCGTCAATTTTTCTAACGGTTCGGTATATTTCGGTATGATACAATATTCTCTAACGGCAGCTTAAATACTTCTATTTTTAAGTGATAATGAAGTTTATGCTTCTATGACAGCAAGTATTATGTGCCTATCAACTATTGTTAGTGAATTTAGACAATATGAAGCATATCTCAATATAATTTAATTGAGTGATACATGGTAATTATACAGAATCAGAAGGTTGTCAGGCATTGTCGTTGTCTGAATATTATTTTGCTCATACAAAAGCTAATACCTAACCGTACCGAAATTTAGAAGTCTTGTATGTGAACCGTGTGGGACTGAAGTCCGCGGTATTTCGTATACCGCAGTATACCGTTACAGCCCTACTAGATACTGTAAAATCATTAATTTGTGTGGGGGGGACTAAATTTTGTGGATTTTATGGTTCACCTTCTAACACGAAATAAAATCCTATCAAACTATAATTTTGACGCATGTATTTATTACTGAAATGCAAATCCACGAATTAAAGTCCCATCGAGTTGGTCTTTTTTACCAAAACTCTTAAATTTCGTCCCATCAAAATAAAATAATTTTACCGTATTATGGACAATGCTACCTCCGGGGCTTAAGCGTTTACTGAATTCGGTATTGTTTAATATTTTATCAAGTATTGCAAGTTTCTTTATGTTGAGATCCTCAACCTACTATTAGTATAATTTTAGTTGATATATTGTCTATATAAAATTACAAACACACATGTGAAGGACCGATACTGCACAATCAATTTGTTTGCGAAGATTGATATATTTAAAGCAAGAACCTTGTAATATATTCATGCATAAAGGTCAGATTTTTGTCAAATTAGCCAAGCAATAACTGCAAAAAAATGAAAACAGAAATCTACTCAAATATGCAAAGTACTTCAAGGAATTTTATTTTCACTTATATATATGCTTATTTTATTGTTACCACACAATACAAGAATACAATGCTATATTTTGCGGATTATTATTTCAGCAAATTGCTGGCCTGGTTGGACAATTTTTGGATCAAGCTTACCACAGAAGAGGATAAATGAGGGAATGTCATTTAAAGTGTATAGAGCTATATTCTAACAGTCATTTAGAGTCAAAATAATTACTTGCATCGTTTTTAGTATGATACTAGACTACCTTAATTGCAAATTAAAACTTTGGATGGGTTCAGTGTACTTTGATTCAATCATCGAAAAATACACGCTTCTTATAATTTCATAGGATGTTCTAGAACACTTTCGTATGAAAATGGACAGTTTGCATGTCCAGTAAATCACAGAGACAGTTTCTGTTAAAACTGAAGAGAAAAATGATCCAATGGATATAAAAGCATAATTGTTTTCAGTTTTTGAAACTTTTTTTTAAAATATCGTCCGATATGGCTCTATACGCTTCAAGAGTTTAATCATGTGATTTTGTACTGATCTCTGAAATTCTTTGTAATAACTTTCACTATTCCACTTAGATTATATACATACAGTTAAATTTGGTTCATTGCGATCATACAAAGTAAAAAGTCTGCCATATTTTCTAGCTCTAATTTTGACCTTGCTTCTGTAAATGTATGACAATAATAAGCAAACATAGATATAATGAAGAAATTTTGGATGCCAGTTTGGCAATACCAATGGAAGTTTTTTGTATTTTTCTTCTGTGGTACCAAAATAAATATTTAGTGAAGAAAAATACAAAAAAACTTCCATTGGCAAAAATAAACTTTTATTTATTTCTTGCTTATCTGTGGTTTACGGCTGAATAACGGTGGATTATTCCCCGATAATTTCACAGTCCATAATTTCACAGTTCATAATTTCACGCAAACGGACTACTTCTAAAAAAGATTCCCTCCCACCAAAAATAAAATAATTAGCATTTTCACTTGTTCTCTTAATCTTAATAATAACAGTACATTATATGTACATAAATGTAAAACAAATGGACGAAATTGAAGCCATTGCAGAAGAACTACTTGATTGTAACTTTACGCGTGCATAGCAGGAAAACGACTTCACGCAAAACATGTGAGATATATAGTGGAATATTTCCATCATTTAAACTTTATGAAGCATGAAATAAATTGAATATAAGTATTTTACTGTGAATGATCGTTTGATAATTCACCTCGTGAGCAGCTGACTTATGTTTTCACTCGTGGCTACATCAGCTGCTCACTCGGTAAATTATCTGCTGATCATACACCGAAAAATACAAATATCCTCTATGTGATTAATACTTATATTAGTGAAGTTGTTTGCTGTGTGTTTACATTATAACCAAGTTTTAATATATAATGAATTGTTTGCCTTGTTTGTTTATGGCATTTTCATTTTGCATAATATTCACTATTTTGATTGTTATCAGGGGTTGTCAGCGGCCTGGAAAAGTCAGGGAAATTTGATTTTTTGTCAAGGTCCGTGAATTGTCAGGGAATTCTTGATAATGGTCAGTGAAAAGTAAAATTTCAGAAAAGTCAGTGAAAAGTCAGGGAAAATGAAATTCTGTGTCGATGTTCGATACATCCTGTGGTTTAGACAGTCTTCTATTTTCTTTCTTGCTCGCTGCACTCGCATTTAAAACTTAATCATTGTTTCCTCAATTAGTCCATTTATTTGCTAAGAATGGATAGTACTGAAAATGTGAAATATATAAAAGAACAACCTTAATTTAATATCAGGAGTTCGAAAATTACTGTACCAGTCAGTGAAAAGTATGTTTTAGTCGGCGAAAGTCAGTGAAAAGTCAGGAAATTTTTACAACCATAGATGCTGGCAACCCTGAAAATTTATGCTTGTACACATATTGAACTTTGTTGTTTTGATCATTGTTGCCATAACCTAGTTAAGTGGTTTTGAGTGTTTGGAGGACTGTAAAACACCAAAGATGAAATAAAAATGTTGATTGCTTGAATTTGAGATTAAGAGAGACTTAAAGGCTATAGTGCACCCAGGATAAACTGATGTTTACAAACATTGGCCGGATTGGTCTACTGTGACAAAATTGGTTACTTAAATAAACATGTATGGTCAATTCTATACTAAAACAATACAACACTGATAAGTCGTGCATGCTTGATTTCTCCACCTATATGACCTGTTCTATATTTTCCCGCCTTCCTCGTTATCCTGAGCAGACTACACCCTTCTCTAATGGCGATGACTACCATTAGGAATGATGTGTTTAAGCGTGATTATTATAAGTTGTAGAACTTGTTCTATAATCAACATCCAATAAAAATTTAATGCTCAAATCATGTGTGCTTAATGATACTGCTGTGTTAGACTTGCATATTATAGCTCAAATCATGTGTGCTAAATGATACTGCTGTGATAGACTTGCATATTATAGCTCAAATCATGTGTGCTAAATGATACTGCTGTGATAGACTTGCATATTATAGCTCAAATCATGTGTGCTAAATGATACTGCTGTGATAGACTTGCATATTATAGCTCCAATCATGTGTGCTTAATGATACTGCTGTGTTAGACTTGCATATTATAGCTCAAATCATGTGTGCTTAATGATACTGCTGTGATTTACTTGTATGCCTTGTTAGACATTCCATGTATTATGTGTGCTCAACTGTATCCCTAGAAAAATTATATAAAATATTTTGGTGAAATTTATGTTAAAGTGTATTGAGCTATATTCAAACAGTCATTCAATGTCAAAATAAATACTTGCATCATTTTAGTAAGAAACTAGACTACTTTAATTGCCAATTAAAAAAATTGATTCGATCGTCGAAAAATAGACAATTCTTATAGTTTTATAGGGTGTTCTAGAACACTTTCGTATGAAAATGGACAATTCACATGTCCAGTAAATCATAGAGAGTTTCTGTTAAAATTGAAGCGAAAAATGATCTAATGGATATAAAAGCATAATTGTTTTTCAGTTTTTGAAAGAAAAAAAATCTTTCGATATAGCTCTATACACTTTAAAGAAATGTGGTGCAATCATGTACTAAATAGTCGCCCCTCTTATTTTATTTTTTCAACAGAACAAACAGTTTATTCAACTTTAGCGTATACAGCTCATCCCTTTAAACAAAAAAACAATAATGTATATACATGGGAAACAAAATATACAACTTTATGAATGGAAATTAAACAATATTAGTAGTGAGAATGTCTACCTTATGTAGATAATTTTAATGAGAGGGTAGATAATACTATATAGTTATTCTATCATCATATTGACCTTCATGTTTGTTTGTTTTTCTGTTCATGACTGGTCCATTTTGTATACAATTGATGACCAACTTTCCTGTTTGATGCAACAAGGTTATATCTCTCTATAAAGTATTTAGTAAGATAAAACCTTGTTGCACCAAAGGGACAAACATTTACTGTTGTATATGATTGTTGAAATGTTAACGATGTATATATATCAGGTATATTCCAGTTGTGCCAAAGTCATATTGACCCACCTTACCTACCTTATTCAGGGCTTTCACTAGGCTCCAAAAGTGAAGAGTCAAAATCACTCCTGACTCTCAATATTCAAGAGTCATCAAAATATTGCAAGAAAATTTGTATTATAAGTATAGTAAATTTGACTCTTAACCTTAAATTTTCAAGAGTCAAAATAGGCACTTTTGTCACATTCAAGAGTCAAAATTCAGTTTCAAGAGTCAAAATGAAAGCCCTGCTTATTCTCTTTGTGTTGTTCTTCCCCCAAGGCTATCACAAAAGAACGACAATTGTTTTCTGTCCATGGCCCAAGATTCCACCTGGCTCCCATTTCCACCATTATTGTAATATTGAGACAATAATTTAGTGGAATTGCTTTAAAATATTCAAGTTATCACATTTTAGGTTATTGACAGTTTAGATCGTTTCAAGTTATCACATTTTGGAGTATTGGAAGTTTAGATTGTAGCACCAACTTGATATTAATGTTGGAATTGTTGAATAATGTGATTATAAAAACTATGTTTAGTGAAGTGCTCCTTGTTTTTACATTGCTCCTTCTCCAATATACAGCAAAATGTAAAATATCTCGTTGCCATAGGCTGTGTACTTTTGGTCTTTGTTTTACGCTTTATGAAGTCTACTCCTTAAAGTACAGTAACAGCCCAATACCCTGAAAATTTTGATTTACATAGAAATAAATCTTTTTTTATGAATTGTGAAATCTTGCCTTAAAGAGACATTCCCTATAACTAGCATATTTTCTCTACTTTCACATTAAATGAGCTAAATATACAAAGCACTATCAATCATAATCATTTGTCAGAAGAAAGTGTCCGCAAATATGTCTCTATAATGTCAAAAATATATTCAAATCACATTTAGTAATTTATCGCTTCCAGCGATTTATCATTATGTGGTCAAAGGGAAATAACTTGTGACTATTTTGGCTCGTTACAGAAATATATTTTTTTCTCAGTAATTGATGGGAGCTTTTTGTTGAAAATTTGAGAAGTTTAAACAATAATGATTTCTATTTAATGTATAAAATTCCTGAATCGATTTAAACGATCAAAGTTATAGGGAACGCCTCTTTAATATGTTGCTTGCAGTTTATTTTCTGCAATGATCTTATACTATTTGTATACATCATATCTGCCAAGTTCTCCTGTTCAAGTGGAGTTACTCCTATTTTTCAAGTTCACCTAACTTAGAACAAAGGTACATTTTATCCATTTAATGATTTTCTGCCACATACTTAACCACTCGAATGAATAAATTCCTTGTTTATGCATCTAAATCTCTTTCAAAGCAAATTCAAGTGGATCTTTTGACATGTTTTGCTTAATCACTCTTATTTCGGATTTAACTAGCTTGGCAGGTATGATACATGTACATGTCAAGTGCCATACTAATACTCATTCTCTATCACTGTGATGTTAATATGATTCTTGAATAAATATTGAAGTATAATCAACTTGATGTGTTTGCTTGAAATCATTTTCTAACCATTACGGCCAGTACAGGTCCCAAAAGATTAAAAAAGCTTTTTTATACTCAGCTCAATTGCATACTCAAATATGAAATGTCCCAAAAGTAAACTGTAATACTTAAAAGTGTAATCTTTTCTGGTATTATACATATTATTTAAACCGAACTTTCTATGAGCGAATGAAGTTGCCAAGCTCAATTTCGTATTAATTAAAATATGAAATATCCCAAAAGTAAAATGTAATACCTTAAAAGGGCAATGTTTTTCTGGTATTGTCAATATTGTTTTGTGGGACTTTCTATGAGCTAATCAAGTTGCATACTTAACTTAATTTGAGCGTGAAAAAAGCTTTGTTATCATGGGGCCTCACCTAAAATGAAATGTTGTCTCTTTCCTCTCCAACTACGTTTCCTCAAAAACTATCCGCCCCGGAGTTGATATTCTGAGTGTGGTCATTTATGTATGCAAGGAACAGGAGAGGTCCTAGCACAGATCCCTGGGGCGCTCCTGAAGAGTCAGGGATAGCATCCGAGCTGATGCCATTTAGAACTACAGACTGGACTGGAGTCGATTATTTTAGAAACATTTAAACCATTTCAGTGTTTGGCCTCGTACTTCATAGGAATGTAGTTTAAGCAAGACTTTCTCGTGACTGACCTTGTCAAAAACCTTACTGAAATCTAACAGAATGAGGTCCACCTGCAGTTTCTGGTAAACTGAGGTAACTAGGTCATTTACTAGCGTAATGAGTTGGGTAACACATGACTTTTTCTCTTGAAAACCATGTTGGAGGTGGTAGAGGATCCCTATTACAGAATAGCAATTTTTTTCATGAATCAGGTACTATCTTTCTGCATGAATCTACCATGAATATAATCTGGTTTCATGAATTTAACATTTAGAGGGAATATTAAGGTGTGGGGTCACGTGTTATGCACAATGATAAATTATAATAATAAGTAATTCTTTATTTCAAGTAGGAAAATCGAAGATGTTGTGTTGTGTGAATTTCTTTATAAAAATATGAACATGTCAATTTTCTTATACAAGTTTATTCAATGAACATATTTATTCGAGTGCAGCAATATTCTGTTACGAGGTAAAATTTACACATATTTAAAAAATAAAATTGTGAACGTTAATTTTGAATTTAAAGTACGTACAGCTAGGGACCTTATTCACCAACGTTATCAGTCTAAACTTAAAATCGATAACATTTATAACCACTGCCATTTCTTTACAATTAGATTTATCCATGTGAAATTTTATCTGATTATTTGTGGGAACCCACTGAACATGTTTACCAATTTATATCAAAATCGGTACATTTATAAGAACATGAGAGCGAATAGAACATTTGGTGATATAAAGTGTAAGTCTGAGTTTTAGACTTATAACGTTGGTGAATAAGGCCCCTGGTTAATTCTTTTTTACTTCTTCGTCATCAACTTCATTGTCTCCTCCTTACGAAGCAAGTAGTTATATTTGCCAAATGTCGTGATATCTGATGCATCAAGGTCCACCAAAATCCACGTGTACAGTGGCTTCAGTTCGTATTTCAGTATCTGATACCTCATATTATTCAATCCATCGACAGATCGCCTAGATTTCAAAAAGTTGAACATTTTCATTCTGAAAGATTTATTTGTAAATATTAATACGCATTTGTCTATTCAATGTGAATTATATTAAAGGACATTCACGTTCAGTATACATGTATGTGAATTTCGAAGTGATTTAAAAACAACAAACTTACAAGGAAGCTGCAAAGGAAGTTATAGAACTACATTCCATTCCTAACCACAGGGTTTCTCAATTCCGCCCGAGTAGCGCAATGTCTTCATATTATGACTCTGACGGAACTGAAAACCGAAGTGCTCGGACGGAACTCAAAATGACGTCATGTATCCAGAGTCTGATATTTTATTTCATCGTTTGCTATACTTGAAAACTCGCATTTATAATATCAATCAGAACATCTGCTTATACTTTGTTTATACATGCATATAAATACAAATAGTAGAAACCATACATGCCAGATCTCCTGCACCATGCAGAAATCTCCTGCATTTGAGACTCTACTCCTGCATGATTTTAGGCAAATTGGTCAAATCTCCCGCATTTCTTGGAATACTGAAACTTGACATTTTTCGTTTGCATGATAAAAATGATAAAAAATACTAACTTACATAACTTTATGAAGCATGCATGGTAATGTCCTACTAGTAAAATAAGTGAAAACTGCATATTAACTTCTTTTACTAGTATTTAAGTTCAAAGTTTGAGCAAGAAAAATCTCAGTGAAATCGCCTGCATTTTTGTCATCAATCTCCTGCATCGGCTTCAGGAAAATATGGCATGTATGAGAAACCGTTTTTTAGCTCGACTATTCGAAGAATATGAGAGCTATTACAGTCACTTGTTCGTCGGCGTCGGCGTCGGCGTTGCATATGGTTAAAGTTTTACATGCAAAACTTTAACCTTGGTTATATTTCAATAACCAGTGCATATATTGGATTGAAACTTTGCACTGGCTTTCCCTGTCATGTAATCAACCATGTTAGATAACTCTTGCATGAATTTAATGCAAATTATGGCCCTTTTTTACTTAGAAAATTTGGTTAAAGTTTTGCATGCAAGTTACTAATAAGGCCATATCTCAAATAGTATCTGTGCTATGGCATTGAAACTAACAACACTTACTAACCATCATAAGGCAATGGTACCGGTCATGGGTAATAGCTCTATTATGATTATTATTTGAGTTATGCCCCTTTTTAACATAGAATTTTCTTGGTTAAAGTTTTGCATGCAAGTTTCATTCAGACCATATCTCAGCTACTATCCATGATACTGCATTGAAACTTACAACACTTGTTTACCATCATCAGTCAATGGTATCAGTCAAGGGCAATAACTCTATTATTTTTTTATTTCAGTTATGCCCCTTTTTAACATAGGAGTTTATTGGTTCAAGTTTTACATGCAAGTTCTATTCACGCCATATCTTAGTTACTATTTATGATATTGCATTGAAACTTATAAAACTTGTTTATCATCATTAGTCAATGGTACTGGTCAATTGTAATAACTCCATTTTTAGTTTAATTCGAGTTATGCCCCTTTTAACTTAGACTTTCCTTGGTTAAAGTTTTGCATGCAAGTTACATTCAAACCATATCTCACCTACTATCTGGCCGAGATCTCGCATTTTGTTACCAAAAATAAATGGGTGCGAGGTTTTGAATGTGTCATATGACGTATATCTAAGAAAATGATTGGTGCAGAGCTACGATATTTTGACATAAGGAGCAAAACGGTCTCCTGTTTCCCCGCTCATACAAACCTGAGATACGAGGTTTTGACTATCCAGCGAGGATATCAAACTTGTGTTGTTTGGCATGGTATTGTATTCAATACTAAAAATAATAACTAAACTACTTTAAACTCATCACTGATTTATTACATGACTGTATCCTCTACATTATTATTTTAATTTGTTACCATTGTTTTAAAATTGACTCCTTTAACAAATCATATCTTACTCATATGATTATTTTGTAGAAACTTTGTTATGTCAGTGGATGTATACAATTCCCTTTAAACATACACATTTCTTGAATAGAGTACAGTGCCGCTTGAAGTCTTAAAATCATTTTCACTGACAAATATTTGTTAATAGTCCAGTGTTGAGATAATTGCCATGCCTCAACAACCATTGTACATTAGCTTTCATTGCCATGTAGTCAACTAAGTAGCGTAACTCACGTTTCAATATAATACAAATTTTAAATGGCCTGTTTTGAACTTATATTTTTTCTGACAAATGGCTGCGAATAGTCGAGCGCGCTGTCTAGTGACAGCTCTTGTTATTGTAATGTTCTGATAATTCACGTTTTTCAGAATATTTCGAATTCTTTTATCTTAAACTTAGTGAGAAGAGTTGGATATTAGAGAGGAAAAAATCACCCAAACACAAACAGAAATGTAAAACATATAAATATAAACCTACAAAATACAACAAAAGTGAAAATTCCCAGACAGAGGACTCCCAGGAAGAAGAGAATGCTCTGGAAAATGACAAGGTTTGTCCATGGTTTGATTGTAAATCTTCATTGGCATGACTTATGAAGGGCTTATCTGGGTCCTTGGTCCCATTGATCCCTGGTCCAGTTGTAACCAAACAAACTGAAAATTATTTTGACATATCTGGATATTCAGTCCTGTAATCATGGAAGAATTTCTGATCCAAATCAATTTTCATTAGACCAAATGGAAATCAGAAAAAATGACATTTTTTACAATTTATGTTACAACTTGTAGCATGCTTGATTACACACCTTACTTGCAAATGATAATTTTGTGTATGACCTATTAGTATTTAATGTGAATATTTTTTAATACCGTGTATCAGGAACTTTTTGCCATTCAAGCATCAGTAATATATTGAGTTGATCTTGTTCATATTTCAGTATCTTCAGAGTCCTATAGCTATATCAAGTATTATTTGTACAACACCAGCTTTGACTCCTAGTTGTAAGTCTGTTGGTAGTAGTTTCCATACAATGGACAGCAACATCTGTTCTCCATACTCACCTATCAAAAATACATGAAAAACATCACAGAAAGAAGGTATGTGTTTAGGCCTGTGTTTACAAGTTTGTCCGTTAATGACTACCTGTTTGGGAATTTGTTGATTGATGAGTTTGTCTTTTTATGAGACTATATATATATATATATCTGTTCTTGAGTGTGCCTGTTTACAAATCACAGTATGTCCATGCTCTATCCAGGAATTTGTCTATACTTTAATTTGTCCGGTTGTGACATTGTCTGCTTATGATTCCATATGTTCATGAATGTATGTGTTCAATGAGAAAACTGTCATTGAATATGATAATATTCCATAAATGTGCACCTGTATATATACAAAAACTGACTAATGTTAATCGTTTGAGAAAGAAAGTGCAAGTGTGTATAACACCATTTATCCAACCACATGTGCTTTAAGAGAACTCGAGTTTTTCCGATTTGGGCAAGTAGTTAAAAATCCTAAATTTACAGACAACAGCTGTATACAAAGTTTTTCTTAATTATTTAGGGTGCTTTATGCCCTGGCATGTGCTGATGTGGAGTCACATAGTGATTGTTTGTCTGTTTGTCAGCCTGTTACAAAATGTTAAACAAAATTTGAAGTTTATTGACTTAGCTAATTATTATGGACAAAGCTTCTGCGGGGGCATAAGGGATTTACTGAATGCAATCATGTATTGTTTTTGTGTTTAAAAAGTCTTATAAAAAAAAAGTTACCAATTTTCTAGGGCTGTTAGGCTGCTCAAGCACCCTTTGAAGTATTTTACACCATGGTGGAGTGGAGCATGTGGGTCTTGCTCAGAGAAATAACCAGTGGTGCAGAGGGGGTTGAACCAGGGACCTCTCGATCCCGAAGTGTTCACCTTACCTCTAGGCCACCGCTCCCTACTCATATCCAACTATTTGTCCCATTTGTATTGGATGTGTTTTCGAGTCGACCACAGTTATCTTTCATTGACGGGTGTTCTACCGGTTTTAATCTAGCCGATCTTATCTCGATTACGTAATCACGCTGTGCTACTTCCACGGGTAGTCGGAGCGCATTAATTTATGTTTATCCTTTGCTGGAGGGGTTTTGTTCTCTCAGCTACTCTTTGGATATTTTTGACATTTTGTGTACATGATGCATACCAGGGTCTTAATTAGGGTTGGAAGAGCTTTGTCATTATGAAATTCTGTTTTGAAGATGTATGTCATCAAGAGCATTTATACTTCCCTGGTATCATTCAGAATTCGTTGATCATAAGTGAAAAATCTTATATTATGCATTTGTTAAACAAGTAACTGCAATAGGTGATATGTAGTTCTATATAAGTATGCATGTTTTATGGATGCTAATAAATAATAAACGGTTACAAGTAACTGTACAATGCGCAAGTGTCTATTTTTTACCTCACCAAATTGTCACCGCTTTAGAATTGTGCAAATACCAAAGAGATGCAAAGACAGTAACAAATTAACTGTTTTAATTGATAACCTTCTACCGGTCTTTATTGGCGGGATTCGTGTCTATATATTATCACGCATGTAGATATAGATACATGATAGTATGTGGCTGGCATTCACAAAGCATCTTAGTTAGAAACGTAAATATTTCGACTTAAGTTAACATACCTGCCACTTATATTTCCAGACAAATTAAAAATAATCAACGTTTTCTTGGTAATCATTGAAAATAATCACTTGTTTAGATGACTCAAAATATGAAATTTCGGCTCGATTTGTAAGAAATAATATATATTGGTATTTCAAATGCTGACTCTAATTTGAGTAATATTTCAATTTGGTATGAAATTTCTACCCGTGATGCTTCGGGAAACCGGGACGGGGTTAGTACTCTTTACTTGTTTCTACTTAATTTTAAATTTTTAACAAAAAAACAATTGACTGTTTCAATTAATTTTATTGCTGCATATCATATTACTTTATTTTAGACTTAACCAGGGATTTATGACTAGTACACAAATAAAGTAAATTGGATCAGACCTACAATTGAAACATTTTATGAAAACATGTTTATGAGGACAGGTTTACAGTGTCACACTGTTTAGCAGGTTTTTCTTCACCTTTTTGATGGTTAAGATTCTTTTCTATAATTCGAATATATTCAATTAGTTGGTATTAAGTGTCAATTAATCAGTATATTATCAGTATATTATACACGTGTAATATAATTCGCCATTTTCTATTTCTCACCTAAGTCACCTGTACGATTATTATAATGAATTAAGCGTGAGCTTATTATATACATTTCACTATATTTAAATACATGTATAACATTTAGAATCGGCAATGATTTAATCAATTAAGTCTAAGTTTCAAATCTCAAAAATCATAATTTAGCATGTATACAGGAAGTATAGCGGTTTTATTACCCTTCAAGCGAGTGTACCCCACATGCTGTGACAATCGCAGCGGGACGCGTCATAAAACTATTAACAGTATGCCAATATTAGATGTGTGTATTCATTTTTTGCTAAAAAAATAATACCTGCTTTAAAAAAAAACGTAAAAAGGGGGTAGATCTAATTATCGCATTTCTTATATCAAAACTCCAATCTGACGGGAAGAAATTAAACTGTTATATAAGTTTGCACAAAATACATCCCCCGAGAAACGAAATAACTATAAGCAAGAGAGTAAACAAGTTTGATATCAAATCCGTCCATTTCCTTCTTTGTTCAATGTGAGTGATAGTCATGTTAAAAAACTTTAAAAAGGGGGCTGATCCCATAAAGATACAACTATGAAATTTAGTGCATTATTTTGTAGACATATCTAACTAAAAAAATATGTTTGCACATAAGAAATATCTCAAATAGTTATTATCATATGGACAATTTTACGTGGAGTCCCCATGCCTTCCAATGGTAAAAAAATTGTCACATGTGCGAATACAAATGGGACAAATAGTTGGATATGTTTACAACTTGTGCATTATTTCAGGTTACGACATTGAAGTGGAACAGGCACAGGAGAATTACTGTATATCCCTGAATATGGTATTATATTTGTTCTTTCTTTATAGTGTGTGTCTAACTTAAACACCTCTTCGCGTCTACCTGCAAGTGTCTGGTGTGTTGCGTTTAGTAATATTGCATCTATGGTCCAATATATGCATAGATATGTAACTTGTACGGGTAGAGGTTGTTGCCCTTTGTGTGCCGGCCTCACCTCATGTTGCGTTCAGTCATATTGCGTTACAGTTTGCATGTTGTAAACCAAATGCAGTTTGTTGCATGGAATATTGCGATTGGGCACCTCAAGTTAAGTACCTTAAAAAAATAATTACAGTAAATCGCACCTATATCTCTTAGTAGGTAGGATTTAACAGTTAGAACAGGTGCCATATACATTACAAACCCTTTCTTCCTGTTTTTTCTGCGGTCACATAATTTCCACACTATGATTATTATCCTAATCATATCTATTTATACTGGCATTTCAAGCCTGTTAAAAGTCAAAACCTGAAACTTATTAAATCCAATACTAGTATAGCCAGTTGTTGTGTTTTATTAATTCTCTTATAAAATAATGAATTTGTATGACTGTCACTAAAGAATTTTGATTTCTTAATACCCCAAGCTGAAGTATATATGTACAGCTACTGGTTTAGAGTGACACAAATTCATTGAGCTTGAATTGATTTAAATAATTTTTTCAGGAGAGTGATGACAGAGAAGCAATGCAGGATTTTGGAAATATGAGTTATCCGAAATTTTCTGTTAAAACACCTCAAAAGGAAGAATCAGTAAGTATACTTGCACTATTATTACCTTGGAATTCCGTTCTATAGTGAGTGTATTGTTATGTTAGATAATGTCTGAAAACTTTCAGATAAATACATACCATGTCCTTGTAAGTTTTGCATGCATTGGACTCATAAAGTTAATTTCAGATGCACTGGTTTTAAAGTTTCATTGTTTTTGCTATATTATTTTAAAATTCAGGATCTGTTGATAGAAAATGCATCAGTTTTTGTGTGTGAATTGCTTCAGCATATGATTCTTGATAGTTGAAGACACACATACATGTTGATGTCAAGCTATTGTACTGCTTTCATTTTGTCTGGCTGTTGCCCTGTAGGGGGGGAGACATTATTGATTTAGTCAGTCTGGTTGTCACTTAGTTGTCTGCGCTTCTCCTTCTGAACATCTAATTTCATTGAAGCATAAGTTGTGCGAAGTCCTTGTATCAGGTCTTAGTTGTTCATTGTATCTGTCTTTTCTCGTTCACTGATTTAATTATAGGTTGGAGGGACTTCTTCCTGAATGTTTTATAAATTTATCAATTAGTCCTGTCACTGTGACAGTATGGAGACACATTGCAATGAGTTAATGCAACCTCAAAGTTTTGTAACGACCAGTACTTTCATTGTGACTGAACGGGGCACATTGCACTGAGTTAAAACAAACTTTAAGTTTTGTAAAGCCCTGAATTTTACGTGTAACCGATGTTTCTCTTTCATACAGGATGCTGAAGAAAGTGATGATGGAGGGATGTCTATGTTAAAATTGCTCCAACAAACCATGACAATGCATGGTGATAGTGGATTCGCTTCAGGTATTTTATCTGATTATTCTGTGAGGTCATTTCACCATAATATAGCTACTCAGGGATGTCTATTAAACAAGTACATTTAAAATTTAAAAAAGAAAAGCAGCTTATTACCTTTATTGACTAATGTTCATGTCTACTATCTGCATTTCTACTATGTACTCTAAATTTATAAGGAAGTTGATGATGACCTATATTGATTGTGTGGTCAAAGGTCAAGGGCGCTCTGACCTTTGACAGCAGAACGGTTTCGGATAAAAAACTGAGGAATGATTGTGACTAAGATCCTAGAGTTTTACAGGTATGTTAATTGTTCATCTTCAATAGATCAAATGCTAAGTGCTAAGGTTACAATGACATTCAACACAGTAAACAACTTCTGATCAATAATTCAAATTTTACTGTTTTGATGTTCAAAACTGATATGCTGGTCAGTCACAGGTCTCTCCACAAGCCCTTGCTGTCGGTGATGTCGCCAACTACGGAGGAATTTACCACCGGCTATATTTCTAAATCTGAGTTCAATTAATGGTAGAATGTCAAACTGCACTTTTCATGGCCGTAACTAGGATTTTTCAAAGGGGGGTGCGAAATCGAGCTGACCGGTGTGTTCAGAAGACGGGGTGTAAGATAGAGTTACCTATCCTTAGTGCTTAGTGCTATCTCAGTATTGTAAAAAACACGGTTTATATGAGGGGTATAAGTGTACATAACCGTTGTTTCGTAAAAACGTGAAAGCTTTGAAAGAGCGCATATTATCTAAAGAGCCTATAACACAAACTCGTAACTGCGTGGCGCAAAAACTAGTATTCTACCTAATGTACACACAATTGAGTCATTTAGCGAGCGGAGCGAGCCAGAAAAAATGCGCTAATTGTCCAAGTAGCATGACACATACACTCGGTCCCCTGTTATATATTGTTAATTATTAAAATATATAGCGAGCTAGAAAAAAATAGTGCAAGCTGCATGCAATACAGACTGGTTCCCCCGATAGATATTGTCAATCAAAAAAATATTTTGCGTGCGAACGAGCTAGAAAACATTAGTGCGAGCTGCATGCAATACAAACTGGTTCCCCTGATAGATATTGTCAATCAATAAAATATTTGGCAAGCGAAGCAAGCTAGAAAAAATTAGTGCGAGCTGCATGCAATACAGACTGTCTCCCCTAATAGATATTATTAATCATTAAAATATTTGGCGAGCGAAGCGAGCTGGAAAAATTAGTCCGAGCTACATGCAATTTACAAACTGGCTCCTCTGTTAGATATTGTTAATCATGATAATATTTGGCGAGCGAAGCTTGCCAGAAAAAATGCATTACATGTATTAGTCCGAGCTGCATGCCATACAAAACTCGTCGTTCTCTACATGGTATTAAGGGACACTTTAAATAATTTGCTAGCGAAGCGGGTCTGAAACAAAGCAGTGCTAAAAAATTAAGTTTCCCAGCTGCATTCAACATAAAATTGTTCCGAATATTTGATCTATTAACTTGTTAATCAACTTAATATACCGGTATTGTGCGAGCGAGGCAAGCCAGAAAAGTGCCCTAATAGTATCAGAGTTGCATACCAGAAATATACAACGTAGACTATACAGTTTTATCCTGACAGCATTCAACATTTATAACCAATTGATGCTACATATAAGATGAATTTATTGATTTGGTGAGGGTGGAATAAAATATGGACTGCTCTACTGAGCAGCACACATCACCCAAAAAGCGTTTCTACTTGTTATTGTTTCGATAGTTTTGTACGAGGTCGAAGAAACTCAACGTGTATGTGAACAGCATTCCTCATAAACTATTCGGTCTATACTTGATGGTTTTTACTTATAATCATTGAAGTTATTTGGCGAGCGAAGCGAGCCAGAAAAAATAATATTCTTTAAAAGTGAATATATTTCACCCTTAAATAAGATTACTCTGGCGAAAAAGGGGGGTGCGTTCGCACCCGACGCACCCCCCCTAGTTACGGCCATGCTTTTTATATAATTCAGGACCATCTTCTGAAGTCAGACCATCTAGATCGACTCTGAAGAGAAAGTTTCCAATATCCTTTGAAACTTGTCATGTGTCCTGAATAGTGTCTTAATTAAACTGAGCACTGTCGATGAACTTTAATTCAAATTGTCTGAAAGACATCAAATTTCGACCAAAAGTTTAATTTTCAAATTTATTTCTCAACAATACTGAAATATCAATTATAAGATTATATCATTTTTCTTGTGAAACAAGTTAAGAAACTGAACTGATTTTGCACATAATACTACAATGCAAAATCATTGTACATGCATGAATTTGCAAATGAAACTGCTATAATGTTCAACTTTAAGAGACAACTCTTAAATTCAGTCTCTAAAATAAGGACCTGTCTGGGATGTTGTAATTGTTGATTTGGGCAAGTAACTTCTGCTGTAATTAAGCATGGGGACCAAGTATATATGAAACTGTTCAACTGTTCAGTTTCGCCGATTTGTGCTTGTAATTTAAAATCTTAAATTCACAGACTTTGAATTGAAAGTTTATTAATAAACTTATGTTCAGTGAATGTACCTTAACTGTGTATACGACATAAAAGAAGATGAAAACATGATGTCATCTGCCAGCTCTCAAGCTGAATCTATAGAGGAGGAGAAATCGACATTCATACCAAAGAAATTGTTCAAATTTGATCCTCAAAGTGAGTCATGTCAGTCCAATAAAAAATGTTGCAGTGTACTTAAAAAGTAATTGCACTTAGTTATTAAAAAAACATTGGAATACTATTAATTAGCATGCAAAGACGGACACCTCTGTATTTTGATTCGGAATTGTCTGTGTTATTACTTTGATATTAGCAGTTATAACCCTTGAAATGATGAAAGTAGACTTGTGTCGCTCATAAATAAACACTTTAAAATATTTGAGCTGTAGTTGTCAAATTTGAAAGGAGTATTAGTCCACATATATAGATGTGCAACAAGGCATTTTGATTCAAATTTATCCAGAGTTTGACAGAGTAATGACCCTTGACATTGAAAATAAAAAGCTCTACAGATTTTACCTACTTGGTAGATGGTAGTGTCAGAATAGTAATACTCGCCTAGCTGAGAAAAATCATTTCGACAGAACTTGCAGATAAGTTCTTATTATTGTTCTCTTTGAGTAAAGAAATGATAATACCACTCAATAAGTCTGCATTGGAGAAATAATGAATATAATGAAACATAAGATTAGTCCTTCATCTCACATTGTATTACAGTCACTGCTGTAACACCACAAACACTGAGTGTATGTAGTAGTTGGAATGATGACTGTGGCTCAAATCTAGGCTATCAGACAGGTCTGTCTACATCCATGGCAGCATTTGGTGCTGACATACAGAAGCAACTTCAGGTAAGACTTTATTAAGTGCATTTCAAATATTTCCAGTTTTTAAGCTCTTAACTATGAAAAATGAAGTTTTGATTGTGACAATTACACTGCTTTCTCGTGGATTCGAGCCCCTTAGAGCTAAAAGCCTTGCATGCACACTTCCTATAGTTTCTTAACTTTATGAAAACAAAATAGTTTGGCAATTAAAAAGCTTTTATTGTAAAATATTTGCTATGAAGCAAGTACCAGTCAAGAGCCTGTGTCATTCAAAAACCTCATCGACTCGAGCCCTCTGATTGGTCAGCCTGTATTTTACCCAAAGACTGAAAACTCTTCACAAAACACAGTTGTGACATAAAGTTAAATCATCTTTGATGATATTCACCGACTTTAATCAATGTAAACAAGCCTGTTGACAAACAAATCGTCAAAAACAGAACCCCATGGTAAAAATCTTAGGTGTTGAAGCTTACCAAAATGGTCGTTCATAGTTGGTTGCTATTAGTGATCACAGAATGATTACAAATTGTTTTCATTCACATTTGTTTCACTGCTGTGACAGAAATAAGACTTCCAGCAGATTTAACATGTTTTGGATAAGAACCATCTCCATACGTGTGTATATTTGAACAAAACAATTAGGGCTGGAGTCGATGAGAAGGATCCAGTCGATGAGAATCAAGTATAATGAATACCTGGGGAGAATAATCACTTAAATATTAATACCAGTAAGGTTTTCAAACTAAAGTTGGCTGCACAGTAAGGTGAACATGTTTTATCAGCATGTTTCTCTACAAGGGCTTTAGCTATGGTTCTTGAATTTCCAGGAATATTGTCAGCTTGTGAATTGTTGACCTCCAGGGTTTTGTTTTTGCTTGGATTCGGTGCCAATGGAGATGTTGGTCAACATGCTTGAAAACCTGGTTTTATTGAAATTTTCCATATATATATTTGTTGGTTTTTAATTCAAAAGGACATAATCCTAGGCTATGTATAATTGTGATACTGATTGTTTCTATAACTCAGATGAAAAAGCAAAAGATAGAATCACTTACCAAGAAATCATTGAAGGAAACACAGACATGTTTGACCCAGACTTTGGTGGAACAGCAACAATATCAGTAAGTTAAGTTTATCTACCTTTACTATTTGCAGCTTCATATTGTACCTGATTCTTGGTCTTCATTGAAATTTAATTCTCATACATGAACGTAAATAAAACTAAAACTTAGTCCTCTGCTTATATTGTAGCTGCCTTGGATCCTAGGTCTCTGACTGTCTACATGTTTTACCGCAAGTAACTATTCACTCAATAGGCTCGTCCTATATTTGCTTAGTATTGATTTTTGTTTGATATTAGACCTACTAAAATATAGTTATTTTGCATGAGATAAAATTATTTATTATAGATAAGTAGATAGAATTGGAAGCATGAGCTTATTGAAAGTCTTTCTTATTATTTGGTATTTTGTTGTTACTCCTATCATATTACATTTAATGATTGTTTTATTTATAGGGCCAATCTGACAGATAACTTACAGGCAAAAATGATGACAGAACTGAAAGCTATTGAGAATGATATCAAGATATTGTGTGAAGCTGAGCAGAAAGCTGAGGTATAAATTCTAATGATGAATTTAAAACATTGGTGATATTGTAGTTTGATAACTAAATCCTACACCAGTCTAGAGGTCCGGGTTTTGCTCCTTGGCCATTTCAAACCCAAAAAAAATTATGCTAGTGTTTCCATAATGGGTATACAAAGTGATTACTTGCTTCCCTTCTTTCATACCTTTGTCGTGACTGAGACCATCTTAGGAATGAAGATAGTGGCTTTGTAACTTGTTTTACTTATTTCACAATCACCAAACATTAGTTTGGTTAAAATCATAAAGTTTACTTGTATCTTACATGCTATACCTCCTTAAGGAAGACTTTTCACCCTTCATTTTCAAGACTTCTTTTTGTCTTCCTATCCTCGCATCATAAGTGCTCATTACATACCATTTTTAATAAACAGTTGGACAAAATAATATTGTTTATAATATGAATCGATATTTCCAGCAAGGCTTTAATGCACTCCCAGACCTCACATTGTGTGATTAATTTATGATTCTATTTCAGGATTTCTTTAAGTATCAGATTGGTGTTCTAAGAAATAATGAGGACTCACAGAAACAAAGGTATTGTCTAAACTTACCATCTACATAGAGAATATGTATTCCTTTCTCTTTTAAGATACAGTGTACAAAAGCTTAATACTATACCGCATCTCTAATTGGTAATTTCTGTCCTTGTTACATAAAATAGTCATCTAAATTAGCACTCCCCCGAAGGCCATGACAAGCAATTTTTGGCTAATTCTACATAGAAATAGTCACTTAATGTCGGATAAGTTGCCCAAAGGTCAGGTTATATTCAAAAGCTAATTTTCAATGACTGCATAAAGCTTCCCATTGTCATAAGAACTCTGAACTTGTAATACCAATTTACAAAAGAAAACTGTAGAAACTTGCTTTACTGTAATGATTGTTATTTTGTATCCTTATATGTTATGTCAACATTGAACTGGAATTCATGAATATTCTGATTTTATTTTGTTATCATATCAGGTTTCTTATTATATTAGTCAAAACTGTATTACTGTATAATACTATTTGTCAAGAAAAATCATATGAAGGATAAAAGAATATTTATTTTCTGATTAATAATATTGCATAATTTAATGCAGATATTTTATCCAGATCATACTTTTCAGATTGAAAAACATGAAGGAAATGCAGACCTCTTATGCTGATAAGAGAAAGCGTGTTAAGAAGAATAATTACAATGCTTATGTAAGTATTATGTTGCAGGTTATTTAAGCAGTGTTTTGAATTGAAAGGATGCTTTTATATGGTTTGTTATTTTAGATTATCAAGACTAAAAAGTCATGAAAATGGGAGGCAGAATGGATAGTACAATTTATTTGCACGCTGGATTGATGGATGTGACAAAGTTCGTCGTCACTAGTTTTTGTAAATCATTCATCAGGTTGCAATGAAGGCTTTTTCAGGAATTTTAGATTGGACGACTTTAACCAGAGTTATGACCTTTTGTGGAAGACTTAGACATTTTTGTGTCAAAATCTCTTCTAGTTATTATAAATTCTGATCGATCATACCTTCAATGAGTTTATGCACTTGTGATTTGTTTTATAGAATGGAGTGAAGGAACATATGAAAGCTCAGATGAACAACTTACAAAGAAAGCTGGTTACTGAGATTGTAATAGTTTCAACCCTTTACTTTACATTATGAATAATCTCCCTTGAAAATCCAAATTCCTATAATTGGATTGCCTCCCTTGCTGATTATTGGAGAATACCATTCACTTTATTAGAAAGTAATTGATATTGTATGTGTTATTTGGAAGTCTGGTCACTGACTAAATAATGAGTTTAATCAATTAAAAATGTTTTTTAAACATTTTCTAGTTTTGCATCTAGGTTTTATTTTGCAATTGATTATTTGTGTTGGAAAGTGCAAAGGGAAGTAATTTCATGAAAAAACGGTAGGGCTGGGAATTTTCTCTTATAATCATCTAAAATATCATGTGTCTGTATAGACAGACAAGGAATAGAGACTCAAGTCGACTATATTATGGAGTAAAGTGTCAATAGTCTTCTTCAGTAAATGACTGAGAATTACAGTTGATGAGCAATCATGCCACTCATAGAATTATATACAAGTGTACAGGAATGTTGTACATTTTGTACAATTTCTCAAATATATTGAAGTAATTAGTACCTGATCACTGTCAAAATATTATCTGTACAGCACATTATGATGAATGTTTCATTCTTCCTATTTATTTTATTTTGCAGCAAAAGCAAGAGTATATGAACATGAGAAAAAGACTGCAAAGAATTTTTTGAGCGTACTACACATTGTGCTGCGTGAAAATATGAGGACATGTTGGCGAATGGCTTATATTTTTAATATAGGATTAATATATCATGCATTAAATTAACAGTTTACACTTGGGATTTTTACCTGTTCATGTACATAGTAGTTATACTACATATCTGTTGACTTATTTGAGATAATCAGGTTTATTGTTATTGTTAAAATAATTTGAAGTCTTCAAATGTGATATATCAAATTTCTGTGACATGTTGTTGTTGAACTTGCTGTGATAATATTGTTGTTATTAATGTCTCCCACTTATAGTGTGGGGAGGCATGTTGATTTTGTGCTAGACCTCTGTCCAGATGTCCATCTGTCACAATGTGTGTTGGTGCTCGTTCTTCTTAACCACTGGTCTGATTTCAATGAAACTTCATATGAAAACTTGGTACCAAGCATAGTTGTGTATAAAATCAGGAATTTCGGTTCAGATGATTATTGGTGGAATTATGACCCCTTGTGGGAGATATAGGTTTTTTACTTCTTGCGTAAAAACCTTTAGTAGTTTTACGAAAAGTTATAAAATATTTCAGCAGTTATTACTCTTTGTTTCTTCAATTATCATCCTTGCCCACAATGACAAATGCCTGAGTGACAGAGATCAGTTCATTTTTTAATAAAGTCATAATCAATATTGTTATAAGGCCCCTACCGGTTTCTGGATCCTACCATAACTCAAAACAGTTTTCAAGCTAGGTTTATGAAACTTGGAACATTTAAGTGGATAGGGACTAATAAGGAGATTATGCACATCTAATTATTTTTTGATTCGGACAAAAATTGTGGGTACCATGGCAACAGAAACATTGACAACCTGGAAACCAGGTAGGGGAGTTCTATATTGCTTGCAATTCCTAATTACTTGTTATACAGTCTGTTCCACAAGCCCAAAAATCAGCTCATTTTTGAGCAGGCCAGTACAGTTACTTCTGTAATCACCATGAAATCGATATGGGTCATTAAGGGTCAGTGTGGCTAGATTCACAGCATGAAGGCAATAAATGTTAGATCAGCTTCCTGATAAGCCCCAGATGTTTATTGTGCAGAGGTACTAGATTATGAGTATCTTGCTTGAATTTGACAGGCATATGAATGCCTCCATCCACATTATACATTGTATACACAAAATTCATGACTTCAATGATATATCACACATTGAAAATTTCACTTCAGTTATTTTAAATCTTGTTCTTTAAATTTGAGTGACATTTATACCTAACGAAAGTACCTTTTCAGTGAGTATCAATATTGCTTTAAACATAGGCTGATGCTGAATAATGATTAGCGCGACCATATTAAAATGTGGTATGTACTGCTATACCTGTCTGTAAAGACCACTTGTTGTTGCAGCAAAAAGTGGACTGCAACGTGTTAGACATAATTGAAAATATCAAGTGCTGTTTTATAGGCTAGCTAGTTTTGTAATGTTGGGCTATATTTGTGAGTAATGTTTAAATTTTAGGTCTTTATCATGTATGATTCAGATTGTACATCTGACATTATTTGTATATTTCCATGCATGATGTTTATGACATTATCAACAGCCATTTTGAATTGTTGCATTTCCCAAATATTGATATTTTATTTATAATTCATGAGTTAAGTTAATGTTGTTTTATGGAAACCAGAAAATAAAATAATTTTAATAGACTGCATATGGAAATACAATACCAACTTATGATTATTTTGGTTCTAAAAATTCAAAGGATTTCAGTATATAACTATAATATCTGAACACATTGTGTTGTTATGTTTTTTTAAACTTTTTGTTTCATCTAAAATTGAGGCTATTATATAAATTTGCTTTACTGATATTAAAAAGTATTTTATTTTTAATGATTTTTTTCTCTATTCAACATAAATTTTGAATTAATAAGCATTAATTTGAAATGCAAGTTTTACAACAAAAAAAAACAGTTTCAATAATCATGTCTAATCATTGACTATGTAGATAAATGCTGTTTCTCAAATAAAATAATATCTCCTAACAAACTATGTTATTGTGGATATATTGACTCTACATAGTGACCATGTGGTTCCAATATATTGAGATTGCTATCAGGAAATCACCATGAAGGAATCTCCTTGGAACCCTAGGTCAAACTGGGTTTATGATAGCAAAGCGTGAAGAGATGAATTAGTGTTAACCGTTACTTTGTAGCAGGGATTTTTTCCGAAATGTGGGCTTGTGGAACAGACTGTATAATTAAGATATCATCAGATTGCAATCCTTTTAAATAGGTCATGCTGAAATACACTAATCAAAGCTTATGTACTATAACCAGGAACTATCTAAATCCGGGACATGAAACTGGACTACATCATAGAGCGTTATCAATATCTATCCTGTCGGTGAATATAAGCAAGGAATTACATATATATACCTCCCTGTATTGTTGTATGGTGAATGTACGTTTTAGGTCATTTGCTTTTACTCATTTCGAGATCCTTAAGTCGCAATAAGGTCAGTATCGTGGACCGCGAGACGAAGACAGCGATTAGCGTGTTGATCACACCTCTTTTAACTTAAGATAATTAGTTTCAAAATGTTAATTCTGACGTTCTATTAAACAAAAAAGAAAAACGTAATATTAAACTTTCATTTGAGCTAAAAAAAACCTCGATACTGTTATTTAAACTAATTATATAATCATTTTTGTGACAACGCTTTCACGGGATTTTTCAAGAGATCTACCGATTTAATCAGGCAGCTGCGATTGGCCGACAGGATAGTTACAGATAAAGATTGACATTCCAGTCCCGATTATAATTACATTGTTCCTGCTGTAACACACACGTTTCTGCCATTTATTATAAAAGAAACATAATTGCTTTAGAACATTCCGGTTGCCACTTCATCAATCAAGATAATGAACAGATTTTAGTTTTCAAGAAAGAGTAGGAATGGTTTATGTAGATATATTCTGCAGATATCTATATACAGTGTATAGACTTTCCGTCCAGAAATACTGGTTTCCAGTATTCTTTGATCTGAGTCTCAATGGCTTTATAATTGGTTAAGCGTGCGGTCAGCTCAACTTTCCTGATAAAACATTACCAGCAATAAAAAAGAAATTAATTATACAGCAACTGATATGCCACATTCCAAGCAGGATGGCTGTGTCAAGTTACAATGAATCAAGAAATTAAGATTTTTCCAGATTCATGAGCTGTGTATACAGATTGTGAATGAATGAAATTAAATTTTAAATCATTTCATTTTTATTCAGTGTTTATTCGTCCCCTACTGGTTTTCAACCTGAGGGGACTATAGGTTTGCCCTCAGTCCTTCAGTCAGTTCACCAGTCAGTCAGTCAGTCCGCCCGTCAAGAAATCTGGATCCTGTCATTTATAACTCAAACAACTGTTAAGCTAGGTTTATGAAACTTGGTATGTGCATAGGTACCAATAAGGAGATTATGCACATCTCCAATTTTCGTATTGATTTGGACATTAATTCTGGTTGCTATGGATACTATGGATAAGAAATGCTGAAAATAGTGACAATACTTCAAAATTTGGATCCTGCCATCACTCATACAGTTTTCAAGCTAGGTTTACGTAATTTGGTATATGGATAGGGACTGATAAGGAGATTATGCACGTACTATAATGTTTTGATTAGGACACACAATTGTGTTTACCATGGCAGCCTAAACATTGACAGCCTGAAACTAGGTAGGACTTCTGTATTGCTTGCAATTCCTAGATTACTTGTTAGTATGCAAGATTGTGGAGGCACTTATAACTGTGTACTTACACAATCCCATTCTGACTGGCGATGGCCTTCAACCCTGAGAAATGCGAAATGATCCGAATTACCAACAAGCGGAATATCATCGCCGGATCATACTCCATACACGGCCATACCCTCCAAAAAACTAAAAAGGCGAAGTACCTGGGCGTCACATTCGACAAGACACTGTCCTGGAACAGTCACATTGATGCGACAGCCAAGAAGGCAAACAACACCACTGCCTTCCTTCGCAGAAACTTGAGCTCCTGCCCACGAGATGTCACGGCCACTTGCTACAAGTCTCTAGTTAGGCCACAACTGGAGTACGCATCCTCAATATGGGATCCACATACTAGGGCCAATATCAACAAAATCGAGGGTGTACAAAGAAGAGCTGCTCGATTCTGTACAGGAGACTACAGACAGACCAGCAGCGTTACATCCATGATGAAGGACATTGACTGGGTACCACTAGAGGCCCGGCGCCAACACACCAAGGCTGCCATGATGTACAGAATCGTCAACAACCTAGTGGATGTCCAAGCTCAACAACTACTCATCCCAGCAGGAGCTCATACTAGAAGCCACGCCAACCGATTCTTGGTACCATTTGCCAGCGCCAACGCCTACAGATATTCCTTCTTTCCTTCTGGCATCCGCATCTGGAACAATCTACCAGATGTGATCATCACTGCCCCATCACTAGAAGCCTTCAAGGCTAGGATGGGCGCGCCAATGCCTTAACTCTGGTGCAGCATGTTTTTAACCGTTTTTAACCAGCTTTCACTGCGTTTTTCCCTTGCGCATTTGTACATAGTCACCATGTGCGACAATGCTCCAGATGAGCGCTGCACAATATTTGAAGAAGAAGCAGAAGATTTTTCTCAGTAGGTGCATTTTGTTTTTGCAACAACAATAGTGAAAAGATGTATAATATCTGTTTAAAATATTTGGTCTCATAACAGACAATATTAAGAAACGCTAGCAATTAAATCAGAGTTGTGTAAAATGAGAATTCACAAAATCTGCTCGGGTTGGCCTTTAGGTTGGAAAATGCTGCATTGGCGTCTCCGTCGAAGGACAATGTCAGGGAGTAAAATTTGAGCTTGCAACTGGCTGTCGGTTCGTAGTTTAGTTAGAATTTGATTGAATAGTGAAAATTGAATTAACAGCTGGCTGCCAGTTCGCTGATGCTGAATCAATTCAACATCGAAATTCAAGTTGGCTGCTCACTGCCAGTTGTAGATGCCAATTTGATTCAACATTAACAAGTTTCATGCTGATTGTCAACAGTGAAAATTGAATAGTTGTCAGTTGCCATTATATCCAATACTTTTACAGTGAAATTTAAATTGGCAAATGAACTTGCTTGTGTAATGGAACATTTGTTTCCGATAGCAGAATCATTGCTCTAGATAAAATGAGTTGTCACTGCACTTCTCCAAATTGCCAAAATTTATATTTCAAACTGAAAGGTATGAGAAAATCCGACAGGGAAGGTAGCACTCAACCCAACCAGCCGAGCACAGAAATCAGAACGTCACAACTACCCTGAGTAGTGCCCACAGAAACCCATGCCAAAACGGCGACCAAATGAGGCACAACAACCCCGGGGCGTGACCTAGGTTAAAGCACTAAGGACAATGACCTAACGTTGTGCAACCTAAAGCGGCACAGCTACGACTTGACCTAGTTAAAATATGGGCAAGGTAGGACTTGACCTAGTTAAAATGTGGGCAAGGTAGGAACGGGGCGGGAAATAATATTACATATTCCTAGCAACTACAATGAGCAATGCCCACACATAAGCCAAAGAAACAACCAAAGATCCAAGTCCCCGCCGATAAAATGCAGGATGACCCACATTCACAAGGAAATTATATAATAGCGGTCAAGGCCGAATGAAACAAAGCCAACACTCGACCAAGCTCCCAAAGGCCCCACAGCACGGCGAACCAACCACACAAAGTTTCAAGTCAATGTTATAAATAGTTATGAAGATGTGCTTCGTACAAAATTTGATTATGAAACTACTTAAGGGGAGATAATTCAAAATGTAAGACAGACATAGTTATGGTTCTTGGAAACTGTACTTCTCCAAGTTTCTACCTATGTATATTTCAAGTTTCCAGTCAATGTCTTAAATGATTTTCAAGATATGCTCCCGACAAAATTTGAGATGGGCGATTTCTTTCTGCAGGGATAATAAGCTCATAGTCCCCAGTTTAGATTAGCTGATTTGACAGTACAAATCAAACTGGCGGCTTAGTTGTGAAGTTAGATACTAGTTTACATTTGCTGTTTCAAACATCCTGTATTTGAATAGACAGCTGGCTGTCACAAGGTTCGAATTAGTCAATCCAACAGTGAAATTTCAATTGGCTACTTGTTGGTGACCTGAAAAAACGAATTGACAGCTGACTAACGGTTCGCAATTGCTGATTCGATTCACAGTAATTCCAATTGGATGCCAACAAAGAGGCTACTGTTGCCATTTCATTCGACAGGCTTCCAGTTCAAATCTCAAATGCGTTCCCGCTGTAAAATTCGAATTGGCAGCTTGTTGCGAGGTCCAAGTTTGCGAATCGAGTTTCCTGTTAAATTGAATTTGCAGTTGCCAATTCGATCCTGCAGAAGAAAATCTTGTGGGCAGCTGGCTACCGGTTCACACACCTTTTTTGGAGTATCCCATAAAATTTTAATTGGCTACTGGCTGCTGTTTCGCAGTTGGCGATTTGTGTCTTCTTTAAAATTTGAATTGGCAGCTGACTGCCGGTTTGCAGTTGGAGATTCGAGTCTCCTGTAAAATTTAAATTTGCCGCTGCCTGCCGGTTTGTATTCGTCGATTCAATCCAACAGTGGAATTTGAAATTTAATGCTAACTGCCTGTAAGCAGTTCCGATTTGAGACTTTAAGATTGTAAAATTTGAATTGGTAGATGTCTGCTGATCCGCAGTTGTCAATTCGAAGGATCCGCAATTGCTAATTTGATCGATCTGTAGTTGCCAATTATTTCCCGTTGAAAAAATTGAACTATATGCAGTTGAGTACACTCTTTCGATATTATTATGAATCAATATGTCACTATTCTAAATTGTTATGTAAATGCCACACTGTGCAGTCGTTCTGCAGTAAACGTATGGATATGTTTGCTGTGAATCATTTGCTGTGAAAATAAAATGTTGGTTGAAAGTACTTGAAACTGACTTTTTCTCTACCCAACACTAACATACTGAAATACGATCTTCTAATTTTCTCTGACCACAAATCATCTCATTTAGTGATAAGCTGTATCATGCTGACATTTAACCAGGCCAGTAAGGGCCATTTAATTAATGACCGTGAAGGTATCAATTACATGCTAGATAAATCGTTGCTGAAGAGAAACCTGGTTCTCTCTGGAAAGTCTATACACTGTATATGTGCTTCCATAGCTCAGTGGTTAGCGCACTCGCTGCCTAATCCGGGTGGAGGCACATACATGCCTGCCATATTCAGCAGAAAGCTAATTGGCAAATAAAGGCTATGTTTGGCATTAAAAAGTGGCAAGTGAAGTTCATCACAGCTTGAATACAATCATGACACATTTTGTGTAAAATAGACAATTTTGCCGAAGAAACTGAAATCAAAGGGAGAAAACTATTGAATTGAACCTACTAAGTACTATAATTGTTGTCTCCCTTTGGTTTATAAGTTTTATTCTGCAGATACCAATGAAGTGGCAAGTGAAGATGATCACTGCTTGAATACATTCGAGACAAGGTTTTTTTAGTAAAATGCAGAGAATTTCGCCCAAGAAACAAATCAAAGGGAGACAACTATTGAACTGAACCTACAAAGTCCTAGAATTCTTGTCTCCCTTTGAATGGAGTTGCAATTCATAAAGTTTGCCAAAATGAATTTGCAATATTGTACAATATCAATACTGATTACTCATTGGTGGATTTGTGTTACAGGCTGATTGTTGATATTATTATCAAAACTGAAAAAAAAATCATTTGATGGACCAGTAATCATGAGGGGAAGACATACTTATTTTGTGTTGGATGGATGTCACAAAGTTTGCCTTGGCTTTATCTTCTTACCCACTGGTCATATTGCAGTATAATGTCACATACTGTATAGCGGGTATATTTCACGGTGTCCAATTTTCGCGTTAATTGGATCCTTTTGAATTCACGGTGTCTTGATTTCGCGCTAACGGCCTTGACCGCGAAATTAAAACCTTGTTGGTAAACATGAAAGGGGAGGTATAACTCTAACGCGGTATTGGGACCTGTGCCACTTAAAGTAAACAGGCAGATCAGGTATAGCAACATATAAGGATATTGGAAAAGGGATAATCTTTTTCAATATGTATAGCTTGGATATTGTGACCTGAGCCTGACCTTTATGCAACAATATATTAAAAAATTTTTGCTTTGATTATATCAATTTCCGCAAGCATATCGTGCAATATCGGTATTTCAGATTTGTGTTTGTATTACATCTTGAGCGTCTTCGTGATACTCCCCGATTATGAAAACATACATTCGGTGTTGTAAACGTAGACAATATATCGACTGTTAAATTATGCTAATCAATAGGCCAGGTTCATGTCAATGTGGCCAAGCTTTACCGTTATTTTAATTTACTTGGTGAATAGAAGTGAGCAGGTAAAATACACTTCCGCTCTCCCTAAATCGATGTAATGGTCAGTGATTTCTGTTTATATTGACATTGCAGAATATCGCGTTAGACTTATAAATGTTAGAGTATGAGTATAATCGTCACTACTGATCTCGGGTGTGTGTGTTCCAATTCCGGGCTGGCCGACTAAAATTACTGATAGTCTTTCGGATGAGACTTTAAACTGAAGTCCCATGTATTGGTGCTATACATATGGCATACGGCATGCAAAGAACCAGGAATGCTTCTGGAATTAGGGCATCTTCTGAATCATGCATTATCCCCCAACAACTAAAAGTACTAAGTCTTCTGGAGGCCTCGCCCATAAGAATTATCCGGTGGCGAGGATAAAGAAACGCAATAAACCAAACATACTGATCATTAACTGCTAACATAAGAAAAACATGTAGATCTATTTACAAACAAACAATTATTTCGGCTAACATTTACACGTTCCGCAAACAAAACTGTTATTAATTTTGAACAAGTGTGATGAAACGGCTTACAATTCAAACCTTCAGACGATATTGATATGCATGCATAGAAATTTAAACACGTTCTTTACAAACATCCAATTTCTAATTGTATTTCATACATGTAGTAGTTCATTTATTATTACCGTATTTTACTCAAGCGACACAATGTGTCATGTTGTAGGTATTGCAAAGTAATGTTGGATTATTTCTTAAAGCTCCTTGATGCATTGTCTCCCTTTGTAAAATTTGTATATTTTTGGTGATTATTTCGCGGGGTTAAGATTTCGCGCATTCGATGTAAACCGCGAATATAGCGAAAATTAAACCCCCGCGAAATATACCCGCTATACAGTAAATAGTTGGTTCTTTGTCTAGGTGTACATATTTCAGGTATTTAATATCTGGGTTAATTTCTTGTCAGAAGCGTAACTGAAGTCACTATAAGGCAGAATGACTCGAACCTTAGTATGCATATTTTTGCAGTGACATAGTTGAAATATGTCAATTAAAACAAGATTAATCGGAACAAGACTGTGTTAAATAAACTCTTTTGCCCTAGTGGAAGCCTTGTCCATAACAAATAGCTAATTCATTGAGGGGCCATAATTTTGTTGAAATGTTGGATAGTGTTACATGGCTTTTATAATGTAATGTGTTTATGATGGTCAACAAGTATGCCAAGTTTGAAAGCATTGTCTTGATGGACTTCAAAAATATTTTAGTTTCAATATTTTGTAACCGACGGACAGGACAATCACTAAATTCCTCATGCATCAGTAGATGCCGGGTCATACAATGAAGTAAACAATACCAAAATATTATTTGATCAACTTGGATGGGGAATTTAATTAGAGGAGAACTTGGTTGGAATATATTGATCAATAAAATCTCTTCGATTTCAACTCAATTTATTCAAAGAAGGTTTTACATGGAAGAAGATGCATGAATGATATGAGTATTTCATTTTATAACAAATTGTGGAATATAATTATTATATGTAACAATTTACAACATATTTACTTAACAATCATTAAATACATCATGATTCAAAATCAGCAAATAGCTATTGTACATAAATTGTTACTTAAAGAATTGACAAATGGTATAAAGTTTCACAAATTATTTGTGTGAAAATAACATCACTTAAGAGGGCCGTTAACACCCAAATATTTGTAAATCCCAGTGCGAAAATTATGTCCCATTTTCACAAAAAACGAATTTGAAACAAACACAAAATCTGAGTTACATCAATTTATCTTTTCCTGACTAGTAGGTTGCGTATTCAAATCATAAAATTTTCAAATGAATATATAGATCCGGTTTAGAGTCTTCGTTCAGACATCTCAACCCATTCATACACCTGGTTGAAGTGGAACATTGTAGATATTCTTGCTCAGAAAAATTAAGCAGTGGCATAGACAGATACACAGGTCAAACCTGGCACCTTTCAATACCAAGATGTCGGTCTTGTATCTAGACTGCCACCATCAAAATACATAGGAATGATGTGAATTATAGTACAAAAACATTACCATTCTTACACTTAATTGCTTCTATATATACATGTATAAAACATGGTTAAATGCTAAATAAGAGACTTGATGTATTTAAGAATTCAACAAAATGTAACAATAATGAATAAAATAAAATACAGGTTTTTTTTTTTTTGTAGCACATAGTAACATTTATCATATAAACGATCACTGCAAATAAATGCCAATTTGTTTAAATCACAATAGTTATAACATTTGGTGGAAACATTTCACACAGTATATTATGGACATACTAACACAAAATAAAGTTGTAAAAATAAATGAAATAATAAGTACAGTGTATATTCAAATATATGGAAATGCCACAATGATTGAAGATAATACAAACTCTGCAAAGGGGGGGGGGGGGCAATATATGCCCTAAAAAATTAAGGATAACATTTGAAGAAAGCTCCTAGATAGTCTAAATGCTAATCAAACCATACTGAACAAAAATTGAGTTACTTAATCATTTTCTTAACAAACATGGAATGGTATAATTTTTCTTAACATCAAAAATGGTATTACCAGGGGAATAGACGACACACCATTCCTTTAATTGATAGCATTGTTTTAGCAGTGAATATTTGATTGAATATGGTGTCCAAAAGTGGAATAAAAATAAGATGTAAAAAAGACCAAACACAAACATTATTGAACAATGATTGCATAAAATCAAGTGATAATGCCACTTTACAAGTTTACATACAGAACTTCATATTTGCATGTTCTAATAAAAAACAGGAACATCAAATTCCAGGACTAGGGGCACTAACACTGCTGAGCTTGGTTCAAGCAAGACTATTACCAAACACACACAACTTCAATGGACATGAACAAAATAAGTATATGATGCACCTAATAAAACATGAACATTTATAAATAATTGATCAATAAATATAGGTTTTGAAATTAATTCTTGTTTGGTATCACAGTTGATTACAGAATGGCACATGAAAGTATTTGATACATGAATATAATACAAACTTGTAAGATTATGCCCTGGTCTACTTAAATATCTCAATGTGAGTTAAATCTCATCTCAAATTTTGCTAATGTCATTTAGATAGTTTCCCTTGGAGTTGGGACTCAAAATTTGTTTCACAAAACAGAAAGCAGCTTTTCTGAGTTTATTACAGTAAAATTTTAAGAGCTTGAACTTAGGATTTATCTCTGATTTGAGCATAATCTCAATTTGAGATGAGATTTTTCAGGAAATCGGGGCCAGATTTATACAGTTATTTTCTAGGAAATAGAGTGCTACTATACAGCCTCTTATTGGTTCCATCAACAAAAATCATGGTCATATTCTTATCCGTTACTTCGACATACGAGAAGCCACCAAGATGACTAACTTCAGCCCAGTGGAATTTCAAAGAGTTGTCTGGAATATCATCCTTGTGTTCCGTGCTTGTATCAACAAAGTTTGCAGCACAAGTCGTGAAATACTCCACAGTGTGTCCATTCTCAGCATATGATACATGCTGAAACAAAAATACAAATTAACACACAAAGTATAAAGTAGATCTCCCAAGACAAACAATGCTTGCATAGAAAATTATACTTTCGAGTCTGTTAGTAATAAATCGGGGTCTATTGATAAATCAATATACTGGCGAGTTTTGTAACAAACAGACGGACAGGACAATCACTATATGCTGGGGCATATGTATCCAGAAGGCCATATTTCAGCACAATGCTGACTGGCAACAAAAGGCTATGCTCGGTAAATAAATATTGTGCTTGGCATTAAAAATTGAGAGCTGTTTATACACTACCTGTAGATTATGATCATGTCCGTTGAAGTAGGCGGATACTTTGTACTTGTATAGCATGGGTTTGAATCTTTCCACTAAACACTGTGTAGGACCATGTTCAGCTATGGAGTAGACGGAAAATGTCCAGCAACAAGTAGATAGTCAGCCCTACAACAAAAACATAAATTTATTTAGGTTGATGTACAAAACTACTAGTTTCTGGAATTAAACTTTTCTTTGTTGCCATGGCAACGCAATAGATATTATTGAGGGTGTTTCAGTGCTAGGCAATAGGGTCATCGGCTAAAATCCCACCCATTGGGTGAGAGGTCATATATAAACAACTTGTCGGAAACAAACTACAGATGTACCTGTCATTAAAAGTATGAAATATATCAAGTCAACCAAAATTGAAAACATCAATCATGAGAGGTAGCCACTCACATGTATGAATCTCATGACATGTCAAAGGACAGGAGTTATAGGTCAATAAAAGTATACACATTTTTAGTCCATCATACACAATTTAATTTTTCTGCATAGAACAATTTTACTGATGGATGAAAATGAATGACTTTATCTGCTGTATTAATAATGCACAAAGAATATCTGATTTATTTTCTACAAGACAAACTTAGAATTTACTTACGTAGAAGCTTGGAGCTGAAGTTCAATCCATGTCCATTGATCTATAGCCACTTGTAGATTCTCTGGTCCATGTGGTTGATCACCCTCAAAATCATGTCGAGTGTTACCACACAATAATACAGTATCTATCATGATAATATCACTGGTTTTTCCTCCAGGGATATCAAAGTGTAGATCGTAGTAATAATTGGGGAAGTTCCTGAAATGCATGGAGTGATAGATTGCACAAGCAGCTTCTATGCTCAGGCACGTTGACCTACTCAATAGTACAAAATGCCTCTAACATTAAATCCTAGGGACAACGCTGGAAATCTTTCCATCAGAACTGAGTCGATTTTTATGCCTTAAGAATTAAGGTGTCAAGACTGATTATCTTCAGTTTTATAAGTACAGTCTAATCTGATTATTACAAAGCATGTAGATATCCATCTTAAAACCTAGCAGTCATGGTTCTTATGTTCAACCGTACCAACAAATACATGTAGCTAAACATATCCATGGACAATGCATGAAGAATTGAGAAGTAGTTTTAAAGATTTGAAATGTCACCATTGAAAAGACAATATGAAATAAGCATGAGCTGACCAACATACCATCTTTTAGATATGTTGGAATAAGCAATCTCTGCCGACACATTACCATTGTGATCATGATTTCCAGCAACCAAATACCAGGGGTTGTTCAGTGCATCATAGTGGTATACATTCTTAAAGGTACGCTGAAATACAAGACACAGATCAGTATATTATATAAGTTCACCATTCAAAACCAGAGCCATATTTTCATAGCCACACCCTATTATTCAAGGAAGCCAACCCTTTGGCATGCAGACAGATCTCTGTTAGCTTTTAGCTTCTTCTTGACAATCATAAAGTTTACTAGTACTTCAGTTTATAGTTTGTTATAAACAACTAATACTCAACATTTATAAAATGATGCTGTTTTGCTACAAATTACATAAAACATGCACTGTTTCAGGTATACAATGCACCGCTTGTTTATTATACATTTTTGTAGTGTCATTCCTATTGACAGTGCCAGTGGATTCTCACTTATGAGACACTTTCATGCATACAGTGCCTCCTGAATCCCTTCTTGTATTGCTGGGTGCCTGGCAGAGATGGGCATACAGAATCATTTATTTAACTAGCTGGGGGCTGACCGACCGGTCTCATCGGTTCCAAACTGGCTTCCACTGAGATTCAAACCTTCAGCCTCCCACTTCCAAGGCAGATGCCCAAACAAGTCAATTGCGGTACGTATGTAGTCTAGTGTACAATCATGCTATCTGTTAGATTTTTGCTGTTCCCATTTGAATGTTAAGTAATAATATTATATCAAAAAGTTACAGCAATCTGTTTCACTATACTTATCAACAGCTAATCATTGTGCAAACCTTGTACATGTACTACATGTAATAATAAGATAAATAATTAGGATGTGGTATAATACGACGATATCTGTATCTTAACTTAAATGTCAACAAACATACTAGAGTTAAATCATCAACAGTCATGTGACATGTGGCATGTTTGGTACTTGACATAGATCTTGAGTTAAATATAACATATGACCAAATTACATGTAGAAGTTACATTGTACAGCACTAGTATGACTGCATATTTTCAAGGTCACAATTCGAGTGGTAACATCCAATATTAGATCAGACAAATTGTGTTAATTGTAACAAGAGTTTTAACAGGTGTATTTTTGTAAAACATTGACAATGTAAGGTATTTATGATTGTAAACAAGTGTGCCAAGTTTGAAAGCAATGCCTTGATAAACTTTGAAATTATTTGAGTTTCAATAGCAATAAGCAAACTAAATTTTCTGATCATATAAAAATCATGTTTACTAAACCACACACAATTTTGTTTATTAATCAGTTAAATCTCACTAAGAGATCTAAAAGTAGAGAAATGTGTTGTTGTTAACAGATAGTGCACAATGTTAAACAACTATGTCTATCATTTATCAGCTGATATATCAGACCATGGTACAGATATCCTGAGTGTTATTCGAGTATGCATATAATGATTGCACGTACACTACACTTATCTAAACAACATCATCAACATCTATCTAAGTATGTCAGGTTCACCATTTATATTAGAAAAAGAAGGCTTTTTGTTGATTTCATTACTTATTTTTTGGTTTGTGTTTGTCTGTGACAGTTGCAAGTACATGGTCATTTATTTTTCTCCCTGCAAGATCCAACTTCAATACAAGTATCAATTGTGTGATACAAGAATGAGATATCTGAGTGTGATACCCAAGCTCTTACAAATAGTGTATGGTTCTTTAATGTACCTGGTGTACAGCACCAATAACGGTACATGTGAGACTACATCTAGACTACCAACAGATCATCTTTAGAAGGATGGGAAACACTTAATTAAACAGCAGTTCAGAAATGACAAAGTGCCCAAAATCAGGGACCTCTAGATCTGTAGTCTAGGGGGTTTTCCACTGTGCCACAGGATTTCATACTATGAAAGATATAGAGGATATTCTTACTTTGACAAGTTTTTCCGACCTATGTATAATAAAACTATGTAGTAATTTTACCTGGAATCTTTTGTCATCAACATCCTCTACACCGTCAAAGTAAAAGTTGTCACCAAGTGCAAGATTGAAGCTGGTTTTATATGTTTCCGTCACACTTGCCATTTGTTTGGCTACGGCAGTTTCTACCGGAGTATCATACGGAAAGGCTGGCAAGCCGCCCCAATCTCCCATAGCCAGAAACCATAAACTGTCAACCGCATCACAGTCTGAAATAACGTATCAAAGGCAAGCTCTTGTATAGGCGACTTATTTAGAAAGAGACCAAGCAAAATGACATTTATTAATACAAAACCAGGGGCGTAGCTGGGCATATTTTCAGTGTACGCTTATGATAAATGCAGAATTGCTAGGGGTCCAGGGGCATGCCTCCCAGGTTTTTTTTTTATTTCTACAAAGCCGTACGTGCATTCTGGAGTAGTTTTAGACCATACATGATAAACTCTGATTTTATTTTTTAAATTAAAACATGATTTCGTTTTATACTCTAGTAGGCCTAGTTTAGGATTATGTTTTGATGTATTATAGTGATTAAAGCGAGCGAAGCGAGCTCGAAAATAATACAATGTAAATAATTCTCCTCCTAAGAAAATCTACTTTGACTTCGTTCGCACCCGACGCGTCCCCTAGATATGACAATGATTATTAATTGTTAAGGTTATTTGGCGAGCGAAGCGAGCCAGAAAAAATGAGAATGTTATAAAGTGAAAATATATTTCACCCCCGAAAAAGGCTACTTTGGCGTTCGCACCCAACGCACCCCCTAGTTACGGCCATGGGAAACCGTGATACTGCTTGGCATTGAATAGGACACTAATGGATTAAAGTTGCTCAAGCTTCATTGTTACGTTAAAATGCAAATAAACGATACGTTGCAAGGCACCAGCCAGTTGCATTCACGGCACCCACATCCCCGGGATTTTTACTTCCACGGCCTATGCAGATAGCCGATGTAAAATCTCCGGTATTTCCCGACACCTGGCAACTACAATATTGTCCCCGGGTATTGGTTCGCAATCCCAACATGTCCTCGGCCCTGCGGGGGAAGCGGGAAGGTAAAACACGACCGTATCCCCCCTACTATCCCCGGGGATAGGTTCATGGATGCAACTGACGTGGTTATCTTCTCATCACAGCGATATTCACAGCAACAAACTCTAGGCACTAACATGAACATCTCGTCTTTTTACGTTAGATACGAACAATTTACGAGCATGACGACAGAGGTACGATTGTCACCAGACCTCGCACAACGGTTACACTGAATACACGGGCACATACTGTGTTGATCCGAGATTATCCCTGACTCTCGTCTGAGTTATTCCGTATTCTCTGAAGTGCATATCCCGGACATTCCTTGGTCAGCTCAATGTTAGCCTTGTAGATTGTGTGTTATCTTTTTTGCGGCACAGGCTCGCTCGTGTTGCCTTGTCACCACCGCATCGATGGTCGCAAAAGTGAAGGAGATGAAAGGGTTTAGTGGAGGGGACATTTAGAGCTATCCATTCTTCTAACGGAGGATGAGACTGAGTGCTCACAAGAGTATGGTAAAAACACAATCTACCTGAGGGACTTAGCACAACCAAACATTAATACGTCATGTAGTGAGGAACTAGACACATGCGAGGAACTAGACACATGTACCTATGTATGTCCATGATTTATCACATAAAAGTAATCTCTACTTGATACTATACAGCAATAAATGCATAATTGTGCGAGCGAAGCGAGCAAGAAAAATGCCTTATTTACCGAAGATGCTTTTAATAGTTTTCTATATAAATTACATTTTATCATAAAATTATGGAAAATATGCCTCACCCGGGTTAGGCATTGAATTTTATTGCATTTTTATATCACTTAAATATTGTCAGTTTTTCAAACAGCGTTAGCACGTGCGTATTTGCGTAGAGCCAGCTACGTCCCTGAAAACAAGAATTTATCAAATTATTACTTCTTGAGATTCCTGTATCGATACTAAATGCAGCATAATTTATGATACAATACAACATACACACATTACCCCAAATTACAGTTCTTTAAAAATCCATAGGACCTGTTATAAAAAGAGTCACTTCTGGAACAAAAGAATACGTTGCTCATAATTTATAAAGTTATATAAGTTAGGTTGCTGCTCAAATAGACTGTCCTGAGTGTTTCTGTAAAATGATAATACTTCGTTGTACAAGGCAACATACTCGATTGTCAAAATACAAATTTAATAAATTAGATTAAATAAGTTCATATTGTGCCAAGTAAAATACCAAAAACACTAATTTAATTCGAAAAATACAAACTTTTTACAAACGCCAAAATCACAAACAAAATTAGGCGGTCCTCCATTTTGAACATAACACAAACTTGTCATGTGATCAACGAGAGTCACGGGACAATTATGTGATATTGCATGGGCGGCAGAGACGGTGGTCTGACTCAGCGTTCAAGGGTTTATAAATTAATAATTACATTTTTATTGAATAAGTTGTAGCGATAGCATTTTATTCTGTGAAACATCGAATACAAGGAATATAGACCTAGACTTGGGACATTTGTTTATAAAGTCGAAGCATCATACAGTACCGTAATAATTCGGAGTAGATTAAGGTCTAGTAACTTAATTCTATGAATCTGGATATTTTCTTAAAATGTTATTTTCAGACGCGTAGCTGGAGTTATAAATTGTTGGTCACGATTACATGCCAGGCTGCAAGTAACGGTTTCATTCTGGTTAGAGCTACTAATAAGAAAACTCTATCGACAACTCGCTGGCTTAGAAATAGAAGGTCGTAAGTGGCTTATAGAAAACAATCTTTTTCAACTTGAGTTTGGTCGACATAACAACTTACGATTTTTATGAAAATAGACTCATATAGAATCCTCTTATGTTGAAGATTTTAATTATGCATCTGTCTTATATAAGGTCATACGTGTTACTTACGACCTTCTCATTCTAAGCCAGCGACATGTTGATCAGATGAAGGTTCTATATTATAATATATACGACCATTTTGATAGCATTTCTGTTTTTTTAACGGTAAAAGGGAGACAACTCTTGATGGTATGTTGTCTGGATGGTCATCTTACTTCAACGATCTGTACAAATTCGGAGACAGTGAGGACTATGATTATGAACATAAATGTCACGTAGATCGGGATGTAGACTCATACATTACACCAAATGGTGCCACGTGACGTCCGATGGTGATAAACTGTGCAGTTCTGTATCGGTTGATGAGGTTGTTAATTTAATCAAAGCACTACCGAACAACAAAAGTGGATCCAGCGACAATGTTACTTACGAACATTTGAAACATGGCGGCGAAGAACTGGCAGAATGCTTGACAAAATTATTCAATACCATCTTTGTTAAAGAATCATTACCCGCGAACTTTAAATCTGGACTCACAGTTACCTTGTATAAAGGCAATGCTAAACCTTATTCGGACCCTAGTAGTTATCGAGCTAATTCGTTACTTCCTGTTATTTCTAAACTATATGAAAAGCGAATACTGAAAAGACTCGAAGACACTGACCTTACCAAAAGCCTTAGCGGTCTTCAGCACGGATTCCAGAAAAACAAAAGTTGTAAAATGGTATCTTTCATTCTACAAGAAGCCCGCGACTACTGCTGCGAACGTGGTAGTCCACTTCAAGCATGTTACATGGACGCAAAATCTGCGTTTGATCTCGTTTGGATTCGTGGCCTTATCTACAAACTGCACAATACTGGTGTAAAAGGAAAAATGCTCCGCCTCATTTGGAACTCGTTTCAGGGCTGCTCGAGTCGTGTTCTACTACATGGTCATCTGTCAAATGCCTTCACTATTGAACAAGGAACGAGGCAGGGATCTATCTGTGCTCCGTTCTTTTATACCGTGTACGTGGACGCTCTCTTGAATGCACTACAGACATCTCACCATGGTCTATACATAGACAATCTAAGGCTTGCAGCGCCAACACAGGCTGACGATTTAGTTCTACTCTCCTTATCGCGAATGGGTCTAAACGAACTCTTGAATATTTGCTTCATATATGCAAACAAGTGGCGCTATATGTATAACCCCAAAAAATGCGCAGCATCTCTATTAGACAGGAAAAACAGCGACGCCGCGTTGTAGCACCAGCAAAATATGGAAACACGAAAATTCCCGAAACTGAACTATATAAACATTTAGGGATATTTCAATCTTCAGCAGGGAAACACCCACACAATGTTGATTCGGCGAAGCAAACAATTCGTGGAACATTTATGTCTGTAACAGGAATGATATCCGGACGTACAGGCCCAAACCCAAGTACTGCTATGAAACTATACAGAACATGCGTACTGCCCCGAGCACTGTTCGGCTGTGAATTGTGGAACGACATATCAGATACAAGCTATAAGCAATTAGAAGTGGCCCATCATTTCTGCCTGAAAAGAATGCAGGGTTTCCCTTTCCTCACCCGGTCGGATATGGTAACAGGTATACTAGGCGTTACCTCGCTACAAGCCTATATTGACACCCAAAAACTGTTGTTCCTTGGAACTCTTTGTCGAATACCCCCAGTGAGTTATGCGGAAGGATATTTATACTGAGATTATTTCAATATAATGTGTGCATCACCAAAAAAACTAGGCTTTATTCCCGATATTGTCCGTGTTTTAGGCAAATACAATCTGTTAACACACCTGTACCAGTTCAAAACAGATGGTACTTTTCCACCGAAAACCACATGGAAAAAACTTTGTACTCGAGCTGTACATGAATATGAACAATCGTCTTGGCGTGCTAGGATGGACTTGTCCACAGACTTTGACGTCTTCAAACGTCGTCATCCGAACCTTTGTGTGTCCAGCATTTGGACTGTTGCTAAGTTATGTCCAGCAAGTGCCTCCTTAATGAAATTTCTTGCTTGTATATGTTGTAAGCGACCACCTGATCAACCAGAAGAGTGTCTTCGTTGTTGCCGGAGGCGCCAAAATGAAACCTGGCACTTATTGCTTGAGTGTCCTTGTACAGACGGCGAGAGACTATTAAATACATTCTTAAATAATGTCAGCTCACTGAGTGTTCCTCTCCGTGGAATGTTAAGTCGAATTACAACTCACGAACTAATAGACTACATGCTAGGTAAAATAGACGATGCATTGACTCAAGTGTTAAGTGTAGAATTGTATCCAACATTCTTGATCCAGTGTGCTGAACTTCTTAAACAATTGCACACATAATATGAACTATACCATCATACATACTGTATCATGTAATTAAAACGTCGTGCATTTATTCTCACGTTCAACTGATACAGTTTCTATTTTCGTTTTCGGAGAAACTGTACAGCGACTGTAAATATTGTGTAAAATAATTTGTTCTGTTTCATGTTGATAGTGTATTCATCGTGTTTCATGTTTTCATATATATGTACCTTGATCTGTAATATTTACTATGTACATCTCCAGAAAATGGAGGCAATAAAGATATATATATATATATAATATATACGACCATTTTGATAGCATTTCTGTTTTTGAATGACGTTGCAAAGCGTACATCCTCGAATTATACACCAAAACTTACTGTGTGTACGCACCTTTAGTTATTTTTATATATTGTTTAAATAACGTTTATTAATATATATTAGTTCTGTTTTATTATAATACAGTATATCACATCATCTGAGGAAAACGATTTCGACAGATTTTAACAAACTAATGTTTTTACAGCATCTGTGAAACTTGGTTCGAGCCTAGGCCCTAGTAGGGGGACTATTCACGTTACACCACTGTTTTGCACAGGCATCGAACATGGAATTGTGTCTGCAAGGAATACAGACACCAGTGAGGGCCACTGATACCAGTTTACACCGATGAAAGATGTTGGTAAGGCTTGCTAAGTGGTCCAGACGGGATTGAACCCGGACCTGTCGATCCCAAGACTACCTCTAGACAACCACTCTGTCATGAAATGGATTGCAAGTAGTTATGCACAAAATTAGGCGCTCTATAAATTAGGCGCTATATACTGGACTATCAAATGCCTGAAAATATTGCACAAAAGTGGACGTCGGAAATCTATTTTATTTTGTCATTTTGTATACTTCAAGAACTAAAGGCAAATTACTGCTACAGTTTGACATAACCCCTCCGTATACGCGCCAGTTTAACATCTTGTGCCGTTACTGTAAATTACTATCGAGTTAAAATGTAATTGTCGTCTGCTAATTGTCTTCGGCATTTCTCGGTTATTAACGGGAATGTCGGAAGTTCCCGAGGACGGCACTTCGTGAAATTGTCCGTGCATGATTCAGGAACCGGTTTTGGACTTGTTGTTTTGTCCTTGTCCAATCGTTTTGTCTGTTATACGTGTTGAATGAAAGATGGGTGTGAGAGATGATTTTATTGGTCCGTTGATTGGTTCTTGTTGAGCGTCCACGCCTCTCCGGTATAGTCCGTCATTCTGCGATTTGTACTCTATTATATGAGACAGACACGTCTTCATCATTTAAATTATTTTAAATGATTAGATTCATCTTTAGTATTGAAATCTACTAGGATTGCTTCACTGTGGTAAGGTTTAGTTTATTAATTTGTTGTATTAATTGTATACTTATTAGAACGCGTTTGTGTCTTGTATTATGTAACATGTTGTATTGGTTCTAATTAATTATACCACCTTTGTTAAATTGTTCTATTCTTTTGTTTAAGGCTTCTTCTTCTTCTTCTTCTTATACCTCATTTCAACTATACTGTATATTAAAAGACGTATTTCGAACATATACGCACTAAGTTATCTCTAACCCCGTCCTGAGACAGTAGAGTAAGCCCTGTGATATTACCTACAACAAGAATATTCTAGGCCGAAAATTATGAATTTGGTGTGAATTATAGATAGGATCAAACTACATGTTGGGCTCCCTGTCCAATTAATTTTTATGAAGATCAGGTCAATGCCAATCATTTAGAAAATCTCCAACAGTTTTGCTCGGCTAGTTTTTAAGATATTGTTAGATTTGGGGGACAACTTAGATTTAGGGGACAACCCCTAAAAACTGAAATGTATTTTATCGAAAATGTTTGGCTCAAAAAGCATAAAACTTGGCATACATGAAATTACGCATGTAAGGAATCAAGCAATAAAGTTTAATATAAACTTCGTAAGTTATTTGTATTTTTAAAGAATATTTCAAGATTTTGACACAAAAATTGTCACGGTTTTCATTTTCCAAAATATTGACTTTGAAATATTGCATATTTTCATTTTAAAATTAATAAAATTCATATTTTTTTACGAAATCCATGCTAACGTGTCTGATAAATAACATCACTGTTTAAATAAGCACGAATCAGTGTTTATATCTTAAAATCCTCAAATTTGATTTTCATAATCTTTAAATTTACAGAATACAAAATATATGATTTTACAGAATCTGTTGATTGTAAATATAACACTTTCTTAGACCTGTCGGTTACACACTGCTAGGTTCACTTTCAGCAGGGCAATTACTGCACAGTCTGTACCTTACCAGAAGAAGAGGGCTTGGAATGGGTTTTTTTTTTATAAGTTTCTAAAATTGATGAAATTTAAAGAATGATTTATATTATGTGCTGGGTGGGCATACCACATGGTGTGTGACGTAATTTTTTGCTAAGACGACAAGAAGAAAACTGTTGGGTTTTTGTGCAAAATCATTCAGTGACATGCATAGTATCATTTGTGGGCTTGAGCGTGAGTGTAGCCTTGTTAAAATTGGTCAATGAATAAGATACTTATGGTTGATTTTCCTGTTTTGTTGACAGTTTTCTTCTTGTCGTCTTTGTAAAAAATTATGTCACACACGTCACACCACATGGTATGTCCACCCTGATGTGCCTTTGAAGCTTAGTTGTAAGTGGATTAATTGCATGCAGTCTTGTTTCAACGTTTGTCAAAGTTCAACATAATTTGCCTGAGGACACAAATTTCTACTGTCGATTCAATAAGTAATACTAATGAGGGAATTTAAGGGAACTACACAGTTAAACATATATAAACAGTTTACATGAAGGACAAGCCTATGTTTACAACCATTATCATTTAACTTGCAACAGTCTGTAGTTATTAAAACATTTTGGTTTCAAGAAATTAATTGTTTTCATGCTTTACAGTTGATGGTGGACCGGTGGATATAGAATGATAAGATGAAACACTAAACGGTAAACCAGTACCGGGGTATGTAAGTATGGACAAGTGAGGAACAGTTACATCCTCATATCAACCGAATTCAACAGCATGAAAAGATAAGTACTTAACTTAATAGATTTGGTAATGTTTTCAATTAGTAGTTTGTGCTGTATTATTATTATTTTATTATCATTATTATTATTATTATTATTATTATTATTAACATTATTATTATTATACATGGTGAATGCCCGAGTTTCATGAATAACATACCAAACAATTGGTGAGGCTGAAAAAAAAAAATCGCTGCACAAGGAAGCAGCCTGTGGGCAAGGCCTTTAAGTTGGATGTGGTATGACCCATATAATTGTCATCACGTGAATTGTGTTTAGTGTGCACATGTTGATATCATCATTCGGTACGTCAACAATGGAATAAGATTTTCTTGTTTTGTCATCAAAGGCATGGCAGATTTTAGGTGAACTTTGATAGGTATTAAGCATTGCTATTCACCATCTCTTGTACATAGTCAGCCCTCGTTATAACGATACTCAATGCACCGACAATTTATTTTTATGACATAAATTGGTAAGGACAAATTCTATTTTAATACTCTACATTTTCAAGTCATATTCATATACTGAAAAAATAACCGATTTATAGTTTACCCAGTAATTAATTTTTAAAATGCTCCTTATACTGGCCCTGACCAGGGGCTGTTTTTTTGCACTTGACATATTTGTTGTCTTTTCGAAAAAAAAAATGTCTAAGCATCACTCATAATTTATATTCCTATTTCAAAAGTAGAAGGTTTTGCAAAATATTCTGTGTCAAACGACATTTTGGACTCGATTCATTAATTCATCATTGCTTAATGACAATAGGGTAACCTTTATAACAAAATGCATTTTATTACCATTTTATTGATAAAGTGTTATATATTATACATTATATTATTGGTCACCTTTAAATTTGAACACACTCGCTTAAAGCTCTCCCAATACAATTCATATCATTTAAATATTGTTTTGATTCAATTCTGATGATTTTATATTGCTGATTGTGCTGATTATGGCAATTTCATATAATAAAAAATGATTTCTGCAGCATTATAATTGGAATTCTATGAAATAATCTCCCTACCAAAGTTCTAGTCTTCCTGTGAGTGAATAACCTAGCAAAATTCAGTATGCTGACAATTTTTTTTAAAGTTCTAAACCAACATTTTGCTTGGGAACAAACAGTGTCATAACGAGGGCTGACTGTACACTTTACAAAGGTTATAAGTAAACACTTTTTAATTGTTTATAACTTTCAGTTTACACTTGATAAGATAGTTGCTCTTTGACATAATTAAGTGTGTTTACTTTAATAAAAATCATGTTTTGCAAATCTCACACAATCATGTGTGACGAATGATTTTCATAAATTATGTATATATATATGGCGGTTTATATGCCTTATGTTATGCAATGAATGCAAGCTAAAATTTAACTTCAAATTATGTAAACCATTGTTTAAACTTTTGATATAACTTTCAATGGTGTAAAACTAGGATAGTCATGTAGGTTTGTGTTGAATACACCACATGCAGTGATCTGTTTTGACCCAGTATCGACATTTCATAGCATAACGTTGTAACTTTGAGGGCACTTCAATAACTTTGTGAACTAATTCCGCTGTTTCATTATAAAATGCTTTGTGATAGCTTATTATATAGATATTTTGCAAGGTAAAAAATACGTTTTTCTCCAATAGTGATTTATGATGTCACAATAAATGATGTCATATTAATGATGTCATATCAATATTCCAACTGCATAAGTGTTCCTTATAAAAAAATGGCGTCGCCTAGTATGATTGAGCAATATTTGTGTCAAAGATTTATACATTACTTGTGAAATATGTCTCTTACATTCAGGAAAATTTGCATGCAGAAAAAATTATAAGGACTCTTGTTAATCAAATTGTTAATCAAATTGATTGAAGGGCTGTAGCCGATCAACCAAAGATGATAAACTTATTTGCCTGCTATCATTAAGTTTGCGTGAGATGTCACATGACGGCCTGTAGCATGTGCTCAGGTTATGATTCGAGCATAGGAATAAATGCAAAAGTGCATGGTATGTTACTTTAAAAAGGACTTTAGGCTAATACTGTGTAAGGCTATTTAAACTAATTAAAATTAGTTTACAAAATTATTGATGGGCCCTCATATTTTATAAAATATAAATTTTTGCAAAAATTCTTATTTCATTTTACTTTTTATCAATGAATAAATTACCTGTGCTCTTGTTGTGATTGATTAGAATTTGAATGCCTAATGCTACTGTGAATTTTGTTAGGCTCCTGATATGCCACTGTAAATGATGACAATAATGACTGAACAATTACAATGATGACAATAATGACTGAACAATTGCAATGTTGATGACAATAATGACTGAACAATTACAATGATGTCAATAATGACTGAACAATTACAATGTTGATGACAATAATGACTGAACAATTACAATGATGACAATAATGACTGAACAATTACAATGATGACAATAATGACTGAACAATTGCAATGATAATGATAATAATGACTGAGCAATTACAATGATGACAATAATGACTGAACAATTACAATGATGATGATAATAATGACTGAACAATTGCAATGATGATGATAATAATGACTGAGCAATTGCAATGATGATGATAATAATGACTGAGCAATTACAATGATGACAATAATGATTGAACAATTACAATGATGACAATAATGACTGAACAATTACAATGATGATGACTGAGCAATTACAATGATGATGACTGAGCAATTACAATGATGATGACTGAGCAATTACAATGATGATGACTGAGCAATTACAATGATGATGATAATAATGACTGAGCAATTACAATGATGACAATAATGACTGAACAAATACAATGATGACAATAATGACTGAACAATTACAATGATGACAATAATGATTGAACAATTACAATGATGACAATAATGACTGAACAATCACAATGATGACAATAATGACTGAACAATTACAATGATGACAATAATGACTGAACAATTACAATGATGACGATAATGACTGAACAATCACAATTATGACAATGATGACTGAACAATTACAATGATGACGATAATGACTGAACAATTACAATGATGACAATAATGACTGAACAATTACAATGATGACGATAATGACTGAACAATTACAATGATGACGATAATGACTGAACAATTACAATGTTGACGACTGAACAATTACAATGATGACATTAATGACTGAACAATTACAATGATGATGACTGAACAATTACAATGATGACGATAATAATGACTGAGCAAATGCAATGATGATGATAATGACTGAACAATTACAATGATGACAATAATGACTGAACAATATCAATGATGACAATAATGATTGAACAATTACAATGATGACAATAATGACTGAACAATAACAATGATGACAATAATGACTGAACAATTACAATGATGACAATAATGACTGAACAATTACAATGATGACAATAATGACTGAACAATTACAATGATGACGACTGAACAATAACAATGATGACAATAATGACTGAACAATAACAATGATGACAATAATGACTGAACAATTACAATGATGACGACTGAACAATTACAATGATGACATTAATGACTGAACAATTACAATGATGATGACTGAACAATTACAATGATGACGATAATAATGACTGAATAATTACAGTGATGACGATAATGACTGAACAATTACAATGATGACAATAATAATGACTGAACAATTACAATGATGACGATAATGACTGAACAATTACAATGATGACAATAATGACTGAACAATTACAATGATGACAATAATGACTGAACAATAACAATGATGACAATAATGATTGAACAATTACAATGATGACAATAATGACTGAACAATTACATTGATGACAATAATGATTGAACAATTACAATGATGACAATAATGACTGAACAATTACAATGATGACAATAATGACTGAACAATTACAATGATGACGATAATGACTGAACAATTACAATGATGATGATAATGACTGAACAATTACAATGATGACGACTGAACAATTACAATGATGACATTAATGACTGAACAATTACAATGATGATGACTGAACAATTACAATGATGACGATAATGACTGAACAATTACAATGATGACAATAATAATGACTGAACAATTACAATGATGACGATAATGACTGAACAATTACAATGATGACAATAATGACTGAACAATTACAATGATGACAATAATGACTGAACAATAACAATGATGACAAAAATGATTGAACAATTACAATGATGACAATAATGACTGAACAATTACAATGATGACAATAATGACTGAACAATTACAATGATGACGATAATGACTGAACAATTACAATGATGACGATAATGACTGAACAATTACAATGATGAAGACTGAACAATTACAATGATGACATTAATGACTGAACAATTACAATGATGATGACTGAACAATTACAATGATGACGATAATAATGACTGAATAATTACAATGTTGACGATAATGACTGAACAATTACAATGATGACAATAATAATGACTGAACAATTACAATGATGATGATGATGACTGAACAATTACAATGATGATGATGATGATGACGATAATGACTGAACAATTACAATGATGATGATAATAATGACTGAACAATTACAATGATGGCAATAATGACTGAGCAATTGCAATGATGATGATAATAATGACTGAGCAATTACAATGATGACAATAATGACTGAACAATTACAATGATGGCGATAATGACTGAACAATTACAATGATGACGATAATGACTGAACAATTACAATGATGACGATAATGACTGAACAATTACAATGATGATGACAATAATGACTGAACAATTACAATGATGACAATAATGACTGAACAATTACAATGATGACAATAATGACTGAACAATTACAATGATGATGACGATAATGACTGAACAATTACAATGATGATGATAATAATGACTGAACAATTACAATGATGGCAATAATGACTGAGCAATTGCAATGATGATGATAATAATGACTGAGCAATTACAATGATGACAATAATGACTGAACAATTACAATGATGGCGATAATGACTGAACAATTACAATGATGACGATAATGACTGAACAATTACAATGATGACGATAATGACTGAACAATTACAATGATGATGACAATAATGACTGAACAATTACAATGATGACAATAATGACTGAACAATTACAATGATGACAATAATGACTGAACAATTACAATGATGATGACAATAATGACTGAACAATTACAATGATGACAATAATGACTGAACAATTACAATGATGACAATAATGACTGAACAATTACAATGATGACGACTGAACAAATACAATGATGACATTAATGACTGAACAATTACAATGATGATGACTGAACAATTACAATGATGACGATAATAATGACTGAACAATTACAATGATGACAATAATTATGACTGAACAATTACAATGATGACGATAATAACTGAACAATTACAATGATGACAATAATGACTGAACAATTACAATGACTACAATAATGACTGAATAATTACAATGATGATGACAATAATGACTGAACAATTACAATGATGACAATAATGACTGAACAATTACAATGATGATGTTTTACAATGATGACAATAATGACTGAACAATTACAATGATGATGATAATGACTGAACAATAACAATGATGACAATAATGACTGAACAATTACAATGTTGATGACAATAATGACTGAACAATTGCAATGATGATGATAATAATGACTGAGCAATTGCAATGATGATGATAATAATGACTGAACAATTACAATGATGACGATAATGACTGAACAATTACAATGATGACAATAATGACTGAGTAATTACAATGATGATGATAATAATGACTGAGCAATTGCAATGATGATGATAATAATGACTGAGCAATTACAATGATGATGACAATAATGACTGAACAATTACAATGATGATGACAATAAGGACTGAACAATTACAATGATGACGACTGAACAATTACAATGATGATGACAATAATGACTGAACAATTACAATGATGACAATAATGACTGAACAATTACAATGATGACGATAATGACTGAACAATTACAATAATGATGACAATAATGACTGAACAATTACAATGATGATGACAATAATGACTGAACAATTACAATGATGACAATAATGACTGAACAATTACAATGATGACGACTGAACAATTACAATGATGACATTAATGACTGAACAATTACAATGATGATGACTGAACAATTACAATGATGACAATAATGACTGAATAATTACAATGACTACAATAATGACTGAACAATTACAATGATGACAATAATGACTGAACAATTACAATGATGACAAAAATGACTGAACAATTACAATGACTACAATAATGACTGAATAATTACAATGATGATGATAATAATGACTGAACAATTACAATGATGACGATAATGACTGAACAATTACAATGATGACAATAATGACTGAACAATAACAATGATGACAATAATGACTGAACAATTACAATGATGACAATAATGACTGAACAATTACAATGTTGATGACAATAATGACTGAACAATTGCAATGATGATGATAATAATGACTGAGCAATTGCAATGATGATAATAATGACTGAACAATCACAATGATGACAATCATGACTGAACAATTACAATGATGACAATAATGACTGAACAATTACAATGATGACAATAATGACTGAACAATTACAATGATGACAATAATGACTGAACAATTACAATGATGACAATAATGACTGAACAATCACAATGATGACAATAATGACTGAACAATTACAATGATGACAATAATGACTGAACAATTACAATGATGACAATATTGACTGAACAATTACAATGATGATAATAATAATGACTGAACAATTGCAATGATGATGATAATAATGACTGAGCAATTACAATGATGATGATAATAATGACTGAACAATTACAATGATGACAATAATGACTGAACAATTACAATGATGATGACGATAATGACTGAACAATTACAATGATGACGATATTGACTGAACAATTACAATGATGATAATAATAATGACTGAACAATTGCAATGATGATGATAATAATGACTGAGCAATTGCAATGATGATGATAATAATGACTGAGCAATTGCAATGATGACAATAATGATTGAACAATTACAATGATGACAATAATGACTGAACAATTACAATGATGACAATAATGACTGAACAATTACAATGATGACAATAATGACTAAACAATTACAATGATGATGACTGAACAATTACAATGATGACGATAATAATGACTGAATAATTACAATGATGACGATAATGACTGAACAATTACAATGATGACAATAATAATGACTGAACAATTACAATGATGATGATGATGATGACGATAATGACTGAACAATTACAATGATGACGATAATGACTGAACAATTACAATGATGACAATAATGACTGAACAATTGCAATGATGATGATAATAATGACTGAACAATTGCAATGATGATGATAATAATGACTGAGCAATTGCAATGATGATGATAATAATGACTGAGCAATTACAATGATGACAATAATGACTCAACAATTACAATGATGACGATAATGACTGAACAATTACAATGATGATGACAATAATGACTGAACAATTACAATGATGACAATAATGACTGAACAATTACAATGATGACAATAATGACTGAACAATTACAATGATGACGACTGAACAAATACAATGATGACATTAATGACTGAACAATTACAATGATGATGACTGAACAATTACAATGATGACGATAATAATGACTGAACAATTACAATGATGACAATAATTATGACTGAACAATTACAATGATGACGATAATAACTGAACAATTACAATGATGACAATAATGACTGAACAATTACAATGATGATGACAATAATGACTGAACAATTACAATGATGACAATAATGACTGAACAATTACAATGATGACAATAATGACTGAACAATTACAATGATGATGTTTTACAATGATGACAATAATGACTGAACAATTACTATGATGATGTTTTACAATGATGACAATAATGACTGAACAATTACAATGATGATGATAGTGACTGAACAATAACAATGATGACAATAAGGACTGAACAATTACAATGATGACAATAATGACTGAACAATTACAATGTTGATGACAATAATGACTGAACAATTGCAATGATGATGATAATAATGACTGAGCATTTGCAATGATGATGATAATAATGACTGAACAATTACAATGATGACGATAATGACTGAACAATTACAATGATGACAATAATGACTGAGTAATTACAATGATGATGATAATAATGACTGAGCAATTGCAATGATGATGATAATAATGACTGAGCAATTACAATGATGATGACAATAATGACTGAACAATTACAATGATGATGACAATAAGGACTGAACAATTACAATGATGACAATAATGACTGAACAATTACAATGATGACGATAATGACTGAACAATTGCAATGATGATGACAATAATGACTGAACAATTACAATGATGACAATAATGACTGAACAATTACAATGATGACAATGATGACTGAACAATTACAATGATGACAATAATGACTGAACAATTACAATGTTGATGACGATAATGACTGAACAATTACAATGATGACGATATTGACTGAACAATTACAATGATGATAATAATAATGACTGAACAATTGCAATGATGATGATAATAATGACTGAGCAATTGCAATGATGATGATAATAATGACTGAGCAATTGCAATGATGACAATAATGATTGAACAATTACAATGATGACAATAATGACTGAACAATTACAATGATGACAATAATGACTGAACAATTACAATGATGACAATAATGACTGAACAATTACAATGATGATGACTGAACAATTACAATGATGACGATAATAATGACTGAATAATTACAATGATGACGATAATGACTGAACAATTACAATGATGACAATAATAATGACTGAACAATTACAATGATGATGATGATGATGACGATAATGACTGAACAATTACAATGATGATGACGATAATGACTGAACAATTACAATGATGATGATAATAATGACTGAACAATTGCAATGATGATGATAATAATGACTGAGCAATTACAATGATGACAATAATGACTGAACAATTACAATGATGGCGATAATGACTGAACAATTACAATGATGACGATAATGACTGAACAATTACAATGATGACGATAATGACTGAACAATTACAATGATGACAATAATGACTGAACAATTGCAATGATGATGATAATAATGACTGAACAATTGCAATGATGATGATAATAATGACTGAGCAATTGCAATGATGATGATAATAATGACTGAGCAATTACAATGATGACAATAATGACTCAACAATTACAATGATGACGATAATGACTGAACAATTACAATGATGATGACAATAATGACTGAACAATTACAATGATGACAATAATGACTGAACAATTACAATGATGACAATAATGACTGAACAATTACAATGATGACGACTGAACAAATACAATGATGACATTAATGACTGAACAATTACAATGATGATGACTGAACAATTACAATGATGACGATAATAATGACTGAACAATTACAATGATGACAATAATTATGACTGAACAATTACAATGATGACGATAATAACTGAACAATTACAATGATGACAATAATGACTGAACAATTACAATGATGATGACAATAATGACTGAACAATTACAATGATGACAATAATGACTGAACAATTACAATGATGACAATAATGACTGAACAATTACAATGATGATGTTTTACAATGATGACAATAATGACTGAACAATTACTATGATGATGTTTTACAATGATGACAATAATGACTGAACAATTACAATGATGATGATAATGACTGAACAATAACAATGATGACAATAAGGACTGAACAATTACAATGATGACAATAATGACTGAACAATTACAATGTTGATGACAATAATGACTGAACAATTGCAATGATGATGATAATAATGACTGAGCATTTGCAATGATGATGATAATAATGACTGAACAATTACAATGATGACGATAATGACTGAACAATTACAATGATGACAATAATGACTGAGTAATTACAATGATGATGATAATAATGACTGAGCAATTGCAATGATGATGATAATAATGACTGAGCAATTACAATGATGATGACAATAATGACTGAACAATTACAATGATGATGACAATAAGGACTGAACAATTACAATGATGACAATAATGACTGAACAATTACAATGATGACGATAATGACTGAACAATTACAATGATGATGACAATAATGACTGAACAATTACAATGATGACAATAATGACTGAACAATTACAATGATGACAATGATGACTGAACAATTACAATGATGACAATAATGACTGAACAATTACAATGTTGATGACAATAATGACTGAACAATTGCAATGATGATGATAATAATGACTGAGCAATTGCAATGATGATGATAATAATGACTGAACAATTACAATGATGACAATAATGACTGAACAATTACAATGATGACAATAATGACTGAACAATTACAATGTTGATGACAATAATGACTGAACAATTGCAATGATGATGATAATAATGACTGAGCAATTGCAATGATGATAATAATGACTGAACAATCACAATGATGACAATGATGACAATAATGACTGAACAATTACAATGATGACAATAATGACTGAACAAATACAATGATGACAATAATGACTGAACAATTACAATGATGACAATAATGACTGAACAAATACAATGATGACAATAATGACTGAACAATTACAATGATGACAATAATGACTGAACAATTACAATGATGACAATAATGACTGAACAATCACAATGATGACAATAATGACTGAACAATTGCAATGATGATGATAATAATGACTGAGCAATTGCAATGATGATGATAATAATGACTGAACAATTACAATGATGACAATAATGACTGAACAATTACAATGATGACAAAAATGACTGTACAATTACAATGATGACAATAATGACTGAACAAATACAATGATGACAATAATGACTGAACAATTACAATGATGACAATAATGACTGAACAATTACAATGATGACAATAATGACTGAACAATCACAATGATGACAATAATGACTGAACAATTGCAATGATGATGATAATAATGACTGAGCAATTGCAATGATGATGATAATAATGACTGAACAATTACAATGATGACGATAATGACTGAACAATTACAATGATGACAAAAATGACTGAACAATTACAATGATGACAATAATGACTGAACAATTACAATGATGACAATAATGACTGAACAATTACAATGATGACAATAATGACTGAACAATTACAATGATGACGATAATGACTGAACAATTACAATGATGATGATGATGACTAAACAATTACAATGATAACAATAATGACTGAACAATTACAATGATGACAATAATGACTGAACAATTACAATGATGACGACTGAACAATTACAGTAATGACATAAATGACTGAACAATTACAATGATGATGACTGAACAATTACAATGATGATGACAATAATGACTAAACAATTACAATGATGACAATAATGCCTGAACAATAACAATGATGACAATTATGACTGAACAATTATAATTGATGATGTTTTACAATGATGACAATAATGACTGAACAATTGCAATGATTATGACTGAACAATTACAATGACGACGATAATGACTGAACAATTACAATGATGACAATAATGACTGAACAATTACAATGATGACAATAATGACTGAACAATTACATTGATGATGTTTTACAATGATGACAATGATGACAATAATGACTGAACAATTATAATAATGACAATAATGACTGAACAATCACAATGATGACGATAATGACTGAACAATTACAATGATGACAATAATGACTGAACAATTACATTGATGATATTTTACAATGATGACAATAATGACTGAACAATCACAATGATGACAATAATGACTGAACAATTACAATGATGACAATAATGACTGAACAATTACAATGATGACGATAATGACTGAACAATATCAATGATGACGATAATGACTGAACAATTACAATGATGACGATAATAATGACTGAACAATATCAATGATGACGATAATGACTGAACAATTACAATGATGACGATAATGACTGAACAATAACAATGATGACAATAATGACTGAACAATTACAATGATGATAATAATGACTGACCAATTACAATGATGATGATAATGACTGAGCAATTTCAATGATGACGATAATAATGACTGAACAATCACAATGATGACAATAATGACTGAACAATTACAATGATGACAATAATGACTGAACAATTGTTATTGATGATGTTTTACAATGATGACAATAATGACTTAACAATAACAATGATGATGTTTTACAATGATGACAATAATGACTGAACAATTACAATGATGATGACTGAACAATTACAATGATGACAATAATGACTGAACAATTACAATGATGATGATTGAACAATTACAATGACGACGATAATGATTGAACAATTACAATGATGACAATAATGACTGAACAATCACAATGATGACGATAATGACTGAAAAATTACAATGATGACAATAATGACTGAACAATTACATTGATGATGTTTTACAATGATGACAATAATGACTGAACAATTACAATAATGACAACAATGACTGAACAATCACAATGATGACGATTATGACTGAACAATTACATTGATGATGTTTTACAAGGATGACAATAATGACTGAACAATTACAATAATGACAATAATGACTGAACAATCACAATGATGACAATAATGACTGAACAATTACAATGATGACAATAATGACTGAACAATTACAATGATGACGATAATGACTGAACAATATCAATGATGACGATAATGACTGAACAATTACAATGATGACGATAATGACTGAACAATTACAATGATGACGATAATGACTGAACAATAACAATGATGACAATAATGACTGAACAATTACAATGATGATAATAATGACTGACCAATTACAATGATGATGATAATGACTGAGCAATTACAATGATGACGATAATAATGACTGAACAATCACAATGATGACAATAATGACTAAACAATTACAATGATGATGATAATAATGACTAAAAAATTGCAATGTTGATGATAATAATGACTGAACAATTGCAATGATGATGATAATAATGACTGAACAATTGCAATGATGATGATAATAATGACTGAGCAATTACAATGATGACAATAATGACTGAACAATTACAATGATGACAATAATGACTGAACAATTACAATGATGACGATAATGACTGAACAATAACATTGATGACAATAATGACTGAACAATTACAATGATGATAATGACTGAACAATTACAATGATGATAATGACTGAACAATTACAATGATGATGATATTGACTGAACAATTACAATGATGATGATAATTATGACTGAACAATTACAATGATGACGATAATAATGACTGAACAATTACAATGATGATGACAATAATGACTGAGCAATTACAATGATGACGATATTGACTGAACAATTACAATGATGATGATAATTATGACTGAACAATTACAATGATGACGATAATAATGACTGAACAATTACAATGATGATGACAATAATGACTGAACAATTACAATGATGATGATAATGACTGAACAATTACAATGATGACAGTAATGACTGAACAATTACAATGATGGTGATAATTATGACTGAACAATTACAATGATGATGATAATAATGACTGAACAATTACAATGATGATGATTATGACTGAGCAATTAAAATGATGACGATAATGACTGAACAATTACAATGATGGTGATAATATCGACTGAACAATTACAATGATGATGATAATAATGACTGAACAATTACAATGATAATGATTATGACTGAGCAATTTCAATGATGACGATAATGACTGAACAATTACAATGATGACAATAATGACTGAACAATTACAATGATGATGATAATTATGACTGAACAATTACAATGATGACGATAATAATGACTGAACAATTACAATGATGATGACAATAATGACTGAACAATTACAATGATGACAATAATGACTGAACAATTACAATGATGACAATAATGACTGAACAATTACAATGATGACAATAATGACTGAACAATTACAATGATGATGACAATAATGACTGAACAATTACAATGATGACAGTAATGACTGAACAATTACAATGATGATAATAATGACTGAACAATTACAATGATGACGATAATAACTGAACAATTTCAATGATGACAATAATGACTGAACAATTACAATGATGACGATAATGACTGAACAATTTCAATGATGACAATAATAACTGAACAATTTCAATGATGACGATAATGACTGAACAATTTCAATGATGATAATAATAATTGTCACAAACTTTATCAACCGTTTCTGATAATAAGAGGGAAACTACATTTACTATGACTTCTCTGTTTCAAATGAATTTACCAAATATTATTTAGTAATATTATTTTTTACTTGCATTTAAGATTTCAATTTTAGCATTAAGCTATTATTAAAGTAATTTCTGTAAAAAAATCAATCAAAAGTTAGCCAGTGGTTAGTTTTCCAGATTTGTTGCACATCAATTGGGGTTTGAGACACTTTCATGAAATTTGCATAATGATGGAATTGCTGTTTGTTCATTATGAAACTGCATGGGTAAGCATGAAGTAAGAAATACTGTAGGTCTAGTGGCCATGTGCACCTAATACAACTGAAAAATATTCTGTCCAGTTGGAACACAAGCCCTTTGTCTTTTACACATATTAATCTCATGGAATCAATGCTATTCTCTAAGTTCTTTGTGAAATTAGGTCATCCTGCATTTTTTAACTTTTAAGTGTTTCTTTGGCTTATGTGTGGGCATTGCTCAGTGTAGTTGTTTTGTGGTGTTTCTGATTTCTTTGCTCGTATTTCTCATACCTGTTTTGTCTTTATTATTTTCTGTTATTATAAGTTCAGCTGTGTATATTGTCGGCCAACATAGGTCGAATTATTGCCCTTTTATTTTTCACACCAATTTGTCTGCTCTATTTCTCAATAACTACGAAACTTTGCTGATCAGTACCAAGTCTTTTTGTGCGTATTATAGCAAATATCCGTTAGATAAATTTGTAAACCTTTTAAACATTAATAGCAGATATTTTCTGCAGATATTTTCTGCGCTATTTCTCTGAAATTATTGGTCGGATTTCAAAGAAGTCTCAATTGTATTTGAAAATCATTTGCACTCATTGGTCAGAATGGTTTGTAGAGAGTTATTGTTCTTAAATATTTTCACTTATGATTGTGACAATAGTATTACTTTATAACTTAGTATTGCCACTTGACTAGGAATATATGAATGTCACTAATTTAGACATCTGATACTACCACTCTGTGACAAGCAGTGTTTGGGGGGGGGGGGTGTTCATGTGATATTTCTTGTTGTTTTAAGTCCAATGAGTTGTGAAGAATATTTTTGCCTCTATAGTGTAGTGGTACCATACTGGATCAGCCAATCCAGGGACCTGGACCTGGGTTCGATTCCCAGTAGAGGCAGCTAATTTTTCAGTTTCTTTGGTACAGAGATATCTCTGAATGAGATGAATACCCACAGACACTGCTTGACTTAGTGTGTTTGCTTGAGACTCTAAATTATTGTAATATTCATATCTGCCTAGTATAGTGGCAATATTTAATTATTAATCAATAGTACTGTCACCATCATAAGTGAAAACACCAAAGGACATTTACTCCCTAAATCTGATCTGCCTATTGAGTGCGAATGATATTAAAATACTAATGAGAATCCTTTGAAATCAAAGACAACAAATTTCAAAGAAATTGTGCAAAGAAAATCATTGTTTCGTTTCTGTTTCTCTGACCTCATAAACGTGTATATCAGTGATCGGTGAGTTACACACTGCATACGGAAACAAACATTGTCATAAGCTCTCCAGAGTAACCCTCTCTTCAGCAATTAACTTCTGTAGAGTGACCCTTTCTTCTTCAATAACCTCTGTAGAGTAACCCTCTATTCAGCAATTACCTCTTGAGAGTGGTGATCTTCTCTTCGGTAATTATCTCTCCAGAGTAACCCTCTCTTCAGCAATAACTTCTGCAGAGTGACCCTCTCTTCAGCAATTACCTCTGCAGAATGACCCTCTCTTCATCAATAACCTTTCATGAGTAACCATCTCTTCAGCAAACAACCTCTACAGAGTTACACTCTCTTCAGCAAGAACTTCTGCAGAGTTGAACCATCTCTACAGTAAAAATTCCCCATAGTGACCCTCTCTTCAGCAACAACCTCTCCAGAGTGACCCTCACTTTAGCAATTACATAATACGGTGCTGTAAACTTATCCTTATGTCTTTGAGTCCCACCTGCTAATTCCCCCCCCACACTCAAATTATGCTGTAAAGAAAAGTAATTGTAATAATAAGAGTTTATAGTTTCGCTACATGCAAGCTGCTTCGTCAACTTTGATTTAGTGTAAAGCTATTTATTTTATTAGTGTTGTTTTTTTAAACTGCCAGTCAATTAGGCTTGATATGCAGATTTTTGTCAAACTGTAAAAATACAGCGCCGTAACTACACTGAGGCCAGGCGAGGCAGTTGCCTCGCCTAAAATTTGCGGACCAAACATTTTTTTTTGTTATTAATATATACATGTTATAAAATATCCATGAATATATTTAAAATAAAATGTCTCAAATTGTCGCATGTAATAAACAATGAGGCAATTTATTCTGAGGCACTAGGTTATCTAGTATGTACATGACCGTATGTATTGATCCAACGGCAGACGCTCAGAATCAGAAATTTGCGTCGCAATATACACTTCTTCGATACGGTTCGAAAATTCGTCTCCAACTTATATGTAAAATAAAATGCCTGAATAATAAAGATATATTACAAGCTGTCGCAAGTTATAAACAGAGTGCAACTTGAGGCACTATATTTGCACCTTAATGGTAGTATACATAGTGCAATTTGAGGTGCTACTAGTCTAGATTTACACCTTAATGGTAGTATACATTGGGCAACTTGAGGCACTAGATTTGCACCTTAATGGAAGTATACATTGGGTAACTTGAGGCACTAGATTTGCACCTTAATGGTAGTATATCGGACACTTTCCCTTTATTATATATAGAAAGCAAGTGGCACCGGCACACCATCCCCTTAATATCGCCGCAATCCAGGTCAATGTTTTGTGAGTAAAAATAGTTGATATGCCAATTTTCGCTCGCTACGCTCGCATGATACTGTTTACAATCAATTTAATAGTGAGTTGGGCTAAATTTCTACGAATCATGTGCATATAAGTATTTTCTCCTTTGAGCTCTTGTTTAAAAATTGCTATGAATTTTCTTGATGTTCCGTTTCAATACCAAAATAAGGGACCAAAGAATGTAGCTGATGAATTTGTTTGAATTCCCGTTGAGCATGACATTGATCCCTTAATTTACTTGCATTCAAATCGTTCAAGCTTCTCCTTAACAGAAATGTGCAGCCTTCGAGTTCGTAGAATATGCTGATGAAAGGTGTCTCGAATAGAAAAACGATCCTGTCGCCAATAGTGCTCTTCAGAAAAGAATGCTTTTTCTAGCTGGCTTCGCCTTCACAACAGCTGTATCAGTGACTATTATCAATTAAAAAAATAGTTTCTATGGGCTACATAGATAAATCTATAAATGAATACTATCAAATACAGAATATGTTTTGGCATGGTGTTCAAATAATATAAATAATGTTCATCTAGCTCGCGAAAAGTGGCGAAAAAGCTTCCTTTCGGAAAATGTGTCGTATTGTGTTCTATAGGGAATTATGATGGATTCAGCTGACGGTGAGTAGTTACAGTTTATTTGGTTAACGTCCATGCCAATGTGCGCCGGGAAACATGAGCGGATTAAGTTTAACAGCCCTGATTAATTTGTAAACAAGCCTCGGTCATATCTCAGCGATGAAGCCTTTTCGCCACTTCGACGACTCTCTGGTCATAGTACGCTCAGTTGTGTGCATTAAAAAGTATACTATGACAACGAACACCCATTTAGTTGACAAATAAGACTGGGCTTGATGTGCTTGTACGAAAGTTATGCGCTCACGGCCTTCTGAAACTACGTAGACTAGTGTCTCGTCCGATACCGTTTGTCAGGACCTTTATATCATCTCATACTATACGACATGTTGTGTAATATATTTTGTTGAAAACAATTTTATTTGGTGTGATATGTATAAAATATGTGCTAGTGTTGTATATTTTGGGTTGGTGGTGGTACCTGGGTAGTATTGGGGTATACAGGGGGGGGGGCTTAACATGACGGGTGCCTGTGGTGGCATGCAGCTCGGGTAAATAATGCGAGGATTGATCATACCATTTAGAGAACGAGTTTGTGTGATCTAGGGCAAACCATGCATCTTTAAGGATTAATCACACCACGCGAGTTTGTGCTGACAAATATTGCATTTTTTCTGCCTCGCTTCGCTCGCCAAATACCTAATGCCCATTAATAATATCATGTAGACAACGAATTTCGTGGGGGCTCGTACAAAAAGTTTTTTTCTGGCTCGCTTCGCTTGCCAAATAATTTATCACCATTCAATTTCATGTAGAGAACGAAATGTGTGGGCTGATACAAAGAGTGCATTTTTGAGGCTCGCTTCGCTCGCCAAATAATTTATGAGCATTAATAATATCATATGGAAAAAACGTGCGTGGGCTCGGACAAATAGTGCATATTTGCCATAAATTAAATTTGTGTCAGCTTCAACAAATAGTCCCTTTTTCTGGCTCGCTTCACTCGCAAAATACATTGTAAATATTCAAAATAGCATGTACAGAACGAATTTGGACGTCTCCTCCTGTAAATACACCGTCACCCAATCAAGACCCGATTTCGCACCCCTTTGGAAAATTTCTAGTTACGAACATGTCCAGCCCCAAGGCTGCCTCGGCTAAAATTCGTGTCTTGGTACAGCACTGAAAATAATCATTTATTATTACCCCCTTTTTTGGCTAATTTTGTATGAAATTCAAAGTTAGCAATGTCACTGTAACTGTGTATATTTGGGTTGTTTTTGCACTTCAGTAATTATTTAACTCCGTCTTTTGTTTTTGTCATAAAATAGAAAACAAAAATATACATAGCTTTTGTGTGCTTTGCAGTTTCCTTTGAATGCCATTGTCTATGTCTGATCTAATTCTCTTATAATAAATGTATATGACCATCATTTTACATCTAACACTTCTCTTTACATCTGAGAATTAATTGCTTCTTTAAAGTTTTGATGTCATGGAATGAATAAAGTGTGAAAATGCATGTCTTAATTAGTGTACTTAGACGTTGTGCACTGATTACAAATGCATCAGTAAGTTGCTTTGATTGCAATACAATCTAGGTCACCTTATGTCTGGTCACAATGATCGTCTCCATACAATCTAGGTCACCTTGTGTCAGGTCACAATGATGCCTCCATACATTCTAGGTCACCATGTGTCAGGTCACAATGATCATCTCCATACAATCTAGGTCACCTTGTGTCAGGTCACTATGATGCCTCCATACAATCTAGGTCACCATGTGTCAGGTCACAATGATCATCTCCCTACAATCTAGGTCACCTTGTGTCAGGTCACAATGAGCATCTCCATACAATCTAGGTCACCTTGTGTCAGGTCAGGTCACTGCATGGACACTCAGTAAGAACAGCTGAGAAACATGTCCAAATGTAATCAATAGTTTTAATAAAGAATGAGTGCAAGACTGGAAAGGACTGATAATATGGATTTTAATGATAATTGTATACATAAGTGTTGTTTGAGAATTTAATATTTGCTAGAATGCATCATCTTTCGTGTAATATTTCTTCTTCCATATTGGTATTATTGATCTCATTTGCTTGGAGGACAGGGATATCCAATCAAATTGCCTGTTACGGACCAATAGTTTAATTTGGTGTGATCTGTTTAAACTTTATAAGCATGATTTTAGCTTTTACAAAAATAATTTGGTAATCAGCAATGCTTGTTGGTAAAGTGTCTTGTCTTCGAAAACCATTTGTCTTGTTGGTAAATCATAATTACTTTTGACTATTGTAATCGAAATTGAAATTAAATTATTAAACTCTATGTATCATTCCTAAGTTCAATATTAGAACAATGATATTCAGAAAGTTACAGTTTGTCAAATGCACCAGCATGTAGGCCTGTTATTACATCAAATACACCACTGTGATTTTAGTAATTCACATTTATAATTTCTGAAACTCTGAAACTATTTGTCCAACCAAGCATCAGGCCAGCATGTGTGCATTTCAGTATGTACACCACTGTGGTTTAAGTGCTTCACATGAGTTTCTGAAATTGCTTGTCCATGCCCAACACCAGGCCAGCATGTGTGCTTTTTAGTATGTACACCACTGTGGTTTAAGTGCTTCACATGAGATTCGAAATTGCTTGTCCATGCCCAACACCAGGCCAGCATGTGTGCTTTTTAGTATGTACACCACTGTGGTTTAAGTGCTTCGCATGAGTTTCTGAAAATGCTTGTCCATGCCCAACACCAGGCCAGCATGTGTGCATTTCAGTATGTACACCACTGTGGTTTAAGTGTAGGTTGAAGCTTTATAAATTTTAGGTAACAACCTTTGCCCCTTTTTTGCTATAAATATATGATTAAAAATACACTTTAAAATATTTGATTATGTACATACAAAACAAATAGTTTTCTGTGGTGAGACAGTTTACTGGCCAGTATTGCTAATTATTAGCTGATTTGCTAATAAATTTGAATCCTATCTCACCATATTAAATAAGATTGATAACACAAATATGGAAGAAGTCATAATATATGAAAGACACCGCATTTGAATAACCATGGAATTTGCTTACATTGTACAGTCATATCTGTATAATTGCTTCAAAATCTTTTTTGCCATTTACCTTCCCATTCTTTTGTGTTGATTACACAAATTTAATTCCTTTTTACCGGTTGAGCCTATTAGTGTATGTTGTCTCAGCTACCTCGCTATAATTGGATGAATTTGCTCAAATTGTGAATATCGGTGTTACTTATAGACTCATGGTGAATTTATTTGTTTGTAGAAAATGCCACATGAAGGTCATATATCGACGGTGCCAAACCGAAACCCCGTAACTCAATTTTGGCGTGAAAACTTTTTTTACAGCATCCACATCTGCTGGATTTCCCGCGCATTTCTGTCTAGTCGCCATTTTTATAGCCAATCGCGTTACTTCACTACAGTCAGGTGACAAACTACCATATTTTTATTGGATTCAAAAAGCTTAGTCGAAAATTGCGTATATGACAGTACAAACTCCGATTTAGTACAAGTCAACATATTCTTGTACATGTCGGGATTGATTTTGGTTCCAAATAGGATCATTTCGTTACAAGACGTCGGTATTGTTTCAACAGAGTAAATACGTTTTTTTCATCTCCTGAAATGTTGTCTTTTTGCAGTTACGGGGTTTGGTTCGGCACCGTTGATACATAGATCATAGTGGTCTTAAACATGATATACTTTAGGTTGCCATTTGAGCACACATGTATTACAAATAATCATCATTTTATGTTTCATGGGTCATACCAGAATTGAATTTTGTGGATTATATTGTAGTCACACAAATAAGTGTATAGCCTTTTCAGACAAACTATAGCTCAACGGCACTGTGTAACTGACCAAGGCACTAAGACGTACAGATTTCCATTTCTACAAAGTGTGATGTTCCCATGGTCACATGTCTGTTACTTATAGTATCAAATTAAAGAGCATATAGTTGAGAACTGCAGTTTATTGACATTTTCAATATTTCAAACCCAAACAAATTCAGTGCTTCCAGCACTTTGATTCTGTATGGTACTTGCATTACAGTAATAGGAGACGTTTAGGTCTTTAGAACCTCATGTTCAATACTGCACAATGTCTTAAGACAATACTGATGTAATATAAAGTGCATGTGCGTACTCTGTTGAACTATTTATGTGTATTAGATGTACATGTTATGATTGGTATTTGTTAATCATATGAAACTTCTGGAACTGATGTCAAAATTTCAAAAGATGATACTTATAATTGGAATGTGACAATAGCATGCAGCTGGCAACAGCAATGCACACAAAAGCATACCAAACTAAGACAAGAAAATTTAATTTTAAATAATTTTAAGGTAAACTATGTCCCTCATGTTTGTGGCTTCATGTATCTACCTTTAGAGCAGTAGGGTGAAGGTTTGAACCCTGGCAGGGCCCGGCTAGGGTTCTTTCTGATATGGCCAATGTTCAGCCACTAGCTTGATACATTAATTAGGTACAATCTTTGATTTATGCCTTAATTTCTACCTCTGGTGACTGGCACTAAAGTTTATGAGTCAGGTAGATGTGTTCAGAAAATATAACTGTCTCAACTCTCATACTGGTATTAAGTTAAATTGGCTGGACGTTTAAATTGAGTTGACACTTTAAATTAAACACTTTTACATTTAAGTAAGGTTGACCTTTTAGACTTCTCATTTCTTTTGTATCACATAACATACATTTCATTTCTTCAATGCCATGCTTCCTCTATCATCTCCAAACATTTGACATCTACTAAAATTCTTCTTTCTTAATTTCTATTGATGAACTGATGATGCATTTTGTTGTCTATTTGACCACTGATAATGCAATCCTTCTTGCATTGCAAGTAGACAGCCATGTTACAACTAATGATCAATTTCTACAAGATTGTTACTTTTACTAAATATACCCTGGTGGGGGCCCCTTTGTCCCATAGAGAAATTGCTAGATTTGCACTTTAGTACTGATACAACTATACCCATGAAAAGGGAATGCAACTGCTACATAGTATTATTGCATTGAATGACTGGTGACTGAATAATATTGCTCTTTACATAGGCAGAAAGTCTTTTCATATTATATAAATGGAATAAAGATTTTGTATACTGTTATCAAGCTGGATATCCTGTTCCATGTTTAACTTTATGTTATTGCCTTCGTACATAAACAAACAGTCCGATTATCGAAATTGGACTATATACAGTCTTTTCAAAGTTAAATGAGAACGGTTAGTAAACATTGAGTTGTCTGTCAGGTAAACTATATATGTTAACTATGTATTAGTTTTAACTGTGATAATAACTCTTAACGCAATAATCTGCGAGGTCAATATTTTGTGGATAAGATATTATGATTGACAGTGCTTGTAAGCTATAATATTTGTAAACCATATAATATTGAGGATAAAAGTTGTTATAACCCGTATCGATAGATCGGGAGGCATATAGTAATATACCTGTCCGTCCGTCCGTCCTTCCGTCCGTTCGTCCGGCCGGCCTGGTTAACCCAAATTGACAGTTTTTTCTAGCATTAATATGGCTTGCTACAAAGCTTTCATACTTGCATGGATGTTGTATATGACCACTCTCCACACGCCTGTATCACCTTACTCCATTTTGACCTTCACCTTGACCTAATTTTAGACTTAGCCTTATCTCCCCTTAAGTATTTTTACAATAAAATTTTGTCTGGAGCGTATCTTCAAAACTATTTAACATATTGACTTAAAACTTGAAATATAAATAGATGGCAACTTGGAGAAGTGCATTGACAAAGAACCATAACTCTGTCTGTTTTAAATTTTGAATTATCTCCCCTTTAGTGTATTTTAGTCAAATTTTGCTCTTAGTATATCTTCAAAACTATTTAACATATTGACTTGAAACTTGGAATATAAATAGATGGCAACTTGGAAAAGTGCAATGACCAAGAACCATAACTCTGTCTGTCTTAAATTTTTAATTATCTTCCCTTTATGATTTTCAGAATCATATTTTGACCGGAGTGTATCTTCAAAAGTGTTTAAGATATTGCCTTATAACTTGATATGTAAATAGATGGTAGCTTGTAGAAGTGCAGGGACCAAGAACCATAACTCTGTCTGTCTTAAATTTTTAATTATCTCCCCTTCAGTATTTTTATGATAATTGTTTGTCTGGAGCGTATCTTCAAAAGTATTGAAAATATTGACTTGAAACTTGGTATATGAATAGATGTCAACTTGGAGAAGTGCAGTGACAAAGAACCATAACACCTGTATCACCAGATCACACATGAAGTCGACCAAGGCACTGCTTTCAATTGTGGCATATAAGCCCCTTATAGTTCAAAGCCATGTAACACTATCAAACATTTTAACTGAATAATGACCCCTGATTGACTTAGCTTTTTATGGACATGGCTTCCACGGGGGCATAAGCGTTTATTGAACGCAGTCTTGTTTCGATTGTTTTTGTTTTTTGTCTCAGGATAGCTAGATAGGTTTTCGTATTTAGGTCGGACCCTAAGCGATAATACAATTTGGTATGGCCTAGGTCATACCAAATTGTTTCTTCGTTTAGCGTCCGAGGACGGACAGGTTCTAGCATCTTGGGTGCTAAAAAACAACAAGTTTAACTTTTATCTTCAAAATCCATTGTAATATTGCTTTCACACTTGTTCACCATCATGTCCCAAACCCCTTAACAGCAGTAGTTTAAAAAATAGACCAAAATGGGTCAGTAATGAAAAGCTTAAATTTGATCTCCCCAGCTGTGACCTTGACCTTTCAGGTTAGAACATGGGGGTGGTGCATGACACTCCAACTCATTTAGGTCAACATTCAGAATGTAATCAGGGACCTTCTCCACCAACATTGCAAGTCTAAAACACAGACTAAGAGTTAAAATTGCAAAATTTAAAATTGCTGCCATTTCTTTGCTACTACGTTTAATTATGTGAAATTTTATCAGATAATTTGTTGTTATCCACTGAACATGTATGCCTATTTTCATCAAAATCGATACATTTATAACAACTTGAGAGCAAAGAGAACATTTGACAATGTAAAGTCTAAGTCTGAGTTTTAGATTTGCAATGTTGGTGATTAAGGCCCCTGGAAATTGTCTGATACATTATCCAGGTAAAACAAAGTAATACTGGCTCATTTTGTAAACAGCCAGATGACAATTATTATTTTTATAGTTACAGTAGCTATATAAGGGCATTCAAATTATAATCAATCCTACCAAGAGATGTTGAATAGCATTACTTAATACCTATCAAAATATACCTGAACTCTGCAGTCACTTCGATGACACAACAAGAAATATTATTCCATTGTTGACCTACCCAGTGATGATATTTGCAAGTGCATACTAAACACAATTTACATGACTATTATGTGGGTATTAACACATTCAACTTGAAGGCCTTGCTAACACACAGGTTGCGCTTGTGCAGTGGGGGAGGGGGTGGGGAAGGGGGGGAAGGGGGGTATGGGTGGGGGGTATGTGTTTGTGCTGTCTGTGTTGTCCTTTGTGTGTAGGTAGGTAGGTAGTTAGGTAGTTAGGTAGGTAGGTAGGTAGGTAGGTAGTTAGATAGCTATCCTTCTTGTCAGTACAGCTGTTTTAAGTGTGTTTTTTTCTGTATTTTCAGGTTTGAAGAGACGAGGAGTGCAGATGTTCAGTTCGCAGATGGCTTCAATTACCCGTGCGGTTCCCGGGTAGTAGAATAGGACCTCTGTCCTTCTCCCTTGCATATCGTAAGAGGCGATTAAATGGGAGAGTCCATGTTATTGGGCAGAAGACCATATGTACTCAGGGTGCCTCTGACATTGTGTGTATGGTGCTCTTAGGATGTGTCCATAGGGATGTCTCTTCTAGGGAATACTGTAAAATCATTAATTTTTGTGGGGTATTAAATTTTGTGGATTTCATTGTTTACCACGAAATCCCATAAACAATAATTTTGACCCTTGTATTACCTGAATTTCAAAATCCACAAAATAACTTCCCATCAAAATTAAATGATTTTACAGTATAGGTTGTATCTATCACTGTGAGCTCGCTGGTTTAGAATGAGAAGGTCTTAAGTACAAAGTCAATATTTTGAGAAAACACGAAAAAACTGTCTGCAATTTTCTCTTTACTTTTGAAAAACAAGCTTTTACAACTTCATTTTGGATAGCATGAGAAGTTCCAATTTTCATCACAATAAGAAGGCCTAATGATGCAGATTTTAATAGAAAATATTTATCAGTCTTATAAGTTCAGCCTTATAAGTATGCTGAAAGTAGTAGTAGTTATATAGAGGATATTTGTTGATTTTGGTGTAAGATCAAATTTTATTTCACTGAGTGATCGCAGAAATCATTATTTTCACGACTCGTGAAAAAATAATTTTCTGTGATCACAAGGGAAATAAAATAAGATCTTTCACCAAAACTCAACAAATTTTCTGTTGATTATTTGCTTCATTTTTTCGTAAAATGGTACAGTAATTGGCTAAATTGGAAAAATTACGTTGAAATAGAACGTCACGATATGACAAATATGACGTCACAATGACGTAACGCATATTTTGAAGCCCAGCACTGTTGACGTTGCGTTTCTTTTCCTGTGTGATATTGGAACCAGCTCCAAAACAGTGAAAATAACAAAATGATAATTTCACTGTTATTTGTCATTGTTATTTTCACTGAAAATCACCATAATCCATTGAAAGCTAATAATAAAACCTTCTCATACTAAGCCAGCCAGGTGTAGCATAAAGTTTGAATTTACTGGGTGTATCTCTTATGTATCACATGTTATGCTGGCAGCTACTGTAAAATCTTTAATTATTTGTGTGGGATTCAATTTCACGGATTTCTTGGTTCACCTTTTACCATTAATTCAAATCAAACACTAATTTTGGCTGTTGTATCCAATACCTGAAATGCAAAATCCACAAAATTATCTTTTTACCAAAACATCTAAATTTTGTCTCATCGAAATTAATGATTTGACAGTGAGCCATGGTTCATGAGGTTGAAGAATTGTTCATGAACCAATTGATGAACTGTTCATGTACTAAAGTTCATGAACCATGTTTAAGAATTGTTCATGAATGGTTCTTGAACGTGATGAAGTGTTAATAATTCATGAATAATGTTCTCTGAATTAAAGTTGTAACATACGCAATGAACCTACAATCGGTGTCCCTAACATGGAATGTAATACATAGGATGTTTTTAAAAGGTAGATCTCTTACAGGGGATGAGATTCACCTTGCTGATACATCCTGTGTACTACATTTCATGTTCGAGACACCCATTGTAGGTCCATCGTGTAGTCTACACCTTATTCAGAGAAATATCATGTGAAGTCAGACTGTGTGATACATCCCCTGTTAGAGATTCACCTTTTAGATTTAACCTGTGATAGTGACACAACCTGTGTTCTACATGATGTATAAGAGACACACCTGTGGAAACATCCAATGGGCTCCATACTCCCCTAGTAAGAGTCACACTCTGTGACCCATGGTCTCAAGTATCTTCTAACTTCCACCGTAATGACATCTGATCTGAAACGGTGAGATTTTGTGATCATTCTTTGTCCGCATGCCATAAGATGCGACTTAAAAGAGGCTATTTTAACTTTGGTACTAGAATGTTTTAGGCCAAAATAAAACAGTCTGGTACAAGAAGTTAAAATAGCCGGGATTTTTATCGGGATTTTTTATCGGGATTTTTTCGGGATTTTTGTGTTCTTTTGTCGGGATTTATGTGTTCTTTTGTCGGAGCTTCTGTGATATGGAAATTTACCAACTATTCATCAAGTGCAGCACTACAGTCATTTCCACGGAGATAGAGTTTGCTGTGTAAGTACATTTAATAATACGCATTTAATTCTCTGTATTTGAGTGGCCTAAACTTCAAACCTCTTACAGGGTGTGCAAACCAGTTTTACTAACTGATTACCGTTGTCATCAGCATTAAAAGCAAGAAAAGATTGAGTTACATTGTCTAGTGAGAGACCCTGGCCCACTGCTATCATTGTTGAATTGTATATAATAATAATAATAATAATAATAATAGGTAATAGTAATAATAACAACTTTATGTAAAGTCAGCTCTTGATATTAAAATCTGGTTGTAGAAGTACTTAATAATTGATTTAAAACGAAATGCATTTAATTTATACCCTTATATCTTGTTGTTTTAGGTGATGAGCCTCACTTTGATAGGCACATGAAGACTATTGTAATTTAGCATCGGTAAGACAATTTTATTCCTTATAGTGAAGTTACTCAATCGGTCAAAAATTCAAATGAAAAGTTAATCCTAAGAATATTGTTTGTTTGCCCTAACCTGACCAAAGTGATGCGTTTTCAGAGCCGCTCGGTGTAGAATGGAATTTTCAATTAGTATATTGGAATCACACAATATTTGTATTTCCTGGTCAGACAAACTAAAACAATTAAGCTGCATTATTGTTTTTTATAACTATTGTAAAACATACTTTCTCATTTCTATAAAGTGTGATGTTTCCATAGTAACAAATTTACGCTACTTAGTATCCAAGTAAAGAGCATTTGGTTGAGAACTGCAAATTATGCACATTTTCAATATTTCAAACCCAAACAAATTCAGTGCCTTCAGCACTTTGATTATTCTTCTGTCAGTAAATAAAAAGTTTGAACCAGTTGTCACGATTTATTCTTGGTCTAAAAGTGTGTACTTAAAACATTCGGCAAGTGTAATTGTACTGTAAAATCATTGATTTTCGTTAGGGTTTAAATTTCGTTCTTTTGTGGTTCATCTTCAACCACGAAATCAAATCCCAAAGAACACTAATTTTGGCACTTGTATTTATTATCTGAAATGCAAAATCCACAAAGGTCCCATTGAAGCGGTCTTTTTTACCAAAACCTCGAAATTTTGTCTAGGACTTGAACAATTTCAAAATTTCAAATCGAATCGGTTAACTGGCTGCCATTATGAAAATGGTGTTTCCATTTTGGCGACCATATCCAAGTACTTTCAACAGCTGAACTTTTTTACTTTATTTTATTATCCGATGTAAAAAGTATAGTTTTTAAATTACTATGTTAAATAAGATCACAAGCAGATTGATGTATCATAGATTATCCCTGCACATCCAGCATTTGTACCTGTTGTGTATCAATAACTACATTCTAGTATGAAGTGTCTAAACTATAATTTATATGTGGGTTGTCCCAGAATACCGTATAATCCTGTTATATCTTAAAAACTATCAAATACTGCATTTCGAAACTATAATTAACTTTTAGAGAAATCTTTTCTTGGCGTACTAGCAAAGTTTCATTATACACTCAGCGGCACTTCTAACCCTTCCACTTGATTATTCTGGATATCTCGAAAACCGTTTGAGATAACTTTATCAAATTTTCACCAGTTGTAGTTTCAGGCATGTGCCTATTGCTGCACGTGTTAATACAGAAATTGGTGTGTATGAAAATTTCTTGGTAAAAGCGTAATTTTCGTCACCCTGAAATACAAAGTCACAAAATTAAACAACGTATTTATTAGGGGTCAATTGCGTATTTTCAATATTTTATTTCTTCGTAGCTTCAAGTGTTATGTAATGAGTGTACACAGTAAAAGTATTCATAAATTTCATCTATGTTACAATTTCCTAGGTAACCAAATAGCAGTTGGTAAGCTTAGACCACCTCAAAATCAGCTCATAATCTGAATATAAAACCGACGCGCTTAAAATAAACGCTTAACCTCAAATGATGCTACTTGAATGGTAACATTCACATATCTTCTGAATAACGAATTTTAATAGTACGCGGTAGAGTTGAATTTATTCAGTTTTATATAATAATTAGTCACCCTAAATTTAAATTTCAAGTTGAGCGCAACCTGCTTTACTCGCAAGAATCGTATTTTCTCAGGGTACGGAAAATACTATATTTTGCAGCAAAACCAACAATTTTCGTTTTCTAGCATTTTGGTAAATATAGTTAATAACTATTAAAAACCATGAGCGAATAAAATGTTGATACGCACAACCATTATAGGAAATAGGGACATCTAAACGCATACATAACAATCCGATGGCCGATATTGAGTGATAAAATGTGACTTTCAATATAAGTATTCAGTCAGTTGAAGACGTATCGTGCAATAGTCTATTGTCGAATCCAGCAGAAAATTCGACAGAGCCTGTGTCAAATATTGATGTTCAAGTATGCCAAATTTCATTACAATTCATTGAGGAATTTTAAAGAAAACTGATAAATATAAGTGGCAGCGTTAGAAGTGCCGCGAAGTGTATATCTTCCAAAAACATACAAAGTGTGTACATTTGACAACCACCAGGTGACGCTTTACGGTCCACAGAACGTTAACGTCAACACTCACCAACGACGTCACGCTATAAAAGTTTTGCAATTAATTTCTATTCGTGGGCTTCACTCTTTTAATATTATATGACAAAATTGGTATCAACAATTTGGGAATTTATTTCTTTATATACTGTCAAAATTTCGTTAAATGTTTGTCAAAATTGACAACTGGAGTTGACATTCTGAGCGGATAGTGTCGGAAGCGATCTGGCGTAAGTTTTTGCTCTGATCAGTCGACCGGTCTGCTGACTAACCTTCCACTGTCTTCCTGTACTGAACAAAACAAGGAGGAATCTTTAAAATAACTACCGTATTACGCTGATGTATTGTGCAGTGGAGTGTACATAATTGTATCTAATTATATTATGTTACATACGGTATAACACAATGCTTAGGAAATGGCAGTTGCTCCATAACGTCGTTTGACGTCGTGATTTTTATACGGTGACGCTTACAACGTTGCTATATTATGTCATCAAAACATCACTACGAATCATTGTGTACCAACGTGCCAAAACATGCCGATTATTCTTATATATATTTTAGCGCGATGCGGCTAAAACTACCTTATTATTATTGCCCTTAAATATTTGAATTCATTTTTGTGATACATACTTTTTTCGTGCTGGACCGTATACCGTTACCATGGGTTACAAAATCTTCCATTTATCGAATGCAATGTATACTAATATAAAATACTTTTCTCAAATAAACGTGTTATTGTTCTAGAAACACACATACAAAATTTCATAACTGTATCATTATCGTGGAGTAAATAAATCAAGAAGTATACGCTATTCTGGGACAACCCTCGTACATTCAGTAGTACACATTTTATTGACATTCTAGAATATTCATTGTTTAAAACGATGCACGGTTTTGCAAAATTGAAACCGATTACACCTTGTAATCGAATCGTGTCCGACTAACAGAGTGATCGTCCCGGTCCTAATTTTGTCCCGTCGAAATGATTTTACAGTATAAGTGAATAGGCTCAAAAAACAATTAAGAACCAAGAGAGGATTTTGATGTATCAGTAGCTTTGGGGCAAATAAACAATTTTTTTAGGATAGCCAAGGTTTTCTGGATTTGAATAATTAAGGACCTCTATAAAATGTGTATATAATTCTACTTATAATACTGCAATATAGTGACCATACACTGGAACCTCTATATAGTGACCATACGTTACAACATACAGTATAACTTCTATAGTGACTGTACTATGAAACCTTTATTGTGACGACCAGGTACAACCTCTATATAATGACCATACAGAACAATATCTATATAAAGTCCACACAGCACAGCCCATACATGATGATCATACATAGACCCTCCATTATGTACATCCTCAGTATTTCAACCTAACAGGATTACCTATATATAGTGAACATATATTTCAAGCTCTACAAAGCAACCATGGTGTAGAACTTCAATGTAGTGACCAAACTGTTAAACCTCTGTATTTAGACCATTGTTTTATACATTGAGTCTCTGTTTTGAACACTCAGTGGGACCTCTATAAATTGACCATACAGTACAACCTCCATATAGTGACCATACAGTACAACCTCCATATAGTGACCATGAAATACATACTCTATATAGTGACCATACAGTACAACCTCCATATAGTGACCATGATTTACATACTCTATATAGTGACCATACAGTACAACCTCCATATAGTGACCATGAATTACATACTCTATATAGTGACCATACAGTACAACCTCCATATAGTGACCATGAATTACATACTCTATATAGTGACCTTACAGTGCAACCTCCATATAGTGACCATAAATTACTTACTCTATAAAGTGACCATGAATTACATACTCTATATAGCGCCCATACAGTACAACCTCCATTAAGTGACCATAAATTACTTACTCTATATAGTGACCATGAATTACATACTCTATATAGTGCCCATACAGTATAACCTCCATACAATGATCATGCATTACTTAATTTCTACAGTGACCATATAGTACAACCTCCATTAAGTGACCATGAATTACTTATTCCATATAGTGACATGTAAAGCGACAGTACACAACTACCTTCCTATAGTGACCACACTATGCAATCTTTGTAAAGTTACCTTACTTATCAACTTCAGTACAGTGACCAAGCAGTACAAACACTAGCAAGTCTTCTACATTTGGAGAAAGACACAAACTTTAGTAGGCAAAATATTGCCTTGGATTACACTTAACCTATTTGGTAAAAAACACTATTAGAATTTCATTCAGTGGACATGAGGCTATCAGATTAATCTACCTGTATATGAAACAAAATCTGAAATGTTCTTTTCAAAAATCTCTATATTGCTTTTTATGTAGATGCCAAGTGAGGCAGACATAGTATGAGGCACACATCAAGAGAGGCAGACATTTTATAAGGACACATATCAAGAGAGGCAGACATTACATGAGGCACGCATTAAGAAAAGAGGCAGACATTATAAGAGGACATATCAAGAGAGGCATGCATTATATGAGGACATATCAAGAGAGGCATGCATTATTTGAGGACATATCAAGAGAGGCATGCATTATTTGAGGACATATCAAGAGAGGCATGCATTATTTGAGGACATATCAAAAGAGGCACACATTATATGAGGACATATCAAGTGAGGCACACATTATATGAGGACATATCAAGAGAGGCACATATTATATGAGGACATGTCAAGAGAGGCACACATTATGAGGACATATCAAGAGAGGCACACAATATTTGAGGCACATATCAAGTTGGGCAGACATTATTCAGGCACACATCAAGTGAGACAGGCATTATTTGAGACACAAATCAAGTGAGGCAGGTATTATTTAAGGCAAATGTCAAGCAGGGTTCCACCGTCATGGAAAAATGACTTTCATGCATCGAAAAATAATGTAATGTTATTTTTAAGAAGACCCTGGTTAAAAAATCTGGGAATTGTACTAATTTGGATCTTGGAAAATCAAGGAATTTTGATAAAAAGTAGAAATTGATAGGTTTTGTTGACCTATATTTAAGATAAATACAAATGTCTCGTTTGATTTATTGATTTAATTTTCAATCATGAATATGAATTAATAAATTTCTAAAGTTTGAAATGTTAATTTTAAGCACTGAGATTTTGAAATGGTGGTGAAGGAATGGCTTTAAGGGGTAGATTGGAGGCAATATTTTAAATCATTTTCGTTAAATAATGCAAATTTTGAACAGAATGAAAGTGATGCTTAAATCAAGTAAATGAGTAAAAGAGTTGGCCCTAAAAGCGAGGTTGCATATAAAATTCAAACTGTTAATAGACATATAATTACTAAGTTGCATTAAGTGCAAAATTTTAAGACCATCCTACAACTGAAACCTCTTATATGGCTGGTCTTAAAAGCGAGGTTTTATAAAGTTAAAATGAGTTGTTTAGAATGGTGATTGATATGTGGTTTGCCCGCGTGGTTCCCAGGAAGTAGAATTGGACCTCTGTCTTACTCCCTGTGAGGCATGTCGTAAGACTCGACTAATGGGAGACTATTTTAACTTAGTACCTGAGAGTTTTATTTTGGCATAAAACTATCTTGTACCAGTCAGGTATTTAAGTTAAAATTTCTGTGACTTTTTATTTAGATATGCAAGTGATGTTACATACCTAAATAAAGTGCTGTGTATAAATGTCTAAATTGTCTTAGTTTTGTTGTGAATATTTTAAAGATACAATACAACCTTTAGATAGTGACCATATAAAGTTCAAATTGGTTTACGACATATGATTACTAAGTTTGACATACAAATGTCATTGTATGATATGCAAATTGAAAAAAGAAACTTAAGGGAAAAAAATAATGGTATGAGTTTAGTTGGAGTTATTTAGAAGGGAAAAAAATAATGGTATGAGTTTAGTTGGAGTTATTTAGAATGGTAGTTGATTTGAGCTTTTCTCCGTGTTGTTCCAGGGAAGTAGAATTGGACCTCTGTATTCTCCCTTGCATGTTGTAAGAGGTGACTAAATGGGAGACTATTTTAACTTTAGCACAAAGTGTTTTATTTTGGCATAAAACTATCTTGTACCAGTCAGGCATAGCTTGGCTATTTTGACCTGATTCTGACCTTTATGCAAGAATATATTACAAGGTTCTTGCTTTCAATATATCAATTTCCGCAAGCAAATTGTGCGATATCGATATTTCAAATTTGTGTTTGTATTACATCTCCAGCGTCTTCGTGATACACTCCGATTATGAAAACATACAATCGGTGTTGTTATCATCTGTTAAATTATCTAATCAAAAGGTAAGGCTCGTGTCAAATTAGCCAAGCTATACTAAAGTTAAAATAGCTGTGACTTTTTATTTAGATATGCAAGTGATGTTACATATCTATATAATTGTGTGATAGTCTAACTTTTGTTGCAAATATTAAATTTCTGTTGATTTATTATTGCATTTATTAAAATTCAATAAGAAACTAACACATGTTCAATACCAAGCATATATCACCACGATTATGATGTTGATCGAGTCACTAAATAACAGTAAACCCTCAATTGTAAGACCAGCCTTATAACTCCGTTAATGGTCTTAAAAGCGAGGTTGTTTATTTAGTGCAAAATTTTTAGACCACCCTTATAACTTAATATCAGTAATACGGCTTGTCTTAAAAGTGGGGTTTGTTTATGAAGTTGAAATTGGTAAATGACTTATTATTCCTTAGTAAAATTTGTCATAAAAGATTGATGCATGATATGCAAATTGAAATAAAAAACTATATGAGAAGTAAATACTCATATTACTTTAGAGAGAGTTGTTCAGAATGATGGTTAATTTGAGGTTTCCCCTTTGTTGTTCCCAAGAAGTACACTTGTCTTATTCCCTTGCATATTGTAAGAGGAGACTAAATGGGAGACTATTTCAACTTTAGTACCCATGTGTTTTATTTTGGCATAAAACTATCTCCTACCAGTCAGGTACTAAAGTTAAAATAGCCTTGAATTTTTGTATAGATATGTAAATGATGTCATTTGACATTCTTTGTATATTGTGTTGATGTCACAGACATTTAATTAATACCTATATAAAATGCTGTTTATTAGCAAAATCAAGTATAAATGTCTAAACTGTCTTACTTATATGTTGCAAATATTAAATATCAGTTGATTTAGTATAAACTATAACCTATTTTCCTATAACCTGTTATAAAGCTGCTTAAATAGATAACACTTTAAGACATTTAATAATAATGTTTGTCTAAGTTCTATAACTAAAATCAAATTATGTATTACACATGTAAAGCATTATATTGGATTATCTTATTTTTAATTGATTTAATGTTCCGTCATTAATATTAATTGATAAATTTCTAAAGTTTGAATTTTATTTAAGCACATAAATTTTAAAATGAGAATGAGCTCTGCTGTGCGATTTCCAACCTGATGTCAAAATTTCACATCTTCACATTTTGGCAGGATTGTGTAGAGTTATGTTTAAGGATTCCAAAAAGGTACTTTTTCAAAATCGTCCAACTTAGTGACATGCTATGAACAAATGAAAACTAGAGGCATGAAATTACAACCGACATTCAAAATGACGTCATTGACGTCACAAAAAAACAAACAAATATGGTAACATCATATAATTAGTACATGTCCTATTATAAGCGCCCTATAAGAAAAAGGAAATACAATACAAAGATTTAATTTGTTGGATCATGACACATCAAGTATGTATTGTAAAGTAATTTGATATTTGATTTTTGAGTAAACACAACAAAATAATTGGCCAATTCTCAAAATTCTCACTTCGTTTGTTTTACACTATTTTACACCAAAAATATTATCATTTAGCAAAATATTCTGGCACTATAATTTTGATATCTTGAACTGCAAGGCACTATGTACCTACCACAATAAAAAAAATGCAAATCTATTTTTTAAGACATTGTAATCAACCGATTCCCAAAATTCTTGCTTTTGTTTAGATTTTGACAGGTTTTGCCCCAAAATATCGTATTTTAGGCAACGGTATTGAAATGATTTTTAAGATCATAAACTACAAGTAACAACATACCTATCACAATATAATTGTATCCCATAAAACTGTAAATGGTGACGTGGGTTACTGATTCCAAAAAATCATGCTTGGCTTTTATATTTTGTAAGGTTTTACACCAAAATAAAAGACTTTCACAAACATGTGAGAACCTAGATTTTTAGCATGTTACAGAACACCCAAAGTCTGACATCATCAAACAAAAAATATTTTTTCACATTTTTTCTCAAAAAAATATGTGCTCTGAACAAAATATAGGTTTTGCAAAAATCAATATGCTATCAAGCGGTTGGAAATCGCACAGCAGAGCTCAAATGGTGGTGTAGGTATGGCTATAAGGGGAGGTTGGAGGCCATATTTTAAAACAGTTTAACTTCTTCGAATGTAAGAGTGCAATGGTCTTACAAGCGAGGTTGTATATTTAGTGCAAATTTTCAAGACCAACCTTATAACTTAAAATCAGTGACATGGCAGGTTTTAAAAGTGGGGTTGTTTGTGAAGTTGAAATTGTTTAATGACTTATACTCTAAAATCATTTAATTTCGTTGAGACGAAATCTCGTGGTTTTGGCTAAAATGACCATTTCATTGGGACTTAAATTCATGGAATTTGCATTTCAGAAAACAAAATCAGGGTCAAATTACAATAATTGACCTGATCATACATTTCGTAATTATTTTAGAAATGTCCAAACAAAATGGCCGCCGAGGCAAACATTCACTTACCTGTTGAATGGTATTATTGTTTGATGGGATTTGATTGTGTGGTTCAGAGTCAACCACAACATTCACGAACTTAAATCCCTCATGAAGATTAATGATTTTACATTAGTTTTTTTTTCGCTCTTGAAATCCAATAATGAAAAAACATGCAATGATCATGACTATTATGTGACTATCATAAGATTTCATCTTTCGCTCTTGAAATCCCATTACTGAAGACATGACCAGGGTCATGATTATGCGACTGTCATAAGTTTCCATCTTTTGCTCTTCAAGCCCAATAAATGAACACATGGCCAGGGTCATGACTACGCGACTGTCACATTTAATATCCAAATAAGTCATACAGTAATTAGGTTTATATGTGTGAAAGTATAATCATGAACCCAAGTATACTATACGTATCTAAGTGTCTTCTTGTTGAGTAATGGTGACTGGTCATATGCGTAGTCATAAATGCTTTTCACAACCAGGCATACTGTATATTTGCACGGGGGAAAATGTACAGGTTGTCTTGTTGTGAATGTAGCGAAAGACTATCAATTTTTATATTGTGTCCTAAACCACTACAAATAGTTAAAACACAACCATTTGATACATCTTTTTTGTGTGTTCTTCTCTATTTTTGTCAAAGACTGTATGATAAGTGACGTTGTATTACCTGTTATACTGACAATTATAAGTCCAGAGGCCTGTTGGTCTCTGGCGGGCACGTACCATATATGGTATTTTTCTGGAAAGATACGGAATGTGTCGGGCGGAAAGTGCCGATCGTGTAGACTCTTGTGGCGGGAAATAGTCGAAACTCTTTCTTTCGAAGGTTCAAGCCATTGATGAAAGAATTTCTTATTTCACAATACCTAGCTTTATTGCGACTCATACAGACAAGATAACGTTGTGTTTATTGCAATATCTGTCCAGCAGTTGAAGGTTGGAATAGATTTGCTCCAGCGCACGTTTTCTACCTCAGTTTTATTGATCTGCAGAAATATTTGTATTGTGTTTTCGCGATCATTTAGTTTTGACTTTCAAGAGTCGCTAAATTTTGCTGGATTAATCTGATCTCATTAAATTCTGGCCTTATTTTGACTTTGAGATTTTAGTTTATAGGCTACATATTGTTTAATTGATTAGTATCCTACTTGACAGATCTGCGGAAATATTTGTAATATATTTTCGCGATCATTTTTTGTCATCACAAAATTTGTGCTGCGTTTATCTAATTTGATTAACTTCTGGCCTTATTTTGATTTTGACAGTTTAGTTTATATTGTTTCACTTACTAAGAAGTAATTAAGTATCCAAGTTGACAGATCTGTGGAAATATTTGTTTAATATTTTTCGCGATCAGTTTTTGTCACCACAAAATTTGTGCTGGATTAATCTGATTTGATTAACTTCTGGCCTTATTTTGATTTTAACAATACTTCTTTGTTTTCCTACTTTGCTAAGAAGGGCATACTTTTCTTTGGTATTATTTGATTTTACTGACTTAGTTGCTCTGCATTAGGTTTCTACCTACTTTCAGTACTGTTTAAGACTTTGGTTATTTTTATTATTTATTTATTATTCGATAAGTATGGCTTATGAAGACAGGTTGACGGAAGTTCTAGTTTCAGATTGGCGTTCTGCACTTGTGGCTGGTGATTCTAATGTACACCGAATCAACAACGTCCTGGAAGAAGATTCTGAAATTGAGTGTCTACCCATATCTGGTTAGTTAACAAAATCTTTTTTCAGAAGAAGACAGCTATTGCTGTCAGGAAGTTTTACCATTTCTGTTTCAGTAGATGCAATTCTGATCAGACTCCTGAGGACTGATTTCTAAAAATATCAAAGACCTAAATTTAGGTCTTTGAAAAATATTTATGGCTGCGGTTTATTAGTCTCTAATATTTAACATGTATGATTGCATCAGTAATGACATGATGGCAAGACAAATGTACTTGCATACATACAATTTATAAATTTATTGTGTGTAATTCAACCCCATTTGAACTTGAAAATAACCACTCTTCATACTGGAACTTGCATCATATTTTTTAACCATACTGTACCTTGACTAAAGAAATTGATGTAGCCTTCAACATAATTCCCTTTGATCCTAAACTTAAGCAAACCTGATAATAGTTTTTAGCTCGACTATTCGAAGAATATGAGAGCTATTACAGTCACTTGTTCGTCGGCGTCGGCGTCGGCGTTGCATATGGTTAAAGTTTTACATGCAAAACTTTAACCTTGGTTATATTTCAATAACCAGTGCATATATTGGATTACAACTTTGCACTGGCTTTCCCTGTCATGTAATCAACCATGTTAGATAACTCTTGCATGAATTTAATGCAAATTATGGCCCTTTTTTACTTAGAAAATTTGGTTAAAGTTTTGCATGCAAGTTACTAATAAGGCCATATTTCAAATAGTATCTGTGCTATGGCATTGAAACTAACAACACTTACTAACCATCATAAGGCAATGGTACCGGTCATGGGTAATAGCTTTATTATGATTATTATTTGAGTTATGCCCCTTTTTAACATAGAATTTTCTTGGTTTAAGTTTTGCATGCAAGTTTCATTCAGACCATATCTCAGCTACTATCCATGATACTGCATTGAAACTTACAACACTTGTTTACCATCATCAGTCAATGGTATCAGTCAAGGGCAATAACTCTATTATTTTTAGCTCACCTGAGCACAAAGTGCTCAAGGTAAGTTATTGTGATCACTCACCGTCTGTCGTCCGTCTGTATGTCCGTCCGTCCGTCCGTACGTCCACACTTTCAAACGACATCTCCTCTGAAACCATTTGGCCAATTTTGATGAAATTTTGCCAGGATGTACGTAGCATTGGGGGATTTAGTAATTGTTCAAATTATGGCCCTGGGGTCAAAATTGGCCCCGCCCCGGGGGTCACCGTTTTACATAGACTTATATAGGGAAAACATATAAAAATCTTCTTCTCTAAAACTACAATGCCTAGAGCTTTGATATTTGGTATGTAGCATAATCTGGTGGTCCCCTACCAAGATTGTTCAAATTATGCCCCTGGGGTCAAAATTGGCCCCGCCCCGGGGGTCACCGTTTTACATAGACTTATATAGGGAAAACATATAAAAATGTTCTTCTCTAAAACTACAATGCCTAGAGCTTTGATATTTGGTATGTAGCATCATCTGGTGGTCCCCTACCAAGATTGTTCAAATTATGCCCCTGGGGTCAAAATTGGCCCCGCCCCGGGGGTCACCGTTTTACATAGACTTATATAGGGAAGACATATAAAAATCTCCTTCTCTAAAACTACAATGCCTAGAGCTTTGATATTTAATATGTATAGCATCATCTAGTGGTCCCCTTCCAAAATTGTTCAAATTATGCCCCTGGGGTCAAAATTGGCCCCGCCCCGGGGGTCACTGTTTTACATAGATTTATATAGGGAAAACATATAAAAATCTTCTTCTCTAAAACTACAATGTCTAGAGCTTTGATATTTGGTATGTAGCATCATCTAGTGGTCCCCTACCAAGATTGTTCAAATTATGCCCCTGGGGTCAAAATTGGCCCCGCCCCGGGGGTCACCGTTTTACATAGACTTATATAGGGAAAACATATAAAAATCTTCTTCTCTAAAACTACAATGTCTAGAGCTTTGATATTTGGTTTGTAGCATCATCTAGTGGTCTCCTACCAAGATTGTTCAAATTATGCCCCTGGGGTCAAAATTGGCCCCGCCCCGAGGTCACCAGTTTTACATAGACTTATATAGGGAAGACATATAAAAATCTTCTTCTCTAAAACTACAATGCCTAGAGCTTTGATATATGGTATGTAGCATCATCTATTGTTCCCCTACCAAGATTGTTTAAATTATGCCCCTGGGGTCAAAATTGACCCCGCCCCGGGGGTCACCAGTTTTTATATTTACGCTCTACCTTTGTTAGTCTTAATTGTGCGGGGTTTCATTTATAATCAGGTGAGCGATATAGGGCCATCATGGCCCTCTTGTTTTATTTCAGTTGTACCTAGCGTAACTCACGTTTCAATATAATACAAATTTTAAATGGCCTGTTTTGAACTTATATTTTTTCTGACAAATGGCTGCGAATAGTCGAGCGCGCTGTCTAGTGACAGCTCTTGTAGATATATGTTATTTACTTGAGAAATATGCACACTGGTAGAGAAGATACATCTTGGAACATCCTGTGTCTCTGACGCATAAATTTCTGCTGGGACGCAAAGTTAAAGATAAAAATTGAGTCCATCGGACGCAATAACATTCTGAGCACGAAAGGGCGAAGTTCGAAAATGATCAGGTGCACATGTACAGCAAGGAAAGAATTTACGTCGACACCTTTTTATGCTGTTTGTGTTTATAACGCGCAATTTGATTGGCTGTTTTATAAATATCATCCAATCGGTAAACGCATATGAACTGAATCGTAATACTTTTCGGATAATAAACAATTTTTTCTTTCACTTTTCATATGTTGACAGAAAGAATGCGCCCGCAGAAACCATTTTATATGGGGATAACAAAGCTGTAACATTTATAAAATTCAGGTCATTGTAACTGATTGTTGATTTTTTATATATACTTCATAATTTAAGGTGCTAGATACATAAATGACAAGAAGTTGTTCAGAAATCAGCTGAAGATGTGTACGAAGATGTCAACTATCAGCGTCTGTATCTGTTCCTGGGATCTAACGATGTACTCAACAATGATCGATGTACTCAACAATGATCGTCTATTCTACAGGTCGGTTTGATATATAGGACAGTACCAGTAGATTTTTGTCTGCCTATACATATAACTCTTCATTCTCAAGAGACCACATTTATTGTTTATGCTACTACTTGTTACAAGTTTTGAGGACCTTTAACATGAATGACTGGAACAAATGATTTCAAATATTGTAGACTGTTTAAATGAAGTTACTGGAAGTTGGCCAGTTTGCATTACGTCTGTTCCAAGCTTAAAAACGGAACATCATTTAATAAATTATTGGCAGACTCTTAATACAACCTATTTCTTTATATTAATTGCAACAAGATATTAATGGGCGTTTTTCAAAAAAAGTGCAAATTGTTGTCCCAGACATTTATTGACTCATAAAATAGTGTATATAGCTCTCAACTGAATCCAACAGTTGTCATGTACAAGATTGAACATATTTCTATCTACCAAACCCTGCAAATGTCTATATAAACTGCTTATATCCTTCAAATTTTTGCGATTAAGAATCTAACTCCCTGAAAATGGGCTGTCCCAAGCAGTTCAGAGTGATGTTGTTCCTTCAAAATCTCTTTTATTATATGAATTTATCATGCTAATTTAAGCTAAATATAAAGATTTTGTACTTTGCAGTAGATGATAGTCAATTTTTCTGATAGATCTGGAATAAAACCAGTGTTTTTTGACGTGAACAAGTGTGTCCCTCACTTTTGTTCCATCCTGTTACCTTACTGGTAAAACAGGAATACATCAAAGTATTTATTCCTAGGTATAATCCAGTTATAATTACTTGATAGAAGTCTCCTTAACAAAGAGAATGGGGAAAGGGAATATTATGTTTTATTAAGAAAAATAGTGTTTTTTTATAAAAATCATACAATCTTATTTGATGGTAAAGCTTAATTGTCCATCCTGTTACCATGCTCCATTGCTTATAAATTCAACATAATGACATTAAAACTCAGACATACATTTAAAAAACATTGGGAAATCTTATTTTCACCTTAATTATGACTCTTTAGAGGGATAATTATTATTCATAGGAAGATTTACAATAAAATTGTCCATCCTGTTACCATGCTTTTTTGTTCCATCCTGTTACTTCAATTTTGGTAACAGGATGGACAAATAATGGATATATTGATCATAAATTCCGAATTGCTTAATACCTTACAGATTTTTAAATGTCATTTTAAAAAAGAATATCTTACATAACAAAAAACATTTTTTAATGTACTTTGCTCCCGATACTTAAGGAGGCAGAGCTTCTTGAAATAGAAATTACGGCCATACTTAAGGTAACAATCCATCTTAATTGTATGTCATAATGTATAATTACTTCTTTTGTCAAATTGAATGATTACAGAGTATCAGTGAATATCTCTTATAATGAAATCCTCCTTGAATGGCATTTTTGTGGATGTTATATTTGACTGACAGGGCTGACAAATGAAGGTGCTTTCCATCCTGTTACCACGTTTTCCATCCTGTTACCAAATGTGTCCATCCTGTTACCGTTTTTCTGCCTGTTACCATCAGATTTCTAAAGTTTTCAACTTTGCGTATTATTTTATATGGAACTCCTTAATTAAATATTCACCAAGTTGGCATATGCAACAGTATTTCACTGAAAATTTTGTTTTAATATTAAATTGCTTACATTAAACAGTTAAATAGTGTAATTATTACGTACATACATGCGCAATGAGTGAAGGTGTATTCTCATGTAAAATGATGTTTTTGTATTAAATAACTTAATTATTTCTGCATATATACAACAAATATAATACATTTGATGATTTGCAACAATCAAATCATATTTATTTTTATTATATTAAAATTAATGTAGAAATATTGGTGTGGTAACAGGATGGACAAAATTTTAATGATGTTTTTTTAAAAATTCAAGCAATTATATTTACATTTTTAGCGAAGCAGGAGGTCTCCCCTTACTTGGAATGTGTTTGTTTATAATAATATGATAACTCTTTCTTATCATGTTAAAGAAAATTTGATTTAGCATAATTTTTTTTGATAATAAATTTGTTTCAAAATTTGCACTTTTTTTGAAAAACGCCCTAATAACAAATATTATGCACAAAATTTAGGAATGTGACTGAAGTGTGTGACCTGGTCCATGAAACTAGCCCTGAGACAGAAATTATTCTCTGTGAGATACCACCCCGGGGACCGAACCAGAGGAAAAGAATACCTGGAGAGACACTGAATGCCATGCGGAAGTGGATAGTAAATGCCAACCAGGCACTAAAGGATGTGAGTGCAGTCTTCCCCTATGTGAGATTTATTGGCCACAACAGATTTAAGGTAAGGTTTTTATGAGTTTGACAAGCAGATCTTCACAGTAACTATTTTTGGTCACTGGTCCCCCAGCAAAGAAACGTAAAATTTGCAAATAAAACAGTATAAACTAATTACGGAATTGGTACCATAATTTAGCATTAATCAGTTATTTCAACAAAGCCTTAGGTAAAAAATTTAATTTAAATATTGCTCTTAAACAATTTTGTAAAAGTAGTGCTTCAATATTGTTGATAAAGGTTGCATCCCATTTGACATATGATGGACTTCACTTGAGTATGGAAGGTGCAGAGCTATGTCACCAAGCCTTTGTGAGGGATATCAGTGTTGAGGAGATTCCCTCACCTGTTAGCTCTCCATCCCTGGAGTTCATTGTTGAAGATTGGCCTGTTCTTGGGGATATTCATACAGACAAGAACTCAGCAACTGACAACTGTACATACCAGACACCATATGCTGATATTGCTCGAGCTTCTGAGGTAATGTCTTAATAAATTTACCTAGTTCTGGATCTTTTAAGGCCATGTCTGTATATACTGTGTTTTAATAATGAATTGTGAGTTTGGTCTAAATACAAAATTTGTTACTTTGTTACAATTTGAAATTTTACTTATTAACTTGTAAATTGTTCTGGTCTAATATGGTTGTAGATGATTGAGCTTGTCAGTATATGTTTGAATCCCATTATGTGTGAAAACTGTTCAAAGTCGTCAAACCTGTCCTAATTAGACAAGTAAAAATTCAACAAAAACTTTGTTACATTTAGTCTCCTGATCTTTACTGGACATTCAATAGATGGATGCATTTTTGTCTGTATGAAGTAAATGTAATGCAAAAGCACGGTTTAATATTATTCAAGTAGTTTAACTCATTAATATCAAAATGTTCTCATTTGTTTGTTAGTTCTTAGTGTATTTCAGCAAATTGTCAAGCTATGGAGTCTGTTGATGTTGAAAAACCTGTAATGACCAGGAAGAAGAAGGTAACCAATTTTACATCAACATTGTTTATGTGAATACCTTGTTGCAATTACTGGTTTTGCACAGGCCTTGAAAAATTATTGTATTCTGTTTCAACCTTGAAAAGTACTTGAACTACGTACTGCCGTGATAAAATGCCAAAATTGTACTTGAAATTAACTGTAAATTGTTTAATTGAGACAAACAGCCTTAAATATACATATAACTGAATTGATTTTGTCAAAATGATGCACCATCTTTTTAAAAAAAAAAGAAATAGAAATACTCTCATTTTTGCCAATAAAAAAACTAGTTTAATGTGTAGGAGCGAAAGAGAGTCATGTATTGCACTTGTAATGCAAGTTGAGTTAAAGAAGAAATATTGTCTTAATACTGCCCCTCATAGGTATGATGCACATGTAAGCTTATCACTTAAGCTTAACCTTTTTTACCAAGCGCAGATTTGTACAGGGTCGCAAAAGATGGCTGAAAAAGAAGGTAAATTGTGCATTGTTGAAACCAGTTCTTATTTTTTAAGTGTAAACACGAAGTGGTTGGTACAAGAATCAAGCGTTTTAAATGTCAGTGGAATTCCAGTTTTATCAGATTACAGTTATTCATTGTTGCAATGTTTTCTTTATGGTCCAATTTGGAAATAGTTATTTTCTTGTATTTTAATGTTGTTGGAAAAAGTTGTGTGAAAAAGGGGTTAATCATCTTTTTATCATACCAATCATGCTAAAGCACTTTTCACTTACAATTGTACAACTATGTTTTCTAAGCGGAAGTCTTAACACTACATATGCTTTATGTTTATTATATTTACATATTTGTATCATATATTCATAAACAAAGTTTCAGTTTGCCAGGAAGTCTGACCTGAGGTATAATGACAAGAAATTATTGTTGATTGAAGTTTTAATTTTTAGCTCACAAGTAATATGGTAAGTTGTTTGAATCATCTGTCCTCCATATCAGTATAACATCATTTTGTTTACTTGATATAGTTCGATTTCGAGCATTGAGCCGTGACTGCACTTTTAAAGTTGAATTCAATCGCCGATAAAGGTTGGTGCGGGAATGACTATTCATATAATTTTTTATTATTTATAACAAATAAGTATCTTTAACAATCATGACTATGTAAATCAATAAATCACGGGTTACCCGCCCAAATAGATTCGTCTGAAAGGTCATGGCTCAGGGTTCAAAATTGAACTATAGTAATATTGCATCAATTAAGAAATAGATCTAAGCTTTGCTTGATATACCAGCAAATACTTCGCGGTTTGGAATTCATATGTGTAGGAATTAATTGTTATAATACAAAAAAGTACTGTGAATTATTTTTGTATTGATTCTGCAATTGATCATGCATTTAGTTTATGTCCAGCTGCCAGTGTTTGACACCAGAATACTATAATCATACATCATTCCTTCAAGCATTTTTTAAATTAATTTTATTGCAACTGATCTTGGCATGCATTGTATTATAGTGGCATTATAGTTTGTCCATAATGTGAAACCACTTCTTCTATAAAAGAACATTTACCTCAAGCTGATCCAATGGGCATTAAGATTATGAATCCTACTGATGCATTACCTACATAATTACCACAGTCAATTTGTTTTCAATGTTATAGGAGTGTAAGGAATCCTGTGGATTATATTGTAATTAGTCTGACAGATCATGTTGCTGTTGAAATTCCTGCAGCTATAACATCAGGAGCATGTTCGGTAAGTAGTGTCAAACTTTATATAAATCATGTTTCTAAACATTAAAATAAATAAATTTCTACATAAAATATTGTATAGACTGGCTAGAGGGTTTATTTGACAGAGATTGCTTAACTTAGTCTATATATGATTTATTTAAACATATGTGTTATTAAATTGTTGAATAATAAACATTTTTGCAACAGCATGATTGAAATTATTTCTTTGTAGAAAAGAAAGGAATCTGTAAAGCCTTCTCCAACTCAGCCAAATAAGAGATCTTATGTAAGGACAAGATTAACCAGAAACCAGGTAAGTAGTTGTGCATATCTAGTATAATAATAGTCAGTCAGAAAAGAACTGGTTTTACTCTCAGCTTAAAGCATTTAGAAAATTATGTTTCCTCCCTTTTTTTCTTGACTTTCTTCCAATACATAATGGCTTGATGCAAAGTTGTCTGTACAGAATAATTAGATGTAAAAAAGTTTTGGAATTGAAAAGAGGTATTTGAAATAGGAAATGCAAGTGTGATGGACCCTGTAGAATGTATCAAGTATCAGCTAAACAAAAACTGATTATATCATTGCTTTCAGAGCTGGCATCATTATTAACCATCATAAACACCTTACATTTACAAATCCATGTGAACAATATTTGAAAAAAAATTGGCCTGTGCTTCCAGTGGCGCATAAGCATTTATAGAAATGAGTCTTGTGATTTTGTACTGCATTTTGTCAACACTTATCTTGTTTGTTTGACAGAGATGGCTACCATGTCCATGAGTGTGATGTTGGATGTTCCAGAGAGGATTTCTTAATAGATCATGTGATCAGGCGTCATGGTTCACCCAAATGTACATTTAGTGTGCTGAAGTCACAGAGAAGTGCATGTAAACTTCCAGAATCAATAGTATGTTTCAATATTTTTTACTTGCAACCTGGGGAACTTATTTCAATATTTGTCCAATAAAAATTACTTTAGCACATTGTGGAAAGTACGACTATGTATAATACTATTAAGGCCATATCTCACATAGTATTTACGCTATGACATTGAAACTTATACAACTGAACTTGATTATGTTCATTCACTAAGGCAGAGCAAAGGTACTGGTCACGGGCAATAAAATTGAATTTTCTCTGTTAAAGTTTTACATGCTAGTTTATTGAGACTGCATCTTATTATACTCCATTGAATCTTTTAGACACATGCAACAACTCTATTTAATAGCTTTTAATATCAGTCATGCACCTTTCATAAATTATTACTTTTCTTGATTAAATTTTGCAGTCATTCATAAATTTGTTACCTACAGTCAGATTCTTCAAGGACTGATGATACTTCTACAACAAACACCAGAGTCTTCACCAGAAAGTTCAATGCACATAATATGGTCTGTCCTTCTAGTAGTCCAGGTATGACTTAATATTGAAAGATTTACATCCACTGGTCTTTGTTAAAATATATATATCTACTGCACCTAACTCAAAATGTGATAAAAGGTCAATCAATATACAGTCGAACTTCGATGCCTCGAAACAGTACTTGCCTCGAACACCCTAGATGCCTCGAACTCGTACTCCGGTACCGTCAAAATCCCTTCTTTATTCATATAGAGCAACCATAGATGACTCGAACAGTACGAGGGTCGAACACTCGAACTGACTTGCTAGTCCCTTGCTATGATTTACCAGTAGATGACTCGAACAATGCAAATTTTCGCACCTTTCATTGATTGTTGAAATCCATTGTATGCCCACGGGAAGTCCAAGTCCGTGAAAGGTGTTATTAACACCTTGTGACAATTACTTCACCCAAAAAATGTTTACGGCTGTATTGTATTACATGTTTGTGAAAAAAACTTAACACTTTTATGTCCGTTAATTTCTTAATGAAGAAAATTATAACTGATTTATTTTTCGTGAATAAAATTTAGAAACAACAAATTTGTCATTAATTTAAATGTTTGTATTCTTTAAAACGATGTTGAATGGTCACTATTCGTCATTATTTGTAGAAAACCTGATCGTGATTTATTAATTTTATCATTGTCAAAATGAAACGTAACGACGATATACTATAAATTAAGGCTGTACTAAGCAACTTGACGAAGGACGCGGTTACAGTGAACGGGGGGGATAACAGAGAACTTTGTTTACAAATGTGAATATTTGAAGCTAGCCGACGATTTCAAGCCAATTTTTTCAAACAATAGCATGTTTTATTATTATTATTATGCATACTATTTTACAATTTGACACAAATGCATTAAATATACACAAAATACGAACACACACTCAAAATACGACAACTACACACGATTGACAGGTACACGTACCGAGAAGCGTTCAAACTTATAAATTTACATTGCATATATTCTCGTACCCCGATGCCTCGAACCAGTAGATGGCTCGAACTATTTTCTCGGTCCGAAGGTAGTTCGAGGCATCGAAGTTCGACTGTATATGTATATTATGCTTTCAAATTTTGACAGCTTTTTTGTGCTTGAAATATTAAGCTTTAAATTGATATCTTAGCCAACTATGTATGCTTGAATTTTAGTTGCTGATGATGTGAACGTGTCTGGATTAAGACTTCTCTTATCAAATGATGTGAAACAACATCCAGGCCCGGTAATTATATGAATTGACATAGTTGGCTGTTGCCTAACTGAGCATTCATTCTGCATTGACTGAGAAATTAAATTAAAAAATTAATGATAATTTGGGAAACAATGTCCAATACAAGGAAAAAATGATTCTTATCTTATATTGAGCCTGTTAATACAATGAGACATATCCCTTTGCTTTCTATTTAATTCTTAACTGTTTTTGCAAGTGAAATGCAGAAGATATTACTAAAATTATTTTAATGCTTCAACTTCAGGGTTGACATTTTAAATAATCTGTTTGGTTTAAGTTATAAAGATAAAAATGTGTTTATTCTCTATACATGCCCCTATCATAGATATAAGATATATTGCTTTGCACATGTTGGTCTTTCAGAATGGTTTTCAATCACTCATGTTTACATTTAGAGATCAATAGTTCAAGTTTGCTGTGACCTTTAACATTAAGAATTTCAAAACAATTATCAGGATCAATAACTCCAGAATTCTTTGGCATATGGTCTTCAAACTTTATAGGAGAAGTTGTCTATAACTGTTCTGTACATCACTTGCTGCAATGTGCATCATTTTTCATACAATATGTAATATACTTTCAATTTATAGACCGTTAACTGCCAGTGGGAGAATTGTTCAGAGGGCTTTTATACTGTGGGCGAGTGTGATGCACATGTTGTTTCACATGTTACAAGGGATAAATGCTGTCGATGGAAGGGATGTCCTCAATACAACATTGACAGCCCAATACATAAACATGAAACCCATGTCATACGTCATGTTTATGATGTAGGTATTCATTTGTACTTTTCTATTTTTTCTATATCCAAATAGTAGTCATTTTTTAGTATAATTTTTATACCCCCGTATCGATAGATCGGAAGGCATATAGTGATCCACCTATCTGTCTAGCCTGGTTAACCCAAATTGCCCGTTTCATCTAGCATTAATATGGCTGGCTACAAAGCTTTCATACTTGCATGGATGTTGTATATGACCACTCTCCACATGCCTGTATCACCTGACTCCATTTTCACCCTCACCTAATTTTGGACTTGAACTTATAAAAATGGCTTCCATGGGGGTAAAAGCGTTTATTGAATGCAGTCTCGTTTTTCACTGCTGTATTAAATTAATCAGATGAAATATTTTTACTAATTGTCTTATGGTGTATCTAGTTTGAGACCCTGTGTTGGTTAGTCACGGATCAGCCAGCCATAGTATAAATAACCAATCTACAATAAAACTGGTTTGAAATTAGTCCATGGAATACCAGTTATTTGAGCTTTGTTATTATTTCAACAATTAAAATTGACCAATATGTTGTAGAATGAAGAATTATTCCCATCATTTGAAGAGTGGATAGCAACTCAACCAGGTGGAAAGTTTGACCAGACAAGGAATTTGCAGTGTTGTCCAAAACATATTGTAAGTATTATGACATGGCTTTAAGTTACATAATAATTTGCAAAACAATATGGCTTTCTCATGAAACAATGTCACTGCAAAGCGTATTGTGTCAGTGTTATTGATACACTCGAAAGTATAAGAAAGAATAAAATGTCAATTTAATATAGTGTGATTGCTGTTGAATAAGTAAGATGACATGTTTAATACTGTTCAAACTTAGTAATCACTTTCATTTTTATTTACAGAGGTCAAAGCTGCAGATCTTATTTTTTTATGAAGATTTTGATATACCAGCCCATTACTACAACACCATCAATCACGGGGAGTATTTATCATTTCAATTTTTTCATTACCCCACTTGAGGTTTTACAAGATGAGAAAATGTTTATTGCAAAGCGTAGGTTACTTGGAGAAGATTGCATGGTCATCATACATAGGTCAAGATATTTCAGGTGAACCTACTGTGTCTACCTTAGACCCACCGTCTTTGGATTCGAACCAACAAGCTCCTACTACTTTTGGTGAACCTACTGTATCTTCCTCAGACTATCAGTCTTCAGATCCTAACCACAGACCTAATGTTATTTCCATAGAACCGACTGCATCTACTTCAGACCCACAATCTTTGGATTCGAACCTCCAATTTCAAAGACGTTTCTTTTCTGTGCCCATCAAAACCAAATATGATTTTGTGCAAACCACTCGTCCAGAACTATCTAGTAGATACTATTCAGGTTCACAGTTAAAACCTCAAAGTGTTTTAAAAAGAAAACATGAATCTATTCCCTCACTGAATTGTGATCAAAACAATAGTCCATGGTTCGAAAATTTAATATCAAATCTATCTAATTGTAGTAGGGCTATTTCTTTTCAGCAGGAGATTTTGGACAAAATATATGACAGTGGCATGGTTGACCCGAATAATCCACTTTTTTACTATTGAACAGGAAGCTGCTAAATTATCAACTATCGCATACTGTACTGCTGGAACTTTTATTTGTTTTGTATTCAAATGTATAATTAATGAACTAGATTTGTTTTACATTAGGTATTTAGAATCTGGGTGCTTCTCTGGTTATATGCATCAAAAGCATATGCATATTCTTAGCCAAAAATATGATTTCAATTACAACAACTGTTTTGTTCATTGTGTATATACTTCAGAGGATTTAGAAGAGATGAAACATGTAGGTGACAGCAAAACTGTGAAAAGGACTAGACCTGCTATGTGTTCATTAACGAAAACGCTCGCCAACGTTCGCGAACAATACGTGAGTTCGCGTTAATGAATGATAAGTTCGCCACGAACATGTTAGCCAATCGCGAACGACCTTTACACATAGCTCGCCAAGCGTCGCCTAGCAAACAAAGTTGGCGGATAGATAACTATTTGCTTTAATTTATTATAATCTTAGCAATTTAAACATTAGTTGTAGATTGTATGTGTTTTGCATTTGTGATACAGTGTGCACATGGATACCAAAGCTGAATAAATAGAACACGCAAGAAGTATTACTGAGTTCCTAATTTTCAATCTACGGCTGAAAATCTTATAGAACAAGTTAGGCCATTAAATCGTCTATCTCCGCCATCTTGAAATTGTTTGCGGCGAACGATTATAATCGTTCAATAAGTAGTTCGCGTGACAAACTAATTCTCGCGGCGAACATTTTCGTTAATGAACGTAAGGCTGATAAAATTCGTAAATGTGCTATTTCAAATACGTTGCCATTAAATGTTAACAAATTGCAGAACATAATTTTAGAAACTGAGTGAACTTCAAATGTCAACTTGGAATCATATATAGTGAATATTTGGCCTCACAAACCAGCAACATCCGTTGAAAATCCAGAGACCCCTTATCTGGAAGTCAGCCAATCATTATGTCTCAATCATGTTAAAAACAGTTTGATTGATTTTAGGATAAATAACCTTCCTTTGAAGAGAGTGGCATCCAGGGATATTTTTGAAAAAGAACTTCCCAATAACAACCCTTCTTTACTTCAGCAGTCAATATTCCTTAATTGTTTGTCTATAGTTACATTAAAAGGAAGCAGAGTAAAAAATTATTCAAATGCCCAGGAAGATATGCAGCCAATTTCATCAAGAATCCTTTTCATACATCCTCTCTAAGAAACCATATCCTGGTTTTTTATATTGCAAAGGATTATACTAATCTATACTCTTTTCTTAAAAGTTATTTTCCAGCACTTAATGACCAAGAAACAGAAATTCCAGAAACATCAGTGAGTGAGGAGGGGCCTTGTGCAAAGAAGAAGAAGACATCTAATGGTGTTGCAAGTGTTTCTATTAACAAGTCAGTTCTAGATAGAAAGCTGAAATCAGATCCAACCAACATAGCATCCACCTCAGAAACTGAACATGAATACCATTATTTGATAGTTTCTGCTTTCAACTTTTACAGCATGGGAAATTGTCCATTCAATGTATAAAATCTGGAGATGTTATGTGCACCATGAATGATTACAGCAAGACTGATGGTTCCTTTAAAGACACAGAATTTGTTTTTACTTATAACATGTCACAGGAAGATGGAAATTACTTTTTTTGTAGCTGCCGTACATTCTCTACTTTATTGAATATAAATGACTCCCGGAGTAATAATGAATTTGTTGTTTTAGGTTCTGCAGGAGAAAACTTTGTGACTTGTATGCACTGTAAGTTTTTAAGTCAGTATGTACTTCCTAATATACGTTCTGAAATTACAGATGGTGAATCTCCTATTAACAATTTTATTCACAAGGCTGTTCAAGACCAAGGAAAGGAGCTAGTTGAACTTGTTAGGACAAATAATACCCGAAAATTTTCAGTTTTTATTGCAGAGGAAGACAAACCAACTTTTGCCCATGTGACATTTAATTCAAGAATTGGAAAAATATATTGTTGCATGCATGAATGGCCAATGTCTATCTAAAACGGGTCATAAAAGAAATATTGTGACATGGGACCGTGTATCAGTCTGCAAACATCTATCTGTTCTTAGAAATAGTTTGGATCATTGGCAAGATTTGAAAACTAATGAAACTTTAAGTATTGACATATCAGAAGATAATAATGTAAATGAAATTGACAACAATGTTATTTCAGAATCAAATACCTCTGAGTCTATAAGTAATTTTGATGAACAAACTGGCCTTTGGAATTTTAAATGCAGAAGCTCTTATCAACCAACAACTAAATGTAGTGATTCCCTTAAATTCAATTTGCTAAAAAGAGACCTTTGGAATGATAACAGTTTTAAAAGAGATGTAGATGGCTGCTTAATTGGTCCTAGTCTGTTTCCAGATATGCCCGACAACACTTGTGACTGTGGTGCTGGTTGGTTGAAGCGGGAAGATGATAATTATCATGAGAATGGAAGGACCATTCAGGAAAGTAGCAGGGTTTTAACTATTTACACCTTTGTTGCCCCTGTGAAATGCCAGATCCATAGTAGAATTATTTGTTATAGTAATGATAATCCATGTTAAATTACTTGGGATGAGGGAAGTTTAGAATCTTTGCATGTGTTAAGTAGGGAAACTGCAGCTGGGGATGAAATTGGGTGGGAGTTTGTTTCCTTGGTAATGAATTCTGGTTGTACATTTTCTTCCTACTGTAAATTGAAAAATGAGTCCTACCAAATTAGGGATACTAGAGCAAAATTTATGGATGCAACCGTTTTCCTCAATTGGTGGTTTAGTTGGGCAGCCAATATGAAAATTGACTTCAGGCAGCCATGTGATGTGTGTGGGTTTGAGCCTAAAAGGTTGTGCTGTGATGGGACAAAAGTAGGGGTAGGCTTTAGGCACGCTAACTTTGTAGAAATTGAGAATGTCCATTCTGAAGCTCCAGAGCATCCTACATTACACCGTAGAATGAATAGATGTTTTTTAAATAATAGTGACCGTAATATTACTGTTTCTCAGATGGTTAAGAATAGACTGATGTTAGATTATTTGGCAAGAGAAAAGTTAGACGAGCTTAAACCACAAAAACTTTTAATGCCTAAAGAACGGAGAAATGCAATAATGTTATTAAAGCAATGTTTGCCCGATCAATTTTCTCCTTCATTTGACAAATTTTTACCTAATGATACACCCTCTGAAATGCATGAAGATCAACAAATTGCTTATGCTGTAGTTCTTGAAATGTTAGCAACAACTGCCTCGGTAACCAGCTTTTTAACGCCGAAATATTGTCTAGAGTAACAAAACCTGCTCGAACCTACCATTGATTGCCCCACATTGAACCGTACTATGAAAAATATGAGATATTATGCTCCTGAACTTAGAGATTTAATTTCGGAATCTTTGTCAGAAAATAATGGTAACCTAGAAGATTATATGAGCTCCTTTTTGATGTTTTTAATAAATGAGTCCTCACAGTTGCCTGTTTATGAAGCAGATCCACCAATACCTCAGCCTGGGTCATATAATCCTGCTAAATATGGTAGAGCCTATTATTTTAATGAATTAGGTATAAAATTAAGAAATGTACGAAAATTCACTATGGATAAAAACAAGTCAAAAATTAATGATGATCATGATGATGCAGCTCAAGACTTCGAGAAATGCCAGAAACTATTTTCTAAAGCACACATTTCTGCTAGGGGAACAACAAGTTTATTTCTATAGTTCTGTGCAGATCATGGTCATTGCTACGGTTTTTACATGACATTTGCTGAGGGTAGAAAAGACCCATCTGCCTCACTTTATTCATACCTTGAAACTCCACCAACAGAAGTATTTTATGACTATGCATGTTGACTTCAAGAGAATAGCTTGAATCAGGAGAGTGGGTATTATAAGAACGTAAGATTTTTTCATGACATCTTTCATAGTTACTCTCACAAATGTTCATGTGCATTTAGGTCATCCCGTTTGCAAGGATTCGAATCAGTCAACTCAGAAATATGCGAACAGTTCAACAGTTATTTACAAAACATAAAAAGTCTGCCAGGCAAATGACACAAGAACATTTCTGTTTTTACCTTCAGTTCTTTTTGTATCAGTGGAACAGCAGGAAAAGAAATGTTTATCAAAAGAAGATTAAGGTGGCATTAGCAGGATTGAATTAGTCAAGGCTTTATCATTTATTAGCCAATTACTAAATCTATACATGTTAATATTCACTTCCGACATGTTTTGTCATACATATCACTTAGTCGGGATGATGTGTTATTCACTTCCGACATGTTTTGTCATACACATTACTTAGTCGGGATGATGTGTTATTCCCTTCCAAACCTGTTTTGTTATAAATATAACTTAGTTTGGATGATATTCACTTTTAACTGTTGGTCACTATCAGGGGAAAGCTAGGTTATTATTCCTCTCTCGTCTTGTAACACTTATTCAAGACATGTCTTAAGTAATAAAATCAGTCACAACCTGGTCAAATTTGTTCCTTGGTTTTCCTGGATCCAAAGCAAGGTCATTTAAGACCCGATCCTAATGCTCAATAGGTCATTTATTGTGCCCTTGTACTTTATTGAAAGTCATAAACTTTATCTCCATAATATGTGGTCAATTCCAATGTGTCCACAATCCTAAAACTGATGGTTGTTTAACATACTGGTATTGAAGCTAAGTCCCTATTTTTGTCTTTGTACAAGACTTTGTCAAAATCTAGGTTATGACATTAAATTATAGAAATACCAGTTTACTCCACAAGTCATATATTTGATACCAGTTCAGAATATTTGTCTTAGAAAGTACCTAGCTGGAATTAGGTCACCTTATGTAGGTTACTTCACTTAGCCAAATCACAGTCCCTTCTTGTTGGTCAAAGGTCAATAACCATTACAAAAAAACATTAGGTAACTGCGCCAACGTCGGGTCCCAAGTCCCGAGTGAAAAAGCAGGAGGGCCTAATTATTAATTTTAGCAAGTCCAAATTGTCTATTTAAGAACAGCTGTTAAAACAATAGGTAACTCACCAACGTCGGGTCCAAAGTCCCGAGTGAAAAAGCAGGAGAGCCTTATGTTTTCTACTTAATAATCAGTTAAATAACTGATTACACAATGAAAGTACTTGTTAAGCAAGGAAATCCATGTTTTACCATACATATACAGTATCTGTAATATAGGTGTACGAGCAGAAAGATGATTTGCTTATCACTTTCTTAATTTGTTTCTTCAGGCATTAATATTATACACTGGGTTGTAAATCTTGGATCACTGCAGATACATGTGTACAGGTGAATATATGTGTATATTTAACAGAGATATCTCAGCAAAGATATTATTAATAACAATATTGCAGGTTGCACTGTTCCGCATTGTAAATAAGTTGTTTATGCATAAAAAACTGGTAATAAAGTTTCCATTATATCCAAGGATTTGTTTTGTTTATTTTTTACTCTACTATTATGTGTGTATGGCATCTGCGACCCAGCAGACACGATATTGTGGGTAGACGTTATTATAAAATGCTTTGATGTCAAAGTTTACCCAAACATGGAGGTAGACCCTCTTACAGGCTATTTTCGAGCTACTTTGATAGATCTAAGGGGCCTGTGCCCGAGTTACAGCATCCAGTGTGTTGGATTGGACGTGTAGGATAGGGTCTCAGGTACAACAAACTGAAGTATGAACCTCATAGGTCATCCAGGGGTGGCAAGAAGACTGGAACCTTGAGGTAGTCCCTCTCATAAAGGCTATTTTAGTGCTATTGGAAAGATCTTAAGGGCATGGGCCCTCGTAACAACATCCAATGTGTCGGTTTGGACCCTGGACCTGTAGGTTGTGGTCTTTGGTACAACATGCAGAAGTTTGAGCCTCATAGGTCATCCAGGGGGGGGCAGGGGTCAAACCCAGGGGTAGACTGGCTAAGTAAATTATTAAAAATATTTTTTATAACTTGATCGGGACAAAATATTTAAATTTCAACTTCAGATTCAAGGTCAGCATTTCCAAAATATCATAAAAAAGGAGTTTGAGCCCAAAAAAGTTATACCCAAATATGGGTTTTCTCGGCTTAGAGCTGCCAAATATGGAAATATGACCTTCGCATTAATTTCGCAGTTCGTCTCAATAAGATGAACAAAATGATGTATGACAGAACCCCTTTCTGAAAAAAAGATTTTTCATCCAAAAAAAATCATGATGTATATACGAGGGGTGTTTCATAAATAATGCAACTGCCCCGCGCACGTGCGCTGGGTGCTGAATGAGGTAGAACTGTTAATTGTTTTTGAAAAAGCTATCCTTCATTGACAATATCCTAAAATATTACCAAAATCTGTCGGTATATAAAGCCAGGGTATTACTCTATTTAAGGTCCACTCACACCCACTGTGGTAAATTCAGTAATGAAGAGATAGACAAATCATGACGTTGTCCAGTTTTGAATGACCTTTAAATGGTGTTTGCATCGTACGATTTTATTGAAACTAAATAAGTGTCTCGAGTAGTGTCTGATCCATACTATACACTGTTTACGCATGCAAAATCAAACGGGATATCCAGAATAAACTGCATTTTCTAAGAAAAACAAAATCAACAAAAAAACAACCCATTTTTGAAAAATATTTTTTTCAAAATGACTGAATAAGTATTGAGCACATAGGATTATTTCTTTATTTTATACATATTTTGAAAGCTGAAAATATTTTCAACAATATTCTTAATTGCAACATTACACGTTCTGGAGCGGCCATCACTAAATAAATGGACAATCGTATTACAAGAACATGTTTACAACTGATTCTGAGCGTTCAACGAAGCGTAAGGGCAGCAATCGAATCATAATGGGTACCACATGTGATGCTGGCATTTTCTGTGACTTTTGTGTTGCTACCTTACGTCCTTTGACGTTAATTTACAAGCAGTTAGCATGTGATTATTAAACTCATTTTTGGTATACATGTTAGCAACAAGTTGTATTAAACATCAAAATAGCTAATTATTATTCTTCTTTCAAAATGAGTCTCATATTGAGAAATAATACTCAGTGTTGCTAAACTTATTTTACAGAGTATATGTTTTTTCCCAGGCTTCATTTTTAATAACAAATTGTGCTCTAATTAAACAATTAATTTTTTTTTAAAAATCTGAAAATACTTATCTGAAAGATATAGTGTAACCATGTAACCAGGTCACAAACCACATAATACCCACAGGTGGCAGTATATCAGTGTTTGGGAAATTAAAAATAAATATATAAATAAATTTCTGTCACTGAGATTAGTATATATACTAGGAAGGTATAAAGCCTACTATTATGTCTATGTCCAAAGATTGTGGAACATCGCATCTAAAAATAGACTTGGTTCCTAACAATAATTACGATACTGTGAGTGAAGCGGGTATCCAGCGCATAAATAAAATGACCTCGATCGGAGTTAAATAACGAAGGGAACACTGTTTTGCCGCTTCGCAGATATAAGATACAATTGAACGAGATTTTCGGTGGGAATGAATATCTTACAGTTTATATGAATGACTTGTGTAGCGATTTTCCTTTTATGCTGAAACAACGAGATGCGGTGTTCCACAATCTTGGGCATGTAGAAAGATAGTGCGCTTTACACCTTGATAGTATATTGGATCAGTGCATGAGGGGATTTCTTAAAAAACAATTTCATTTTTTAATCTGAAACTGTCACCTGTGCATATATCTGGGAAAATAACGTGGAACCTGGACATAAATGTGTCTGGTAGATACACTATGCTGCCCTGTGCATATGTCAAAATGTTATGTGCATTTACCAATGTAATGTACTAAAACTCACACATCACCTGTATGCCAGACATCATATCTGGGTCACACATCACCTGTATGCCAGACAGTATACCTGGGTCACACATCACCTGTATGCCAGACATTATACCTGGGTCACACATCACCTGTATGCCAGACAGTATACCTGGGTCACACATCACCTGTATGCCAGACATTATACCTGGGTCACACATCAGCAGTATGCCAGACATTATACCTGGATCACACATCACCTGTATGCCAGACATCATACCTTGGTCACACATCACCAGTATGCCAGACATTATACCTGGGTCACATATCACCTGGATCACACATCACCTGTATGCAAGACATTATACCTGGATCACACATCACCTGTATGCAAGACATTATACCTGGATCACACATCACCTGTATGCCAGACATCATACCTGGGTCACACATCACCTGTATGCCAGACATCATACCTTGGTCACACATCACCAGTATGCCAGACATTATACCTGGGTCACATATCACCTGGATCACACATCACCTGTATGCAAGACATTATACCTAGATCACACATCACCTGTATGCAAGACATTATACCTGGATCACACATCACCTGTATGCCAGACATCATACCTGGATCACACATCACCTGTATGCCAGACATCATACCTGGATCACACCTCACCTGTATGCCAGACATCATACCTGGATCACACATCACCTGTATGCCAGACATCATACCTGGGTCACACATCACATGTATGCCAGACATCATACCTGGATCACACCTCACCTGTATGCCAGACATCATACCTGGATCACACATCACCTGTATGCCAGACATCATACCTGGATCACACATCACCTGTATGCCGGACATCATACCTGGATCACACATCACCTGTATGCCAGACATCATACCTGGATCACACATCACCTGTATGCCAGACATCATACCTGGATCACACATCACCTGTATGCCGGACATTATACCTGGGTCACACCTCACCTGTATGCCAGACATCATACCTGGATCACACATTACCTGTATGCCAGACATCATACCTGGATCACACATTACCTGTATGCCAGACATTATACCTGGGTCACACCTCACATGTATGCCAGACATCATACCTGGATCACACATTACCTGAATGCCAGACATCCTACCTGGATCACACATTACCTGTATGCCAGACATTATACCTGGGTCACACCTCACCTGTATGCCAGACATCATACCTGGATCACACATTACCTGTATGCCAGACATCATACCTGGATCACACATTACCTGTATGCCAGACATCATACCTGGATCACACATCACCTGTATGCCAGACATTATACCTGGATCACACATCACCTGTATGCCAGACATTATACCTGGATCACACATCACCTGTATGCCAGACATCATACCTGGATCACACATTACCTGTATGCCAGACATCAAAACTGGATCACACATCACCTGTATGCCAGACATCATACCTGGATCACACATCACCTGTATGCCAGACATTATACCTGGGTCACACATCACCTGGATCACACATCACCTGTATGCCAGACATTATACCTGGGTGACACATTACCTGTATGCCAGACACCATACCTGGATCACACATCACTTGATGCCAGACATTATACCTGGGTCACACATCACCTGGATCACACATCACCTGTATGCCAGACATCATACCTGGGTCACACATTACCTGTATGCCAGACACCATACCTGGATCACACATTACCTGTATGCCAGACATCATACCTGGGTCACACATTACCTGTATGCCAGACACCATACCTGGGTCACACATTACCTGTATGCCAGACATCATACCTGGGTCACACATTACCTGTATGCCAGACATCATACCTGGGTCACACATTACCTGTATGCCAGACATCATACCTGGGTCACACATTTCAAATGTCGACAAAGTTTCTGCATGTTAAAAAATAACGAACGCGAGACGTTTTAAAACTTTTACTTGGGGAATTGGACGTTTCCCTATACGACGGTAAACTTGGACCAACATCATGGTGCTATACGACAGTAAACTTGGACCAACATCATGGTGCTATACGACAGTAAACTTGGACCAACAGCATGGTGCTATACGACAGTAAACTTGGACCAACATCATGGTGCTATACGACAGTAAACTTGGACCAACATCATGGTGCTATACGACAGTAAACTTGGACCAACATCATGGTGCTATACGACAGTAAACTTGGACCAACATCATGGTGCGACATCTTTGGTAATATCAGTTACTACAAGCAGTCTGGAGGAGTATAGATCTACAACATATATCGTTTATGTATTTATACCAAGGACTAAAACATTTAAAACGCATTTTATTTTGAGGTGATCGAAATAAACTCAGTTCAAGCGTGTTGAAACAAACCAGCCCATGACAGTTAAAATTAAAGGTTGATTTTTTAAGTACCTTTTTTCTTTATCAATTCAGTATTAATAAAGCAAACCATGCCCTTTAGATACAAAGGATGTACAGCTGACTTTTGACCGAGTGTACTACATGTACTGTAAATTACAATTGGCTGGGTCAGTTAGTTATTCAGCCAATAAAAGTCAACTGTCAATTTGATAAAATATGACTTATTTTCACACTACAAGACTTGACTTATATAACTTTTACAAGGTGTTATCATTTGCCGTTTTTTGCCTCACCAAAGTGTAGCTGTTAACTGAAATAATCGCAAATATTCTTCTAGAAAACTATTTTGCTACATATTTTCAAAAAAATATTGCCTTTGCTTGCCGTAAGTTAAGGGTAATTGTCAGACAGTTTTTTTCTCAAAATATTGATGTTGTAGTTACGACCTTCTCATTCTAGGTCAGCGAACTAACAGGCAACTGTACAGTATCATTGATAACGAAATAAAAAAATCGCATTAGATCTTCATTGTTTGTGTAAACCCACAGTCTTTAAAATATGAATGCCATGATTGCATAATGAAAAACAACGACAACAAAATGCACATCATGGACCGGTTCGTCAATTTGGACATTAAAAGGGAAATTTACAATTTTTGCAAAAAAAATGTGTTTGCTACTGTATTGTACATTTTTTGTACATGGAAGGATATATTAAATCAAGTGAGCCTGATAGAGCCATAATTATATAGACAATGCCAGGACCATGTGCTCTTACCACAAGTATGAAAGAAAGAAGTTCTAGTTACAATTTTAAAAAACACCTGATCTTTTATGTTTCAATTTGGCAGTATGTACAGCGCCGGAACCTTTCGATATATCCGTATCAACCGACATCGCGTCTTCGACGGCTACACCTTCAACTATGAACTTATTACAGTATGCCACATCTATAAGCACAGTCTATCTAAACTAGCTGTCGTGGAACTTTGGTTGCGGGGTTTATCATGATTCACTGTTCATGTTAGTAGTATTGCATCAAATTTCGGGTGCGAATCCGTGTTGTTTTGGTTTACGCTGAAAAAATGTGCTGGGACGCTGTACTGTACACAGTATTCGAACCTGCAAGAACGAAATGATCCGAATAAAGTTTCTTTCAAAAGGATCTAGGGCTTTGGTCATTCGAATAAAGATTCTCAAGAACTGTATTTTAAGGTCGGTGTTCAGTATTTGGTGTAACATTGCTTTCGTCCTCTTCGTATAGACGTATACCTTCCTGGTATAATTCTCACAATTGAACACGCAATAACAACTCTACATTGTTATTTGATTATTCTATCAACGATAGGCGTATTCTTATAACTTTACCAAAATAAACAATAAATGACTTCAATGTTTGTTTGCTATCATGTATCACCACTTTAGCAAGCAAGACCCAGGGTGGCTTTAACATATCGCCCACCTGACAACCTTGGTTCTAGTGTTTAAGCTGCATTTGTATTTCAGTATTTGTCGTTCATCATTATACGTTTATCTAGAATAGCAACCAACAGTGGATATCCTGGATAGCATTATATAGTGGTTGAGCGTCCGCTTTGAGTGCCGGGAGACATCGGGTTCGATCCCAGGCTGTGTCATGCCAAAGACGGAATAAAATGGTACATGAAATTCCTTTGCTATACGTTCAGCGTGTACGTGAAACTGGCTCCTCTTCTCTAATACCCTCGTGGTGATGGTTCACATCAGGAATGAGGTGTCGACAATTGACCTTTAATAAATTAGTACATTGTATATAATAAACCACGGGTAAAAGTATCAATGATAACAACAGTACAAAGAGTAAAACAATTTTTTTTGTAAAATTGATATTTTTCAATAAAAAAAAGAACAAATATATATACTAGTATATTACCAAAAAAATCAACGATACTGTTACCTGTGCTATAACAAGTGGACATCTAACTAACGATAAATTATTTTCCCTAGATGTTGCATAATTATATATAAAACACGGACATTGGATGTAGGATGTTCTTCAAGTGACAGACGAAGACCGCTTCCAAAACACATTGAGTTAGTTTTAGCCCAGGTACGCAAATTATTAAACACGCACAAAACTAGCTTAAATGATGACTTAAGAGAAACACAATTTATGGTTTGATGTCCGTACTTGTAAATAATTCAAAGATTAGTCAAGTGGCTCGAACCCAACTAATTGGGTATATCTTTTAATCACAAGTATAGACGAATACAAATACACAAGACACACACTGTCGGCTGGCTGCGTACCAATAACGTCCACATTTGAGACGACGAATTTTGTGGTAAGTTCGTTTATCACATATCGTGTAATTGTTATTCTAGTAATATTACTGAGCAACATCTCTGGTACATGTACAGTAGTTACATTCCCGGAAGTCAATCGTAACTACTCGGGTCTTTCCGTGGTGTTAGAATAAGATTGTTGTGTTAGTAACGTCCGTCGTTAAGAGATGGTTGCTTCAATTTCGTACATTTAGAGAGGTGATTTTTTATCATTTCATTTATTTCAACAATATTTGGTTACAATAACGACATTCAATGCATTTAAATCAAATATTTCTTTCTTTCTGTTTGCATTTTTGATATGAACAGTTTAATTTGAATAAGTATGCGGCAATCATCATGTACCACCTTTAAATAATAATCAGGAATGATATGCCGTATTGATCTTGAACTTGATTTATCTTATTTAACTTCGCATGTTCCGGGCCGAGTGTTTAATATGGTGTGATCTGATTGGTTGTCCTTATCTAAAGTCAAGTAAGATCAATATTGAATATCACACAGTGCTCTGCTAAATACAGACTGTATTTTGTCACTTTCAGGTATTATTTTCAGACAATCTACACTGATCTTGTATTAGCTTAGCTAACACACTGCCTGTGGGATTGATTCGATACAGTGTTTTGTTCATATGTTGAAGAAACAGACTCTATGAGAACCACCAAGTCATCGAGTGTGAACGGTTGTGATGAATATCGAAGTCCTACGCCACAAACTGGGCCAAGGTTATCCGAACACCAATCACGTGCAATGAATTATTCGTCATCACACTCCTCTGTTCACCAAGCGTCCAATACCCCTAAACGTATGTCTTTTTACGACATTATGCAGCGGGTGGAAGTACGACGGAAGAATAAGATCATCGAAAAGATAAGGGCGCGACCTAGTAACACTCGTCGGTATCCTTTGAAAATACGACAAGCAAAACGGCCACCGTGCTTACCTAAAATCCGTGAAGTTCCGATGAGAAAACCTGATCGTGACCCGTTACATGAACATCGTTTTCACGTAGATATGCGACATTCACCTAGTCCTGTGGAGTCTCCTATTTCTAATATGTTCGCACGTTCAAAGAAATCACGAGGTTTATACAAAGTGCCGAGAAAAGTACCAGGTCTTCTAAGACATGATCTGTTGCCACCGATCAAAATAGAGCGGAAAATAGAAATGGCGCCACGAAGACAAATGGCGCCTGTTGCTGCAAGAACAAATCAACATACAACATACATGTTTACAAGTCACTACGAGAAGACGACAAGTGTAACGTATACAAGAAGGAACGGTACATCAGAAAAGACAACAACGAAGACTAGGACAGAGAAGAAAGTAACAAAGTATCTACACTAACGTTATTTAAAGTGTGAACGTGGAACATTTAAAGCTAGAACTACCAAAGTAGAGCACGAGACAAGCATTGTGTCAGTATAAGCTTATACATTTTGTATTCGTAAATAGTTAGGGCCACAGGTAACAATATCATTGAAAAAGAAATAGAAAAAAATGGGATTTTTTTCTCGAAATTTAGTTTTTTTGTACCTAAATTTCGAGAAAAAAATCCATTTTTTATTCAATTTCCTTTTTTTTAAATTTCGTTTTCAATGATACTGTTACCTGTGGTTAAGACGAGACACACCCGAGTCATATCAGCAGATAACAAATACATTTTCAATGACTCTTATTTGTACTGTACAAATAAGAGTCATTGAAAATGTAGTTGACTCTTGTTTATTCTAACATGATGTAACTGAATGTAATAACGTCTTGAAAATGCTCAAAAATACGAAAATGTGACCATTGATTCATGTTTGAATAAACAATAATAATATATATTAGCTTTCAATTTCTCCTGAATTATGTTAAAATAACTTACTTGGTTACCATGGTTACCAATTTTGGAAACGAACTTTGATGGAGAACAATGTTTAGTTGTTTCAAACAGTAGTCGGCTATCTCTAAATAAATGTGATTATTTACGATTACGATAATGATATAATTTTGAACAGTTTATGTTAAGAATTGATCAAACACTGCATGTTTGTAGTTATATCGAACAACGTTAAAAACATGCTCTGAACATTATCAAAACAGCTGTAACTTCATTGTAGACAAAATTGTACGTTTTCATGGAGATCGGCTCATATACATGTATATTTATTTTTGAATGAAGAATAACAGGTTAGAAACAAATGCATGGGCTTTTTCTTTCTTATTTTTTTACCTTGACTTCGGAGAAAAAAAGGTTATTGCTATTGTCGTGACGGGGTCGTCTGCGTGTGTTGTGTGCTTTATAATCTTTATTGTCCTCCATATTCGGAGAGTATAACATATTTACAACAGTAAATGCATAGCATGACTAAAGATCAATCAATTACATAAATATACAATATATACAAACATGTAGTAGAGAATGTTATGTAGTTATTATCTAAGATCTGTTAAATGCTGACCTTATCGAAACGAAATACAAGATACAGAGACAGATTCAGAATCATTAAACGTAGTGTTACTATATACATATATACTTTACCATGTCTGATAAAATAATTACATAATTAGTAGCAGCGTGAATGTGTAACTAATCCAGCAAGCAAACATATTAGTATACAGTTAATATTATCAATATAGCATACAACTACAGTAACTGTAAATTACAGTCCGACCAGGGATACCTGGCAGTGACGTCATGTTGTATTTACAATCAAATGTTTACTTTGTATATCGTCTGTAAAAATGGGGATTATCAGTATAATTCTTTACCTTTAATCTGCATGAAATCGTGGCCGAGAGGATAACGGTGCAGTATTAGTAGATTTCTAATTAAAACGTGTCGAGTTCGAACCCTTTCAACAGAACTTTTATGCTTATTTTTTATTTGTTTTTTTTTTGCAGTCGCATACAAGTGTACTTGAATGCTGCTTGAGTAAAAAACACCTTGGTCATTTCACTCAACTTAAAATGACTTAATTTATCAGCGACGAACAAGTTTTAAATTATAGTAGGGATCGAGTCTTTGAAGAACTAAGAGAAACCAACAGCTATCTTGAACGAGTTTTCAATTACACGAATTCCACGGGATAAATTTAACAAGAATAGGGCAAAAACTTTATTTTCAAAATGAATATCTTATCAATTCATCTAATGGTATACATATTTCGTTTATAATACAAGAAAAAAATGTTATAGTTTAATGGCTATCACAAGCTTTGAACTTAGATCGCCTGAGTGAGGGTCAACAAATGCATCCACAGAACCATGCATTGCTTGAAATTTATGAATTGGTATAGACATACTTCTATATAATATGATCCCCGATCTTTTTGGGGATATACCCTGCTTATTTATAGAGTGTTTACGAAATGACGTAACTGTCAAAAATCGTTGGTCGGATAGTAATTACATGTTCATGTTTAAAAGAATAAGCGTACCCCATACATTTTAAACAACGTTTTACCTTAAATTGACATGAGTAACTGTTCTTAATTGGTTAAGAGTTTACAGACCTTTGTTGTGATATACATGTGCGCAAATGAGCCGTCATCTGTTAATGTTGCAAGACTGAATAATGTTCTACACTGATCAATGGGTGACTGTCTTATAAATGTGATGGAATGATCCACACCGTATTGAATCAGCATAACATCTCAAAGTTGTTTCTGAATGTCTAGATTGGCAGTACAATATAATAACAAGTGGGCCGGTTCATTGTCAGTTCTGAGAGCACACTTTTGATAAATGCGCGTGTATCTGCGCGAAACAAATAGTCCTATGTGTCTCATCAGTGTTTTGCATATATTTGCAACGTGTGTTGATGTATTGGCTACAGACCAAATGGGTGATATCCACTTTGTATTCACTATAGAGTTCATAAGCCATGTATGTCCATTCTCTTCTAAAACATTCACATTATTACTATGCTCTGATACGACAATGTTACGTAGTGTCTTTTTCCACGAATTTACTGACGGAAATTCCCCTGATTCTATGAAACGCCTTAAATAGTTCACCAAGTAGTATCTTACTATTGTCGATTAAAAGATGTCTGTCAAAACCGACAAAATGTTCCATTTCTGAATAGCTAAATGCAGTAAGTATAACCACAACACTATAGGACCATTATAGTTGTAATCATATAAGTGTATTTATGATGGTAAAATTTAATCCTGAGAAACCTGTAATAATCGACCGGGTTGAATGTTTGTTTACGCGGTTGTGACAGAGATCTTTGAATCAACTAAAGCAGTCTTAGGCTATCTATATATATCTGGTATAAAACCCGTAGATTGTCTATCACCATTTTCATAACGTATAAGGCGGTTAACAAAGACAGTCTTTGAGATATAATGGGGCTGCAACCGACAGAATTGACCAAATAACGTAAGTTTCTTGTAGCTAATTATCGTCTGGAACACAGACATGTCAATGCGAATAATGTACTTGTTGACGTAAAGAGTCCTTGTATACGTTCAACACAGTGTGAGACACCTGGACAACAAACACCAAGTAGACATGGCCATACTGGATTTCTCCAAGGCATTTGATAAGGTGTCACATCCTCGTCTCTCCGAGAAACTGCAGTACTACGGCATTCAGGGCAATACCAGAAGGTAGATCGACGCTCTTCTAACAAATCGATTCCAACAAGTTGTGATAGACAATGCATCATCAGACAGAACCCAAGTAACATAAGGGTTACCACAAGGATCAGTCATCGGCCCAGCCTTATTCATCATCTTTATTAACGACATAGCAGACAACATAACATCAACCATTAGACTCTTCGCTGATGACTGCGTGCTTTACAGACCAATCAAGACAACTGAGGACCATACCAAGCTTCAGCAGGACTTAGATCGACTAGTGCAGTGGGGAGACACATGGGGCATAGAGTTTAACGTCAAGAAGTGAGCGATCATGCAGTTTACCACAACATCCAGGAAACAACTCTACAACTACAACATGAAAGGCCAACAACTAGAAACCGTACAACATCATCATCCATATTTAGGCGTAGAACTCAGTGACAACATGAAATTCGATCTTCACATCAACAACATAACCAAGAAAGCATCAAGCGTACTAGGATTTTTAAAACGTAATTTAAAGCACTGTCCACAAAAGATCAAAGAAAGAGCTTATCAGAGCCTAGTCCGTCCAAAACTCGAAAACGCATCAACTATTTGGAACCCTCAGCAGTAAACCCAGATTAAACAACTAGAACAAGTACAACGCAACGCTGCTCGCTTCAACTACAACAAACCATACAACCCACACAAACCGGACAGTGTGACTACCATTCTCACCAACCTAAACTGGACTCCACTGTACGAGCGCAGGATATACGCAGATGTCACCCTCTTGTACAAGTCAACGCCTTAGTGGCCATACCAATGACATACTGCCCAACACCGGCTCTGAGGAGGGACTCTAGAACTAGCCACAGAGTGAAATTCATCCCGTTCCACTGCCGTCTGAATATATGCCAGTATTCATTCTTCCCCAGAACAGTCACCCATTGGAACAGTCTGCCAGATACCACCATCTGTGCCCCAAGCCTGGAGGCTTTTAAATCAGCTCTCCACCGGGTACCAGCAGCATTCTAGTGTGTAAAATCGGGAACTGTATTGTAAAGTGTAAATACATGTTATGTTTTTTAAACAAATGACAATATTTTAGGAGTTTTTATCGAGCCGATTCACACTCTGCGCACGCACAGTTTTAAACCCTCGTTAGTAAATATCTACATGTGGATGTTGACGAGTAACCCTATTGAAGTTGAAGTTGAAGTGTCTATGAGCACGTTTAATGATAAGCATGTCTGTGGCTGAATAGTTGTTCCATACCTCACATGAATATAATGCTTTCGGAAGTATCACACTGTAGTAGATCCGTCTTAGGGTCGCGGGGCTTATCATGGACGGATGTATACCACTGGCACATATTTTCGCGAATGTACCTCTCAACTTAGTGGCAGCATCCCGGATGTTGCTTCCTGGCGTGAGATGTTTGTCGCAAACAATTCCAAGATGACAGTACTTATCGGTTTCTTGTAGAAGTTTATCACCAAGCTTAAATTGCGTCTCTTGTTAAAAAAAGAGTTAACAATATTCTAGGGCTCTTTTCAGCTGTTAGGCCGCTCAAGCACCCTTTGACATTTCGACTTCCCCTGGTCATTGGGCTACATATGGAAACCTACACTCGTGTCTCCCTGGGGAGACTATTTCTCGCCTGTGGTGTGGCAGCCAACATCGATCTGCGGCGCCCAGGAATAGACACTGCCCTCACAGGTACCATTTTACACCATGGTGGAGTGGAGCTGTGGGTCTTGCTCAGAGAAATTAACCAGTGGTCCAGAGGGGGATCGAACCCGGGACCTCTCGATTCCGAAGCGCGCGTCCTACCTCTAGGCCACCGCTCCCTTGTATTGTTTTATCATTAAACACTAACACCTCGCATTTGTCATTGTTATATAAATATCTCCATCGTTGTGAATACGCGTTGCAAATGTCCTGCATGCGTGACAATCCGGCTCTCGATAACGAGACAAGCACCATATCGTCCGCCACCGTCGGAGATCCCTGCGACATATCATTCATTAACATGCCATCTCCACAGTTCCTGAGTTCTTCTATGAGTCCGTTGATATAGACCAAATACATGAGAGGGGAACTTTTAACTCCTTGACGGGTTCCTTGCGATATTGGGAATTCTGTTGATAGTTTACCATGAAACCGTACCTTGCTGCGCACGCCCGAATACATGTCACGAAACGCTAGTAAAGTTGTGTTATCTAGGCCCAGGGAAATCAATTTGTAAAACAGACCATCTGTCCACACACGATCGAATGCTTGTTTAGCGTCTAGATAGCAGATATATACCACAGAAGAATATTCTCGAGCAAAATGGAGACACTCTCGAAACATGAATGAAGTCATTAAGCAGCCTAGTCCTTTTTGAAAACCACCTTGCTGGGGGTCAAGTGTCCTAAGAATCTGATCTCGACATCTATCTAGAAGAACAAGTTCATATAGTTTAAGGAATACTGATGACAAAGTGATTGACCTGTAGTTATTCGGGTCATCTTTTCTTTTTCTTCCGCCCTTGTGAAGGGTCACAATGACACCACTTTTCAAGTCTGACGGAATATGCGATGTCCGCAACATATTTGTAAGCAGCTGGGCAAGCACTATATATATAACGTCTTTGCTGTAAATAAAGTGTTCGTACACGATTCCATCGTTTCCACCAGACTTTCCACGCGGCAGTTTAGTGATGGCATCCTGAATAGCGGTCACTGAAACTATAGCGGTTTTATCTGGTTCTAGTTGGCTCAAAGTATCTTGCACAACAGTGCGCACGGCATTCTCCCATTCGGCATCAAAACTTGGCGATTGTGAAGGAGAATATAGATTAGCAAAGTACATACCCAACTGTGTCATTAAACTATCACGACCACGATAAGTCTCGCCATTAAACTTAATACCGACCCCAACAGAGTTCGATATACCTGAACGTCGCTTATTAACATGACGCCAAAACGAGTGGCTATCCTCACGGGCCATTGCTTCAAGATTACTGTGTAACTTTGACATGTAGACCTCCACAACTCGACGATGGAGATACCGGAAGTCACTCTTAGCTGCCTTGTAAGACACGTAGTCTGGATGTTGCGTGTCCCGCGGTCTCCCGGCACGGCACCACCGCCTCTTTGCGGCCATCATGACCACATGGGAACGTGATACGTCGTTAGTCCAGTACGGTTTCACATATACTTAGCAACTTTTCTAATTCCACACTTATATTTTTGAAGATAACTTTTTCAAACGTGTATGTAGCCCAATGAAATTTGGCTAGAACATTTTGGGGTTATAGGTATGCAGAACTGTAAAACACAAAGTTGAGTTTGGTTGACATTCATTGAGTGGACACACGTATAACATAAGACCGCAAGAAAGTAAAAGTCGCAAATACATATTTTGATATCTTGGATGACCACCATTTATTCTTAAATTTCTATTGACAGTCAAAGACGCGAGTAGGAAGCATTGTTGAATGAAGAGACTCATTAAATTTGACCACCTGAACAAAAAGTTGCCATGTGTCTTCGACATAGATCGCATTTACATCATGACGTCACAACAAAAATGCTAAATGCTCTTGCAATCAATATAACACAATCAAACAATACGTTTACCTTGAACTAAACACTCAAATAGACAAGTATGCGTTGAAAAGATATCAGACGTGGATGATATGGTAATAAGTCATGATTGTCGACACTAAATGCTACCTTGTACCGTACTGACGCCACTTCATATTTTTCTGACATCATTCAACGCATAACTGTGATATCTAAATAATCTTATAAACTGTTTTTCATACGTGGTGAGTCATTGGTCATACAATAAAGGCATTTTGAAAACACTCAATGTATATGTAAACGCATGGCGTCAAAACAGCACGAAACGCACGTCAATCTTGTGACGAACAAACCACGTGACATACGACCAGTTCGAAACACGAATTATTATGACTTTGTTGTACAAACTTCACGTGCGAAATATTGTCACTTCATTATATATAATAAAAAAGTTATGGATAAACAAAAATGAGGACTTAGAAAAGTTGTTAAGTATATTTACGGAATCGTTTCACGGGCAGTGATTTATTGGCACAATGAGTAATTTCCTCACAAATAGTACTGTACGTAGAATCTATATCACCCGGTCCAAGCTCACAACACCGACTTAATCTCTGCACAATCACTACGGTATAACGTTCACCGGATATTGCTAGTATAGTAAGTAATATTATCAATTTTAAGGACATGAAATGGAGACCAAGGTGAGTTTAGACGCGATATTTTCCTAATTGCTGACTTCTTATGCATATCCCAATTGAGGTTTAACTTCTTCGGGAATTTTGGTAACTTTGTAAAACACTATCGTATATCAAATGGTCATAGAAAGGTTAAAATGATCAAGTATTATGCCTTTACTCACTCGCAAATATTGATAGCAGTACTGTACAAGCTTCTGGAAAGGCTGTATTACCAAATTGTAGAGTTTTTTAAATGGCCATTTTGTTTATATTGAACTCCAAAATGTTGTGACCAAATTTCATAAATACTGTTCGAAAAACAAGTAAGATACACCCCGAAGCAGATACACGGGTGTGTACAGAGTATTGCTGTTTGGTGTACAGAGTATTGCTTAATAAAATGAGTAAATAAAGTATGTAAATCATTTTAATGGACAGTTTTATCGTATTATTACGTCTGCAAACTAGTAAGGTCATGTCTTATGGGTAATATGATATACTAAGAATATTCTTAAATGGTTATTTTAAAAAAGTTCAATCCGTCAGGCAGTTGAATGCGATTAACAATATAGAATGCTGAATTTTATGCATAAAGTATTCTTGTGAGTAGTGCAAATGTGATATTTAGCTTGGATATATGTAATTCTTTGAGAGTCATGCTTACGGTCAAATGGCAAATAAGGGCTTTCACATCCATATATACACACCAAGGTTTATTTTTATTGTAGTTGTTTTGTGTTTGTCTAATGCGATTGCCCAGTTATGACCCTTTACTGTACATGTATATGAAACACAGTTACTAAGTTTCCCATAAAATTCGCGGGGGGGGGGGGGCTTGGAGCTATGATAAGCTTGTTACATTAATTGCTTCATGTAGTCCATGTTATCCAGTCTAAATAGGTACATATCTATTCAGTATACATTATTTTTACAAAATAACACTGATTATACCTTGTATTTATTCAATTTGAGTGACAAATAGTCACTTCACTTATAAGCAATACTCAGTACACGATACAGCAATACTCCGTACACCAGGGAGCAACCATATAGCAATACTCTGTACACTAACACTTGTATTTATTCTTGCAATGCACCCTCATTTTTTATTAGTTTCGGATACTACATTTGCAATATAATCTTTGTAACAGAAATGACAATTCGCTCGATTCAAGTTGAGTATTGTAACGAAAAATACAAACAAAAACATCTAATTTCGACAGATCGAGCTTACTTTCTGCGTGAGTAACGAAGCGAGTTTGGTCTTTTAATCACCTTTTTAAGAAATTCCAGGCTATTAACCGGTTGCACATGCAAGGAAAATTTATGGAGGAGATAATTTTGTATAAAATGTACATTAAACACTCTCAGAAAAACTAAAAATTTTCTCTCAACTTACCCTTGTCAACACTAGAATGTCGCAAAAATTGATAATATTACTCATCTTGCTAGCAATATCCAGTGTTAGTTATACCGCAGTGACAATGGTCGTATTCGCGAGTGACTGCTCGTAGTCTCGTAATTGCTGTTTATTATATTTTCTCCAGTGAGTAGAATTACCTTAAAACAATTCATCCGGCCCACTTTCACACATTTCTTTATTTAAGCAGAACAAGATCGGTCTATGACGCGACACATTTAGGCAACTAATCATCCGCCAATTCACAGTATGTAATATATTCAGTATACTCAACTGGTAAGCAAACGTAATCTATCATAGAAGTATGTTTACCATCATATGAGACAAAATAATTATTTGCTCCTGTACAAATCGGTAATACATTTGCAGCACAAAAGTTACAATAATGCAAAAATTAACGAAATAGTACATCACAATATTTTACATGTGGTGTTAGCAGACCACCTTGGTCATTGTATGTATGATACAACTCGTACAAAAGAAACATATTTTGTTCAATAACATGTCTTGGTTGATTACTACAAGGTAAATATACCTGAAATATAAATATTATACGATTTATGTTTACATTCTATCTGAATTCCAACAATTCTATCACTGTCAATGTTTATAGGAACAATTTGCATATCATATGTCCGTTTCCACATAAGCGCTACACAACCTTTACCACGACCCAAGGGGCTGGTAAGACTACTATCACAGGCAGCATGAACACTGTAATTGCTAGATATTGAGTTAAAAAATGCATGTTATGAGACGACAACCAATGTTCTGATATGCCACATACTGTATATCAATATCACCTTCAGTTAACATGTCACACAAATAAGACGCATATGACATAATACCAGTCACGTTCCATGTAATAATATTCATGTTCATAAAATAAAAATAAATGGTAATATACTTTAATCAAAACACCATGTTAATAAAGTATCTCGCTAGAGTTCTAGTCTATATCATTCACCAGTGATGAGAATCGACTCTCACTAGAGAAAGTGTTACTTTGTCTGTATGTTGTCCCCGTCAACACACTCGAAAATCTAGGTGGTATCTCTAATCGCTGGGATTCGCGCCGCATTCCATTACGCGATTCCCATGGTCGGCAGCTGATATAAGAAGCCAGTAATCGACTCGCGAACTCATCCGCCAGTACATTAAGCCTTATCACGACTTTAGAAGGGTTGCGTCGACAAGGAAACACTCTGGTGCGTGTTACACTCGGCCCCTTCCTTTCAATCAACCTGGTAAGGATGTCAGTTTTAACACGAGAACTAAGCCCTAGTACACAATATCGTTTTGTGTGTCTTCGTAAAGGTACGCTAAATCCATCACTGTCGGGTTCACTTTCACGTCGCGACTTAAACATGTCTTGTCGCCTGGTGATATGCACTGGTATGGCTTCGCCGGCTATTGATATACGACCTCCATTGTCGTAGTCTGTGGTAATTGGTGTAGATACCTGATCGTCGTCAGGCAATCTCTGCTGTAGCAGTCGAATTGACTGCAGATGATATAACATGAGCAGTATATGTAGGGGGATCAATCAAGACGGTATCAACTTGCTCATCCGCGTTCATTGGTATAATCGACTCTACCATATCCTCCAAAAGTCTAACCCTGTCCTCAAATTCAATCACATTACACATGAGTGAGCTGGTTAAGCTCTGCATCTTGGAAAACACATTACCAGTAAAGTCTCTCACACTACCACTGCAGGATCTCACACAGTGTTGTTATTCAAGCATACCGCATTTTATTTCATTGATTTGCTTGGATCTAAGATTATTATGGAAGTCGTTAGTCTGTTTGATAAGTAAACTGTCAGCTTGTAACGAGGAAGCAGTGTCTCTGAGTACATTGACATCAGAACTGCAGTTACATTTCGACACAGGTTTAGCGGTCGATAATCTTTGTTGTGATCTAGTATGATGAATACGACTTCACACAGAAAGGAAGGCTTCCTGCCTTTCCGCCCGGTACTAACCATGTTCTTCAACAAATTAGGGTCTCCACCTTCGGTCACTTCTATAATAGTGTACATGTCTTGTGCCAATCGTAAACTCACAGATTCCCCGGACTGGGTAAGAATTCTTCGCTTAAGACAAACATTCGGACCATATGGGAAGTGTGGGTCAGAATCTTTCAAATGCTCAAAGTACATATCTCGCACACGCGCTAAGTCACTCTCACTTGAGGCGAACGTCTGGTTAATTCGAGCTACGCACATGTCCTTTGGTAGCTCTCTGTATAGTTTCAGCAACCCTCTATACTCCTTAAGTGTCTTCATATTATCCCGCAGATATTCGTCATTTAATGTAAGCAAACTGTCGTCGTCATGGTCACCATCACATGACCCATGACCATCGAGCCGAGAAAGATCAACCTCAGACGTCTGGCTCGACTCGTTAAGAACATCGTGATACAACGGATCGCTACTGTGTATTAACTCCTTATCAATAACGGTTTGTCCAGCCTGAAGCAACGTATCATCAGTCAGACTTAGATCAACATCACTGACCGTTAAATCCATTGTAATATGTATTAACTATAGTTCAATTTTGAACCCTGAGCCATGACCTTTTGTAAAGACGATTCTATTTGGGCGGGTAACCCGTGATTTATTGATTTCAATAATCATGGTTTAAAGATATGATACTTACTAATATGTATAATTTATCAATTGGCAATTTAACACAGTTAGTCAATGCCGTAACAAGCTTTATCGGCGAATTGATTAAAATTTAAAAGTGCAGTCACGGCTCAATGCTCGAAATCGAACTATATACTAACGGTCCGGCGTCCAGTAATGCGTGACGAAATTTTTGTCATATGCAGGGTGAGCACATCTCAAATCATGGGCGGATCCAGGATTTCCGGTTAGAGGGGGCGTAAGAAATTTGCTTGGGTCCAGGGCATAGTCCTGCATGGGCGTAGGAGCGTCTTTAACATTACAACACTTCATTCATGGAAGCGTATTTTGGTTATATCTATATACTGATATATAACAACTGAGTTTATGATTCTCTGGCAATTTTGTTATTACATGGTATAGTTGGGAGTCCAATTGGGGAAAAGTCGCTTATTTTTCATGGTCCATGGCATTTTTTAGTAGAAGTGTTTCAGTACCATATTTGTATAGCCCAATATCAAGTGCCTACGGTTTGGGTGGATCCCAAGCGCAAAACTCCCTGTGAAGGTCAGAATATAGGTCAAAGGTCAATCAAGTGCATATATCATACAGGTCTTTGAAATTGTACAATATCTTGGTCAGTTTTACAGGTAGAATAATCAGAATGACATCAAAGTGAAGCTATTGGATTGGTCTTGCATTTTAAATCAGTTTGAATAAATTAATTAATTTGCATATTCATGAATAGTTATGAGTTTGTTGAAAAAAGGTAAATTTTCATAAAAAATCGATGCGTATAGTCAACAATATTTTGCCGTATTTTTGTTATTCCAACTTGTTAAGGAACCAAAATGGTACCAAAATCAAGGTAAGACATAGAGCTTTCAATATATGTCATTACATGTATAATAATGTGTTTTAATTATATGCAAAAAGGGCTGCCAATGGTTGGTTGGGTGAATTTAATCAAAATGACAAAAATCGCAATATCGACAATATTAACTTATACACACATTTAACATATTCCTTATCAAATTTGATTTCATTAGTGAATGTGTTTATGATTTATAATCTGATTTAGCACATTTATGCTAATTAGCTCATTGAATATTCATTACTTGTCTGTTTGAAAATTTATAACTTTTGAACTGTATTATGCGTTGCAATAATTATAGGCGAACAACTAAAGTTACTCCCCGTTGTCAAAATTAGACCATTTGCAATTTATAACACTTACAGGCGATACCTAGTTAATTCAATGTATACACATATGAAGTGTCTAATGGTAGTAAACTCACACCCAAACATGTAGGTTTTGGCCTTGCTTTGCACCAAGCAATACACGTTCAAAAGCTTTAGTTGATTTTTTCATGCTGCTAATCACACTGTATGTTTCACTACCGATAACTCCATAGCTAACCATATTAGTATGTAAAAATTGAGGAGTTTATATTCCTAGCAATATTGAGCATGGAGTCTACGTTGGATGGTCAAAACACATTCCACAGTACACAGATGGTTGTTTGGCAACGACAAACAACTGGAGATGTTGACCCATTGCAGATACAGGATGATGATAGTAACCCAGGCTTAGAAAGAAGTTGTGACAGTGAGGCAATGAAGTCTCCACGACTTACACATGGCAAGGATGCCTCATGTAAATAGAGCTCAACCTGTACAAAGAGCTGATGATTTAGATACAGAGACATGGTTTCCCTAGACAGAAGATGAATGTGTAAATGCCCATATACATGCCTTAGGTTGGCTATTATGTAGACAAACTGACATGGAAGAACAAACTGTTCCAGTATGAAGAGCATTTAATGAGTCAACGAGCCACGTAAATCCACCGATGATAACAAATGACATGCTCCCAATCGTACAGGCACCTGTGGATGACTTTGATACTATAACTACTATTATTGATAGAATTGTAGCAATTACAAATAACCTTGGACAAACCTATACGGTGATTACCGGTGACCAACCTCTTTATGCAAAAAGGAAAGAACTCACATGGGCCAACCAAGAGTTGTATAAATACGTCATGTTCAGACTTGGGGGCCTCCATGTCTGCTTCAATTGAAGGCGGTCGGTCAGCAAATGGAATCTGTTGGTCTTGACGATATGTGGGTGGATGCTGGTGTTTATCCCCTAAATGTAACCTAAAATATGATGGAAGGGAATGCCTACTACAGAGCAGTGCGGGCACGCATCTTAACTTATGAGGCTTTGTGGTGGAAAATGTTTAGAACTTGGTTGAAGCAAAAGGCTTGTGGTGCTAGCACAGTTATTGAGCAGGTAGAAAAATCATCGTCAGAGCTAACGGATGTTTTCAAAACATCAAAGCTAACTGGATTTGACCAAGATGTAAAGAACAAGGCTTAGAAGTTAAATGAAGATATTCGGAATGTCAATTTGATCGGCCAGATGGAAGAATTCGACAAACTGTTCGTAGGCAACAAGAACTTGTTGTGGAAGACATATGTGGATATGGTCGACATTTTGCTTCTGTTTATTCGAGCAGAAAAAGAAGGTAACTGGAAACTTCACATAGAAGCATTTGCTGCCATGTCACCTTAACTATGCACGATGGGGACCAGTATATTTAGCAGGATGAATATTTTGTAGTCAAGAGAATTAATAATCATTTCAGTCAAATCCCGACAGATCAAGCCACTGAGTGGATCAATAAACCGTGTAAAACGAGCAATGGAATTATAGGAATAACAAGAGCAGACTCAACAAGAGACAAGTTCTGTATAACATGAGCATTTCGCTCAAGTATATCACAGAAAATGAGAGCTCTGTATGCAGACAACGGAGATGAAGAAAATGACTTTACATTCACAAGAGTTGACTTTCAACGATCACGCGTGCAACATGATGAAAACCATCTACAAGCATTGCTGAAACGACTGGGCATACTGGATGTCCTTTGTCTTTTGGATGTCAGATCTAGTGAGTCTAGTCCTTTGCAACAAAAGTGTGTTCAAAAGTTGTATCCATTGTAACTAAAAGATGTGGCAACTACAGAAATAAGTCAAGATCTATTGGGAGCACGAACACGTGGTCAATCAAGTGTTCTAAAGACTGTCGAAGAGAGACTTGTTTCAAAGAAAACGCCTTTCTTTGACCCTATGAAAAAGCTGAAATTAAAAACGTTTGCTACAATGTACCAAGTGCAGGTTAAAACTAAGCAAACAACACCGATAATTAAAGCTGATAGACAATTAATGCAACGATTATTTAACGTCAGATCTACTTGCAGTCCTTACAACTGATAATTCCGTTCCAGTCACAGAGAAACTTCCAATATTCACTTTGTCTTCGGCGCTCGTGATAGATGGACATGCATTGATACAAGCATTAGGTAAGCCGGACGGCTGCGTTACATTTGGAGATTATGGAAATGTGTTTTTAAAAGTGTACTTAAGTATTACGACACACATACACACCCAATTGACATAATATTCGACAGAAACACAGGAAAATCCTTAATAAAGACAAACGACAGAAACAAGCGTACTGGCAGACGTCTTCCAATTCGTAGGATAATAACTGGCCCAGATAAACCCTTGCCACAATCCTGGGATAACTTCTTGACCATGAGTGAAAACAAGGCAGATATAGTTAGATTCCTTTCCGAGTGTTTGCAAGCAAAATCGGAGACGTTAGAAAGAGCTTGTTATAGGAGGAGGATACCAGGATGTACTTAAGATAACATCAAATACGGTAGACGTGAAGTTTATCAACTGTCTACAAAGCACGAGGAAACTGATTGTTCATCCTTTTCTGGCATTGGCAAGAAAACCTGCTGAAAAAGTTACCCCCCCCCCCCCGATCTCCTATCAGATATTGGAAGAGACACAAATTCAGATAAGACAGAGCAGTTTGTATGCTTATTGTATGGTGTAAACGAAGAATCTGTAGATGCTGCAAGATGTTCCCTGTTTATGAAAGCAAAGAAAACACTTGAAATGCTTCCACCAACGAGAGATGCTCTGGAACTGCATATTGCAAGGTCTAACTATCAAGCAGCTATATGGATACATGCTAATGTATCAATAATAGATACAGAAATAAAACCAACCGATACCAACGCATGACAAGAAGGACCTGATGGATTAGAAATCATCTGGAAACGTTTGCAAACTGTACCCGATGCATGTATTGAGCTAACAAGTTGTGTGTGTAAATCCAAGTGCAAATCCATTTGCTGCAAATTTTTTAAGACATCGTTGAAATGTACAGCTGCTTGTGGTTGTGATGGTGGTGATTGCACCAACCCTACATAGAACTGATATTTATATTGTCGAGATCAATCATTTAATGAAACATTTTACACTGGTCGTACGTTGTGACATGTTTACTTGTTTTACTTGTAACGATACATGCACTATAAGTTTAAATATGTTTTGCCATCATATCGTCATCTTGCGATAATACACTATTGTTTTAAATGAACTGTTGAATTGTGTTGGTATGTGCACTTAAGGTAGTTCTGGACTTTGCATCGTCGATTTCAAAAGTTGATGTTTTTGCTTGAAAATCTATAGTATGAAGAACGTATATCATACCTATCTGTGTTCCGTAGAAGCGTTTTTTAAAAGTATTATAAAGTCGCCTGAAATATCTATTTGGCGCCATTTTCGGACGCAATGTGTAAATACTTAAATTGACCTTACTAAGCCCCGAACTAGCTTATATGACCTTTGGTCAAGTTTCATTATATTGGTAATACTCTTAAATCAATGTAATAAATATAACTTCCGATGATAATGTTTAACTAAATACTTATATTGCAAAACGATGCCAGTTTCAACGATATTGAGATATTCCTGATTTGTGAATCAATTTACCCCACCCACTTTAACCATCCACCATGGTCCCATTACTGAAGGAATATGACTTGTGACATATATATTTTTAAAAGCTGAATATCCCACCATTAAAATGGCATTATTTAGGATTTTAAATAGTAAAAATGAAGACGTTATGACAAATGTATTGTTGATAACCTCCAATTTTTAACAAAAGTTTGCCGGTTTTTCAGTATTCTCATCAATATTAATGAATATGCAAATGAGCTCATTTAAAAAATTTTATGTCAAACAAAAGCCCAATATGTAAGCTTCATTATGACACTTTTTCGAAACAATTCGACAAAAAATGACCAAGATTTATGGATTTTTCACGATGGATATACAAAAATGCACTTAGTTGACCTTTGACCTCATTCTGAGAAAACGAGGCAATTTCGCGGTTGGCATCCGGCCATTTCACATTGCACACATATTAAGGATAACATTTAGCATGGATGCCATATTCTACTCTCCGATGCCATGGCCCGTCACATTTTCTCCCTATGGACTCCCGACTAGTAACAAGAAGTTGATCATTTTAAGGAGGGGGGACCGGGGGCATGGTCCCCCGGGAAAATTTTCTAAACAATGGATCAATCTGATGCATTCTGAGTAAGTAAGTAAGTGTAAGTAAGTGTAAGTAAGTGTAAGTAAGTGTAAGTAAGTGTAAGTAAGTGTAAGTAAGTGTAAGTAAGTGTAAGTAAGAGTAAGTAAGTAAAGTCTGTATTTTACGAGGTTAACATATTTACAATAATGCAATCTTCCATATGGGCCTCAACATATATACATTAAATATAAAGGGTACATAACATGAAAAATGAGCGTGTTGAGATACCTTATTTTTTATTATTAAATACAGAACATTATTTAGATTAATTGTAATGAAGTGTTTGCACAAGTGCCCGATTTTGAGATCTTAATTAATGAGAAGACGTTTATGTTAGCCTTTAAGAGCTTTATATACAATTGACAACCTGTAAAAGTAATATAGGAGGTGGGTATATATAAATGCAAAAATAAATTATGGCGTGTATAGAAACGTTTTCGCAAAGAACATGTGTTGACAAATTTTCTTAGATTGAAGTTACTTTGCGAGCGATGCGAGCAAAAAAAATTGTTCAGTGAAAAGTAATATAAAAATGTTCACGTATGTTATCTGCACTGAATCATAGTTTTACAAAAAATCGCTGACAAAATTAATGATATTTAGAATCTAATTGCAAAAGTAGGGGGTCTAGGGAGGCATGCTCTGACGGGAAAATTATCAAAACGAGGGATCAATCTGGTGTATTCTGGTGGTCTGAGATGCCTTATTGGCTAGTAAATAGGGCGTGCTTTATTACAAAACGGTTAAACCAGACTAATTTAAGTCTTTAAACTTTTACAGTGTTTCATTCATTGCAGAATGATCCAGTATATAGGCGTACTTGTAGCATCATTTTTTTGTGGATCGACCCCTTCTTTCATAGATTAAAGCTAATTTCGCGAGCGAAGCGAGCACGAAATTTTCACATTTTAATACTTTTTCACAAAGAATTAAAGGCAAATTACATATAACTTGACTATTTCAGTCAAATAAAAATCGTTACTTCGGCGATTTTAGGGGGGGGGGGGGGCGTACGCCGGGTCCGCCCCCCCCCCCTTGGATCCGCCTATGCAAATTTCTACTTAGACACTTTCACATACAATATTCAGTATTTCAAAAGTTAGACAAAGGACAATTTGTAAACACATTTATAACTTATTACTGTTTTATCAAATTTTAAATACAGTTTCACCATGATAAAGTGGACTCACTGTCACATCACATATCCATTTATTATAATCCAAATCACTTAATATCCATTCAAAAACACAAAAATACTCGGAGCTTCGAAATAATACGTCTATTTATACCGGAAACGGAAATCAATTTTCAATTTTTCTCAAAGATTATCAAATGTATCCACTTGAAACTTAGCGTAGTTATTCACCATCAAAAGGAGTCCAGACTGACAAGGCTGATAATCCATGTGACCTATATTTATGGAGTTGTCCGCCCATGTTTCGACTTGGCTCATTTAACTAAGTCTACCTGCATTATTAAAAAAATCAAATGGCAGACATAGTCGATGTCAACAGAAGGCCAGGATCGATCGAACAACCGTGATCAAATAGCCTTTCCATGAACACCTCAGGGTATGAGACCACGCATGTATATTGTGTATGTATATAGATATAGATATACTTGATGAGACTAAGGTTACCAAATACCACCTGGTGCCGAACAGAAGAGACAGAAGTTAGTAAATATGGGGAGGGGGCACAAAAGTCAGTCATAGTATACAAATGACCATTATGTACAATGAAGCAATACAACGTCACTTTGGGCTACTGTGCGAAGACAAAATTTGCTTCACTTCAAAACGTAAACTAGAATTTCATTGCTGTACTCATTTCTATGATACATACATGACGCTAAGGGAAATACTAGTCATTTCCGTGATTGATACCGATAGTGGTATAAGCTATACGTAGTAATCATATTCAAGGGGAGATAAACGTGTACAAAAATGTACATGCAAGCAACATTATAACATTGTATTACCTCCCATCAAACAGAACTTTTTATCGTGTGATTTCTCCACAGCCAATTTACTAAGAATTTACAATAAAATACCAAATCATGTACTGCATGATGTAGGCTGTGTCAGTACTTGTATTAAAACGTATATTCAAGGATATATGTCTAGGTGTGCACATCTCTGTTAATAACCCAAAATTTAGTGTATGGTAAACCATAGTGATAAAGAAATAAATCACATCTGCCACCAGCCCTCCCTAGCCGTCAATAATCCGTACAAAATATTATCTTCCGCCCCAGTTCCATGAATTTGAACAATTAAATATAAAGACATATCACAAATAGTTTCACATTTTTATTCACTTCTAAAAATATCGATATTCAGTCAATGCAATATTCAATGAGCGAAATCCATGCTACGTAATATCGGTTTACATAAAATTTCCTAAAATTGAACAAAGCACAATTTAAAAACATCAAAGTTACTTGATCGAATAAAGTCGATATGTTATTGATTTATTATATTTAATTGAGGTATAGTGATACGAATTTTTAAATGTCGTTAGTATATATACCATTAGGAATTTCCTCCTATAATTTAAAGCGTATTCTGAAGTTATAAATAATTGTTCACGTCACAATTGCGCCAATCCCATACAATTATAATTCAGACGGAAAATACGCTGGTTAAACGAGAATGAATTGCGCGTGTTATTACACTTTCAACTGTGAATTCAACTAAATATTATTTTATATAATTTTGAAGAACAGTTTTTAACTTTTTTGTTCGGACTCAAACAGAATTTTATTAATCCATGAAGTTTAACATGTATTCGGAAATGCATGACGAGGATACATTTTATCAAGAATTCTCGCACATTGAGGAGAGACAAAATACCGCTAGTACTTTCACATACTTTGGTAAGCTATAATGTAATTATTATCATTTTACAATATTCTTAATTACTTATTATGTATAATACCACAGCGAAATGTCTCGCGAGTAAAATCTCGCATGATACCAACGTATAATGATAAGGTGTTGCTCTAGTGATGTTAAACTGAAGGAACAGCGAAATGCTCCCTCAAAAATTTATGTTCAATTTTCTCGAAACTTCATTTAGTTAATTGACATGAATAACGTTACTAAGAGTATGTGACAACTTTCTCGATCTTCATCATTAAGATGAGCTATAATAATTGATAATTGTCAGTCATAATGATTGGTGTGTCGTTTATACTTCTATTCTATGCCAAGGATGTGATCACTCTGCCGATGCGGTGGTATGACGTACACTTACAGAAAATAATAGAATATAGGGTTTTTCATAGTCATGTAGTCCTGAAAATGACTTTTTACAAAACAGCAATATATGGCGAGATATAGAGTTTAAATAAAATTCCAGTGTATGACGTCAAGCAATGTTACATGTACTTTAAGGAGATGACTTCTCAATGCCACGTTGGGGTCAGCCCTTGAATAACCAGTTTATGACAAGAGAATACTCATCTTCCGATGATGGACAGTACTCTACCAGAACATTGGTAGCCTCACCATTTAGTGTTAACGGCTGTGATGAATATCGAAGTCCGACGCCACATAGCATGCAATTGGTATTACCTAAAATTAACGTATTTAAAAAGACACGTGCTCGCGACCGGCAACAACCGACCTTTCCAGTTCCCGAAGTAAACAGACCACCGTCTATCGGTATAAATATTCCGCGTATACGGCCTCCATCATGGGCTAGTCCTGTTCCGAGTCCTACACGTACTTCAAAACGACCCACGTATCGACGTAACCCACGACGTTTGAATTATATGACGTCAACACATCAAGGGCCAGAAGCAGACGTCGGACACTATACTATTCTGCCACCTATTAATAACAATTTTGGCTTTTCCCACTTTAACACAGAGAAGAAAACAGAAAGCTCATTTGAACAACACGTGACAGGAAATAGATTTTCTCAAAAAAGAAATACACGTCATTATGAGCATACGGCATTTGAAACATATTCTCGTCGAATGTTCTAAGTACACATTGGTCGTGTGGTAAGAGCAGGAAAGGAATTGTTATAGTGCAGTGTTGTTCGGTCATAATTTAGCCGAATAAGATACAGTTTGATCTACTCTACACAATGAAGCTGACACTGCTAATTATAAATAAATACAGTTTACTTAATCAATACCTAGCCGTGTTCGTTATGTAGCGCAACTGGTATTTATACGATTCTACATAATTATAACGCACATGACGTCAAAATTAATGTAACGTCACTTGAAACGGTAATTTTAAAAGATAATTATAATGACAGAAAACCAATAGTTTCGACAGATTCATTTAAATGCACGATGTGATTATTTTACTGGCAGTATTGGTTTGATAACAAATGCCAACAATTCACCAATAAAATCGGCATTATCGGATAAAAATATGTTTGACATCAAGCATTTTGAGTGAGCTTACAAACTTTGTTGGTCTCCCTGTATCAATTTTGCTAATATTTTTCATTTGCAAGTGTCTTTAGCTCACCTGACCACTAAGTGGTCATGGTGAGGTTTTGTCATACCGAGATGTCTGTCGTCCGTCGTGCGGCGTGCGGCGTGCGTCGTGCGTCGTGCGTCCGTCAACAATTTCTTCAAACAACTTCTCCTCCTAAACCGCTTGGCCAAATTTGATGAAACTTACCAGGAATGTTCCTTGGGTGGACTTCTACCAAAATTTCCGGTCCGTAGCATAACTAGGTCACACAGGCTAAAAATAGATTTTCAAAAAGGAAACTTCAAAAATCTTCTTCTCTGAAACCGTAAAGCCTAGAGCTTTCATATTTGGTATGTAGCATCACCTTGGGGTCCTCTACAAAGATTGTTCAAATTATGTCCCTGGGTTCAAAATTGGCCCCGCCCCGGGGCCCTTAGTTTTACATAGAGTTATATAGGAAAAACCTTAAAAATTCTTCTCCTCCGAAGTCGCTTGGCCCAGGGCTTTCATATTTGGTATGCAGACTCAACTAGAGGTCCTCTACATAGAATGTTCAAATTATTCCCCTCGGATCAAAATTGGCCCCGCCCATGGGGTCACCATTTTACTTAGACTTATATAGGGAAAACATATAAAAATCTTCTTGTCTAAAACTACAATGCCTAGAGCTTTGATATTTGGTATGTAGCATCATCTAGTGGTCCCCTACCAAGATTGTGCAAATTACGCCCCTGGGGTCAAAATTGGCACAGCCCCGGGGGTCACCGTTTTACATAGACTTATATAGGGAAAACATATAAAAATCTTCTTGTCTAAAAGTACACTGCATAGAGCTTTGATATTTGGTATGTAGCATCTTCTAGTGGTCCTCTACCAAGATTTTTCAAATTATGCCCCTGGGATCAAAATTGGCCCCACCCGGGGGTCACCATTTTACATAGACTTATAGACTTTGGCCGGTCAAGCGCAAAAAGCAATGTTTAGGTTGAGACGTTATTTATATAGTTTTAACAATATATCTGTTGAACACACAATGAGTTTATTTGACAAATTAGTTAAACCTATTTTATTTTATGGCTCTGAAGTATGGGGTTTTGCGCAAGCAAACCCAATTGAAAGAATTCATACATTATTTTGTAAGTCTGTTTTAGGCGTTAAAGTAAGCACCCAAAATGATTTTATTTACGGCGAATTGGGACGTACTAACTGTCAAACACAACGTTTAATTTACATTATTAAATTTTGGTTAAAATTGTAAATACCAAGGAACGAAAATATGTGCACTGCATGTATAAGACAATGTTGAACGATATCGATCGAACACCAGGCAAAACTAATTGGGCATCTCTTGTTAAAGATTTATTAAGTAGATTAGGATTTTATACCGCATGGTTAGCACAGGGTGTAGGAAATATTAAGGTATTTGTAAATTTATTGAAGCAAAGAATTAACGATATATTTGTTCAAGAATGGAATACAAGGATAAACGAATCTACCAGAGCAACTTTTTATAAAACAGTTTGTAATTTCCAATTTCAACCTTATTTAAATATATTAAATTTAAAGTCTTATAGGATTGCATTTACTAAATTGCGATTGTCGTCACATAGGTTACACATAGAAACTGGCCGCTGGAACAGTACACCGCGTGAACTTAGACTCTGCTCCGAATGTAATAAATTAGAGGACGAATTTCATTTTCTTTTTGAGTGTAAACTATATGAATCTATCAGAACAAAATATCTAACAAACTTTTACAGAGTGAGACCAAATATGTACAAGACCACTTCACTTTTATCTACTTCTGATTGCAAAATTCTTCGCAATGTAGCAATCTTTGTTGAAAAAGGGTTCGAAATTAAGAAAAGGTCGGTGTTGATGTAATCAAAGTATTGTACTTAATACGCTGTTATTAATCTAAGACATTTTATTTGTATATATCATCTTGATAATGTGAACATAGTAACATGTCTATACTTATTGAAAATATGTTGTAATCATGCATTGTGTGATTTATTATTATAAGTCGGTATGTACATATTGTTTATATTTATACCGAAACATACGTGTGTACGAATATGCATGTGTGTGTGGGGGGGTGCGTGCGTGCGTGCGTGTGTGCGTGTGTGCGTGCGTGTGTGCAAGCATGTGTTTGTTTTTGTTTTTCTTTTGTTTGTTTGAACAAGGACCATAATGGTCTATTTCAAATGTGTATTGTACATAGCTTTCATTGAAATAAACTTCTTCTTCTTCTTCTATAGTGAAAACATATTAATATCTTCTTGCCTAAAACTACACTGCCTAGAGTGTTGATAATTGGTATGTAGCATCATCTTGTGGTTTTCTACCAATATTGTGCACATTATGCCCCTGGGGTCAAAATTGGCCCAGCCCCGGGGGTCACCGTTTTACATAGACTTATATAGGGAAAACATATAAAAATCTTCTTGTCTAAAAGTACACTGCATAGAGCTTTGATATTTGGTATGTAGCATCATATAGTGGTCCTCAACCAAGATTTTTCAAATTATGCCCCTGGGGTCAAAATTGGCACCGTTTTACATAGACTTATATAGTGAAAACATATTAATATCTTCTTGCCTAAAACTACACTGCCTAGAGTTTTGATAATTGGTATGTAGCATCATCTTGTGGTTTTCTACCAAGATGTTCAAATTATTCCTTTGGGTGAAAACTGTGCAGGGTTTCATGTATAATCAGCCTCAGGTGAGCGATATTGGGCCATCATGGCCCTCTTGTTTTTGTTTGTATCGTGTTTCTAAATCGTAAATAAAACAAGTTGAAGACACATGTATATTTTCATCTCCAAGATAAGCACACTCATCGTTTTTTTTCTACAATTTGTTATGTATAACTGGTTGTGACATCGACATTTTCTGTTGTTGTCCATGGATAAGACTGCTAGCATTTTATGATTTCAAACTAGGTGTTACTTCACTCATTTTGTAATCATTTTTGTTTACTTGTTTTTTACGTTAATTGACATAACAAAACTAAAAATAACTATATTAGTCTGTTAATCCATATGTTGTGTATTGTTAAAATAAAGTTATATTAGACACAGTCATGTTGATTTGACTTCATTGGTTGTTCCATAAGTATGTGAATTTAGTTCAAACTATATTTTAAAGAAGACAATAAAGCATATTATACGTATTATACCCATGCGGGATGCCAGAAGTAATGGAGTAAACTTCCATATGATGTTGTTGGACCGGTGCTACATGTATGTATATCAATATTTTAATGCAGGAGTTCATGAAGTACTGTTTGAAAAACATTTTGAACGCCCCCCACATACTTTATAACCTTTGTATCCCATTAAATTGCAATTTTATTTTAGGACTCTCGTACAAGAACAGTATATTGTTCCAAACTGTTTCGTCCACCATTTCATGATATTAGCTTGAGAAGATTTTAATGAGATTTGATATTGTTTGACAACAACAATAATAAACACTCGTGTTGTAGATGGACACCGTCTGGTGGTATATTTGTAACAGACGATATCAGAGTAAAAATTGGATATCTCAATTCTTTTTTTCATTCCATGATGACATCTAATCTTGTACCTGTAAGATCTCTCTGGGTTAATGTAAAGTTGTTTTTCTTTTCACCTTTGATTAATTTGGAATATGTTTACACTTGTTAATACATCTCGTCTGCTGCGGTTCATTCGTCGAGCGGTCTCGCGCGCGCGTGCGTGTATCACAAACAGCAGACGAACCATGGATATCAGTTGCAGTTTCGATGGTTTTCGTGCATTTTTGGCGTCGTGTATCACGTCGTCTACACGGTGTATCATTTTACCGAGAATAAAACGAAAGGAGATAAAAGTCCAATTTGTCAGTAGATACCACGATCAGAATCACTAGGCGAAAACTGAACTCCATTGCTTATCGTCGGGTATAGTAGGTCCTTATCGCGGTCCATCTCAGATATTCCTCATCTCAAGATTTTTATAGAATCCATTTGTTCGGCATGAAAGAATTCGAACAGACAATAACAAATAAAAGTATCTGTTACTTTACGTTCAGTTATCACACAGAAAAAGACAACTTCCACTTTTTCAAGAACGTTTTATCAGCATCCGAAATTTCGGCGGTTAATCGTCGACAATCCATTAATATGGAGGCTGGATTCAAGGCCAACTACTAGATTTTCAACGAAGGACATGTTACACAAACACACGCATGATGTTAACTATTAGTAGCGTGCATAATTTGAGCAACAACTAATGCACCAGTCAATTGAAACCACACCCCGGGGAAGGGCGGGAGTTGTACTATTGCTTTTCAAATACCGGGTACTGAAATCCCTGAAGAAGGTAAACCCCCACCAATTGTCCAGCCCTTATTAAACAGGTGAAATAGTCACGACTACATATATGCATGTACTAGTATTTCACGGTGTTTGACGCAAAAAAATGACTGGAAAGGAAAAAAACACAGGACTATTCTCCCGCCCTTCCTTGCCAAAAGACATGATTGATACACGAATTTGATAATATTGTTAATTAGTACATTATTATGCTTTTTTAAGTCATTAAGATACACCTGCACGACTACATGCGCTTCTTAATGTAAGATTAACCGAATATTCCATAACATGTACAAAAAACTACCTGGTAACAAAAATCATTATAACAAAACTAAAAATGCTCTAATCAAACAAGTCTGTCAATGAATGTAATAATGTTAATAATATTTTTCCTCTTGATTCAAATCAAATTCAGATTTTTTTTATAATTCCCCATGCTTCTGTAACAAATTTTCAATTCCATTGCATGGTACTCGTATCGCAAGTATTTAAGTAAAATGATATAGATTATTTCGTTAACTGTAAGATTATTATACATTTTATGTATCAATTAAGGTAACAGTTGAAAATGCCTTTCAACAAAAGTTGTAGTAGTTTTGCAATTTTTGTGTTGATCAAAGGGCAAAACATCTTAACAAAAATCTAACTGATTAACTAATCAATTCTAGCAAGGTTTTAGGCACGGTGATTTCGTCGCTCGAGCGATTTGTTGGAAACGAATTCCATTCAAAAACATTCCATCACGTGTGATACGTGTAGCCAATGGCAAAGCGAGAAGGCAGTCGCAGAATAATTTTCATCCAACCATATGATTGTTCAGTATTTTGTTAACTTGTACGTTTGAAGAGGTAAACTATAGATCAACATTAAGTGCGAAGAATGAATAGAACTCGAAACATTTGGGGAGTCTAACAACAACTTTTGATCATCATGAACTTGGACAATTTGTTGGTTTTGAAATATCACTTAAATCGCGATTTAATATGACTGTGTGTTACGCAGGCGTGTAAAAAGTGATTTTGTTTTTTCAATTTTCCCCGAAAACCATAATTATTACCTTGGATTAGTGTTAGTATTAAATTAAGTTCGACATGGAAAAGACAGTTGACAACGCCAGCACAGAACAGACGGTGCGTGCACGAGATAAAGCAGACGGCAATACGAATCCAACAACTGCGAACAGCAAACGACTTTTGCGCACCCCTAAGTGCGCGCGCTGTCGCAATCACGGTGTAGTGTCATGTCTGCAAGGGCACAAACGCTCGTGCAGATGGCGTGACTGCACGTGCCCAAACTGTCTCCTCGTGGTGGAGCGACAACGGGTGATAGCTGCACAGGTCGCATTAAGACGGTAATTGTTTTATTAATATGTATTTTACTACTGCAATACCATTGTCGTTGGGTGGTTGGGTGGTTGGGTGGTTGGGTGGTTGGGTGGTATGTATGAAGAGTGAAGTTCAGTCGACTTCGATGGCCAGGGCATGTAGTGTAAAAGAGGCTGAGCACTGACATAAGACCGAACCATTTTGTGAAAATGTGCGCAAATACTGGTTTGAACATTAGGAAGCCTCTGTAGAGGGTAATTGGTTCCATTAGAGTTTTCTTGAATGCTTTTACGTATATTTTAATCGCCGTCTGAGTGATTTCCAACCTTTAACAAAATAAAGTTATATGAAAAACCATATTTAGTACATAGCAGATAACGTTTAAGGATATAATCATCATGACGTTTTAGTTTTTTTGAATATGTAAAATTATGGATGTCTTTCAGTACGTCAAATACTTAACTGGTTTGTGGAAACGAGTGTTTTACCACAAACAAACACAAAACATATCCCTTTTCTAAATCTGCAGATCACAATGTCAGATGTCATTATTTTTATAAAAAAACCATATAGCGAAAGTTTTATCTATTCAGTTAATTTTGGGAATCGGTTTTCTACAATGTCATTAATCTTTTTTATGCTAACTCACTAGCGCAACAGGATCATTAACGTGCAGTAAAAATAGTGTAAATGAAATATTAAAATATTTAAGGATTTAAAATATTATAAAATATTAGGCAAACGATATGCCAGAATGTTATATACCAGAATTTTCGACCCTGTGTGAGCTTCGAGCCATACTTATCCACACACGTGTATTACAATGTAATTACTTAATTTGATTTAATTAGCTTACTAAGCATTAGAAATGAATAATTTGAATAGTATGGATATCTGTTTTTTTTTTAAATTCTTTATTCGTGTTTTTTCGATGACAAATTCTTGGTGGTGCGATGCTTGTTCCAATCGGAGACTTGCGAAACCACAAGTGACGACGCTGGACACGTGAACAGCGCTATGTGCATGGTGGTCGCGGTTTAATGAAATCTTTATTTTAGACATGACTTTTATGATGTTTTTTACTGCACGTTAAAGTCCGAAAGACTGTGTTTACTTTGATGTGTATATCTATATATACGTGGGGTTATCCAAAAGTTCGTGGACTTTTGCTCTTATTAAAAAAACATTAAACTTAAAGCTACGAATCTATGGTCCCTGTAAAATTGGTCTATATTGAACACGGTTACCAAATATCATACGGATATAATTAAAAATAACACAAATATAGCATTTGTAAACATGCGTAGTAGGCATACCCGGCGCACGCTCAGAAATGACGTACGACGTCGCCCTTTCGACTTAATCATTTCATGAAGCTCGTAAACGCTGTAAATAAGTTTTCTTTGTTTCCCGTAATCAGCTGTATACTTATAATATGCAAACACACTTGTCCTGTCGATGTGTACTGAATTGTGTCGTTTCTATCTCTACAAGTGGATTTTTTTCTCTAATACCTAGGATGGTCGATTCTAACCAACGTAACGCTCATTCGTTGAACGTCAGTTTCGTACCTATTAACATGCATCGTCTGTCAAACCATCCTGACTGTCTGTTAAATATTTATGCCGTTTAAAAACAATTGAATACAATGGAGAAGGGTTCATACTTAATTTGCCTAACAATTATTGTCTTCCTTGCGGGTTCCCCTAGCTGTATATATAATTGTATTATTTTACGACTGTAAATGATATCTTGTGACGTCATATTTTACGTTGAATTTTATATGCCAACATTAACTCTCATGCTCATAAAATGACGAATATATACGAAATACAACCTTTAAATTATACCAAAATATCGGTATGACATTACTCAACACGAGGACGCATTTTTTGTATTTTTAAATGAAGAAACACTGTAACAATCGACAATAACGTAACGCATTTTACTGGAAAAAATCAGCAGTGCGCCGCAAACGCATTTTTGTGTTACTATGGCAACGTGTTACTCTTCATACAAATGATACTTTACAAAAATGTTTTGAGGCAATTGTTTGTAATAGAATAATGTCACTGTATGGTAATTTTCATACTGATCTGACTTAAAATAAAAGTTTAAGAGCAAAAGTCCACGAACTTTTGGATAACCCCACGTATGTATCATGTAATATTAGATATAAAATAATCAAATCAATGTGTCTAAAACCGATTTTAATTCACACATACAAATATAATACCAACATTGTTTTAAGACAACTGGCTCAGATTACATTAGGGGAAGTGTTGCTTACATTTACATGTTCAGTTTTAAAATGTTTCCACTTTTAGACACCAAGCTTCAGAAAATGTCGAACTGTTGAAAGACAAAGTTGAAATGGCGTCCAGCATTTTGAATCACCGGAAGTCGATGCAACGAAGCGTTCGTCAACTTCAACAAAGATCACAAATAGGTAACAAGTTTATCTGATGTTAATTTACACAAAAATATGCTAACAATAAATAATTATTCAGTTTTCTTGTCAAGTAATATAACGGTTTTTCTATACACACAACTTCTTCGTCACAAAATCGCCATTTTCAAATAGGATATCACTAAAATGTAACAAGAAAACTCATGGCTCCAATATGCACATTCAAAGTTAACAAACCTGTTTAATAAATTCAAAACTATACTATCTAGGGTGACGGTTTTATTTTGCCTTTTGAAATACAGTCGTTTATTAGATTTTAATATACACACATGCTTCAAGAAAATACATCTCATGTAATATATTCAATTATAGCATAAAAACGGTGATTTTGCTCATACTTAAACGGGGGAAAAAAGGTACGTTATTGTAAAGATTCTCGCGCACACGCGCTGTTGGTGTTCAGTTTTAAGTATGCCCATTTCAGGACCCAGCCGACGAAAATAAATGATTTATAGCGTTATATGAACTGTAATTCACATTCTAATTGTAACTACTAATCAATTTTCTATAACAGTAAAATAATAAACGTAAACAAACCCCCAATGTCACTGTTTTCTTGGTATTTGCCAAAACCGAAAGTCGACGCTCATAACAAAAACTTGTATGTGACGTAACGTTTACTAAGAGACGTCGCGTTTGTTTTCCCGACGTCGCCCAAAATGTCCCGCCACAATATCATAATTTGAAAAACATACTAATAAAGTGTTGTTTTTATGCTATAATAGCGTTTACGCATGCTTTTTTGTGCTATTACATCTGCAGAGTCCCTCGGGAGTGTTGGTGCCCTCGCCATAACGGGCTTGGGCACCACCCGTCCCTCGGGACTCTGCAGATGTAATAGCACAAAAAAGCATGCGTTAACCCTACATTGTTCTGTATGCAATGCATGTTTGAGTTTTATTTTTTCGAAACGCAATAAAACACGAGCTTAGTTCCAAATCATTAATAAGTGTATATCAACTATTTATTATTGTTTACAGGTCCCACATTGCCACGGCGACACCTTTCAGTTGTTGGAGGGCTGAAACCCAACGAACTCAGTGACAGGCTGCGTAAAAGACGTTGTTTTGCTGACGAGGAGTTGGATCGTACAACAACCTGGGTACAGTCTACAAACCATCGTCCCATCAGACCAGCCCGTCCTCACCACTCAGTGAGCACGGTATCTAAAATGGCGCCTTTTCATAATGTAAACAGGTTTAACCCAAACGATATGGAACTATTTTGGAGACACTCACTTCTTAAACGCAGCTCAAAATACTCCGAACAGTTTTTCGTTTTACCATTGATTGTCACCTGCTCTAATGTTTATTCAAGGCGCGAATTCAAGTAGTGAAACATATTATGCAAAGGATAGTAGTGTAGTAGTGTAGTGAAAGACAGATGTGAGAAGGACCGGAAGGAAAGTGTGACTGATTTGCATAAAGAAGTAAATAATAATTCAAATGACCAATCATGAGAAACAACTAGTACGGTTTTAACCAGTAGTACCCAGGATATTTGTAACAAAAACACACTGAACTTTTCTATAACTGCAATACTCGGGATAGAGAAATAGCTTAAGGGTGGGGTATATCCGGGGCGTGCAATATTAATAAGAAATTCTTCAAAATCTGATGAGTAAATAAAGACTTTGAGAATGAAAATTTCTTGAATTATGTGTATATACATTTGTGCATAAGTGTTTTAAGAGTAAAGGGGAACAAGTACGTCGTCTAAAAGTAGCAGAGAATGTATTGCGCCTGTTCAGTGTGTTCTAGATGCGATCAAAACATTGGTTTATTTTGGTCTTGGTTGTACACATGCTTCTTTTTTAATTTTATAACAATTATTGTATTACCAGTATAGGCTATCTGGCAATCAAGTTCGAGGCTATCAGGCTATCAGGTAACAGACGAGGGCTCTACCAACACAGCCAAGGTATACACCAGTACTGATATTAAGGGTTGCCAAAAAGACTGTAGTAACTACAGTTGATCTGATCAGGTAATGCAACAGTCTTGAAGTCAACTATGGATATGAGATAATGCCGGTTGTTCAATTTTTTCTACTAACTCCAGTTAGTGTATTTAGTGAAGTATATAGTGTTAGTGTATTTTCATGTGAAAGAGTAATTCAGAGACTTGACTAATCATTTATTTGTGAGGATGAGTAACGTTTGCAGCCATCCCTGTCTGATTTGTCATTACCTTTTCTTTAAAATATAGATCTTGCTTGATCCATCTAGATATAAACATACCAGGTATTATACATGCATTTATCAGGGCTTTCATTTGACTCTTGCAACTGCATTTTGACTCTTGAATTTGACAAAAGTGCCAGTTTTGACTCTTGGAAATTTAAGCTGAAGAGTCAAATTTACTACTCTTCTTATACAAATTTCTTGCGATATTTTTTGATGACTCTTGAAAATTGATGGTCGGGAGTCATTTTGACTCTTCACTTTTGAAGGCTAACTAGTGAAAGTCCTGATTTATAGACCTTCCTGAACTTTAAACACCAATAAATCAATAATCAGACTAAATAAAACAATAACAAACATAGCTAATTATATAATTTTATTTATTTACATTGGACGGAAATACATTCATTTGTACCATCTACAGGTATTAATCACTATAATGAGAAAAATATACTCTAAAATATGACCTGTACTTCTACACGTAAACAATTGATAATCTGACATTTGAAGAGAACAGGCCAATATGACCAGGTAGGCCAAGTAACAGGGTCTTAAAAAAGTTTGTTATCAATGTTCAAATTACAATCATTCATTATTCTGACATACGAAAAATGTTAAATTTTCAGGTAAATTTCACAAGGGTTTTACCATTGTTTGAATCTTTCTGGCATTTAATGGAGCTATAAGCGTTAGAAATTAAATTTTAACAATGTGTTCATAGCTCAGATAAAAACAAACATTTTCAACACCCTGTATATAAATTTGGAGAGAATGAGAGAACTACAAATCTCGTCAAAGAAATTGTTTGACCTATCAAATATATTCATATTTATGTGATAAAGTGCAATATTGGTCAGAAAATATTCACGGATGACTTCAAAAAAAATTGCACTTGTCACAATGAATGATCGATAATTTTCTTGAATAACAACTCAGAGCATTCAAAACACAATACAAACTTTTATAACAAATATGATGGTCAATAAAATATTTTAAAATTTTTAATTCCAAATCATGAAACATAAGCTGAATTTTATGCAATTTTACATCAGCATTTATTTTAATTTTATGTAAAAGTCCTCATATTTTTACCATAAAACGATGCCTAACAAAGCTATGGCATTTAAGAGTTTTTAACATATTTATATTATTTCAAAACGGAATGATGAGAAATGTACAAGTTAAAAATACACCATATCATAAATTCAATATAACACAGAAAAATATCACAGTCAAGTATATAAAAAATATTTTCATCAACTGAAGAAATAAATACATGCATTGACTGATTCCAGTCTTAAACAAAATCTGCACTTTTTGTGAACTACAGAACTACAAATGAATGTATGTAGTTAGTTTAGTACAAAATTGTGAATGGCTACCTGAAACCTCTGTAAAGCAACACCCTTTGGGAGCTGAAAAGGTTGTTGCTCTACATAGATAATATTTTAGTAAATATAAGCTTTGGGAAAATTTGAAGGGTATTGTTGTGCAGAGGTTGTTACTCTACTGAGGGTGGCTCTAGAGGGGGTGTGTAACAGCTCAAAGGTATGTTAAATTGCTGGAGTTTGTTGAAGATATTGTTCAAAAAAAAATATTAAGACGGATTCAAAATGATTGTGAAAGTTGCAATTGATAATTGACTGAACGAATTCTTAATAAGAATATCTGGTATGATGTGCCGGAAATGAAGAAGTGTCATGATTTACAGCTACATGAAAACAAACTGCATACAAAACAACATACTTATATCATGCTTTCACAACGATGATTGTATTAATAAGGCTGCATTGATAAGGGAGCAAGGATTTTCCCTACCATCATTTTCAATCCACAAAATTATGACGGCACAAAATGTACATTTTACCAAAATTAGCGAAAGTTTAATACCCATGAAAATAAGTGATTTTACAATATTTGGAAAAACATTGACCCAGAGAATTGTAGAATTTTAGGTAAAAATGTCTACTTTGCAAAGAGCAACATGATGAGTACCATTTGCAGGAGACTAAACTAGTTACTACAAACTGCGTTCTAATATCTGAGTAAAAGCCGTAAATGTACGGCAAAAGAATGACTAATGGCCACACTATGATTATGATTAGAGAAAGCAGAGCAGCAAAATGCCATTTTACACAGAAGTCAGTATCAGGGGTGTCAGGAAAATCAGATGCAGTCAACAATTTTGACCGACAAGAGGCCTTCAACCACACTGTTTTCAAATTTGAAACATTTTTATTAAGAAATGACTTCAAAACAGATTAAATTGACCATAACTATGTTATTTCTCAAAATATTTTTCATCAAATAACTTTTATTTAATTTTGGTCAGAAAGCATGGCTATTTCAGGATTTGTGAAATCTGGAATTTCCTGATTAAACCAGAAAATTGACACCCCTGCAGTACATAAACTAAAGACAATAAAATATGTCAGAAACAGAGATTTACGACAAAAGGACGGATCACATAGCTATCTACATCATGATAAGTACATAAATACATAACAACAGGTCTAGATCAAAGAAAATCATTGGATATTAATTAAACTAGTAATTGGCAATCAAAATCTTAACATCCATTGACTAACGTTTATAAGTAATTTCAGGCATGTAAAATGATTCACATATGCATAAACACATGAATATGAATAATTATATATGATATATTTAGTATTTGACTTCAAAATCATACCAAATTTATCATAAGAGTTAAACACATTTTAAAATAATTTTCAACTCCATGAAGGTTTGAATACACAAGTTTGTCAAAAATGACATGCTATAATGACCGGCCATAGTCTGTCTTTTTAGGCCTTGTGACATTTCTGTACTGTAAATTTCATTATCAGTTAACTGAAATATTTTTCACATAGTAAGAGAGATTTTGATTATTTTTACATACTATTAATTGATGAAATAATTCACACCAATTAATTTCTTTACACTAATTAACACAAAAAAGATTGTGAAACTCACTATTAAATAAGTCTAATCATCAAAGATGGGGGCATAATTAGATATGAACTAGTGGCACATTGTACTATGTAATAAATTAAATGTTTCTAAATGATTATGCATGTATTTCATCATTTATGAATGGTCTCTGTACATGATACCGTCCAATCACTCAGCTCATTCTTTGGTAGCAAATGATGGGCAATCTGAAATAGAAGACAATGAAAGCTAATCAAGAAAGAGTTTTAACATATGGGAAGAATACCAGTATTTTAATTAGAAGTCCGGAATATGACGCCAATCAGCAAAACCCAAAATAAAGTATTCACAAAAATAAATTGGTTTACGGTATTATGAAAAACAAAACAAAAATAATCCAGAAATCAACTGTAAAATTATGCTACTTTATTTCATTGAACACAATGAATAAATTTGTGGGACAAACAAATTTTATTTCATGCTTATCAGCAGTTTATCATGGAATAACGGAGAATCATTCTCCTTGTGAGCATGTGACTTGAATTTTCACTCATGGCTACTCGTGCAAATATTATGTCAGCTGCTCACTTGGTGAAATAATTAGAGGTTAATACATGACATAGCCGGGCCGGAAGGCGATAATCAACGTCCGGCCAGGCTCTGAAGTGTATTAAAGACCTATAATTTCTGAATATTCAATGCACATGTACATCTAAAAATATTCAGGGTATAGATTTAAACATTTGAATCAGGACTGAAGAGCACCCGGTCATGTAGATTTCTATATGAATTACTTTTGAGGCTTCAAAATATATTTTGTCTTCTAAATACCACAGGTAACTGTCGTTGTTTTTTCGTATTTAACGATACAATTACCTGTGCTTAATACGATATTGAATTTCAAATGTTGAAGAATTGAACATACACATTGTAATTATGTCAGTGATGTGGTTAAGGTTTCTTTTGAAGCAATCGGAAACAATCACCAGTCGTTGAATAAGGCAAATGAATAGGGTTAAACCAGTGGAACAAATCGTTTACTTGTTGGCTTTGTTTTCACTGATTAGGCCAGGAACATTTTATGAACTTTACGCCACTATTTTGGTATGCTATGCCGATATTATTTTCCCACTGACGCCGTAAACCATTAATTTTTGTCGGCTGAGATCTGAAAGGAGCATCGTTACGTCAAAACGCCGTTATTTTAGATAAATATGGTTGGCGTTGATTTAACGTCTACTTGCCATTATAATTAAATCACGGGCGGCCAATAACATCAAGGTTAGCGCACTATTTGTGTTCTTATGTACATTGGGGCACGCCCCAAGAATGGCAAAATAAATGACAGCTTACAATAATGAAGCGATGAAGCGACAAAAATGGTTTATTATACGTTATAAGTAACCACAACGTCTTTGTTGCTATAATTTGCATACATGTATTAAATTAAAAACATTCTAGAATACTTTTGAGAAATATGTAAACGAGTAATATAATATTATGCACAGTAGATCCGCATATAACTTGTTTAAAACTCAAATTATTTCTAACAAGTCTGTCTATATATATGCAGGGATATATCTAGTAAATAGTATGGTTGTAAATATAATAATTTCCATTTAAAACTATTAGTTCAGCATATTAATCAGATGAAGGATGTTTTAGAAAAGGGTTACGCATATAAACTATCATTGCCGTGCAAACAGATTTTTGTACTTGTAGAAATTAAGTAGATATATTGCAACGCAAGCGTCGCCTAATAAAACGTGCCGTGGGACATTTCTGTGGACATGGATTGTTACGCACCATTTTATAATGCTTGGAGTAATTAACACTATAATACATGTATAGATTCAGAAGAAAAACAATATTTTATTTCTTTAGTCGTTTGCTTGCAATACACAAAGCATAAAACATAAAGAAGAAACGAAAATCACGGTTTACATAACGAACGTATTTTTACGCAAGTGGGACATTTCTGTGGACATAGAAAAACAAGGAAATAATATTGTTTATGTCATTTAATCACTTCAGTTTTTACACATTTTTATCCAGGAAAATACAATATTTGTGTATTCAAATATTTAATACGTGCGTTGAAAAAGATAGGTGTAATTCACAATTTAAATTCTTACTTGTAGCCGAAAAGCTACTTTTTTCGAAATCTCTACATCAATATTTTTCTCCAAACCATGTTTATTTTACAACTTTCGGTTCCGTTAAGCGAATCTATGGAAATTATATCAGAAGCACATGTTTTCAATTCTCAACATGCAAAATGTTTACGTCTTTTGTCGTAACAGTATTGGCGAAAATTAGGTTTTACTGCAACTGCTCGACAAAAAGTGTTACATCTCTACAACGTGTATTTTGTATTTTTTTAGTCTTTCAAACAATCATTTTTAAAGGAGAATTAAACATTTGGGTAAAACTTTTTTTTCTCTTTAAAATGGTGTATGATATTATATAATTACGCGACGGGTGAACAGCAGAATCAATAAACAAGAAATAAAAACGCCGCAAAAGTAAAATAGCTCCAACTTGTGACGCGACGTCTATGTAATAGGGTACAATACACTCATTAAATGTGTATAAGTACACCAACACAGTACATAGCGTTACGTGCAAATAGTCGGTCGGTCGACATGCCGAATATTTTTTCAACAATAACTCCAAAACGGTCGGACCTAGGATTCAAAAATTTTAAGTGGATATTATTCATCCTCCATATACGACCCGACTCAATTTCAAGGTCATTTGGATCAATGGTCTAACTCACCATGACCTTTGACAACACAAAAGTCACTGCTCCACACCATAAGAAATATAGGATCTAAGATCGTAAAACTTTACAGAGATATTGCTAATGATCAGATGTAGGCTCCTACTAATTTTGAGGTCGATAGGTCAAAGGTCAAGGTCGTGGTGACCTTTGCTGCACTAGGCTATTTACTGTCATGAGACGTGTATGTTTCACACACCTCTCTTGTACGGTCTGTTATCGTAATTCTTCCGGTTTTGTGTTTTTCTGGTGTGGGTATTGATGGACAATGTGTATGTAACATTTTGAGACTTCTTGCGAAAATCATATGTTTTGCACGTGCATTTTGCATAATTTGAAAATTTACGGTTCACTGCTCGCAGCGGGCAAATTATAATCATCGAATTATCGGATATTGCTGCTATACTACTCGCATGAGGACATGCAAAAAATCTACGTGATATCATGTATAATAAAAAAGATATACGTATTACATGTTGGTGTACTTATAACATTTAACAAGTGTATGGTCAGATATCTTTAAAATCTGGAACCACATGCTGAGAAAGTAATGACCAAATTTAGTTGGCTCAGTGCCAAAATCCAGGCCTTTAAGTGTCAAAATCAAGACTCTCGTGTTCATTCAAACAAGTTCCCCCGGTCATCATTCCATCTTATATATAGTCTGAACTTGTCGCAACTAATATAACAAATGAAACAACATGAGGACAGTGGTTAATCATTGGGTTGTTCCTTGGGCTATTGTTTTTTTAAGCACAAATCTGTCTTTTTTGCAAAATCAATGATTTTCGTACCTCGCCTCCAAAAACCAATGTTTTGCACAGAGAGGGTACCGATACAATGTGTGTGAAGTTAGCAGCCAGTTGCCAGTTGCCAGTTGCCAATTCAACTTTTTGAATCGGCAACTGGCAACTGTCAGCTAACTTCACAACCCAGCAGCCGATTCGTCGATTTCGAAAGTTGAATCGGCAACTGGCAACTGTCAGCCAGCTGACGATTCAAATTTCACTGTATACTCGAATTGGCAACTGGCAACTGTCAGCCAGCTGACGATTCAAATCTTTCGGGAAAATCGAATTGGCAACTGGCAACTGTCAGCCAGCTGACGATTCAAATTTCACTGTAGACTCGAATTGGCAACTGGCAACTGTCAGCCAGCTGACGATTCAAATCTTTCGGGAAAATCGAATTGGCAACTGGCAACTGTCAGCCAGCTGACGATTCAAATTCCAATGTAAAATCGAATTGGCAACTGGCAACTGTCAGCCAGCTGACCATTCGAAAAAAATTTTTTTTCTTCAGAAAATCGAATTGGCAACTGGCAACTGTCAGCCAGCTGACAATTCGGAAAAAAATATATTTTTGTGAAAAATCGAATTGGCAACTGGCAACTGTCAGCCAGCTGACAATTCGAAAAAAAATATTTTTTTTCAGAAAATCGAATTGGCAACTGGCAACTGGCAACTGTCAGCCAGCTGACAATTCGAAAAAAAATATTTTTTTTCAGAAAATCGAATTGGCAACTGGCAACTGTCAGCCAGCTGACAATTCGAAAAAAAAATATTTTTGTGAAAAATCGAATTGGCAACTGGCAACTGTCAGCCAGCTGACAATTCGAAAAAAAATATTTTTTTTCAGAAAATCGAATTGGCAACTGGCAACTGTCAGCCAGCTGACAATTCGAAAAAAAATATTTTTTTTCAGAAAATCGAATTGGCAACTGGCAACTGTCAGCCAGCTGACAATTCGAAAAAAAATATATTTTTGTGAAAAATCGAATTGGCAACTGGCAACTGTCAGCCAGCTGACAATTCGAAAAAAAATATTTTTTTTCAGAAAATCGAATTGGCAACTGGCAACTGTCAGCCAGCTGACAATTCGAAAAAAATTTTTTTTTTCAGAAAATCGAATTGGCAACTGGCGACTGTCAGCCAGCTGACAATTCGAAAAAAAATATTTTTTTGTGAAAAATCGAATTGGCAACTGGCAACTGTCAGCCAGCTGACAATTCGAAAAAATTATTTTTTTGTGAAAAATCGAATTGGCAACTGGCAACTGTCAGCCAGCTGACAATTCGAAAAAAAATATTTTTTTGTGAAAAATCGAATTGGCAACTGGCAACTGTCAGCCAGCTGACAATTCGAAAAAAAATATTTTTTTGTGAAAAATCGAATTGGCAACTGGCAACTGTCAGCCAGCTGACAATTGGAAAAAAAAAAAATTTTTTGTGAAAAATCGAATTGGCAACTGGCAACTGTCAGCCAGCTGACAATTCGAAAAAAAAATATTTTTTGTGAAAAATCGAATTGGCAACTGGCAACTGTCAGCCAGCTGACAATTCGAAAAAAATTATCTTTTGTGAAAAATCGAATTGGCAACTGGCAACTGTCAGCCAACTGACAATTCGAAAAAAAATTCTTTAGTGAAAAATCGAATTGGCAACTGGCAACTGTCAGCCAGCTGACAATTCGAAAAAAAAAATTTTTTTGTGAAAAATCGAATTGGCAACTGGCAACTGTCAGCCAGCTGACAATTCGAAAAAAAAATATTTAGCGAAAAATCGAATTGGCAACTGGCAACTGTCAGCCAGCTGACAATTCGAAAAAAAAAATTTTGTGTGAAAAATCGAATTGGCAACTGGCAACTGTCAGCCAGCTGACAATTCGAAAAAACAATGTGAAAAATCAAATTGGCAACTGGCAACTGCCAGCCAGCTGACAATTCAAATGTTTCTGTTGAATCGAATTGGCAACTGGCTACTGGCGGCCAGCATCCGATTCAAATTTTACTCCAAAATCGAATTGGCAACTGGCAATTCGAATTTCACTGTTGATACTCCCAACTAGTTTGGTCTGGAAAAAGCTCCAGTGAAGCTACCTATGATCTCCCTGGTCTCAGCATATTAGGTCATTATAAGCAACACCATGTAATTCATACCAATAAACTGACTCATTAAAAGTGTGCAGGGGCGTAGCTGGGCATACGCAAATACGCAAGATACGAACGCAGTTGGAATAACTGACAAAATTAAAGTGATGTAAAAAGAAATAAATAGCAATGCCTAGCCCGGGTGAGGCATGTTTAACATGTGATGATATGTGATTTATATAGACAACTCTATCTGCCTGTGTTCGAACAATCGACTCCCTTCCAATGCAAACGCTCAAATCACCCGACCACAGGCGAGGTATAGATAATCAACAAGTGCGGTTTCAGTGCATGAACCTGTCGGGTATGTACACTTTCTATCACTAGGTACATGGGAATATGACAGGCCTACATTTTCGCTATCTCCAGTACCGGGTTGCTTCAAGCATGTCATTTAAACATAAATCAGCGGGAATCATTTCTTTTATACAGCAATGATACATGCCGGAGTCGGAGAAACACACATGAAAGCGCTCTCGTGTCTACAATGGGATTGCCTACAATATCATACATATAATTATATATTAGTACAAATTAAAATTCTATGACCATATAGAGCAAGGACATGTATTGAACAATTACCTAAAACCGATACAAACTCATCCATAGTTATAAGCAGTGCAACCTATGCATATTTAGCAACTCTAGTATGAGCATTATCATATATTGCAGAAGTTGTCTCTCACTATAATATATCTCTTACCTACATACAGCAACAGTATCTGAATGACCAACAATATGTGTGTTTCCGATTAGTTGTCGTCCGAGAGGTGTTACTGTATATAATATAATGAGCTAGTACAAGCTATATCTTGTAATTATATCTATAATGCAACAGTTACGTGAGTTTGCGCATGTACGAGGGTAATTCAATATATAATGCAAACTATCATATAAATTCTTTGATACAATATTTATCTTTTAAATAATGTCATAATCGTCCAAAGTAACTTTCCTTGAGTTCAATGACCAACGTTCATCCTTTTGGTCATTATTTTATTCCCGTTGCTAGGCAACTACGTACATACACTCATAACTGCACGGGCACGGTCTAGTCAGCCTAATGTGAAGTGGCATGTCGAATTCCCAGGTAATCGTTGTATCATTTTCGACCGGTAATATGGTATCTACATAACACATATCACTACAAGTTTGCGTATAAAGTTTTTTCCTTCTATATTTAAGCCCTAAATTAAGCTTGCGATGAGTTCGGTGCGACGTTCGAACGGCTCTGACGTCAAAAATATACGACATTCAGTGAGCGGAACCCGGTAACATGTGTACTCTGTTCTGCAATTTCAAATTAAATTAGCCGAAACTACTGCCAAGTCCCTGGGCTATCTCTACGTATGTTGATATTTTGTCTAGTTTGAATTGTTTTCTTAATGTTTCCATAAGACATGGGAGCCATTGCACACATTTTCAGTTTCACACACTAGTGGCCCTTAACTCTATAGTTGTCGTTTGTATTTTCATTCAACAGTAGCGCCATTTTAGGATAATTATTGTTGCTGACATTTTGAAACATGTCTCTTGTAAGGTAGTACAATATCCATTGAGTTTTTGTTGCATGATCACTTGATTAAATGTTTACTACTTTTTAGATGTGACGTTACCGCGTCCATGTCGTTCCAAGTTATATCGAATGAGGTCGTGCGCTGGTGCCGCCATCGACGTCAGATGTCCTTAAAATGTTCTATCAAATAGAAATTGTCCTATATTATAATCATGCAAAGTTTCATTTTATTATCTTGACTGGATTTAGAGATAATTGTTAGTTTGCATTATATATTGAATGACCCTCGTAGATAGATAGCTAGCTTTTATTTAGAAAAGGTCTACAGCCTATCATTCTACAAACATATATACATATATAAACATGTCATAGAATCCATCATTGTGTATGCTACGGAATCTGGTTAGTGTCATATGAATTATCGTGCCTCGCATCAAGAGGGCGAGGGGCGAGAATTGCGCGACACGAGGCGACACGCGAAAATCGGGCGACACACGAAGCGAGGCGCGATATTCAAACACGAGATCTCGCTCTGTCGCAGTATCAAAACCACGCTATTTCGCGGTAAAATATCGTGTCTCGCTTGGTGTGTCGCGCGATTTTCGCATGTTGCTTCGTGTTTCGCACGATATCACATCGCGAGCACTGAGTCACATATCCAATCACAAGAATGGACAGGTCTGCATCCTATCAAGATTCGGTACTATTCATACACTTTGCGACCATCTATGATGTGGTAACAAGGCAAAACGGACGAGCGCGTGCAAAAACGACAACAACACACAATCTACCAGACTCCCATTCGGATGACTAAGGAATGCCCGGATAGACACTTCAGAGCAACGGAATAACGCAGACGAGAGACACGGATAATCTCGGATCAACACAGTATGTACCTGCGTATTCCGTGTAACCATCATGCTAGGTCTGGGGACAATCGCACCTCTGCTGTCTTGCTCATTGATAGGCTGGATCTGATATATGCCGAGAACACGTCAGGGTACGGACAACTCCAGTTAGTCAATGCAGATACACCGATGAACTTCATGTTCACATTCGTCGCAAGATTGTTCGTATAACGTCAGAAGATGAGATGTAGGTGATTAGAGTTTTGTTGGCGTAGATAATCATGTGCATTTACATGCTTAATACGTTTTTTTTAAATTGCACATTCAGCCAATTTATAAATACGCAAATCATGCATTAATTATTCAGTCATTAACATATATATTGTTTGAAAATTGACTTGGGTTTCAAAAATACGAGATTCGTTGGACTTTTGAGTTAGTGTAAAAATTGATTTTGAATCACTATAAAACAGTGAAAATGGTCTTAATTCTAAGGTGGTTGGATTATTGAGGTTGTCCTAATGCAAAGTTTAATTGAACGTGATTGAATTGTTTCAATGTATTATTATGACATTTATGATTATTATTATTTCTAATAATATTTTGATGTTTTCAAAATATCCAATGTATATACTAAATACAAAATGTAGATGTCAAGTAAATTGCCCATGATTAAATCTGTTGATAAGTTCGTTATACATTTAATTATTGTACCACAATATACTAACAACCTCGCATCTCTTAAGAGTTACAAACAATAAGCCCCCCCCCCCCCCACCCACGAGACGATCAGCAAGATAGCCAGCCGAGTACCGTCAGAGTCGACACGGAAAGACGGGCCGGTGTATAGGTTGCCCACCACTCAGTTAGCTAGCCAGCTATCCGAACCGTTAAATAGCGAACACTTGCGTCGCGAAAAAAACACATGACCGGTAGGCAGTGGCGCAATTTGGCGTACCGTCTCGGTTGGCTAGCTAGCTAGTCGTTAAGTAGCGAGCACATGCATCACAAAATAAACTCAGTCGGCAGTCGGACGTACAGTCAATTGAACCATCAAAACCTCACGACAGAAACCCGAACGGTACATGTGTTAGGATGGAAGCCGATGACAGCTCAATCTGGTCGGCAAGTGGTTTGCCCGGGGGTAGGGACGTTGTGTCCATAACTGAGCGCGGCTTTTGAGCTGCCCGGTGCGAGGGTTGGATAAGAATGGAAACCCCACTGAGAAAGCTGCCTGTCGAAGCTAGGTTTATAGACCAGGGCGATGGCAGATTTTTCACATCCAAGGTAACATGTTGAACAAACAGGCATGTGAAGAGATTTCCAACACACCCACAACTGGTCGAATCCAAGCTATTTGTGAAAGTGTTTCCCCCGAGGTGTAGCTTTGGAGGGCTTGGTAGAAGGGAAATTCCGCTAATAAAAACGCTTGCAGACAATAGGCCATTAGACGCGCTGTGACCATTTTTTTCAAAAAAATGCTAACCAGTTGAGTTTGATGCCAAATGATGGTGAACAGGGAGAGCTTTCCAACGCACACCCAAACTTGGCCGGATCGGAACTTATGTAAAAATGCTGTTCCCGGGATGTAATTTTGGAGGGTTTGGTAGAAGGGAAATCCCACCGATAAAGCCACCTGCAAAGCCCGGTCGTTAGACGCGCTGTGGCATTTTTTCATAAAGCAAGCTAGCCAGTTGAGTTTAGTGTTCAATGAACGAGCATGGAAAGAGCTTTCTAACGCACCGAAACTCGGCCGCTTTGGAGCTCATGGGAAAAAGTTTTCCCCGAGGTGAAATTTGGAAGGGCTTGGTAGAAGGGAAATCCCGCCGATAAACAGCCTTCAGAGGCTCGCTCGTTAGACGCTCGATGACAGTTTTTGTTCAAAGGCAAGCTAGCCGGTTGAGTTTGGTGTTATATGAACGAGCACGGAAAGAGCTTTCCAACGCACCCAAACTTGTAGGGATCGGAAATCATATGAAAAACTTTTCCCCGGTGTGAAAATTTGGACGGCTTGGTAGAAGGGAAATCTCGCCGAAAAGCCGCCTGCAAAGCTCGGTCGGTAGACGCGCTGTGGCATTTTTTCATAAAGCAAGCTAGCCAGTTGAGTTTAGTGTTCAATGAACGAGCATGGAAAGAGCTTTCTAACGCACCCAAACTCGGCCGATTCGGAGCTCATGGGAAAAAGTTTCCCCCGAGGTGAAATTTTGAAGGGCTTGGTAGAAGGGAAATCCCGCCGATAAACAGCCTTCAGAGGCTCGCTCGTTAGACGCTCGATGACAGTTTTTGTTCTAAGGCAAGCTAGCCGGTTGGGTTTGGTGTTATATGAACGAGCACGGAAAGAGCTTTCCAACGCACCCAAACTTGTAGGGATCGGAAATCATGTGAAAAAGTTTTCCCTGGTGTGAAAATTTGGACGGCTTGGTAGAAGGGAAATCACGCCGACAAGCCGCCTGCAAAGCTCGGTCGATAGACGCGCTGTGGCATTTTTTCATAAAGCAAGCTAGCCAGTTGAGTTTAGTGTTCAACGAACGAGCATGGAAAGAGCTTTCTAACGCACACAAACTCGGCCGATTCGAGGCTCATGGGAAAAAGTTTTCCCCGAGGTGAAAGTTTGAAAGGCTTGGTAGAAGGGAAATCCCGCCGATAAACAGCCTTCAGAGGCTCGCTCGTTAGACGCTCGATGACAGTTTTTCTTCAAAGGCAAGCTAGCCGGTTGAGTTTGGTGTTATATGAACGAGCACGGAAAGAGCTTTCCAACGCACTCAAACTTGTAGGGATCGGAAATCATGTGAAAAAGTTTTCCCCGGTGTGAAAATTTGGACGGCTTGGTAGAAGGGAAATCACGCCGAAAAGCCGCCTGCTAAGCTCGGTCGGTAGACGCGCTGTGGCATTTTTTCATAAAGCAAGCTAGCCAGTTGAGTTTAGTGTTCAATGAACGAGCATGGAAAGAGCTTTCTAACGCACCCAAACTCGGCCGATTCGGAGCTCATGGGAAAAAGTTTCCCCCGAGGTGAAATTTTGAAGGGCTTGGTAGAAGGGAAATCCCGCCGATAAACAGCCTTCAGAGGCTCGCTCGTTAGACGCTCGATGACAGTTTTTGTTCTAAGGCAAGCTAGCCGGTTGGGTTTGGTGTTATATGAACGAGCACGGAAAGAGCTTTCCAACGCACCCAAACTTGTAGGGATCGGAAATCATGTGAAAAAGTTTTCCCTGGTGTGAAAATTTGGACGGCTTGGTAGAAGGGAAATCACGCCGACAAGCCGCCTGCAAAGCTCGGTCGATAGACGCGCTGTGGCATTTTTTCATAAAGCAAGCTAGCCAGTTGAGTTTAGTGTTCAACGAACGAGCATGGAAAGAGCTTTCTAACGCACACAAACTCGGCCGATTCGAGGCTCATGGGAAAAAGTTTTCCCCGAGGTGAAAGTTTGAAAGGCTTGGTAGAAGGGAAATCCCGCCGATAAACAGCCTTCAGAGGCTCGCTCGTTAGACGCTCGATGACAGTTTTTCTTCAAAGGCAAGCTAGCCGGTTGAGTTTGGTGTTATATGAACGAGCACGGAAAGAGCTTTCCAACGCACTCAAACTTGTAGGGATCGGAAATCATGTGAAAAAGTTTTCCCCGGTGTGAAAATTTGGACGGCTTGGTAGAAGGGAAATCACGCCGAAAAGCCGCCTGCTAAGCTCGGTCGGTAGACGCGCTGTGGCATTTTTTCATAAAGCAAGCTAGCCATCTGAGTTGAGTGTTCAATGAACGAGCATGGAAAGAGCTTTCTAACGCACACAAACTCGGCCGATTCGGAGCTCATGGGAAAAAGTTTTCCCCGAGTTGAAATTTTGAAGGGCTTGGTAGAAGGGAAATCCCGCCGATAAACAGCCTTCAGAGGCTCGCTCGTTAGACGCTCGATGACAGTTTTTGTTCTAAGGCAAGCTAGCCGGTTGGGTTTGGTGTTATATGAACGAGCACGGAAAGAGCTTTCCAACGCACCCAAACTTGTAGGGATCGGAAATCATGTGAAAAAGTTTTCCCTGGTGTGAAAATTTGGACGGCTTGGTAGAAGGGAAATCACGCCGACAAGCCGCCTGCAAAGCTCGGTCGATAGACGCGCTGTGGCATTTTTTCATTAAGCAAGCTAGCCAGTTGAGTTTAGTGTTCAACGAACGAGCATGGAAAGAGCTTTCTAACGCACACAAACTCGGCCGATTCGAGGCTCATGGGAAAAAGTTTTCCCCGAGGTGAAAGTTTGGAAGGCTTGGTAGAAGGGAAATCCCGCCGATAAACAGCCTTCAGAGGCTCGCTCGTTAGACGCTCGATGACAGTTTTTCTTCAAAGGCAAGCTAGCCGGTTGAGTTTGGTGTTATATGAACGAGCACGGAAAGAGCTTTCCAACGCACTCAAACTTGTAGGGATCGGAAATCATGTGAAAAAGTTTTCCCCGGTGTGAAAATTTGGACGGCTTGGTAGAAGGGAAATCACGCCGAAAAGCCGCCTGCTAAGCTCGGTCGGTAGACGCGCTGTGGCATTTTTTCATAAAGCAAGCTAGCCATCTGAGTTGAGTGTTCAATGAACGATCATGGAAAGCGCTTTCTAACGCACACAAACTCGGCCGATTCGGAGCTCATGGGAAAAAGTTTTCCCCGAGTTGAAATTTTGAAGGGCTTGGTAGAAGGGAAATCCCGCCGATAAACAGCCTTCAGAGGCTCGCTCGTTAGACGCTCGATGACAGTTTTTGTTCTAAGGCAAGCTAGTCGGTTGGGTTTGGTGTTATATGGACGAGCGCGGAAAGAGCTTTCCAACGCACCCAAACTTGTAGGGATCGGAAATCATGTGAAAAAGTTTTCCCCGGTGTGAAAATTTGGACGGCTTGACAGAAGGGAAATCACGCCGAAAAGCCGCCTGCAAAGCTCGGTCGGTAGACTCGCTGTGGCATTTTTTTCATAAAGCAAGCTAGCCAGTTGAGTTAACTGTTCAATGAACGAGCATGGAAAGAGCTTTCTAACGCACCCAAACTCGGCCGATTCGGAGCTCATAGGAAGAAGTTTTACCCGATGTGAAATTTTGAAGGACTTGATAGAAGGGAAATCCCGCCGATAAACAGCCTTCAGAGGCTCGCTCGTTAGACGCTCGATGACAGTTTTTGTTCAAAGGCAAGCTAGCCGGTTGAGATTGGTGTTACATGAACGAGTACGGAAAGAGCTTTCTAACGCACCCAAACTTGTATGGATCGGAATTTATGTGAAAAAGTTTTCCCCGGTGTGAAAATTTGGACGGCTTGGTAGAAGGGAAATCACGCCGACAAGCCGCCTGCAAAGCTCGGTCGATAGACGCGCTGTGGCATTTTTTCATAAAGCAAGCTAGCCAGTTGCGTTTAGTGTTCAATAAATGAGCATGGAAAGAGCTTTCTAACGCACCCAAACTTGGCCGGTTCGGAGCTCATGGGAAGAATTTTTCCCCAAGGTGAAAGTTTGAAGGGCTTGGTAGAAGGGAAATCCCGCCGATAAACAGCCTTCAGAAGATAGGCCTTTAGACGCTGGATGACAGTTTTTGTTCAAAGGCAAGCTAGCCGGTTGAGTTTGGTGTTAAATGAACGAGCACGAAAAGAGCTTCCCAACGCACCAAAACTTGCTAGTATCGGAGCTCATGGGAAAAAGTTTTCCCCGGGGTGAAAATTTGAAGGGCTTGGTAGAAGGGAAATCCCGCCGATAAAGCCGCCTACTGAAAATCGGCAGTTTCAAACTTCACACATCATCTTTACTAGTATTACGGTATAATTTCATTTTTATTCTTCGTTTTTATTATTAATGTCAAGGCTTTTAAAGGGTCTGTAGACTGGTCCGTGACGGCATTTCCAAATGCCTCGGCCATATTCACTTCCTCTACTCGACCGTCCCTCCACTGTCACTCACTGAGATAATTTTAATATCATTTCGTCCGTGCGTTTGAGTGGGTATCCGACCTAACTAGAAAATGGTATTCGCAACGGTACAGTCCAACCAGGGATACCTGACAGTGACGTCATGTTGTTTTTACAATCAAATGTCGTCTGCAAAAATTGGGATTATCAGTATAATTCTTTACCTTTAATCTGCATGAAATCGTGGCCGAGAGGATAACGGTGCAGTATTAGTAGATTTCTAATTAAAACGTGTCGAGTTCGAACCCTTTCAGCAGAACTTTTTATGCTTATTTTTTATTTGTTTTTTTTTTGCGATCGCATACAAGTGTACTTGAATGCTGCTTGAGTATAAAGCACCTTGGTCATTTCACTCAACTTCAAATGAATTAATTTATCAGCGAAGAACAAGTTTTAAATTATAGTAGGTATCGAGTCTTTGAAGAACTAAGAGAAACCAACAACTATCCTGAACGAGTTTTCAATTACACGAATTCCACGGGTTAAATTTAACAAGAATAGGGCAAAATCTTTATTTTCAAAATGAATATCTTATCAAATCATCCAATGGTATACATTTTTCGTTTATAATACAAGAAAAAAATGTTATAGTTTAATGGCTATCACAAGCTTTGAACTTAGATCGCCTGAGTGAGAGTCAACAAATACATCCACAGAACCATGCATTGCTCGAAATTTATGAATTGGTATAGACATACTTCTATATAATATTATCCCCGATCTTTTTTGGGATATACCCTGCTTATTTATAGATTGTTTACAAAATGACGTCACTGTCAAAAATCGTTGGTCGGATAGTAAGTGTTATTGTATTTTCAAAATAAATAAACCAACAAACCCTTTTGAAAGAATGTTTTGAAACCATCAATGCAGATTTTGTAATATACATTTTGTAATCCTAAAGTATATTTTTGAACAAATAAAGTTAAGTTGCAGTACAGTCTGAAATACGTGGAATTTAAATATAGTAGTTTCACTGCGACGTTAATAAATTGCATGCTGCATCGTATTCGTGTAAATAATACATGTATAAGGAACATGAATACGGAAATGCATGTATATTTATATATTGATTTTAATAATTGCTTTTTAATCCCGTGAATATAACTGAAATAGTTTTATTAAAATAAAAACGTGGTCATCTGTAACACAAACATGTATGTTATTTACTATGCTGCAATAACTAATGTGCAAGAATGTCGCCTGGATATCCTAGTGGTAGATTGCTCACGTGTGTGGGTACGGGTTCGATCTCATGTCACGCCATACCAAAGATTAGATATAAATGGTAATAAATATTGCACATACAAGACGTTCAGTATAATAGGCAAAAACTTGGAATTCTTCTATTTTTTGTTAATCGATACAATTTTGACGATATCAGGAAATGTGTGTCGCGAATGATTGAAATGAATTGTAAAAAATTGCCTTGCAATCAACTTAAATAAATTAGTACATGCATAATCTATATGCACACTTGGTATGTATCTAATAATTTTATACACCATGGTCGCTCTCAAAATGATATTCTAGGAAGTATGGCGTTCAAGCGACCTGGCTTTCCTGCGTTGTATCTGTAGTAAGTTGCTCACAAAATGACACGGGACAGTGAGCTGCTGATAAAAAACATTAACCGAGCTCATATGATTTCTAAATTATTAATCTGAAACTACCTGCCCAGCGGTCTGTGGAATTCATATTGATATGATACTATTGGGCCTGCTTCCACAACAATACTGGATTATGTCACGGTATCATTTAAAACTCGTGTGCATTGTCATACATTTAATTTAATGTTTATTTTATTATTGTCAAGATAATTAGCATGCGCTTAATTAACGCTTCATATTACTACATCTAAGTTTAAACTTATTTTACTATCTTATGATCATTATTATTAGTGTGTATTCAAACTAAGGTCTTATTTGTTTGAGTTCAAATAATTAAAATCAAAATTAAAATTTGACTTTGTTAATATCATGCAAATGCACCGAATCCCCCAAAACCGATTTAATAATTAAACATGTATTGTTTACACTATCTTACTATCTTACCATATATTATAACGGCCACCCACTCGAGAAAGTGGAGGTCGATCAATGTATGTGACTACCAAATCTCCACTCGACCGTCACTACGGCTACACTTAAGGTTCCCTTAGGTTAGGGTGAGTCAAGTTGGAGTGGAGGAACGACATGTGATAACGGCCAAAAGAAAGCTGATGCCTTCAACTCGGATCATAACCAGACGTGAGTATTTTTCGGGAAGGTGTGTACACACAGTAAGTTTTGATGTATACATCTTGACCTATAAGTCAAGATGTTATTTGTAGTTAGGTGAAGTACGCCTCTGCCGTGCATTTTCTCAGGATGTACGCCTTCGTCGTTACGTAGTGGCAAAGCGTACATCCTCGACTTACTGTGTGTATAGCTTGGCTATTTTGACCTGAGCCTGACCTTTATGCAAGAATATATTACAAGGTTCTTGCTTTGAATATATCAATTTCCGCAAGCAAATCGTGCGATATCGGTATTTCAAATTTGTGTTTGTATTAAATCTCGAGCGTCTTCATGATACTCCCCGATTATGAAAACATACAATCAGTGTCGACTGTTAAATTATGCTAATCAAAAGATCAGGCTTGTGTCAAATTGGCCAAGCTATAAGCACCTTAAGGTCACTACGAACTTTTGAAAACGTAGGTTTGAAATACGGAGGATATGAGTCAACGTACACCATACGCCCTGGTCGTGAGTGATTGAGTTCATTGTAGGTTGCGCACATTACAAGTGAGTTTTAAGTGTTTATAAAGTTCTAACAGCCTACGATCTCCGTGCTATGGCCATGTTATCTATTTGTACAAACTGCTCCCACGCGTTGTCCTTACGAATTAAGGTGGCAGAAAAAGGCTCGCAATTGCGGGGATGAATAGGTTGGCCGAACGCTGGCCGAATGCTACAAACGTCATGTCTGCGTAATCACAAATGCCTACTGACTCGGATTCACGTAGTTACACGTCCGTTGGGTTGTGACTGTCGCTTATATTTCCAAACAAAGAATTGATATTCCTCCAGTTACAGTACTTTCAAAGTCAATTGAGAATCGTTGGTCAACATCGAGTCGTCTGTCAGGTAAACTTTGTTTATCTAGCTTTAGCTGGGTATACATCATGTATCTGAGTTAACGATAATTCCCGCTATTCTTTCGAATCGGATAGTTCCCTCATTAGTATTATTTATTGAATCGACTACTAGTGGTAGAGGAACAAATGCCAGTTTAGGCCTCTATTTTTGGAGTTACCCTACCATTCAATACGGTTCATTTAGGAATTTGATTAATTTATTTTTAGTTTTTAGTGCCATTCTCAAGCCTTTTTTGCGAACTTGTAGAATTGGCAATCTCGCTAATGTTTGGGTTTATAATAATCACAACATTTATTAATCACGGGTGGTCAAATAGTAAGAATACATGCAATAATTGAAAATTCGCAATATATACAATCGGGTATAAACATATGCATTTTCTAGGGTCGAATCTGCATACACATCAATGTGATAGCTATCGCACAATATTGAAAACAAGCTATTATTCGAACAAGAGAAATAAAGTTACAACAAGCCTCAAAATCATGTTAGTTGTTGAGTTTCCTATTTATCTGATATAACAGTGAACTTTTAATTGTCAGCTGAGGTCAGTTGCCAATTCGATTCTACGGAAAAATTTGAATTGTCAGCTGGCTGACTGACAGCTGCCAGTTGCCAATTCGATTTTTCTGAAAAAAAATATTTTTTTCGGATTGTCAGCTGGCTGACAGTTGCCAGTTGCCAATTCGATTTTTCACCAAAAAAATTTTTTTTTTCGAATTGTCAGCTGGCTGACAGTTGCCAGTTGCCAATTCGATTTTTCACAAAAAATATTTTTTTCGAATTGTCAGCTGGCTGACAGTTGCCAGTTGCCAATTCGATTTTTCACAAAAAAAATATTTTTTTCGAATTGTCAGCTGGCTGACAGTTGCCAGTTGCCAATTCGATTTTTCACAAAAAAATTTTTTTTTCGAATTGTCAGCTGGCTGACAGTTGCCAGTTGCCAATTCGATTTTTCACAAAAAATATTTTTTTTTCGAATTGTCAGCTGGCTGACAGTTGCCAGTTGCCAATTCGATTTTTCACAAAAAAATTTTTTTTTCGAATTGTCAGCTGGCTGACAGTTGCCAGTTGCCAATTCGATTTTTCACAATATTTTTTTTCGAATTGTCAGCTGGCTGACAGTTGCCAGTTGCCAATTCGATTTTTCACAAAAAAAATTTTTTTTCGAATTGTCAGCTGGCTGACAGTTGCCAGTTGCCAATTCGATTTTTCACAAAAAATATTTTTTTCGAATTGTCAGCTGGCTGACAGTTGCCAGTTGCCAATTCGATTTTTCGCAAAAAAAAATTTTTTTTCGAATTGTCAGCTGGCTGACAGTTGCCAGTTGCCAATTCGATTTTTCACAAAAAATATTTTTTTTTCGAATTGTCAGCTGGCTGACAGTTGCCAGTTGCCAATTCGATTTTTCACAAAAAATATTTTTTTTCGAATTGTCAGCTGGCTGACAGTTGCCAGTTGCCAATTCGATTTTTCACAAAAAAATATTTATTTTCGAATTGTCAGCTGGCTGACAGTTGCCAGTTGCCAATTCGATTTTTCACAAAAAAATATTTTTTTTCGAATTGTCAGCTGGCTGACAGTTGCCAGTTGCCAATTCGATTTTTCACAAAAAAATTTTTTTTTCGAATTGTCAGCTGGCTGACAGTTGCCAGTTGCCAATTCGATTTTCTGAAGAAATTTTTTTTTTTCGAATTGTCAGCTGGCTGACAGTTGCCAGTTGCCAATTCGATTTTTCACAAAAAATATTTTTTTCGAATTGTCAGCTGGCTGACAGTTGCCAGTTGCCAATTCGATTTTTCGCAAAAAAAATTTTTTTTTCGAATTGTCAGCTGGCTGACAGTTGCCAGTTGCCAATTCGATTTTTCACAAAAAAATTTTTTTTTCGAATTGTCAGCTGGCTGACAGTTGCCAGTTGCCAATTCGATTTTTCACAAAAAAATATTTTTTTTCGAATTGTCAGCTGGCTGACAGTTGCCAGTTGCCAATTCGATTTTTCAGAAAAAAATATTTTTTTTCGAATTGTCAGCTGGCTGACAGTTGCCAGTTGCCAATTCGATTTTTCACAAAAAATATTTTTTTCGAATTGTCAGCTGGCTGACAGTTGCCAGTTGCCAATTCGATTTTTCGCAAAAAAAATTTTTTTTTCGAATTGTCAGCTGGCTGACAGTTGCCAGTTGCCAATTCGATTTTTCACAAAAAAAATTTTTTTTCGAATTGTCAGCTGGCTGACAGTTGCCAGTTGCCAATTCGATTTTTCACAAAAAAATATTTTTTTTCGAATTGTCAGCTGGCTGACAGTTGCCAGTTGCCAATTCGATTTTTCAGAAAAAAATATTTTTTTTCGAATTGTCAGCTGGCTGACAGTTGCCAGTTGCCAATTCGATTTTTCACAAAAAAATTTTTTTTTCGAATTGTCAGCTGGCTGACAGTTGCCAGTTGCCAATTCGATTTTCTGAAGAAATTTTTTTTTTCGAATTGTCAGCTGGCTGACAGTTGCCAGTTGCCAATTCGATTTTTCACAAAAAAATTTTTTTCGAATTGTCAGCTGGCTGACAGCTGCCAGTTGCCAATTCGATTTTTCAGAAAAAAAATATTTTTTTCGAATTGTCAGCTGGCTGACAGTTGCCAGTTGCCAATTCGATTTTTCACAAAACAATTTTTTTTTCGAATTGTCAGCTGGCTGACAGTTGCCAGTTGCCAATTCGATTTTTCACAAAAATATATTTTTTTTCGAATTGTCAGCTGGCTGACAGTTGCCAGTTGCCAATTCGATTTTTCGCAAAAAAATTTTTTTTTTCGAATTGTCAGCTGGCTGACAGTTGCCAGTTGCCAATTCGATTTTTCACAAAAAATATTTTTTTTTCGAATTGTCAGCTGGCTGACAGCTGCCAGTTGCCAATTCGATTTTTCAGAAAAAAAATATTTTTTTCGAATTGTCAGCTGGCTGACAGTTGCCAGTTGCCAATTCGATTTTTCACAAAACAATTTTTTTTTCGAATTGTCAGCTGGCTGACAGTTGCCAGTTGCCAATTCGATTTTTCACAATTTTTTTTTCGAATTGTCAGCTGGCTGACAGTTGCCAGTTGCCAATTCGATTTTTACAGTGAAATCTGAATCGTCAGCTGGCTGACAGTTGCCAGTTGCCGATTCGATTTTACATTGGAATTTGAATCGTCAGCTGGCTGACAGTTGCCAGTTGCTAATTCGAGTCTACAGTGAAATCTGAATCGTCAGCTGGCTGACAGTTGCCAGTTGCCAATTCGATTTTCCCGAAAGATTTGAATCGTCAGGTGGCTGACAGTTGCCAGTTGCCAATTCGAGTCTACGGTGAAATTTGAATCGTCAGCTGGCTGACAGTTGCCAGTTGCCGATTCAACTTTCGAAATCGACGAATCGGCTGCTGGGTTGTGAAGTTAGCTGACAGTTGCCAGTTGCCGATTCAAAAAGTTGAATTGGCAACTGGCAACTGGCAACTGGCTGCTAACTTCACACACATACCGATACAGCGTTTTGCACAGAGAGGGTGTCGATACAGCGTTTTGCACAGAGAGGGTGCCGATACGGGTATACACCGTGAAATAACAGAACACGAAATTCCTCAACACAAACAGTATGACGGAACGCACAAAATTATACAGATCTACAAATTTATAGTTCTGTATGAAAGTGCCCCTATGACCCTGGTCAAAATGACAAATTACAAGTGCCTAGGGTGGTATTTATACAGCATCTTAAGTGAAAACTTAAATATTTTGACTTAAATTAAAAGATTGATCTGCCAATAGTTCACAAGAAACGAAAATACCCCATGTTTTCTATACGGTTACTGTAGCTCTTTACACAAGGCTTCTAAGCAATGTAAATAATTATTAGTTTTCCTGTTTAGCTGATACACTTAAGGAAAATTTGAGATTTTAAGAAAATTCTAAGCTTTCTTTTATAAATAATTAAGATGCTTTATCAATACCAACCCAGAGCATTTACAGGTCAGACTTTTTTCCGCCATCAGTACAGACACCAAGCTCATCAAGGTTACCAACAAGAACAACATTCACTGCAACTACATTTACAACTGCTACAAGAACAACATCATCACCAAGACATGGTACAGGAACAACTTACCTGACTGCAACAAACGTTACCAAAATGGCCATAAAAAACAAAAACAAAATACGATATGTATTCCAGCAGCAATACCAACAGCTACGATGTATGCGACGTTTTGGCCCCGATCTCCCGAAGCATCTCAATCTGAGCAAGATCTCATTTCAAATATTGTCAAGTTTGTGGTAATGTTTATTTCCATGCGAGACTGAACTCAAAATTAGCACCATTGAGCAAGAATGGTATTCTGAACTTATTACAGAAAAAGTTCAAGAACTAGAACTAGATTTTATCAATCAAAAAGCATAACTTTTTTCAATTTAAGTTAGATTATATTCTGCCCCTAGGGAGCCAGACCACAGTTCCCAAGCCTCATATGCGAATTTGCCATGTAGAAAATTGATAATAGAAGACATTTTGGCTGTTGCATATTTATAGAATATTTCGTTGCTGGTTTTGGGTTTTTAACCCTGGCAGTGACCATACTAATGTACTTAAATGGGGCATGCTAATTTGATGTTTTTTTTAAATATTTGATCTCCTAGAAGCTTGGATCTGGAAACCAAGCATCTACTGACTGGCAGAACTGCTTTTTGAGTGAAGTTTGATGGTACATTTTCAAAGGTATTTTGTGAGAAAAATAACTGCAGAGATGGCAAGGGTTTCTGATGACATTCTTGAAGATTTCTAGTCTTGATCTGTAAATATCAGCAGCTGATAGACTTCCATCATCGACCGTTAGCGCATAAATGGGGATCGAACATCGCTTGTTTGGCCTCGGCCGGGCAGTAAAATTGATGGTTTGGCTGAGTGTTGTGAACAAAAAAGAGTGAATTAGAGAAGGATTTATATGAAATGCTGTTGCATATTGTAATCTGGACTTGATATCTACGTAACCATGAAATGTTTTCTATTCAGGTTTGTTGTTAAAGCCAATTTGTTGGTGTTTGAAGAAGTGTGGTCAGTTTCCGGACTTGAATTTTGTTGAAAGCTGAGACCGGCAGCCTTGATTATCTCCTATGTTTGAGAGTGCGAAGGGAAGTTATTGCATAAAAAGTCTAGATTGAGGATTCGTCTTTCTAAACATAGGGAATGTTAGACAGACTAGGCACGAAACCTCGATCTAAGATTATACATACATAAATTACCGCAAGCAACTTTTTTGTCCTGGTTATTAATAAATATGTGTCGACTGGCGAACATACTCTATACTTGCTAAGCAGCAATTCCTTGAACTTACTGCTTAAATCTGGGATTGTTTATATTTCTAGAACCTATCTGGGTGTAGTGTTTATATTAAAAGTAAATACTCCAGGATAAATGTAAACAAATTGTGTTTTACTTGCAATTTATGAACTACATTCTAGACAAGCTTCTTGTCGTGTTTTAGTTTTTACTACTAAGTATGCCATGTTTGTAACTGCACACCATAGTACTCTGAGGCTCTTGGTGAATTTCATGCAACGGACAAACTAGTAACAAAGAATATCTGCAATTAGTTCATACCAATGTTAGTACATATTGGTAAATTACATCTGTTTCCAATGCCATGTTTGTAGGTCGCCGTAAAATAAGAAAAATGTGGCAAGGCTAAAGCTTGTCTCTAAAAGAGTTAGACTACGGTCATTTGAAAGTGTTTTACCAGTGGGAGAAAGCGAATAAAGTTTAATTTGTAATAATCGTTTTGATATTACTTATAATAATGTGGTGGATTAATACGGCACTCGTGGTTTCAATGATGACAATGTTTCTGTCATACAGGTAAGTAAGTTGGCGCTGCAATAATAAGTGTTGATGGTGATCTTGATGTAGTAGCAAAAGATATATAGTGCACATCTGCTATAATGCACACAGGATAACGTGAAATGCGGGAAAATGTGGTATGGGCCATATAGGTGGAAAATCAAGCGTGTACGATTTATCAGTGTTATTGTAGTATAAAATTGACCATATGTGTCTTTTACAACAGTAGACCAATCCAGTCAATGTTTGTAAATATCACCTTATCCTGGGCGCACTATATCAGATGTCGTCGTTCTTGTTGATAATATCGTAGGGGTTTTTTGTTGACACTGCTAGTGTTGACATACATTCAGCATTCTTGTTACTTACATAATTATGATTAATACATTTCTAAGGTTATTAGACGCAGCATATATTGATGGCTTAGAACCAGAAGGTCGTAACTCCTACTTACGACCTTATAAGACTCATACATATTTGAAATCTGCTTCATAAGGCTCTTCTTATGAGCCTATTTTCATGAAAATCTGAAATTGTCATGTTGACCAAAATTAAGTTTTAAAAACGTGTTTTCCCATAGGTAAAGAATAAATTACAGACAGTTTTCTCTTGTTTTCTCAATATATAAATTTGGTAGTTACGACCTTCTAATTCTAAGCCAGCGATATATATACTAATATATAGACGTGAACAAAGGCTAAGGCATCACTTTAGACGTTAAGAATCAAACCATTCTACCTGTTGGAGACAATTGATGCAAAAGACGCATTTGATCCAATGTTGTTTCGAACATTTTCAGTCGCCGTATACGATGCTAACGCTGGCAAAAGTTGCCATAACCGTACATCTCAAGGTCCGTACCACGGTGCCAAATGTCAAAATCATACTTTAATCATTGTCAAGCTGAACATGTATGTCTACAATGCAGTTTTGCTTTTTAAGTCTTCTGCTTAAGTTGGAATGTTGTGAAGTTTCGGATAGTTCAATCCTTAAAATATGTACGTTTGTTTTATATAACTTGTTTGTTTGAAGAGATGTGATGGACTGGAATAAAAAGTTCTTTCACCGAGTGACACCAGGTCCATGCAAATATGTCGCGGAAGGTATGTATGCTATTTGTAGTTGATCATTCAATTATTGATGATAGTATTGTATTTGAAATACTTTCACGAAATATATAATAATAAGCAAAAGTGATATGTTTAAATTACATGCACATCATCTTGTATTGTAGTGCACCCTTGGTATTCGACTACCAGCCAAACATCTGACCAGCGATCTCGAAAAACGCAATTTACAGGTAACGATACGTCTGTTGATGGGACAATATTGTATTGTCTTGCAAAGGGAAGGACTGTTTATTGATTTTCTGTCCAAAACTATTTATGTTTTCCACGTATAAACATGTTGTGGGGAAAAAATGGTTAGATGCGAAGTATCGCCATTTTTTGCACAATAAACAGACGTTTTCGCACACTTCCTCATTATATTTTGGATTGAAAACTTACTCGTGTATGCTTTATTATATGCTCGTATACCTTTTTTGCGGTGCCTCACATCTTTGCGCACCTTGTTGACAAAGTTATCGAATATGGTAGCTATCCGATGAGCTGGTAGTCGAATACCCAGGGTGTAATGATAAAGTGCAATATTGTCACGATAAAAATATGCAAATGTAATATTGCATGCCACCAAGGAGGGTGTAAATTAAGAAACATTTTACAAATAAATTGATTTCAATTAGGGCTCTAGTCATTCTAGCTGCCAGTATCATGTATTTCAAGTATTCACAGTTTTTAAGAAGAAGGTAGATTCCCATGTGTCCGTATATAATGATCACTGAATATACAGAGATCACCGAATATTGTTAATACATTAATTACTTTACAGAGGAAGGTTCTGAAGACCTGACACATATTGGGGATGGTATTCTCATAATGACGTCAGTAAGTGATAAAAGGCTTGTTTCTGTAATGAATAATTGGAGATATTTAAAAACAAACTACTAAAGACCAGGAAAATTTGGGGATATGAATCATCGTGGAATACATTAGTCGTGAAAACCGTGGTTACTTGTATGTCCTATATATCTTAGCCACTGACATACTTCTTGTACATTTATATTATCAGGTGTCCGTTGCCTAAGCAAAGCGCTACCGAGCGCTTTTATTCAGTAACCTCCCATTCAATTGAATATAGAAAGCATGTTTAACCTCCCGTAGCGCTTTGCGTAGGTAACGGACACCAAATAGTTCTCAAATATAAGATGTTTCACAATACCACGAATGATGGAAGCAAACACATGTACAAATATTCAATAGTGTCCAATACATCAATTACGAGTCACTAACGTTGGCAGCATTATCCCAATTTTAAAATACAAAGTACTAACAAAAAATGTACTGGTGAATAGATCCGATGCTATTTCTTGATCGTCTGTTATTGATTATGACTCGTATCGTCTGGGTTTCAGGGCTACGACACTGGTTTAGGCAATGGGAAAATGAAATCACTGAATTTGAATACAAGCGAAGTAGTGACGATGAAAATAGAAGGAGCGCCTTCGAGAGAAGACTTTATGACAAAACCACACGGATTATCAATATGGACAGATCAGAAAGGTAGACTTATTGTCATAATTTAAATGACAAATAATGAGGTATAATACTGAGACAACTCAGATACTAAGGGTTGATATTAAAAATCATACAATCAGAATACTTGAATGTATACAGTAACAATAATTTAATTTCGATGGGATGGAATTTCGTGGTTTTGGTAAAAAATGCCATTTTGATTCGACGTTAATTCGTGGATTTTGCATGTCAGGTAATAAATACAAGGGTCAAAATTAGTGTTCGATGGGATTACATTTCGTGGTAAAAGATTAACCACGAAAACCACGAAGTTTTATCCCACAAGAAAATTTATGATTGTACAGTAAATAACTTACTAACTTGCTAACTTATTTATTTACCGCCAATACGCCTTCATTGTGCTCATTTTCATTTGTGTCCTGGTGAATCACATCTTGGTCATATCCCTTAAATATCTCGGCGCTAGTAGTGTCTTTGTCTGTCTCTTTTCCCTTTGCTCCGACGATAGATTTGTACCATCTCAGAGACTGTCAGATGATGATGGTGGTTTGTGTAAAGTGTGTAAGGTAACAACATATACAGTGGTTGTTTGTAGAATATTCTTTAGTTCCTTGTTTGACGTTCAGGGTATAAGGGAAACTGGCTTCTCTTCTCTCATACCCTCGTGGCGATGAATAACAAGAAGAATGGGGTGTCGACAATAATTTATATAAGTTGGGAAAACTTGTGTAACAATTGACCTTAGATAAATTAGTGTATAAAAAACTAAATTTCCTTTCCTTTCAGGCCAGACACTTGTGTACGTTATAACACATCCACCATCGAGAGATATGATTGAAGTATTCAAACTGAAGGACAACATGACCTTACAATACAAACGAACAATTACAGATCCACTATTTAGGAGGTATGTTTTATTTTAATTCACAGAAAGTTTAATCAGTCGATATCGGTCGTTATTTTGTTTGGGAGACGATTGACCTAACCAGCGTTCCAGGAAATAATTGACATTACACCAGAGCAGAGATCGCTCCGCCTCCTTTTTTGTCGAAGGCTGCTTGGCGAAGGTTTTCAATTTAATCCATTGGACCATGTGATAATAATTTATCGTAATAATTGATTTAAAGGGAATGGATTGACAACTGGCGTAATGTCATTTATCAGTGCGCGATCACTTGCTTTGTATTGACAAGTTATTAACGTGAAAATGAGATAATTTCCACGCAAAAATATAATGGGTCCATCCCGGGAATCAAACCCGTATGGCTCGGATGACCATCCGACTGATGACCCGTACACTGTATTCTATCAGGACAAGCCTTAATTAACTTCTAATACATTGTTTTATACGGCATAGTTGTGCTCAGTTGTTAATTGCTGTCTCTCATTGTTGTTGCCACATTTATCCTATTCTCGTACCAGTGACCATGGATATGTGGGGTGCGGTGGCCTAGAGGTAGGGCGCGCGCTTCGGGATCGAGAGGTCCCGGGTTCACCAACTGGCTTGCAGGACCACTGGTCAATTTCTCTGAACATGACAAACATGCTCCACTACACCATGGTGTAAAATGGTACATGTGAGGGTAGTGTCTATTCTTGGGCGCCGCAGATCGATGTTGGAGAGAAATAGTCTTCCCAGGGAGACACGAGCGTATATTGATACAGGTAGCCCAATGACCAGGGGGAGTTGAAATGTCAAAGGGTGTTTGAGCGGCCTAACATGAAAAGCGGGAAATTTTGGAATAATTCACAAAGGTGGTTCAACCAAATGTGCACGATTTATCAGAGTTATTTTAGTAAAGATATGACCGTATGTGTTTACATAAGAAACCGATTTTTCAACAGTAGGCAACTTCGGCCAATGTTTGTAAATACAATTTGTAGCACATTATCCTGGGCGCACTAGTAAGTATATACCATTGTCTTCGGACACAATACTCACATTGTACATTGTGATATTTTCACAGCATGAATGACTTAGTCCTGATCGGTAAAGACCGGTTCTTCATCACAGTATTTAACCATTACTCCGGAGGGTACATGAAGAAATTTGAGCTGTTGACCAGGAGGCCATGGGGTGGGGTGATGTACTATGATGGTAGTCGGGCTAGAGAAGTGGTATCTGGTCTCTTTATGCCGAATGGAATCAACGTTTCTAAAGACAAGAAGTGAGTTTCTCATTCATTTAATAGAATTTTATCCTTTCTTATAGAATTAATCGTTTATTATTGAAGTATGTTTAAATACATGGCTTTCTGTAGCCGTATGAACGCGTTAAAAGAACTTCGTTGGCACTTCTTTTTAGTCCACAAAAGTACCATCTTGATGGCTTACAAATGGTACAAAAATGTTGTTCCAGTAACAGTATTGATTTACATCACTTTAAAAGTCCAGCTTTGTATCGCTTCAAGGCTATTATATAATGCACTTCTGTGAGTGGTCGCGTCTCCATTGACGTTAATGTTTGGAAGGCGTCACATGTGCTGTTAATAAAGGTCCAAACAATAACTAAGCTTTTGTAAACCTATTTTTGTCTTCAAAAGGCTGCATACGTATATATATTGGTCTCATCATGGGTAAACTATTCATTTGAATTCTCAATTAGTATTTTTTACATGTATAACATTTCTCACTAGGGTTGTTTTTGTGGCCGAGTTTGGAAACAAGAATTTGATCGCCTACCAACGAACTGCTGGAAATGGTCTGACAAAACTATGGGTATCTATCATCTTGTTATATTCATTTTACGTTTTCGTTGTTCTTATATTTGCTATTTGGTTTATTTAGAGCTTAATCATATCTTATTGTTAAAATATGTAAGGTAATGTTCTCTCAACTAAAACTAGAAGGGCAAATCCCTTTTAGCGAAATAAATTGTCCTCTACGATCTCAAACTTAAGATAAATAATTATTTTTTGAAGATAAGAATATTTTTTCTGCTTTAGGAAAAGTACTCTGATACTCTGGTTGACAACATTGAAGTGGATCCTGACACTGGAGATCTCTGGATAGGATGTCATCCCGTCTACTACAGAATCTTCGACGCTATATTCCCATTGGTTGGATACTCCTTACCCTCTCAGGTAATTCTATTAAAAAAGGGCAAGTTTCAGGAATGTCTTAATTTATTTGGGGGGGGGGTAAATCTTTTTAAAAGAGGGTCAAATTAAGCCATTCTTGAACCTTGTCCTTTGTCAAACATAAATCAATTCATGAACGAGCTTGTCTCTTTTTAACAACTTATAGTTTGTGTGTAAGTTACGTTAAGCATGGCCGGCAAAGTTCAAACTACACTTTGCATATTTGGTATAAAGAAGAAGCGTACTGAGTAAGGTACCATACGATAGGGTTCTGTTTGTGAAAATATGACCCTTCTAAGTAGTTGGTATCAAATGTAAACACAGGTACAGAGGAAATGTCGTCGATAGTTGAGTTATAACCATTGCTGTATTGCACCAAAGACTTCTACTTGGTAGGCCAATATCAATAAACGATTACAATACATGTACATTGTACATGTAAATGTCTGTGACAATTAACTGGGTCACTACTTACTAAAAGTAGTTGTCATGTTCATTTTTATGTCTTGTTTTGGGTGGGCAGATGAACCTGGGAAACGGTTCCAACAACCATGTTAGTAGGAGTACGAGTACTTGCATTTTAATTAAATTCAATTTATAAGCATGCAAACACCTAGAATCGGTAAACGGTTGTGATGTACATAATGTAGTTTATAATGTATGCATCGATAATGAATATTTCAGGTGTTGCGCTACAAAATGGAGGATAACCATGTAACCCAGATTGAAGAGATATATGCGGACGATGGCTCGGAGTTATACGGTTCCACTGTAGGAACGTACGTTATGGGGAAACTAGTCATCGGAACCGTTACAAGACAGACTCTAGTTTGTGATGTGAAGTATCTATCAGAGTGACCATTTCAACAAATGGTGTTGTGATATTTGACACACACGCACATACACGTATTCAATGTACATGTAAACATATGTTTACTTATTCTCAAGATTTAATTCAAGGTTTGTGACTGTTATACAGTATTGGTATCACATTTTCAAATAAATTAGAATTACGTGTATATAACGTTACTGTAGTTGCACCAAATGATGAATAAAATGTGGATGTCCAATTCCATATTTTAATATTAGACAGGTTTCTTCTTTTGCGTTCGTTTTCGTCCACGTTTCTTGGGTCGTGATGGTTGTTTGCCACATGTTACCGTAGCTTTCACACCATAGTGATCGGACAGTGGATAAGGTGACCCATCTGTTTGTACAGACGCATCCGTCACTTTCAACACAACCTGAAAATAATGGAGTATACCTCAAATAGTATCGTCTCCTCGATAGCCTAGTGGTTGAGCGTTCGTCTCGAGTACGGGAGGTCCCGAGTTCGATCCCAGGCCGCGTCATATCAAAGAAGAAATAAAAATGGTACCAGAAATTCCCTTGCTAGACGCTCAGGGTATAAGGGAAATGGCTTCTATTCTCTGATACCCTCGTGTCGATGAATAACATCAGGAATGAAGTGTCGAGAATAATTAATATAAGTTGGAAAAAATTGTTTCACAATCGACCTTAAAATAGTACAAATTTACCTAAAGATCATCGTTTGATACACACGGTACATGAAATGAAAAGTCGTTACGTGGGTTCCGACGATGCTCAAAGATGAAAACAGAATAAAACAGGCCCCAATCTCCCGAAATGCTCATACATTAGGCCACCAACACTTTTCTACTAAGTGAAAAATTGTTAATCCCTTGTTCACATTACAAGAAATAATATTCAGTATTACCTGTGCGTCTGTGATTGCCAAAGGTTTGCTTGCAAAGATATGGTCAATAGTAACATCTGCGTCAGTCTTGTCATGAACATTGTACGGGTTGAGACCACAGTATGTACATTCACTCACAGTATTGGTGTTAAATATACCAACCAACCGTTGAAAATTATCTGCAAATGACAGATATAGGCAATACATGTACGTTAAACATTTTAGGTATCGCGGACGATGTCAAAGCAGTGCGCATAATGGTTGACACCAACACCTCACAGAACCATTCTGAAACCGGAGCATCAGGTGTAATATTTACTATCCCCTAAAATATAAACTGAACCAGATGTGACCGGGACCGTCACCAATAAGGGACTGTTCGGTGACATGGCTTAACAAAAACGTTATAACAGCAATGCTGTCCGTGACTAACTACATGTTGTAAATATTTCCATCAGCTTTCGGTCACATATGGGGGGCTAGGTGACGTTGAATTAAGTTCGCTATGCATAAGCACTAAATATGTTTCCTTTTAAGATTCATCCTATTAAAAGAACATGTCAGTTCTAAATAAAGCAACCCTATTACTGTATGATACATGCATATCTTGATTATAATCCAAATAAAACGAAATGTTGAATATCATGAAACTGACCTTCGTTGTATGGCTTTATATTTGTTCCGGAACAGCCAACATTTAGATCACCCAACAATACCAACGCTTCTTGGTGTTTGAGTCTCCCAATAAGATCCGACACTTCATAGTTATTTTGAAGATCACCGTTAGCTATATACTGTGACAGAATTGCTGTAATGATATAAGTTTGTTTATATTAGGAAATATGTAAATTGCTTCCAGGCTTTGAACATGTGTAGAAAGACTACATGTTATAAGACAAACGTTTTTAGTCCGTCACTAGCAGTGACACGTTAACTTTGTGTAACGTCTATCGCTGTATTAGACTATGTTTGCCAATTGTTAATATAATTGAAAGAACTACATGTATAGTAGAAATAGATGTTCGCGACTTTTGCGGACAACCCTCCCACTCGTAACGACAACACAGTTAGCGCATAGGAAGGCCTACTTTACTAGTATCTTAATGTAGATATCAAACTCAGTAATAATTTACAAAGACGAAAAAGGTTTTTACGTACCTTCAATTGTACGTACGTCACTGAAGCTTGGATGAGAACATGCGACAGTGATTTCACCGTCAATCTGAAAAAAAAACATAACATGTGCGTTACAACATGTGCGTTACTCATTGTGAACAAATCGGCCATGCGGATGACATAGAGCTTCGTTTACGTGAAAAATAGTATACATGTAATAAAAAACACGGACTAGAATGAGTAATTTAGTACAAATATCATTGGTGCTTAGTATTAATAGTCTTCACAATTATGCTGTTCATGTTTATCAGATGCTGTGAATGTACATTCTGTTCCCCTCGACCTTTATGCACTGCAATTTGTTATACGTGTACATGTAGATTTTTAACCCACATATGTTTTCTAGAGCTACATACGAGGTATATTTACCAGAGACAAACGGAAATATCGGAGTATTCACGATTCATTTATGAATGGTCCTTTGAGGAGGCATCACAGTAAAGTTAAACTACAGAATCTTTCGTATTGGCAGAATGATAGCAACACATAATATAATTTGCAAAAAGTGGTTTGTTTAACTGAAACAACATGAATAGTGAAATATCATATTTTTATTTTATGAAAATATCAGGAACGATCATTTCTGGTCCTGATAAACGCCTTACCGTTGCTTGAAGATATCCTTTCTGTAGAGCCTGTGGCACCCCTTGGTAATGTGGAACAATAAGACGGTTAGTCATCGGTCGCTTAGATAGTAGCAACAATCCCATTGGGTTCATGTCCCAATTATCAGTAGGCGGGTCGGTTGCTATGCAGCTGAAAGAAAACATTCGGCATATTGATAAATATTTATCAAATACGAGTTTATACATTTCTTTGTTTAACTACAGCTGCTTTTCAGTTTTGGTAACCTTGGAAGGAAACAAACAAACACGTTTTGGAACGAATATTCAAACATGCAACTTGAAGTTTGCTACTAGTAACTGTATTCGCATCCATCATAAATAGTTTTAATTGTGAACATATTACATGGGATGTTACAAAACTACCAATACATAAAAAAACTATTGCCGCCAAAATATACATGGTCAGTCGTGTGATTTCAGTAGTTTGCATTGTCCACACAATGTACAATGAATGGGATGTTGTCAGCAAAACTAATAAAAACACTGTAGCCCACAGCTCTAAAAAGAAAGTGCTGGTGTTGGCTTATACATAGCCTTTGTAAACCATAGGAAAGCATTACAAGAGTTGCTGTCAGACGGACCCATGGGGGAAAAGTAGTGACGAAGACACCCAAAACTACTTGGTGACAGAAATGAAAGAAGTTTGTTCGACGTTGGGACAATTAGGAAAGATGGCGAAAGACTGTAATAACTCAAAATAATTATTTTATTTTACGAGAAAAGTGCAATGAATCAAGTAGGCAAATGTTTGAGACAAGAGCGAACGTACTTTTAAAAGTACTAAATGATTATATCAAATTGTAAATAAGACAGCTACATCAATCAGTGCGAACATACCTTGCGACATTTGCTGGTAAGCCATTTATCAAACAAGCGATACATCTTGAGCGGCCTGTAGCATATGTTTTCAATAACTGGGGAAGGCAATTCTTGCTCATACACTCAGCAAATCCCGTCATACCACTAGCAAGGCTACACAAGGATGACATTATACAGACTGACAGTTCTTGCACGACAGCTGCATCACAAACAGGTTCTAAAGCAGATTGAAATCAATGGTAATGTTTGAATAGTATATTATACAAAATGTTATTATATTTATACAGGCATAATGTGGTGTATATGTGTCGGCAACACATATGTATACCAACCAAACAAATGATATTCCACCGGTTAGTATTTGCCGAAATTGTTAACTAGGGCTCAACTTTCACGTTTTCATCAAACGAAAACGAAACAATCCACATTATACATGTAATATATACAAGACCACGGCCCTGGAGTACTGACCGTTACAAAGAGTTGAACACTATGGATACATTTTTGTAAGAGTCTGGCCAGACAAAGGGCACACAAGATGATTCCGATTTGAAACATATGTGAGAAAATAATAAAAAGTGATATTTTGTACGATGATGCACCCATGACTGTCTTAAATGTTCGAAGTCAGCACGTTTTCATATTTATATATACACACACGTTACACAATATACCCCCAAAAAGTGATGTAAACAAGTGGATCTATACCTCTGTATCCAGTACTTTGTGGCGGCAGTATTCCATTAAATAAATGCAGCTGACTTTGTGCGTGAGGGAACTGGACAGAAAGTCCATTCACAATTGCTTCAACATCTCCACCGATAAAAACCTGGATACAAAATATACAAGTGTGTATCTTTTAATTGTTCATCGATTGTGGCAGATTCATGTTTATGTGTGCTTGTTACTTATCTTAAAAAGTTCAGAGAAATCGGACAGGGAAGGCAGCATTTAGTTTAAACAGCCGAGAACAGAAACCCTAACAACATAACATATACCATAAATACACGACACAATGGCCAACCAGCAATGGCTTGAAAGACACACCTAACATGCCTGCTACTAGAGTAACATGAAGAATCGGATGTTTGTTAGTCAAACTCAAACGTTTGACCCTACGACTAACTTATTCTTCTAATCGGCGCAACTCGGACAATTCTAAGACGGATTGAAGTCACGGAAAGACCCGAGCAGTTACGATCATAATTCTTCGTTGCCATGGTGGCTCCCACTGAGATTCATCAGGAATCAATTTCTCGTGTGACTGAGGTGGTAGCTCGTGATTATTCATTGGTAGAAACAATCTTAACTAGGAACGATAAATAAGTTGATACTAGTCATAAAGTGAAATTCCATGAAGTAATAGTGAGACATATGAACATTTATATATATGTATGTCTTGTCTTTGCACGTATGTCTTTTTCACGCATGTATACTTGTTTGTTCTTCTTACATTGAATTTTCGCACTAATTCTGTTATAAATGTATATGTATGGTATGTGTGCTATTCAATTCCACTTCCATGGTGATATACAATTGTATATCGCCGTGAGGGTGGAATTGAAGAGCATATATACCACATCCGTAAAGTTATAATAACATAACTGAGTGTCATAACTAAATGTTATGTTATAATGTTGTGTTATATTTTATAATAAAGATGTCTCTCCCGAACCCGGGCCAAAATTTGTCTGACGTGTTACACACATAAACGATTTCTATGTTTTATATCATATAATATGAATACTTTCTCGCCATTTATCACCATGCTATTTAATCAGTTGTATTATTGTTGTTTTGTTAAAAGTCCTTTTCAGGACTAAATATGCAAATAAAATCTATTCTATTCTATTCTATGAATGTACATAAGACTTACCTCTTGGAAACATAATACATCAGCATCGGTTGTTTTCATGTATTCGATTAAGGCATTCCGTCTATCTATTCGATTATTTTTCAAAGTTGATAAACCTTTGGCTGTCCACGCATTGTCGTGTAAAATGGTATTGTAAGTAAGTACCTGGAATGAAACAAAGTGGAAATGTTTAGCTAGTAAAGAATATTTTATACATGGATAGCCTAATAGTGTATGGGTGAGAAAGTGACCAGGGATAGCCAACTTCACAAAGCGTAGAATTGTCCTAATGCTTCATTCACAAAATATATTTGTGTTTCCGAAATAGTTCTAAGAGTTAGTGACGAGCAGAACATAGCCTTTGTTTGCCGGTCAGCTTTCTGCTGAATATGGCAGGCATATGAGTGTCTCCACCAAGATTTGAACCCGGGTCATTTAATTATGCAAGTGGTAACCACTGAGCTACGGAGGCCACATAAGTTCTAAAACATAAAACTGTATATATGGTGTTCAACTCATTCTGACTACAAACAGCGTTTTAATATTTCATATCAATGGCTTAGAAATAGAAGGTCGTAAGTGCCACTTAGGACCTTTTAAGATTCATACATTTTAGAATAAGCATCACAAGACGCTTCTTATGAGCCCATTTTCATAAAAATCTGATATTGTCATGTTGACCAAAATGAAGTTTTAAAAACATGTTTCCCCATAGGAAAAAACTAAATTACAGACAGTTTTCTCTTGTTTTCTCAATATATCGATTTGGTAGTTATGACCTTCTCATTTTAAGCCATCGATATGTTGATCTTTATCTGGAATACATCGCCTTTAAGACGGGTGGTTGCGCAACAAAGTTCTAATTCCTAAATACCATTATTCATTACAGAAAACAATACACATGTGTTTTAAGCGTTGTGTTATTTAAAATTTAATGTGTATAAATGTACAACATGGCAAATGACTTGCGAGTATATTGGATATTTTACCTTGAAGGGTACGAAGGGAGTTTTCAAAGGACATGGAGGGTTCTTTTTCCTGCCCTCTGTGTTAGGTGGTAAGCAACCTATCGCAAGAAGTAACATTGCCAGTATACGCATTTTCCACACCATGATGGTAACAAATTTGAGTAGGTCTCTATATCTGCAATAAATATTTTTTTAGATAACGTTAGTTTAGATTGTTTAAAACATGGGATATTGCCAATTTGGCATATGACGTCGCGCACGGTGTTGCGTCGTGGAAGCGCTATTATATCACATGGAAGATAATGTTAAATTTTCTATAATTGTCTTATTTTTTCCGTGACGTCATTTGATAATAATTTACGAATGTTTTCACTTTCTTTTTTGTACACCCTGTACACGTCAAAAATAAAATAAACGACCACGAAAAGTATCAATGAACACGAAAGGTACCCATGCAACTGGTGCAAAATTCGTATTACAAGTATCAATCAGGCTTATGGAATATACATGTATGTTATCTGAAATATATATACCGCTAACTCATACATACCCAGTTTAACTTATATAAACAAAGTTTACCTCCCGGACAATAGTATATTTAAAACGCTTCTCATTTATCTCTGAAAGATCTGAAATTCACTTCACACAAACTCCGGCGAATATAACAGTAGATAGGCAAACAAATATATTAGTCATGAGACATAATTATATCGCGTATAAGTACATTTTGGAACACGTGATAACTTAAATCAATCATTGTGTTGACCTCGTCAATTTAAAGTTTCTGGTCTAGCAAGCAGCGTATAGACATTAATGTCATTAATCAAACAACACTTGAATAACAACAACATGTTTTTAAATAACATACTACGCGAAGATGTATATTACACCAATGATTTCCTTGAAGTCACACCAAGGCCCGTATTCACATGTCGTTCCTTCACTCCAACTCGACTCACCCTAACCTAAGGGAGCCTCAAGTGTAGCTGGAGTGACGGTCGAGTTAGTGAAGCTCGAGTGGAGATTTGGTATTCACATACATTTATCGACCTCCACTTTCTCGAGTGGGTGACCGTTATAATACATGGTAGGATAGTAAACTGTGTAAACCATCCATGATAAATTATTGAATAGTTTTTTTTAGTTTCGGTACATTTTCCTGATATAAACAAAGCCGAATTCTAATGTTGATGACGTTTATGTTATATGAGATGAATACATATTTGAACTCACCAAAATAAGACCTTAGTTTGAATACACAATAATAATAATAAGATTATAAAAAAAGTTGGACCCATTTACATAAAACTTAGATGTTATTACATATAGCGTTAATTTAACGCATACCTACTAATATGTTGCCAATAATAATAATAAACATCAAATTAAATGTTTTAAATGATACCGTGCCATAATCCAGCATTGTTGTGGAAGCAGGCCCAATAATATCTTATCAATATGAATTCCACAAACCGTTGGGCAGGAAGTTTCAGATTAACAATTTAGAAATCATATGACATAAAATCGGTTACTCTTTTTATCAATAGCTCACTCTCCTGTGCCATTTGTTGTTACTACAGATACAACGCAGGAAAGCCAGGTAACTTGAACGCCAATACTTCCTAGAATGTCATTTTTAAGAGCGACAATGATGTATATAAATAATAAATTAAATACATATCAAGTGTACATCTAGATTATGCATGTACTAATTTATTTAAAGTTGAATGCGAAACATTTTTTACAATTCATTTCGATCATTCTCGACACACAATTTTTAATTATGTTCATCGTCTAAATTGTATCAATGAACAAAAAGAGAAGAGCTCCAAGTTTTTGCCTATTATACTGAACGTCTTGTGAGGGCATATTTCTCATATTGGCATGTTAATGTGCATTAAGAAAGACTGAAAGAGATGTTCTGTCCGGCAATATGTATGTTTAATCTTCTTGATATGGGATCGAACCCGTATCCCAACACTCGACACGGGCACTCTACACAAGAATATCCAGGCAAAATTCTTGCACATTAGTGATTGCAACGGAAACCACCTACTTGTGTTACAAGTGACCACGTTTTTATTTTAATGAAAATATTTTAGTTATCTTCACGGGATTAAAAGCAATCAAAGGCAATGATTAAATATATCAATCCATATATACATGTACATGTACGCATTTTTGTACTCATGTTCCTTATATTATACAAATGAGTACAATACACCATGTTATTTATTAACATCGCACTAAAAGTACTAAATTTAAATTCCACATATTTCAGACATGTACTGCAACTGAACTTTATATGGTTAAAAAATATACTTAAGTATCACAAAATATTACAAAATTTATATTACAAAATATGTATTTAAGGTTCGTTGGTTTATTTATCTTGAAAATACAATAACTTTATTAGTCAAACATTCGTGTGCTAAATCGGTATTCACATAACCCTACTTGAGTGTAGCTGGAGTCACTGTCAAGTGACCGTTTCGGCCACTCGAGAATTCCCCACTCAGTCGAGTGAACTCCAGCGACACTAACCGTTGTGAATACCAATTTCTAGTTAGGTCGAATGCCCACTCAAGCGCACGGACGAAACGATCATTAAAATCGGATTATCTTAGTGAGTGAGAGTGGAGGGACGGTCGAGTAGAGGATGTGAATATGGCCCTAAGTCTTACAGTGTATATAGCTATATCTAACGGTCATTTAATGTCAAAATAATTACTTGCATCGTTTTAAGTATGATACTAGACTACCCGAATTGCAAATTAAAACTTTGGATAGGTTCCATGTACTTTGATTCAATTGTCGAAAAATTAGACGATTCTTATAATTTCAACCGTCGACTTAGGGTGTTCTAGAACACTTTCGTATGAAAACGGACAATTCTCATGTCCAATAAATCACACAGAGAGAGAGAGTTTCTGTTAAAGTTGAAGCAAAAAATCATCTAATGGATATGAAAGTATAATTGTTTGGGGCTTTTTTCAGTTTTTAAAAAAAGATCGTCAGATATAGCTCTATACACTTTAAGCTGCTATTTTAATAAGCTATAACTCTGTAAACTCTCCGCAGAATGCTGAATTTAGAGCACTTAAGTTGATTCTCAATACGTGAAAAACACCATAAAATGGAAGAAAATGTAATAAAACATCCAGATAGTTTGTTGTCAATATGACAATTTGTAAACAATAAATGCTTGACTTAAAGTCTAAGGGGAGCAACTCTTGCAAAATGAGTATTTTGTTCACCATACAATTTGCTTAGTTCGATATCGACAGATACAGTTAACATGCAATCGTTGAGTATTGACCATTTGTTAATAAACAACATAATGGCTCCATAATTCATTGTATGTATTGGATGATCGGAAAAAAGTTGCGGGAGCAAATATGTGACTTTAAAATGTTTACATGAAGAATGAAGCTTCGATATTTAATGACTATTTATTTCCCAAATCCATATGTCCGTGACATAGCAATATAATGAACATAATAGGGAAGCCGCCATTATCACGCACTACTTTACAACATGGCTCATGAGAATCAAACGATGGAATCGAAGAGAAATAAAAGGTTACTTAATCCTGGGAATGTATCAACTCCTTAAAGGAGACCGTAATTGAGGGGCTTCTTGATAGCATTGAAATACTGATGATTGGCCGTTAAGAGAAATCGCAAAAAAAATATTTGTATCACGAGGCGTATTTCTTAGTTACGGAATTGCCCGAGTAGTTACGATTGAGTCGACTCGACTAAATCGGAGCACCTCGAACAATACTTATATAAGACGAAGCTTCCGGGTTCATCACGGAAAGACACGAATTGTTACGATCGGAATCGTCGGAGCTTCCGGATTCATCACGGAAAGACGCGAGTAGTTAAGATCGTTGTTCGATGGCCAGCACGTGACTTTTCTATATGGAATAACTAAGCAAAGAAATTAAATGTTTGTTATGAAAAAGGTTTTGACATACATACTCATTTTGTGCATGTAGTTCAATGTATAGCTAAATATGTGGTTGATTACATATCCTTATTAAATAGTAAGTACTAGTAACGTTATGAGGTGGAAAAATAATAAATCATTTGCTATAATGTTCCCCTTGTTTAGGCATCACCATCCGTCTGGTCATCCGCACGTGTCAGTCGCGGTTTTGAGAAGATGAACACGAGGATGTTTTATATGTTATTTGGTTCGTTACGTACTGAGACTTAGACTTTATGTTGCCAAAGTTCTATTCTCTCTAATGATCTTATTAATGTAACGATTTTGTTCAGTTGGTAACAAATAATAAGACAACATTTCACATGTTTCAATTTAGTAGCAATGAAATCGCAGCGATTTTAAGTACTGTATCGCCGAAATTCTAAGTAAGACTTACAGTGCTGGTGAATAAGGGCCCAGAAACAAAATAAACCGGTTTATATTGTTCCTGTTGGGTGCAAAAGTCGCTATTGAGGTACTATAAAACAAAGTAACTAAGAAATAACTAAAACGTTACTCGTGCAGTGGGGTAGCCAGCGATACGATAGTACGCACGCGTACGTTAATAATTATTTGAAACTTAATGACACGAAAATTGCCAAGATGCCATTAAAGACCAAAATTTCATGATTACCTTTACTATAACCAGCAACGTGTGCGTGTAACGTCGATTCAAGACTGTCTCCGTCTCTGTCGTGAAAGAACATATGCCTGCATTTCAATTGAACGTCTTCTGCATGTCAAAATACTGGCGGATGTCTACAAAACTTCAATTGAGAGCACAATCCACCTATGAGTCTATTTCTCCCCTGTGGGTGTGGCAGCCAACATCAATCTGCGGCGCCCAGGAATATACATTGTACTCACAGGTACCAATTTACACCTTGGGGGACTGGATCATGTGAGTTCTTCTTAATTAGAGAAATTATCCAGTGGTCAAGATTGGTGTTGAACCCGGGACCTCTCGATCCCGAAGCGCGCGTCCTACCTCTAGTCATGTATGTTTATCTAAAGTCAATCCGAAATCCTCGTCCTTTCTCTTACGAAAGTGCGTATTTCTCAGAAGACTGGTCACCAGTCTAATTTCTCAGTTACGGAAATGCCCGAGTAGTTATGATTGGCTAACAAAATTTGAGTAGGACACAGATGAAGGAGTCCTAGCTAAAGAAACAATAAGTGGTCAATTATTATAATTTAAAAAAATATTTATGAATATGTGCCTTTCCGACAATTGGAACTCCTCGGCGTGCATCTAATGAAAGTGCAGTTACGGAAATGCCCGAGTAGTTACGATCGCCTTTCCGTGTGATACCAAAATTCCCACCTTTGAGAGTTTCCCATAAACAGTTACACTGATGCTTGACCTGTGTCGGTGTGTTCCATGTCACGGGTTGTCTAGGTGAGCACGTATCATAATACAATAACCTCGTGAATTTCATGAAATCTGGGCTTTTGTGTTGTGTAGTGTCGAAAGCACAATACATATGATCACGTGTGCCACATTGCCCCGGGAAGGTAATAATATGGTTTACACGCTATCTGCCCTAATTCTAGTGACGTACGGAATAAGAACTTAGATTTAAATATCTGAATATCGCTGTTACATATTTACTAATTATACACTTGCAATTATGATTTACCATGTTGCCTGATTGAGTTATGCTTGGTACCCGTACTGTTGGTGGTCTTTGATGTAAGTATAATAGCTTTATTCAATATTGCTGTGATTTCAGGTTGGATGTTTATTTGAAATTGATGTAAAATCTGGACTTTCATGTGATCCGCGATAAAACAGACTTTGAAGACTAAACCACGCAACTGACGGCATGTAATGCATATTCATTTATTCATCTATATATTGTTGTTTCTATAATGTTCCTTACATCGTATTATTATGTTACTCTGAACATAAATGAGTGGGTTCAATATTCTGTACGCAGAGGGAATTTAAGAGTGGCATATGTGCATGGTGTAGTGTATATGTAGCTGAATTCACTCCAGTTGCATGTTGTTTTTGTCACGATGTTGTTAGTGCAGATCTTGACTTTATCATTTATTGGTTCATTTTGTAGATGCTTCTTCTATTCAAAGTTTAATCTTTTCAATAACCTCAAGAGTAAATGCAGTATTATCATAATGGTATGCCTATTTTAATTTCATCAAAATCAATTTGAAGACAAAAAACTTTTTTGAAAGAAAACTGCACTATTTCACTATGAATTATACACTGTTACCATTGAGTGCTGCCTTCCATGTTACCATTGAGTGCTGCCTTCCCAGTAACCATTGAGTGTTGCCTTCACAGGAACCATTGAATGCTGCCTTCCCATGAACCATTGAGTGCCGCCTTCCCTGTTACCATTGAGTGCTGCATTCTCTGTTACCATTGAGTGCTGCCTTCTCTGTAACCATTGAGTACTGCCTTCCCTGTTACCATTGAATGCTGTATTCTCTGTAACCATTGAGTGCTGCCTTCCCAGTAACCATTGAGTGCTGCCTTCCCAGTAACCATTGAGTGCTGCCTTCACAGGTACCATTGAATGCTGCCTTCCCATGTACCATTGATTGCTGCCTTCCCTGTTACCATTGAGTGCTGCCTTCTCTGTAACCATTGAGTACTGCCTTCCCTGTTACCATTGAATGCTGTATTCTCTGTTGCCATTGAGTGCTGGCTTCCCTGTTTCCATTGAGTGGTGCTTTCCCTGTTATCATTGAGTGCTGCCTTTCCTGTTACCATTGGGTGCTGGATTCCCTGTTACAATTGAGTGCTGGATTCCCTGTTACCATTGAGTGTTACATTCCCTGTTACAATTGAGTGCTAGCTTCCCTGTTACCATTGAGCGGTGCCTTCCCTGTTATCATTGAGTGCTGGATTCCCTGTTATTATTGAGTGCTGGATTCCCTGTTACCTTTGAGTGCTGCCTTCCCTGTCGGATTTCATTATTTCTTTTTGTTAATATCTTATGTTTTAGTTATTCTAGTTTATGTTTGTTAAAGTACTTGCAGCTTATGGCGTTGAACTAATGGTGTCATGTCACCAAAGTAATAGAATAATGGTTGGAATGTAATTTTGTGTTGGGTGTGTGCTAATGACACCGGAAACAATCCTTTTCAGGTTTGGGAATTAAGCCTCTGTCAGAATCTAAATGCTTAGTAGTCGATCTGGACATTCGCAACTCCTCGACAATTATGTAGGAAATCTTAGTCACAAGTTATGTATTCAAGAACTATTCTTGTATAGGTCTCTGTATTTTTATGATTAATCTTTTATTCTTTACAGGCTGCTGATACCCCATACCAGTTTTGGACTTGTACTTCCGTCATACTTCTAGATCAAGTCACATGCTCCAGGGATTTCCAATCTTAGCCAGAGATCAACAGGAGGAACACAGACTTGTGTTTATGTCCTGTATATGTATATCTTCATACAAGGAATCTAAGGTACAGTGACCCTTAATTAAACCTCATAAAATTGTTTTCTGGTAAAATAAATCCAATGTATTGTGCAGAGATATTAACATGATCCTCTTACCTGCAAACTGGTACAGAATATTTGCATCATTCAACAACTGCTTTTAGTTTTTTTTAATCCAGTTTGTCTGATTTCAAAAATAAGATTTGTTAATATTACAAATTCTTGAAGAACATGTTCAACCCTACAGAACTGTTGGTCTTATTGTTAAATGTCTATATAGAGGATCTATCACGAGTTGTCAATTGATATAATTTCATATTAAACAAGTTTTGGAAAAAATTTAAGCGAGCCTCTATATTTAACATTTCAGGATGGTCATATCACACCTAGTGTGTTTGAAGTTGCCTTGTATGAGAACGTCACAGTTTATATTCCCACACTGATGTATTGTTGTGTGTTAGATGGTCAGGGTAATAGTATATTGGTAGCCAAGATGATCAACAGTATGTTGACTCAACCTACATATATGGATGATCTGGTAAAAACAGTCACCACTTTGTCTGAGGTAAGCTTACTTAATAATATGAGGTACACTAGCTTAATCCTGCGTCACAAGAGTATTGCTTTATATAGTGGTGCACTCAGCTACCAACACTTTTGCGGGCACCTTTTTAGGGAATTGCTAGTATTCTGTGTGTCTATTGGGAGATTGTCCAACAAAATCTTTTGTTCTTTATCAAGACAAATTTCTCAGGATACCTTTTGCTGGTCACAATGAAATAATGTATTTTTTCTGTTGTTTTAAAATAGAACTTCTTCATTGACCATTACATTTGTGTCTCAGATTTTACACGACTAATCTTAGTCTTAGCTACAAATGTACTCCTATACTTTGTGAAAATGAATGTGGTTTTTGTAGAAATTGTTATTCTTATATATTTTGATATCACAAAGTCATTACTAGTGCTGATGTTCCATTGGATCACTCCATATTATCATCAAGTGGCAATTCAATTGTACATTCAATTTGATCATTACCAGCTGACATTGTATCTGAAGTATTTAACCTGTTCACTCTCTTCTTATGATACTAGTAGTTGGAAGTTTTACTATAAGTCAGTTTGCATCATCATTGGGTAAAGGGTTAAATGCAGCTGCTATTTAAATATTATATTTCTATATTTCAGGTGTCGGATGGATGCCTTGTTGAGTGTGGTGAACAGTTTGATCTTGGTACCAACCAACTACCCTTGGTCATGATATTGGTGAGTGTAGAGATGATTCAATACATGCTTTCCTGGTAGTTACTCCCAGCACCACCTGCCAGTATTTTCAAGACAGTCTTGTTGTAATGAGGTGAATATTTATTATGCTTTACCTTATGTTATTCAACTATTGTTTGTGATTTTCATGGATAAATACTGTTATACAGTTAGCAATGCTACACAAGGGAGACTATCCAATCATTGAAATAGTAACAACTAAAAATAGTTGACCCCATGATATTTATTTCACTCTATTCCAATTTTCTTACCTATGTCATTTTGAAGCTTTTTATTAAGGGTCCTCAAAAATACTTACGTTAAGGCGGTACACATGTGGCAATGCATTCATTTTTTGGTTTATTGATATAATTTTGCATACAAATTTTATAGGACCAAAACTAAATGTCATTTATTTATGTCAAATCATTAAATACTTTTTATTACATTTGTGCCTTGAAAGATATGCATCACAGGCAGTTGAAAAGTAATGTTTCTATGTATTAAAAATTGGCCTACGAAAGTCTTGGAAATTTGATGAGGTTGCTTTTGTAATTAAAGGGAGGTAACCCAAAAATATTAACCCTAACACTGGCAACTTTGAAGATCAATAATTTTTATTCTGAAGAAATCATTTGCAATTTCCTTTTTTATATAAGATGCTAACTTAATACATGAAATATATTATATCTATATTTTCTCCAAATTCAGAATCATGTAGCATTGCTAATACAGTCATAATAGTTGTTCAATTCTCTGAACACGAACAAAAAAGTTCAACACTGTGTTCATAAAAAATTAGTACACTGTGCAACTACTTTTATCTATTTTGATAAGTGTCTTCTTTGTGCTTTCATCATTGTGTCTGAACCTGGGACTAAACAGGTTAAAACAATTTGTTGATACAATGTACTGGTACTGTCATTCAATTCTTTTTTGTAACATTACAAATTACCCATCATCCATTTATCATAGACTGCAGCAGATTCACATTAATAGTTTCCCTGGACTGGATACTTAACCAGTTCTTACTTGGTCTACCAAAAGGAAATGTGGAAAAATATTGACTCAAATTATCCTGCAAAAATCAGGACACTGGGTTACAAAGCCAGCACGCTAACCACCTTAGCTCATGAAAAGTTCTTTGACTAAAGGAGTAGTCATTCACCGCACAATTCCTAACTTGGTTAATATATTGGTTAGTTCTCTCATAAATCCTAGAAAGGGCTCAAATGCGTTTTTTCTGCTACTCAAATTGCTCCATTTGTTAGCTTATTGTGCCTTAAAATAAGTCTTCCTTGTCAAAGACAACTAGCTATTTTGAACAGGAATTATTTGTTTTGTTCCATGTCTTCTTGTTAATACATTTTGCCTTAACTTTATACAGAGATGAGACTGGACTGAATATACTCGACACTGTTAACTTGATGTTTTCCATATCTGGAATAACTGCTGAAAGTGCAATGATTGATTAGAGGCGGACATCGTCCTGATGGAGCTAACATTCCAGAAAATGGTGCTTTTGCAGGCTATTACAAACTATATACTTTGCTACAGAAGGGGCCACTGGAGGGGTTGGTGTTCCTGATGATGTTTATCAAGTTGAACTCCCTGTAAGTTTCTCTCATATTTTCATAATTGCTGATTTGAATGTTTTACAGCCTGTTAGACAGTATGCTATAAGTGGTATATACAGTGTGATGTATCCATGGCAACAACTGTATGCAGTTTATTCAACTGTATAACATTTTTGAAGTTCTTGCATGATTGAGTTACACATTTTTCCATCTGTTTTCATGAACAAGTTTGAAAATGTATCTTAATTAAATCAAACCTTTGAGTGATTTAAACAACCGCTTTTCAATACTATTTGAATGGTAGATCATATACGAGGGCCTCATAAATAAGCAAAGTCATTCGCATACAGCTCCATTTTTAAAATGTAAATACGATACTAAGATCACAGTTAGAATGATGATTCTAACACTGTCTATTTTTAGCACCGTGTAAACCTATAGGACTGTACCGTGGTTAAATTTCCGGTATATCACAGTTTTTGCCATACTACTTTTTGGCTGTTGAATTACCTTTCACGTTTAAATAACGCTTTTTATGAATGAAACTTACGTCTTGTTTATCACATGACGTCATGGATTGTATGACGTTTATTTGGCGTCAACGTAAACGTGACGTTGTGCGAACTTTTATTTGCGTAGCGTTCTTTCTTAATTTATTTAATTATAGCCGTATTATTGCAACAGCAATTGCATTTATCGATTCATTTTAGTTTTTATGAAATACATAGTTTGCAATGAGCTCTAGTTATGCCTCTGTTTAAATGAAATGAGCAAAAAACGATATTCCAGGGGTGGAGGTTTTATACTTTAAACAGCGGAAGTTGTCTATAGCAACACGACAAACAACACATCACTCTGCAATAAAAATGAGTCCATATGAAATTGTGCATATTACACGTGTTAGAATGCAAATAGATCTTAGTTTTCCGTGATATACCGGCCAATATACCACGGTTTGTCGTTCACATGCATAGTTATTAATCACTCAGGCCTACGGCCTTCGTGACTAATTCCTACGCATATGAACTCCAAACCGTGATATATTGGCCGGTATATCACGGAAAACTAAGATCTATTTCCTAAATATACCTAACCCAGGTTTAACATTACTGCCAAAAAAAATTTATAAACATTTTCATATTATATTTTGATAATTCCTTATTTGTGTTAATTGAAACAATTACTACTCAACTTGTCAATTCGATACTAGTTAGTATTATCTCATTTGGAAAATAATACAGACTACCATTAACTCAGTTACACCCAGTTTAATCTAGATAAACATAGTTTACCTGATAGTCAAACTAATGTTTAAAACAGTTATCATTTGACTTTGTTTTAGGATTGTATAGGGAGTAACATTTTTATAAAATTCTAAAAGTTTCAAGTATGTAGTCCTGATAAAATACAAATGTAGTAGTATTGATATAAATGAAGGTCTGTATAGACTGTTTCAGATTCAGTTACTGTAGCACTATAGTTCCATAATAACACCAAAACGTCTTATGTTTTTTTGTTATTGTTAATAAATTCAATAAATTAATCATACACAATATCCTTGATTTGCAGGAAGTAAAGTTCCACATTCCAGTGTCCAAGATGTTGAGGGTGTTCGGAAGCTTGAGATGCACCTTTGGAGGACTTTCAAAGTAAGTTTTATTATACACACATAGGAAAGTATAATGTTGTGTTGTTTATGGATAACTGTCTGCAGCAAGTTAGTTTGGTGGTATTGTTGCTTCAACCATTGATGATTGATTTCTTGGTATTGTATGCATGATTATTGGACACATACACTTAAACGAATTTCTAATTGGCCACCCAATGAAATATTATATTATGCGATATATTCAGTCAATATTTCTAAAATTGTGGTTATTATCATTCCATGCACTTATCTATCGATTTCAAGAAATAAATTACGCATGCATGTATAAAATCATCCATGCAAAACAGTTAGTGCAAAATGGCTTACGTGCATGTGGCTCACGTGCCCGACATGTTTGATTTTTGAAATCTGTCAAAATGTATTCTCTGTCGATTGGCTTAATGAAAGGTATTAATACTGACGAGAATAAGTAAAACGGGGCGCGCTGAGGCTGTTAGAATGACGAGTACCAGCACAAAAATCCAGACATGTACGTCAAAACGTCTCTTTTGTAAAAAGCGATATTTATGATAACGTTAGGTTTAGCTCCAATTACTGCCAGAAACATATTTTCCATCAATAAAATTGGACAGTATCGGGGTTTCGATTATTTATATTCTTCTAAAAGCATTTTTTTTAAAACTAATTTATGAACACGTGGCCAATCAGAAATTCGTTCAATGTATGCATGTTTCTGACGTCATGAGCGCGTTCCACATGGCTCATTTTCACAAACTATAGTGTTTAAAGAAAAGTCGATATACAGGGAACAAATTTATACCAAATACGATACTATTCCAAGCTGTGCACGAGGCCAACGTGCAAAAAAGCAATTTCGCACCAACCGTTACGCATGGATGAGTTTGTATATGAATACGCCATTTCTTTCCAGAAATAGATAAGAAAGTGCGTGGAATGAACAAATAACACAGCCTAAGATTTATTGATATAATTTATCTGATGATATAATATTTTTTAGGGTGGCCAATTAGAAATTCTTTTAAGTGTATGAGATGGCTGTCTGCATCTTTAAGGCAGTACCCAAATGTGTTTACTGTTTTACGTTTTTGGGGCATAATTTAATTATGTCTGTACTGACAGCTAATTTGCTTTATCTATTAGCACTGTTTAGACAAAATAAGCTATATTTAATGAGATAATTTATTAATTTGAGATCCCAAAAAACAGTTGATAGCCAGTTCTAAATAAAGCTCAGCAAGATTGCACTTTTACTTTTTTAAAATTTTAATTCCTAGCAGTTGCCTACTGACTACCGTTTAATTAAATTATCTGATTGATATATGATATGGCGTTGAGCGCAGGAAAACGTGACTTACGATGTCACATCAATTACGTCACAAAATGATCCATAAAATGTGTAAGACTAAAACCGCGGGTTTTACAACTGAATGTCCGTGTTTATATCATGTGTAAATTGTCTTAAAAGTAGTCAAAAGGCCAAACTTAGCTTATTGGACAATATCAGGGTGATAACTAGTTGACTTCACTAGATTATCAGAATCTTTTTTCAAGATATAAACGTATCTTTATTTTATCGAAAATGTCTATCATCTCGGGTAAAAATGTCAGCTGTAGGCCTATTGATTAGGATTCCTGTCCCTGTATTTTGGTTTCAACTTTGTTAACATTTGAAATCACATATAAACATGCCGATAAAAAGCAACATTTGCCTTAATGATCAAAGAGCAGACACTATTATCAATTAAATGATTTTTGTCGTTAATTAAAGAAATACAAGTTATGAAACAAACTCATGCTCCCAAATTTAATAAGACCAATTAGGGTCTTTGATTCTAATATTTTCCATAAACTGTTGTTATTTCATACACTTGGAGACTTTTCTAGCGCAACACTTTTACAACTCCAATATCTCAGTTATGAGTAAAGATATTGATTCAAAATTGTACATGTAGTCATTTGACTACATTCTGTGCAAACTAATGATAAAATCATTCATCCGTGACAATAGGACGCTTAAGCATGTGGTGTAGGTATGGTTTCATTTTTAGCACAAGGACATCGAGAAACGCGATCTGATTCAAATTTGATTTCCATTTCATCATTTTAGATGGGATCTTACACCAAGAAAACATAAAATTAATTAAAAATCAACATGGCTCGTATGAATATTCACGAGCGCAACCACGCAATTGGCATGTTGCAGCCCGGTCAGTAATTAAGACGTCTTAGTTTATGCATTTTATTAATGCTTTCTAAAATATAAAGTTAAATTCCATACTGGCAAGCGACCGTAAATCCGGACAGTCCTTCAAATCCGGGCGTCTCAAAAACGCTTTTTGCGGCCAATAATTTAAATCATCCGTTGTCAATCATTTAGACGCTTGGTTTTTGACAATATTGAGAAGTTACAACGATTAAACTTAAATATTTAACACGAAAAGCTGAATTTTTTTTTCGTCTGCACTCGCAAAGCTTGTTTACATGCGGGGAAGTCAAAAATATCTTCACTGCGCATGCGCAATATTACTGAACGGCCCTGAAATGTAACTACGGCCCTTGTGCTAAATTTATAGGTACGCTGACGAGTTGTTTGTTATCAGTTTAACTACGAAAATATCGCTTTAATAAATACTTGCCGAGATTTAAAACGTCGTTCAACGTCAATTTATATCCAAAATGCTCGCTACGGAAAGCGTTGGTTTCAGATTTTGCCGTGACAAAATTGACATCGATGTTTTACAAGATTTAAGGGAGATAACCCCTACAAGTTATGTATTTTGAATGCAAGAGTTCTTCCCCTTAAAAATTATCGTTTAACGATATGTACAATTAAAATGTGTATATAAAAAACGTAACAACACGCTGTCCGGATTATAGGACCTGTTAGGCTTAAAAAATAGTTGATAAAGTGGCCCCTTTATAGGTCCCATAAAACCCACTTGACTTCGTTTTAGAAATAAACAAATTAGCTCTACAGTTGAGAGACGAACCTAGCTTGGTTCAGATGAAATTTCAAGAATTAGATTTACATATTTTCGGAGTATTGATTAAAAATATGCCAAAAGTGTCCGGAATTAAGACTCCTGCCAGTATCATTATATGCATCATAACTGTACAAGATATACATGTAACTAATTAAGAACGTATGTATGTTTAATTTAGAAAGTTGAACATCGTATGTTGGGTTTTTAGGTAGCACGTGTCTTTGGCAGACATTATCATCTATAGCCCTCCTTATGCTGCGTGAATTGGAACGGGCCCTTGTGCAAGAGTGGAGAAACATCCTTCAACGTTTCATTCTAAACTACGTCGTTTCAATGAGGGTTTAGCCACTCGAATTTGTGATACTCAGTGACTTTTCACATTGTTAATATTTTATGTTGTACGATTTTGCGAATTTGACTTTTGCAGTGATGTTTTTAATTTGTTATGTTTCATATTTTTTGTTAATCAATTTCTATTAAATTAACAGGAAGTATTAGATATGCGTTTAATTATTCTTAGTCCAAATTTCAACAAAATCCATTCACCAGTAATGGAGCTATATCGATTTGAAGTGGTGTTGCTTTAGAAAAGTCTCCAAGTGTATTTTATTGTTATAAACATTGGCTCGTTTGTCAAGTAAACTCTATCTACTAGGTTTATCGCCGATATTCTTTCGATTGGGATAGTTCCATCATTACCATAGTATTACTTATTGAATTGACAGAAATAACTCAATAACATGTCTTTCAATCTTCACAAGTAGTAATACTATGCCCGAAAAATATTTTCTTTAATTCCGCCCAAAGTACAGTAAATGTTCTAGTTTATTTGCGAATTTATGTCTACTGTCTAATCCAAGTTAAATTATGCTTCTTTGCGATTGAATATTATTTCCGCTACATTGTGTATACATTTGTATATTTTTAACAGATGTTTTGGTGTCAATGTCTAAACATATAATGTTAGGCTAATATACGACCCACCCCTCTGGCAGTGGTCACTTAAAAGTGACCACACGGAATATATAAATCGAGCATTCAGTTGACAAATGCAAGCATTGAATCTTGCAGACCTTGTATTGTTAGTGAGTTTGCCGAACACAGCAACCAGTCATCACATCGATGGCTTAGAATTAGAAGGTTGTAACTACCAAATCGATATTTTGAGAAAACAAGGAAAAACTGTCTGACATTTACTCTTTACTTTTGGTAAAACAAACTTTTACAACTTCATTTTGGTCAACATGAAAAGTTCAGGTTTTTATGAAAATGGGCTCATAAGAAACGCCTTGTGATGCTTATTTTAAATATGTATGAATCTTAAAAGGTCATTAGTGGCACTTACGACCTTCTAATTCTAAGCCATCGACATGGTCATTGAGCATTCTCTTTGTCGCTATGCAATGCCTCGATTATGTCTGACAGTATTAGTCACACTCGATCGATCATCAGACTACAGTCGGATTGAATTATGGACTCGGGTACAAGCGATTGACTTGGAAAAGTTCATTCCTCTAGTGAAATAAACGCACAACGTTCATACAGAAATGTTTTTACTCGCCGTAATTCGAACCAGCAACCTTTTTTGTCTGTGATATTAACATTGCCAAATCAAACGCCGTTCTATGTAACAAACGCACACATGTATTTGGAGATATTTGTACTTTACACATACACATGAACTATTCGGAAACTTGGTCTGTACATTTAGGATTGATAAGAATAGCATTGAGATAAAGCTTAGATCTACTACTGTATAGCGGGTATATTTCACTTTTGAGTGATCCTTTTGAATCCACAGTGTCTTGATTTCGTGCTTACGGCATTGACCGCGAAATTAAAACCTTGATGGTAAACATGGAAGGGGCGGTAAAACGTTAGAGTACGAGTATAATAGTCACTACTGATCTCGGGGTTGTGGGTTGGAATCCCGGGCTGGCCATCTAAAATTACTGATAGTCTTTTGGGTGAGACTTTAAACCGATGTTCCATGTATGGAACTATAAATATGGCATGCAAAAAGAACCAGGGATGCTTCTGGAACTCGGGCATCTTCTGTATAATGCACTATCCCCCCAAAACTAAAAGTCTTCTGGAGGCCTCACCCTTAAGGATTATCCGGTGATGAGGATAAAGAAACGCAATAAACCAAACATACTGATCATTAACTGCTAACATTAAAAAAAATATGTAGATCTATTTACAAACAAATCATTATTTCGGCAAACATTTACACGTTCCGCAAACAAAACTGTTATCGAAATTGAACAAGTGTGATGAAACGACTTACAATTCAAACCTTCAAACAATATTGATATGCATGCATAGAGATTTAAACACGTTCTTTACCAATATTCTATTTCCAACCATACTTTATACACCCTTTCAATTAAGACCGTAATTAAATTGTCTCCCTTTGATGACGTCAAACGAGGGCTCAAAGCGAATACACGAGCCGATTACCGTTAGCGTGTAAAGGAAATAAAAAATGTGTCAACTTTAAACCGCTGTAAATCACGTTTTACTCTGTCGATTTTTAACAGATGAACACTTACGAAAACAAGATCGTATAGACTTTTTAATAATGTAACTTTTGTTAATGTACCGTAAATACTCAGCCATAAGTCGTATGCTGCCATAAGTCGCAGGGGGACTTTTGAATGAAAAATCAAGGTTTTTGTCTAAACCCTTTCATAGGTCGCATGTATAGTTTTGAATTTTTGTGAAAGCTGAAATCATGTGCCCAGTGTCAAAGTTGGTGGAAATGTGGTCATTTTCAGACAAAATTGGGAGGAGGGTAGAAATTTTCAGACAAAATTGGGAGGAGGGTAGTAATTTTCAGACAAAGTTGGTGGGAATGTGGTCATTTTCAGATAAAGTCAGGGGGATGTGGTCATTTTCAGATAAAGTCGGGAGGAATGAAGTGATTTTCCAACAAAATCGTGAGGAGTGTAGTAAACTCTTCCATAAGTCGTGGGGTGACTTTTAAATTTTTTTCGGGACTGTTTTTGTACGACTTATGGCTGAGTATTTACAGTATTTTCAATAATAAAACATAAAAAGCCATGTTTTCGGAACAAAAATTTTAAGGGCAAGAAAATGTAAAAATAAAGAACTGAATTCAATACTCAACAATTCGCATTTAACTTGCTCAAAATGTTTATTATTTGCAATTTTAAGAACTGTGTAGACTAAGCTTTCCAACAATTATATTATTAAAAGATATTATTAAAGTTTTAAAAGGAGAGCCATGCTTTTCGAACCTAAATACCATGCATCACGCGCGCACAATCCACTCATTGAAACCTGACTTACATTTTATACTAGCATAAAGAAATTGTGTATTTTAATAATTCATCACACATCATAAAAGTATAGAATATTAGCTATATCGTTTCAAAAGTATGACTATCCAGCCAGAAATTAAAACGTTAATTTACACAGGAGGAAATTTCTTTCTAGATATAGTTTGTACTAAAATCCGGGCGGCATGATTTTACATGTCCGCATGTGCTTACTTGTTTAGTGTTAACACGAGTACATTGATGTGTTGTTTACTACAATCAAAGAAAGTAAGGAATCACCGGAAAAGTTCACACGACGAATAACTTAAAATCAGAATCAATTCAATTTTGTTGTATGTAGGTAAAACTAAATTGTTTGGCAATACAATGTAGTCTGTTTCCAATCTTACTCTTCCATCATGAAACCTTTGTTCATTTGAAATTCATATACAAGTAAATGAGAAAAGTGCTTTATTTATTTTAAATGGTGTCTACGTGTAAAAATATTGCAATAAATTATATTTGAAACATCAAAATGAGCATTGTAGCACAAGTCATACAGGTGCATGTCCATTAATTTACACTTTTTGTTCGGACATGGAATTAGAGAGACCTCCGTGGTTTGGATAGACATAATTTATACTTTTTTATAAAAGTAACCCAAACGTTGATTTAAAAGTGTCAATCAATGTCAATCATTTAAGGTAAAACACTGATCAATATACTGTACATGTATATTAAGATGACAGATGGTGACAACATAGTACTGATTGGTTGTATATTAGTACCCTGCTGTGAAACTAATTTAGTGTATGGTCTTGGTGGCTTATCTTGATATTAGGGGATCTATGCTGTTTATTGTTAATCATTATATAATTATACAGCACCTAGAATTTAATTATGGTTAGGGTTTTAGCACCTCATCATCTGACAAGATTTTATTTATGCATTAGGGTTTTAGCACCTTAACTTCTTAAGTATCTGTCTCACTTTAATTTGTTATGTTTTTCCCATCACTCGAATTGCAGTTCAGGTCACTTTTTGTGAATTAAGATTTACAATTCTTATATTAAAAACAAAATATTGTTAATTGTGATGTTAGTTTGAAGAGCAGTTGTATATAAATAATGTATTTTTTAAATTAATTTATAACAATCAACTGCTATCATAATCGTCATTTATACAGCTTTTTAAGCCGAATTTGCCCGAAATGGCACGTATGTAACCATGGAGATAGGACATTCCAATAAATCGTTGTGGCTCTAATATATGTGTATTCAAAGGCCTAAATAATTATGTCTTTGTTTTATTACAATCCATAATAAACAACACATAACTTGTTAATTGTATTGGTAAAAACAAATGAGACATTGCAATGATCCAGAGTTAACTAGGTCTAATGGCGGTAATGATGTAGTATTGAAAGAACCAGGTGAAAATACTTGCGCTTTATATTCCCGGCAAAATATACATTTATCAAAGTACAAATATACACTGTATCTTAGCACTAACGCTCAATTTAATGTACGAAATGTGCATGACAATCAACCGAATTACAAACCAAAATTAATACAACTACAGATCTTTTTGGAAATTAACGCCCGATAATTGACCATTGTTGATAGAAAAAAATCCGAGAAATCACACATTTCCTCCACATCCATAACATGTAACATATTATACATACATTGTAAGTACATTATAAACATCTTTATTGAAAAAACAACAGCTACAAAACATGCAATTAACGAAAAAAACGATTAAATAATCTCTTCGCTACTGCGTTTATAGTGTCATTAATTTGTAGAGCCCTCGTTTTACGTCACATCCGGTTTACAGGAGGTAACTCTGTACATACGATTATCGCTTAATTGAAAGGGTCTATACATGTCATAGTCTATTTATTATTACCGTAATTTACAGAAGCGACACAATGTGTCGTTTTGTACATCTTGCGAAGTAATGTTGGATTATTTGTTAAAGTTCCTTGATGCATTGTCTCCCTTTGTAAAATTTGTATATTTTTGGTGATTATTCGGTGGGGTTTAGATTTCCCGCATTCGATATTGACCGGGAATTTAGCGAAAATTAAACCCCCGCGAAATATACCCGCTATACAGTATATATGAGTGCCAATGAGATATTTAATATATTAGTATTACTTTATAACCATATTTACTCTGAAGTGCTACAAATGAGTTTACTTGGAATTTTATGAAGTTCTCATGTTTTGTGTGAATTAAGAAGCTTTCAAATGGTTTCAAAACAAGAAAATATTAAACAACATTAAGTTGCTAGGCAACACTATAACTTTAGTAAATTAGTAAGTAAAATGATATTATACTAAATCACAGGATTTTTTAAAAACAAAACATTGTTAATGCTTCTGTCAACTTGTAAACTCAAATTACAATTAAAAATCTTATTCCCCATGGCAAGTTTACTAATTGGGTGGTTACTGAAAAGCTAAATCTTAACGTTTTCATGAAGCAAACAGGAACCTAATCTGGTTTCTTAAATGAACTTAGTATTAAGTATATATGGTTATGTATTGATGGTTTATATGTAATTTTAATGAATTGACTTGTTTTTTATGATGTTTAAATGATGTTGCTACGAATGTAAATATTTAAATTATCAGCTTTAAAAAAGGGAAACAACTCTTTAAATATACTGATAGTCTCCCTTTGTTACATTCATGATGTATTTATCTATTATAAGCTTATTATAAAGTGGAATTGAAATGTTTTAATAATAATAATAACGTCTTTATTTTCAGTGGATAACATAATTGGTAAACCAATTTTCATTATGGTCCACAGGTCGTCCCTTTGGCGCAACAAGGCCCTATCTCACATTTTTGACAAAATCACTTTTTTGCATAAAATGACAAAGAATCCATAAATACATATTCCTATTCAAGTTTGAAAGTAAAATTCCAACTATAACCCCTTAAAAATTACATTTGGCAAAAGGTTGTATCTCATATTGATGTGTTTTGTTTGGCGCAACAAGGCCCTATCTCAACTATTTTTATTACATTTAGGTGAAACATGCTTGTGCCTCATGTAAGGGTACTGTATGATTATGTAATTTTAAGTAACATAAAGTAAATATTTTTAGTATGAATATTATATCTAATATATATCAAGCTGAAATTTATCTCAGTAATTAATGCATATTCGGAGTATAATTTGATGTTCACTATGAAACTTAAATTATTTAAATACATAATGATGTCATTTAGTCCTAACTGAGAAGTACTTCAGTTGAAGAAACTGAATACTAACTTATAGTAATGAGAAAAATATCAGATTGTTTTACAAGGGTTTCATTTGACCCATTTATTCACCATTTGACCCTTGATATTTCCTTAAAAGTCACATTTTACGCTTAAAAAATGTAGAATTCTGACAATAAGGTATTTTAACTCCCAGTCACATGGTTAGTATTTCCATACTATTTTGGGTTAATGAATGGACGTGTATTCTGGCATATTGTGGCTACTACATGGTAAATTCTTGTTTAAAATGATCAAACAGATTTTTTACTTGACTTATAAAAGAAAAAGAGAACCTAATATGCTGTCAATTAAGTGTGTCAGTGTCCGCGCTGCATCACAAAGTTAAGTTTTTAAAAAATCCTTAATAATCCAATACTTTTACAGATATTCAACTCCAACTTTGAACTTGTTTATTATATATTATTGTATATTGTTTATCACTGATTTTTGAGTTATATGTCCCTTTTTAGCTCACCTGTCATGTGATCACTCAGTGTCCGTCGTCCTTCCGTCATTCAACAATTTCTTTGAATGACTTCTTCTATTAACCACATGGCCAAATTTGCTAAAACTTTGCAGGAATGTTCCTAGGGTGGACCTCTACCTAAGTTGTTCAAATGGTTCAGGTCTTCTGATTAATACGGCCATGAGGCCCTTAAAGGGGTTTTTAAAATGTAAACTTCAAAGATCTTCTTGTCTGAAACCACAAGTCCCAGAGTTTTCATATTTGGAATGTTGCATCAACTAGTGATCCTCTATCATGATTATTCAAATTATGCCCCTGGGGTCAAAATTGGCCTGCCAGGGGGTCACCATTTTTACATAGATTTATATAGGAAAATATATAAACATCTTCTTGCATAAAACTACAATGCCTAGAGCTTTGATGTTTGATATGTAGCATCAACTAGTGGAACAGGGGTGAAAATTGGCCCCGCCAGAGGTCGTCAGCTTTACATAGACTTATATAGGGAACCCATGAAAGTATTCTTGCCTAGAGCTTTGGTGTAGCATCAACTTAGTATTCTTACTTCCTAGAAGGAGTAAATGATTTCTTAGGTCATCATCTATAGGTGCATTTAGACAGGTGAGCGACCTATGGGCCTTTGGGCCCTCTTGTTTACTTGAAAATAGCAAAACTCAAGATTATTATTATTATACCATATTTGTGGGGAGCGGTGGCCTAAAGGTAGGACGCGCGCTTCGGGATCGAGAGGTCCCGGGTTCGATCCCCCTCTGGACCACTGGTTAAAATCTCTGAGCAAGACCCACAGCTCCACTCCACCATGGTGTAAAATGGTACCTGTGAGGGCAGAGTCTATTCCTGGGCGCCGCAGATCGATGTTGGCTGCCACACCACAGGAGAGAAATAGTCTCCCCAGGGAGACACGAGTGTAGGTTTCCATATGTAGCCCAATGACCAGGGGAGTTAAAATGTCAAAGGGTGCTTGAGCAGCCTAACAGCTGAAAAGAGCCCAAGAAAAATTCAAAATTGGTAACTTTTTTTTATACATTTATATAGCCCTTAGATTAAAGTTTTGACATACTTGAATATCTCCAGTAATATTAAAGATATTCAACTCAAACTTATATTTACACACAAGTGAAAGTGTGAAAGTGTGAAAGTGTCAATTATTATTACGTCTTCTGCCTAAAAATTCTCTTTTCACCCCCAAAAATTATATTGATAAGTGAAAAGGGTTATAACTGTGTCTAAATACATTCTTCAGTTCTGGAATGCAAATCTGATTATTAAGTGGAATATTTGACTGTTGACTGTTTGACTTAAAACATAATTCTTTTATTATGTTTTAGGCTGTCAGGGTTTTAAACTTATTTAAATAGTGCTAAGGACTGTGTTTTTAACATTTTCCTTCCCTTGAAATATCCATTAAGATATTTACATGCTATATTTAAAAAAAAACCTTTACCATCAGTTTAATAAGAGAACAATAACTATTTTTGATTCCCTACCCCTAGCATAAAAATGATTATTTAGTCAATCAAAAGTATAAATATGATGTTTGAACTAATTATGAAATATTAAATAATGAATAAATAATATAACATGAAGTAGTCTTAAAACTTATATTATGATCCAAGGTGCTATTGATGAAAACTCCCAAACATGTTTTGCCGTCCGTTAATTAGGTCACAACTTTTCCCCACTAGGCTGTAACAATGTAATATAAATATTTTGCTGCATTAGTCACACAATAAATTTAAGGTGTTTAAAAGGTAATAAACCAACGTAATGCAATTTAGTTTCTTCCAGATCAATAAGTCCAGATTCCAAACAAAGCAATTTTAATAGAGCTTTTTGATAAATTTTGCAATTTACCAACTGGAGTTTAGTCCCTTAATCTATTTACCGCATATGAATTCCTATATACTAAGAGAACATTTTCCAAATAAATACTTTTCTCCAAATAGCACTTTAACTTTAAACTAAAGTGTATAGAGCTATATTCTAACAGTCATTCAATGTCAAAATAATTACTTGCATCGTTTTTAGTATGATACTAGACTACCTAAATTGAAAATTAAAACTTTGGATGGGTTCCGTGTACCTTGATTCAATCGTCAAAAAATAGACGATTCTTATAGTTTCATAGGGTGTTCTAGAACACTTTGCTATGAAAATAGACAGTTCGCATGTCAAATAAATCAGAGAGAGAGTTTCTGTTAAAACTGAAGCGAAAAATGATCTAATGGATACGAAAGCATAATTGTTTTTCAGTTTTTGAAATGTTTTTAAAAAATATCTTCCGATATAGCTCTATTCTCTTTAAAGCCATGTTGTGAAGCCAAAACAATGTCTAAAAAAAACAAAAAAAAACAAAGAAAAAATTGTTAAAAATGTTTAGGCTGTAGTGGGGTTTGAACCTATACCTATAGGAAATCAGTCAATTTGTAAACCATGAAATTAATGAACTTGAGGAGACATTAGACCCAGTCAACCTGAGTTATAATATAATACAGGTGAAATTTCAGAAGTTATCATACAGCACAAAATTGACTTTTAATCCGTCTAAATCCAATATCTAAGTTCAACAAGTATTTATGAATTATAAGCAATACAAAAGTCACCTTCCGGTTTAAACTTATTTTCAATGCTTCTGTTGCCATGGCAAACACAATTTTTGTCATAAGCAAAAATAAAATAGATGTACATAATGTCTCTAATGCCAACTACTTACATACAATGTTTCATAAACCTCGCAGGACAACTATTTTAGTTACCGTTATTACAATATCCAGATTTTGAAGTATTTTCACTATTTCCGTATCCATAGCAACCAAAATTTTAAATTTGCAAATTAATCTCCTTGTTGGTCCCTATATATATACAAAGTTTAATAAACCTAACTGGTAAACTGTTTGAGTTATGACAGGATCCTGATTTCTTGACCAACAGTAAACCGATAGTATGATTGTCCCCTTTTTCGTTAATTAAAGGCCCTTAAAAAAGGATTTTTGCAAAATATTTATTCACAAATCTGTTGATAAGTTGATCTTCATTGTTTTTGTGTTTATAAACCTCATAACAAATTGCATTTCAATAAAAAAAAGTAAATGAATCTCTAAAAGGTATTGAGATACAACCTTGTTGCGCCAAACACTTTGTTAATAATCTTGAATTTATTTGGTGCAACAAGGTTGTATCTGGAAAATTGATCAAAATCTCTTTTATAGTGTATTTTTGTTGTAAGTATTATTTATCCACTTAAATGTCATGTTTTATTGAAGTAAATATCAAAAGCCAACACTAGTTCATCAATTTGTTTCAAAATAATAAAGTTAATTCCTCTTCCTGAAAAAAGTGAAAAAGTGAGATAGGGCCTTGTTGCGCCAAAGGGACGAGGTGAGAAATGTGACCCAGCTTTGCTAGGATTGGTCAGCCCAAAAAACCTTATCCCTGTGATGTCGTACAATGACCATCTGGATGGATCACTAGGTAATGTTGCACAATTGTCTTGTTTCATTACACTTAATACAATTGCCTGGATTATGATGCCTTTTAGTGTTTTGGCAATGTTTGTTCCTAAAATTCGAGAAAGTTGACTTGCAACTATCTTTGAATGATTAAACTTTGTGCTTTAATTGATATCTATGAAATTCCATTAACTGTAATATCATTAAGATTTGTGGGGGATTAAGTTTTCGTGGATATGGGGATGTAATTAAATCCCTAAGAGTACTAGGGATTTATATAGAATATGACATAGTGGATAGTAGTCCCTAGAATTATGTCCAAACAAAATGGTTATTTTATCAAAACCCAAGAAAATTTGTCCCATTGAAATTAAATGATTTTACAGTAGTTGATGTTTATGATGTAGTGGTGTGTAATATTTCTTTTGGTTGCCATTATTAATTAAATTTTATAATACTTACATAATGTTAAATACACCTGAGCCTTTGTGTGTAGATCAGTGCATTTTTACTGCACTATTTCTCCGTAACCATTGGTTGGATTTCAATGAAATTTAGCACGACTGCATATCATCAGCATACAATGGTATAATCAATTCTACTTTTTTACTTGTAAATTTATTACTGCTAGTTCTTTATCACCTTTCTATTATATCTTTACAACACTCATTTCAGTACAGTGACAGTGGTCAAATTGTTTTATTTCTCTATTTTCAGATAGACGAGGAGCACAGATGTTCAGCTTGTTGACATCCAATCATTTGTATTTAGCGATAATGTGATGGTTTTGGAGACGGACATTGACTTGCAGGCTTTAGGATTTTGTAAAGTTAAGTCTGTATTAAGATAGTTATATACTCTCCCCCATATGGGTTGAGGGAGTTTCTTCAAATGTTCATTGAGATTACAGGAGAGAGTGGCGTCTCTTAGGGCTGCAGGTTATTGAAATTCTGGTCATTACATTGGCGATTTTGGCTTGGGGTTTGGCGGGTATCTTCTTTCATTTTCCGTATTACAGTAAATATTAATATACCATACATTATACAGTTTCATCAAAGATAGTGACTATATCAGGGGTGTGCGTTGCTGTCTAGCATGGAAATAGTATAATAGCATGGGCTAGTATATTAATTACTGTGCATCGGGCTAGATATTTTAGGAATTGAAAGGTTTTGTTTGCTTGAAAACAAATTTCAAATGATCAGTTGATACACTGTAGCCAGTGCGCATGGTTATGTACTGATGATTTTGTTTCGACTGATACTTCCTTTTTTCAGCAAATGATTCATAATTATGTGGATTATCTAAATATCTAAAGTCTTTAATAAGTTCTCACTCACTGTGCTCGCTGTAGATAAATCAAATAAGTTAAATTAAGTGTATGCCATTATATCAATTTTCACACTGATAAAAACATTGTTAAATTATATGAGCATCATATTTGATACCATAACTGTTACAGTTATACTCTCTATTTTTCTGGTTTGGATACATTGTTTAGTACTTGTTTCATGATTTTCACCAGATGATGTACCATGACGATGATGTGACAGCTGTGGAGACGACGATATGGTGGTGGTGGTGTTGTTGTTGGTGGTGGTGGTGTTGGTGTTAGTGGTGGTGGTGGTTGTGTTGGTGGTGATGGTGGTGGTGTTGGTGGTGGTGGTGGTGTTGTTGGTGTTTGTGTTGGTGTTGGTGGTGTTGGTGGTGGTGGTGTTGGTGGTGGTGGTGGTGGTGGTGGTGGTGGTGGTGTTAGTGTTGGTGGTGGTGGTGGTGGTGGTGGTGGTTGTGGTGTTGGTGGTGGCGTTGGTGGTGGTGGTGGTGGTGGTGTTGGTGGTGGTGGTGTTGGTGGTGTTGGTGGTGGTGGTGGTGGTGGTGGTGGTGTTGGTGGTTGCGTTGATGTTGGTGGTGGTGGTGGTGGTGTGGTGGTGGTGGTGTTGGTGGTGGTGGTGGTGGTGTTGTTGGTGGTGGTGGTGGTGTTGGTGGTGGTGGTGTTGGTGGTGGTGGTGGTGGTGTTGGTGGTGGTGGTGGTGGTGGTGTTGTTGGTGGTGGTGGTGTGGTGGTGGTGGTGGTGTTTGTGGTGGTGGTGGTGGTGGTGTTGTTGGAGGTGGTGGTGGTGGTGTTGGTGGTGGTGTGGTGGTGTGGTGGTGTGGTGGTGGTGGTGGTGTTGGTGGTGTTGGTGTTGTTGGTAGTGATGGTTCTGTTGGTGGTGGTTCTGGTGGTGCTGGTGGTGCTGGTGCTGGTGGTGTTGGTGGTTGCGTTGATGTGGGTGATGTTGGTGGTGTTGGTGTTGGTGGTGGTGGTGGTGGTGGTGGTGGTGATGTTGTTAATGCTGTTGTTGCTCCTGCTGCTGCAGCTGTTGTTGTTGTTGTTGTTGTTGTTGTTGTTGCTGCGGCTGCTGCTGCTGCTGCTGCTGCTGCCATTGTTGTTGTTGTTGATAATGTTGTTGTTCAATTATTGCTTAAGATATAAGTTGTTGATCTTTAAGTTGTTAATGTTGTTATCTATTTCTACATTCTTTTAGTTGTTAGTGTTGTTATTTATTTCTATATTCTTTTAGTTGTTACTGTTGTTATCTATTTCTATATTTTTTTAGTTGTTAGTGTTGTTATATATTTCTAAAGTCTTTTAGTTGTAAGTGTTGTTATCTATTTCTATATTCTTTTAGTTGTTATCTATTTATTTTTTTAGTTGTTAGTGTTGTTATCTATTTCTACATACTTTTAGTTGTTAGTGTTGTTATTTATTTCTATATTCTTTTAGTTGTTAGTGTTGTTATCTATTTCTACATTCTTTTAGTTGTTAGTGTTGTCATCTATTTCTATATTTTTTTAGTTGTTAGTGTTGTTATCTATTTCTACATTATTTTAGTTGTTAGTGTTGTTATTTATTTCTATATTCTTTTAGTTGTTAGTATTGTTTTTCTATTTCAATATTATTTTAGTTATTAGTGTTGTTATCTATTTCTATATTCTTTTAGTTGTTAGTGTTGTTATCTATTTCTATATTCTTTTAGTTGTTATTGTTGTTATCTATTTCTATATTCTTTTAGTTGTTAGTGTTGGTTTCTATTTCTATATTCTTTAAGTTGTTATCTATTTCTATAGTCTTTAAGTTGTTAGTGTTGTTATCTATTTCTATACTATTTAGTAGTTAGTGTTCTTATTTATTTCTACATTCTTTTAGTGGTTATATATTTAGTATAGTCTTTTAATTGTTATCTATTTTTTAGTCTTTAAGTTGTTAGAGTTGTTATCAATTTTAATTTTCTTTTAGTTGTTATCTTTTTGTAATTTCTATTTGTTGTTATTTATTTCTATAGTCTTTTAGTTGTTATCTATTTCTATATTCTTTTAATTCTTAGTGTTGTTATATATTTCTATAGTCTTTTAGTTATTATCTATTTCTATATTCTTTAAAATTCGTAGTGTTGTTATATATTTTTATATTCTTTTAGTTGTTAGTGTTGTTATCTATTTCTATACCATTTTAGTTGTTAGTGTTGTTATCAATTTCTATACCATTTTAGTTGTTAGTGTTGTTATCTATTTCTATACCATTTTAGCTGTTAGTGTTGTTATTTATTTCTATACCATTTTAGTTGTTAGTGTTGTTATCTATTTCTATACCATTTTAGTTGTTAGTGTTGTTATTTATTTCTGCAATATTTTAGTTGTTTCCCTATTTTTATATTCTTTTAGTTGTTATCTATTTCTATAGTCTTTTAGTTGTTATCTATTTCTATAGTCTTTTAGTTGTTCTCTATTCCTATATTATTTTAGTTGTTATTGTTGTTATTTATTTCTATATTCTTTTAGTTGCTACTGATGTTATCTATTTCTATGTTCTTTTAGTTGTTAGTGTTGTTATCTATTTCTATATTCTTTTAGTTGTTAGTGTTGTTATCTATTTCAATATTATTTTAGCTGTTAGTGTTATATATTTTTTATATTCTTTAGGTGTTATTGTTGTTATCTATTTCTATTCTTTTTTTCATTGTTAGTGTTGTTATCTATTTCAATATTATTTCAGTTGTTAGTGTTATATATTTCTATAGTTTTTAGTTTTGAGTGCTGTTATCTATTTCTATTGTCTTTTACGTGTTAATCTTGTGGTTGGAGGTTATGTTTTTTACTGCTTCTTAGGCAACTTTGCTTGTAGCTTCAATTACCCGTGTGATTCGTTGGTTGTAGAATTGGACCACTGTTATCTCCCTTGCATGTCGTAAGAGGCGACTATAAGGGAGAGCATAGTTTTATAGTGTTGTTATCTATTTTTATAATCTTTTATTTGTTATCTATTATTTAGTCTTTTAGTTGTTATCTATTTCTATATTCTTTAAGTTGTTTTCTATTTCTATATTCTTTTAGTTGTTAGAGTTGTTATCTATTTCTATAGTTTTTAGTTTTGAGTGCTGTTATCTATTTCTATATTCTTTTAGTTGTTATCTATTTCGTAGTCTTTTATATGTTATAGTTGTTATCTATTTCTATTGTTTTTAGTTTTGAGTGCTGTTATCTATTTCTATATTCTTTTAGTTGTTATCTATTTCTTAGTTTTTTAGTTGTTAGAGTTGTTATCTATTTTTATATTCTTTTAGTTGTTATTTATTTCTTAAGTCTCTTTGTTGTTATCTATTTCTATATTCTTTTAGTTGTTAGTGTTGTTATCTATTTTTATATTCTTTTAGTTGTTAGTGTTGTTATCTATTTCTATATTCTTTTAATTGTTAGTGTTGTTATCTATTTTTATATTGTTTTAGTTGTTAGTGTTGTTATCTATTTTTATATTCTTTTAGTTGTTAGTGTTGTTATCTATTTTTATATTCTTCTAGTTGTTAGTGTTGTTATCCTTTTTTATACTCTTTTAGTTGTTAGTGTTGTTATCTTTTTCTATAGTCTTTAAGTTGTGATCTATTTCTATATTCTTTTAGTTGTTATCTATTTCTATATTCATTTAGTTGTTAGTGTTGTTATCTATTTCTATAGTCTTTTAGTTGTTATCTGTTTCTCTATTGTTCAGTTGTTAGTGTTGTTATCTATTTCTAGGCAACTTTGCTGCATGCTTCAATTACCCGTGTGGTTTTCGGGCCGTAGAATTGGACCACTGTTGTCTCCCTTGCAAGTCGTAAGAGGCGATTATAAGGGAGAGCATAGTTATTATAGTGTTGTTATCCATTTTTATATTATTTTAGTTGTTATCTATTTCTATATTCTTTTAGTTGTTAGAGTAGTGTCTTTTTTCTTTAAGTTTTTAGTACTGTTATCTATTTCTATAGTCTTTTAGTTGTTAGAGCTGTTGTCTATTTTTATATTCTTTTAGTTGTTATTGATTTCTATTTCTCTATTCTTTTAATTGTTAGTGTTGTTATCTATTTTTATAATCATTTAGTTGTTATGGTTGTTATCTATTTTTATATTCTTTTAGTTGTTAGTGTTGTTATCTATTTTTATATTCTTTTAGTTGTTAGTGTTGTTATCTATTTTTATATTCTTTTAGTTGTTTGTGTTGTTATTTATTTTTATATTCTTTTAGTTGTTAGTGTTGTTATCTATTTTTATATTCTTTTAGTTGTTAGTGTTGTTATCTATTTTTATATTCTTTTAGTTGTTAGTGTTGTTATCTATTTTTATATTGTTTTAGTTGTTAGTGTTGTTATCTATTTTTATATTGTTTTAGTTGTTAGTGTTGTTATCTATTTTTATATTGTTTTAGTTGTTAGTGTTGTCATCTATTTTTATATTCTTTTAGTTGTTAGTGTTGTTATCCTTTTTTATACTCTTTTAGTTGTTAGTGTTGTTATCTATTTCTATAGTCTTTTAGTTGTATAGTTGTTAGAGTTGTTATCTTTTTTCTTTAAATTGTTAGTGTTGTTATTTATTTCTTTAGTCTTTTAGTTGTTATGGTTGTTATCTATTTCTATATTCTTTTATTTGTTAATGTTAGTTATTTATATTGTTGTTCTATGTTATTATTGTCCTTTTTCATGTTGTTGTTGCTGTCATTGTGGTTGTCCTTGTTGTCCTTGTTGTTGTTACCGTCGTCGTCCTTGATGTGTTCTCTATTTTTTGCACAGACCCTGCACCGGTCGGTTTGTTTGAGCCGGTCGGTGTGTAGACTCTTGAGTCTACAGCTCTAGACACTGGCGTCTGTGAGCTTTTGGCAAGGAAGGGTGGAGCGTCACCGTCTAGTGCAAGGCCCTGACCCTCAATGGCCGCTATCATCACTAGATCGGGTATGTAAGTCAGCTTAAAGGCGTATCTATAGTGTTTGTGTCATCATTGTCCTTGCTTCAGACCATAAAGTTTGTGTGCTTAATAGGTGCGACTTGTGTAAGTGTTAGTTGTTAGTGTTTATCTATTTCTATATTCTTATAGTTCTTATCTATTTCTATATTATTTTAGTTGTTAGTGTTGTTATCTATTTCTATAGTCTATTAGTTGTTATCTATTTCTCTATTGTTCAGTTGTTAGTGTTGTTTTCTATTACTATATTCTTTTAGTGTTTTGTTATCTATTTCTATTGTAGTTTATACTTATTTATTTAAGGTCGATTGTGAAACAAGTTTTTCGAACTTATATTAATCACTCTCGACACCTCATTCCTGATGTTATCCATCACCACGAGGGTATGAGAGAAGAGAAGCCTGTTTCCCTTATACGCTGAGCGTCAAGCAAGGGAATTTCTGGTACCATTTTTATTTCGTCTTTGGTATGACGCGGCCTGGGATCGAACCCGGGACCTCCTGCACTGGAAGCGAACACTTAACAACTAGGCTATCGAGGATTTTTCTATTGTCGTTTAGTTGTTAAGATTGTTATTTATTACTACATTCTTTTAGTTGTTATCTATTTCTATATTCTTTTAGTTGTTATCTATTTCTCTATTGTTCAGTTGTTAGTGGTGTTATCTATTTCTATATTCTTTTAGGGTTTTGTTATCTATTTCTATTGTAGTTTATACTTATTTATTTGAGGTCGATTGTGAAACAAGTTTTTCAAACTTAAATTTATCACTCTCATCACCTCATTCCTGATGTTATCCATCGCCACGAGGGTATGTGAGAAGAGAAGCCTGTTTCCCTGATACACTGAGCGTCAAGCAAGGGAATTTCTGGTACCATTTTTATTTCGTCATTGGTATGACGCGGCCTGGGATCGAACCCGAGACCTCCCGCACTCGAAGCGAACGCTCAACAACTAGGATATCGAGGATTTTTCTATTGCCTTTTATTTGTTAAGCTTGTTATTTATATATTTCTACATTCTTTTAGTTGATATCTATTTCTATAGTCGTTTAGTTGTTAGAGTTGATTTTATTTAATTTAATTTGTTATCTTTTTCTATAGTCTTTAAGTTGTGATCTATTTCTATATTCTTTTAGTTGTTATCTATTTCTATATTCATTTAGTTGTTAGTGTTGTTATCTATTTCTATAGTCTTTTAGTTGTTATATGTTTCTCTATTGTTCAGTTGTTAGTGTTGTTATCTATTTCTAGGCAACTTTGCTGCATGCTTCAATTACCCGTGTGGTTTTCGGGCCGTAGAATTGGACCACTGTTGTCTCCCTTGCAAGTCGTAAGAGGCGATTATAAGGGAGAGCATAGTTATTATAGTGTTGTTATCCATTTTTATATTATTTTAGTTGTTGTCTATTTCTATATTCTTTTAGTTGTTAGAGTTGTGTCTTTTTTCTTTAAGTTTTTAGTACTGTTATCTATTTCTATAGTCTTTTAGTTGTTAGAGCTGTTATCTATTTTTATATTCTTTTAGTTGTTATTGATTTCTATTTCTCTATTCTTTTAATTGTTAGTGTTGTTATCTATTTTTATAATCATTTAGTTGTTATGGTTGTTATCTATTTTTATATTCTTTTAGTTGTTAGTGTTGTTATCTATTTTTAAATTCTTTTAGTTGTTAGTGTTGTTATCTATTTTTATATTCTTTTAGTTGTTAGTGTTGTTATTTATTTTTATATTCTTTTAGTTGTTAGTGTTGTTATCTATTTTTATATTCTTTTAGTTGTTAGTGTTGTTATCTATTTTTATATTCTTTTAGTTGTTAGTGTTGTTATCTATTTTTATATTCTTTTAGTTGTTAGTGTTGTTATCTACTTTTATATTCTTTTAGTTGTTAGTGTTGTTATCTATTTTTATATTCTTTTAGTTGTTAGTGTTGTTATCTATTTTTATATTCTTTTAGTTGTTAGTGTTGTTATCTATTTTTATATTCTTTTAGTTGTTAGTGTTGTTATCTATTTTTATATTCTTTTAGTTGTTAGTGTTGTTATCTATTTTTATATTGTTTTAGTTGTTAGTGTTGTTATCTATTTTTATATTGTTTTAGTTGTTAGTGTTGTTATCTATTTTTATATTCTTTTAGTTGTTAGTGTTGTTATCCTTTTTTATACTCTTTTAGTTGTTAGTGTTGTTATCTATTTCTATAGTCTTTTAGTTGTATAGTTGTTAGAGTTGTTATCTTTTTTCTTTAAATTGTTAGTGTTGTTATTTATTTCTTTAGTCTTTTAGTTGTTATGGTTGTTATCTATTTCTATATTCTTTTATTTGTTAATGTTAGTTAATTATATTGTTGTTCTATGTTATTATTGTCCTTTTTCATGTTGTTGTTGCTGTCATTGTGGTTGTCCTTGTTGTCCTTGTTGTTGTTACCGTCGTCGTCCTTGATGTGTTCTCTATTTTTTGCACAGACCCTGCACCTGTCGGTTTGTTTGAGCCGGTCGGTGTGTAGACTCTTGAGTCTACAGCTCTAGACACTGGCGTCTGTGAGCTTTTGGCAAGGAAGGGTGGAGCGTCACCGTCTAGTGCAAGGCCCTGACCCTCAATGGCCGCTATCATCACTAGATCGGGTATGTAAGTCAGCTTAAAGGCGTATCTATAGTGTTTGTGTCATCATTGTCCTTGCTTCAGACCATAAAGTTTGTGTGCTTAATAGGTGCGACTTGTGTTAGTGTTAGTTGTTAGTGTTTATCTATTTCTATATTCTTATAGTTCTTATCTATTTCTATATTATTTTAGTTGTTAGTGTTGTTATCTATTCCTATAGTCTTTTAGTTGTTATCTATTTCTCTATTGTTCAGTTGTTCGTGTTGTTATCTATTACTGTATTCTTTTAGTGTTTTGTTATCTATTTCTATTGTAGTTTATACTTATTTATTTAAGGTCAATTGTGAAACAAGTTTTTCGAACTTATATTTATCACTCTCGACACCTCATTCCTGATGTTATCCATCACCACGAGGGTATGAGAGAAGAGAAGCCTGTTTCCCTTATACGCTGAGCGTCAAGCAAGGGAATTTCTGGTACCATTTTTATTTCGTCTTTGGTATGACGCGGCCTGGGATCGAACCCGGGACCTCCTGCACTGGAAGCGAACACTTAACAACTAGGCTATCGAGGATTTTTCTATTGTCGTTTAGTTGTTAAGATTGTTATTTATTACTACATTCTTTTAGTTGTTATCTATTTCTATATTCTTTTAGTTGTTATCTATTTCTCTATTGTTCAGTTGTTAGTGGTGTTATCTATTTCTATATTCTTTTAGGGTTTTGTTATCTATTTCTATTGTAGTTTATACTTATTTATTTGAGGTCGATTGTGAAACAAGTTTTTCGAACTTAAATTTATCACTCTCATCACCTCATTCCTGATTTTATCCATCGCCACGAGGGTATGTGAGAAGAGAAGCCTGTTTCCCTGATACACTGAGCGTCAAGCAAGGGAATTTCTGGTACCATTTTTATTTCGTCTTTGGTATGACGCGGCCTGGGATCGAACCCGAGACCTCCCGCACTCGAAGCGAACGCTCAACAACTAGGATATCGAGGATTTTTCTATTGTCTTTTATTTGTTAAGCTTGTTATTTATATATTTCTACATTCTTTTAGTTGATATCTATTTCTATAGTCGTTTAGTTGTTAGAGTTGATTTTATTTAATCTAATTTGTTATCTTTTTCTATAGTCTTTAAGTTGTGATCTATTTCTATATTCTTTTAGTTGTAATCTATTTCTATATTCATTTAGTTGTTAGTGTTGTTATCTATTTCTTTAGTCTTTTAGTTGTTATCTATTTCTCTATTGTTAAGTTGTTAGTGTTGTTATCTATTTCTAGGCAACTTTGCTGCATGCTTCAATTACCCGTGTGGTTTTCGGGCCGTAGAATTGGACCACTGTTGTCTCCCTTGCAAGTCGTAAGAGGCGATTATAAGGGAGAGCATAGTTATTATAGTGTTGTTATCCATTTTTATATTATTTTAGTTGTTATCTATTTCTATAGTCTTTTAGTTGTTAGAGTTGTGTCTTTTTTCTTTAAGTTTTTAGTACTGTTATCTATTTGTATAGTCTTTTAGTTGTTAGAGCTGTTATCTATTTTTATATTCTTTTAGTTGTTATTGATTTCTATTTCTCTATTCTTTTAATTGTTAGTGTTGTTATCTATTTTTATAATCATTTAGTTGTTATGGTTGTTATCTATTTTTATATTCTTTTAGTTGTTAGTGTTGTTATCTATTTTTATATTCTTTTAGTTGTTAGTGTTGTTATCTATTTTTATATTCTTTTAGTTGTTAGTGTTGTTATCTATTTTTATATTCTTTTAGTTGTTAGTGTTGTTATCTATTTTTGTATTCTTTTAGTTGTTAGTGTTGTTATCTATTTTTATATTCTTTTAGTTGTTAGTGTTGTTATCTATTTTTATATTGTTTTAGTTGTTAGTGTTGTTATCTATTTTTATATTGTTTTAGTTGTTAGTGTTGTTATCTATTTTTATATTGTTTTAGTTGTTAGTGTTGTTATCTATTTTTATATTGTTTTAGTTGTTAGTGTTGTTATCTATTTTTATATTCTTTTAGTTGTTAGTGTTGTTATCCTTTTTTATACTCTTTTAGTTGTTAGTGTTGTTATCTATTTCTATAGTCTTTTAGTTGTATAGTTGTTAGAGTTGTTATCTTTTTTCTTTAAATTGTTAGTGTTGTTATTTATTTCTTTAGTCTTTTAGTTGTTATGGTTGTTATCTATTTCTATATTCTTTTATTTGTTAATGTTAGTTATTTATATTGTTGTTCTATGTTATTATTGTCCTTTTTTTATGTTGTTGTTGCTGTCATTGTGGTTGTCCTTGTTGTCCTTGTTGTTGTTACCGTCGTCGTCCTTGATGTGTTCTCTATTTTTTGCACAGACCCTGCACCGGTCGGTTTGTTTGAGCCGGTCGGTGTGTAGACTCTTGAGTCTACAGCTCTAGACACTGGCGTCTGTGAGCTTTTGGCAAGGAAGGGTGGAGCGTCACCGTCTAGTGCAAGGCCCTGACCCTCAATGGCCGCTATCATCACTAGATCGGGTATGTAAGTCAGCTTAAAGGCGTATCTATAGTGTTTGTGTCATCATTGTCCTTGCTTCAGACCATAAAGTTTGTGTGCTTAATAGGTGCGACTTGTGTTAGTGTTAGTTGTTAGTGTTTATCTATTTCTATATTCTTATAGTTCTTATCTATTTCTATATTATTTTAGTTGTTAGTGTTGTTATCTATTCCTATAGTCTTTTAGTTGTTATCTATTTCTCTATTGTTCAGTTGTTCGTGTTGTTATCTATAACTATATTCTTTTAGTGTTTTGTTATCTATTTCTATTGTAGTTTATACTTATTTATTTAAGGTCAATTGTGAAACAAGTTTTTCGAACTTATATTAATCACTCTCCACACCTCATTCCTGATGTTATCCATCACCACGAGGGTATGAGAGAAGAGAAGCCTGTTTCCCTTATACGCTGAGCGTCAAGCAAGGGAATTTCTGGTACCATTTTTATTTCGTCTTTGGTATGACGCGGCCTGGGATCGAACCTGGGACCTCCTGCACTGGAAGCGAACACTTAACAACTAGGCTATCGAGGATTTTTCTATTGTCGTTTAGTTGTTAAGATTGTTATTTATTACTACATTCTTTTAGTTGTTATCTATTTCTATATTCTTTTAGTTGTTATCTATTTCTCTATTGTTCAGTTGTTAGTGGTGTTATCTATTTCTATATTCTTTTAGGGTTTTGTTATCTATTTCTATTGTAGTTTATACTTATTTATTTGAGGTCGATTGTGAAACAAGTTTTTCGAACTTAAATTTATCACTTTCATCACCTCATTCCTGATTTTATCCATCGCCACGAGGGTATGTGAGAAGAGAAGCCTGTTTCCCTGATACACTGAGCGTCAAGCAAGGGAATTTCTGGTACCATTTTTATTTCGTCTTTGGTATGACGCGGCCTGGGATCGAACCCGAGACCTCCCGCACTCGAAGCGAACGCTCAACAACTAGGATATCGAGGATTTTTCTATTGTCTTTTATTTGTTAAGCTTGTTATTTATATACTTCTACATTCTTTTAGTTGATATCTATTTCTATAGTCGTTTAGTTGTTAGAGTTGATTTTATTTAATTTAATTTGTTATCTTTTTCTATAGTCTTTAAGTTGTGATCTATTTCTATATTCTTTTAGTTGTTATCTATTTCTATATTCATTTAGTTGTTAGTGTTGTTATCTATTTCTATAGTCTTTTAGTTGTTATCTGTTTCTCTATTGTTCAGTTGTTAGTGTTGTTATCTATTTCTAGGCAACTTTGCTGCATGCTTCAATTACCCGTGTGGTTTTCGGGCCGTAGAATTGGACCACTGTTGTCTCCCTTGCAAGTCGTAAGAGGCGATTATAAGGGAGAGCATAGTTATTATAGTGTTGTTATCCATTTTTATATTATTTTAGTTGTTATCTATTTCTATATTCTTTTAGTTGTTAGAGTTGTGTCTTTTTTCTTTAGGTTTTTAGTACTGTTATCTATTTCTATAGTCTTTTAGTTGTTAGAGCTGTTGTCTATTTTTATATTCTTTTAGTTGTTATTGATTTCTATTTCTCTATTCTTTTAATTGTTAGTGTTGTTATCTATTTTTATAATCATTTAGTTGTTATGGTTGTTATCTATTTTAATTTTCTTTTAGTTGTTAGTGTTGTTATCTATTTTTATATTCTTTTAGTTGTTAGTGTTGTTATCTAATTTTATATTCTTTTAGTTGTTAGTGTTGTTATCTATTTTTATATTCTTTTAGTTGTTAGTGTTGTTATCTATTTTTATATTCTTTTAGTTGTTAGTGTTGTTATCTATTTTTATATTCTTTTAGTTGTTAGTGTTGTTATCTATTTTTATATTGTTTTAGTTGTTAGTGTTGTTATCTATTTTTATATTGTTTTAGTTGTTAGTGTTGTTATCTATTTTTATATTGTTTTAGTTGTTAGTGTTGTTATCTATTTTTATATTCTTTTAGTTGTTAGTGTTGTTATCCTTTTTTATACTCTTTTAGTTGTTAGTGTTGTTATCTATTTCTATAGTCTTTTAGTTGTATAGTTGTTAGAGTTGTTATCTTTTTTCTTTAAATTGTTAGTGTTGTTATTTATTTCTTTAGTCTTTTAGTTGTTATGGTTGTTATCTATTTCTATATTCTTTTATTTGTTAATGTTAGTTATTTATATTGTTGTTCTATGTTATTATTGTCCTTTTTCATGTTGTTGTTGCTGTCATTGTGGTTGTCCTTGTTGTCCTTGTTGTTGTTACCGTCGTCGTCCTTGATGTGTTCTCTATTTTTTGCACAGACCCTGCACCGGTCGGTTTGTTTGAGCCGGTCGGTGTGTAGACTCTTGAGTCTACAGCTCTAGACACTGGCGTCTGTGAGCTTTTGGCAAGGAAGGGTGGAGCGTCACCGTCTAGTGCAAGGCCCTGACCCTCAATGGCCGCTATCATCACTAGATCGGGTATGTAAGTCAGCTTAAAGGCGTATCTATAGTGTTTGTGTCATCATTGTCCTTGCTTCAGACCATAAAGTTTGTGTGCTTAATAGGTGCGACTTGTGTTAGTGTTAGTTGTTAGTGTTTATCTATTTCTATATTCTTATAGTTCTTATCTATTTCTATATTATTTTAGTTGTTAGTGTTGTTATCTATTTCTATAGTCTTTTAGTTGTTATCTATTTCTCTATTGTTCAGTTGTTCGTGTTGTTATCTATAACTATATTCTTTTAGTGTTTTGTTATCTATTTCTATTGTAGTTTATACTTATTTATTTAAGGTCAATTGTGAAACAAGTTTTTCGAACTTATATTAATCACTCTCGACACCTCATTCCTGATGTTATCCATCACCACGAGGGTATGAGAGAAGAAAAGCCTGTTTCCCTTATACGCTGAGCGTCAAGCAAGGGAATTTCTGGTACCATTTTTATTTCGTCTTTGGTATGACGCGGCCTGGGATCGAACCCGGGACCTCCTGCACTGGAAGCGAACACTTAACAACTAGGCTATCGAGGATTTTTCTATTGTCGTTTAGTTGTTAAGATTGTTATTTATTACTACATTCTTTTAGTTGTTATCTATTTCTATATTCTTTTAGTTGTTATCTATTTCTCTATTGTTCAGTTGTTAGTGGTGTTATCTATTTCTATATTCTTTTAGGGTTTTGTTATCTATTTCTATTGTAGTTTATACTTATTTATTTGAGGTCGATTGTGAAACAAGTTTTTCGAACTTAAATTTATCACTTTCATCACCTCATTCCTGATTTTATCCATCGCCATGAGGGTATGTGAGAAGAGAAGCCTGTTTCCCTGATACACTGAGCGTCAAGCAAGGGAATTTCTGGTACCATTTTTATTTCGTCTTTGGTATGACACGGCCTGGGATCGAACCCGAGACCTCCCGCACTCGAAGCGAACGCTCAACAACTAGGATATCGAGGATTTTTCTATTGTCTTTTATTTGTTAAGCTTGTTATTTATATATTTCTACATTCTTTTAGTTGATATCTATTTCTATAGTCGTTTAGTTGTTAGAGTTGATTTTATTTAATTTAATTTGTTATCTTTTTCTATAGTCTTTAAGTTGTGATCTATTTCTATATTCTTTTAGTTGTTATCTATTTCTATATTCATTTAGTTGTTAGTGTTGTTATCTATTTCTATAGTCTTTTAGTTGTTATATGTTTCTCTATTGTTCAGTTGTTAGTGTTGTTATCTATTTCTAGGCAACTTTGCTGCATGCTTCAATTACCCGTGTGGTTTTCGGGCCGTAGAATTGGACCACTGTTGTCTCCCTTGCAAGTCGTAAGAGGCGATTATAAGGGAGAGCATAGTTATTATAGTGTTGTTATCCATTTTTATATTATTTTAGTTGTTGTCTATTTCTATATTCTTTTAGTTGTTAGAGTTGTGTCTTTTTTCTTTAAGTTTTTAGTACTGTTATCTATTTCTATAGTCTTTTAGTTGTTAGAGCTGTTATCTATTTTTATATTCTTTTAGTTGTTATTGATTTCTATTTCTCTATTCTTTTAATTGTTAGTGTTGTTATCTATTTTTATAATCATTTAGTTGTTATGGTTGTTATCTATTTTTATATTCTTTTAGTTGTTAGTGTTGTTATCTATTTTTAAATTCTTTTAGTTGTTAGTGTTGTTATCTATTTTTATATTCTTTTAGTTGTTAGTGTTGTTATTTATTTTTATATTCTTTTAGTTGTTAGTGTTGTTATCTATTTTTATATTCTTTTAGTTGTTAGTGTTGTTATCTATTTTTATATTCTTTTAGTTGTTAGTGTTGTTATCTATTTTTATATTCTTTTAGTTGTTAGTGTTGTTATCTACTTTTATATTCTTTTAGTTGTTAGTGTTGTTATCTATTTTTATATTCTTTTAGTTGTTAGTGTTGTTATCTATTTTTATATTCTTTTAGTTGTTAGTGTTGTTATCTATTTTTATATTCTTTTAGTTGTTAGTGTTGTTATCTATTTTTATATTCTTTTAGTTGTTAGTGTTGTTATCTATTTTTATATTCTTTTAGTTGTTAGTGTTGTTATCTATTTTTATATTGTTTTAGTTGTTAGTGTTGTTATCTATTTTTATATTCTTTTAGTTGTTAGTGTTGTTATCCTTTTTTATACTCTTTTAGTTGTTAGTGTTGTTATCTATTTCTATAGTCTTTTAGTTGTATAGTTGTTAGAGTTGTTATCTTTTTTCTTTAAATTGTTAGTGTTGTTATTTATTTCTTTAGTCTTTTAGTTGTTATGGTTGTTATCTATTTCTATATTCTTTTATTTGTTAATGTTAGTTAATTATATTGTTGTTCTATGTTATTATTGTCCTTTTTCATGTTGTTGTTGCTGTCATTGTGGTTGTCCTTGTTGTCCTTGTTGTTGTTACCGTCGTCGTCCTTGATGTGTTCTCTATTTTTTGCACAGACCCTGCACCTGTCGGTTTGTTTGAGCCGGTCGGTGTGTAGACTCTTGAGTCTACAGCTCTAGACACTGGCGTCTGTGAGCTTTTGGCAAGGAAGGGTGGAGCGTCACCGTCTAGTGCAAGGCCCTGACCCTCAATGGCCGCTATCATCACTAGATCGGGTATGTAAGTCAGCTTAAAGGCGTATCTATAGTGTTTGTGTCATCATTGTCCTTGCTTCAGACCATAAAGTTTGTGTGCTTAATAGGTGCGACTTGTGTTAGTGTTAGTTGTTAGTGTTTATCTATTTCTATATTCTTATAGTTCTTATCTATTTCTATATTATTTTAGTTGTTAGTGTTGTTATCTATTCCTATAGTCTTTTAGTTGTTATCTATTTCTCTATTGTTCAGTTGTTCGTGTTGTTATCTATTACTGTATTCTTTTAGTGTTTTGTTATCTATTTCTATTGTAGTTTATACTTATTTATTTAAGGTCAATTGTGAAACAAGTTTTTCGAACTTATATTTATCACTCTCGACACCTCATTCCTGATGTTATCCATCACCACGAGGGTATGAGAGAAGAGAAGCCTGTTTCCCTTATACGCTGAGCGTCAAGCAAGGGAATTTCTGGTACCATTTTTATTTCGTCTTTGGTATGACGCGGCCTGGGATCGAACCCGGGACCTCCTGCACTGGAAGCGAACACTTAACAACTAGGCTATCGAGGATTTTTCTATTGTCGTTTAGTTGTTAAGATTGTTATTTATTACTACATTCTTTTAGTTGTTATCTATTTCTATATTCTTTTAGTTGTTATCTATTTCTCTATTGTTCAGTTGTTAGTGGTGTTATCTATTTCTATATTCTTTTAGGGTTTTGTTATCTATTTCTATTGTAGTTTATACTTATTTATTTGAGGTCGATTGTGAAACAAGTTTTTCGAACTTAAATTTATCACTCTCATCACCTCATTCCTGATTTTATCCATCGCCACGAGGGTATGTGAGAAGAGAAGCCTGTTTCCCTGATACACTGAGCGTCAAGCAAGGGAATTTCTGGTACCATTTTTATTTCGTCTTTGGTATGACGCGGCCTGGGATCGAACCCGAGACCTCCCGCACTCGAAGCGAACGCTCAACAACTAGGATATCGAGGATTTTTCTATTGTCTTTTATTTGTTAAGCTTGTTATTTATATATTTCTACATTCTTTTAGTTGATATCTATTTCTATAGTCGTTTAGTTGTTAGAGTTGATTTTATTTAATCTAATTTGTTATCTTTTTCTATAGTCTTTAAGTTGTGATCTATTTCTATATTCTTTTAGTTGTAATCTATTTCTATATTCATTTAGTTGTTAGTGTTGTTATCTATTTCTTTAGTCTTTTAGTTGTTATCTATTTCTCTATTGTTAAGTTGTTAGTGTTGTTATCTATTTCTAGGCAACTTTGCTGCATGCTTCAATTACCCGTGTGGTTTTCGGGCCGTAGAATTGGACCACTGTTGTCTCCCTTGCAAGTCGTAAGAGGCGATTATAAGGGAGAGCATAGTTATTATAGTGTTGTTATCCATTTTTATATTATTTTAGTTGTTATCTATTTCTATAGTCTTTTAGTTGTTAGAGTTGTGTCTTTTTTCTTTAAGTTTTTAGTACTGTTATCTATTTGTATAGTCTTTTAGTTGTTAGAGCTGTTATCTATTTTTATATTCTTTTAGTTGTTATTGATTTCTATTTCTCTATTCTTTTAATTGTTAGTGTTGTTATCTATTTTTATAATCATTTAGTTGTTATGGTTGTTATCTATTTTTATATTCTTTTAGTTGTTAGTGTTGTTATCTATTTTTATATTCTTTTAGTTGTTAGTGTTGTTATCTATTTTTATATTCTTTTAGTTGTTAGTGTTGTTATCTATTTTTATATTCTTTTAGTTGTTAGTGTTGTTATCTATTTTTGTATTCTTTTAGTTGTTAGTGTTGTTATCTATTTTTATATTCTTTTAGTTGTTAGTGTTGTTATCTATTTTTATATTGTTTTAGTTGTTAGTGTTGTTATCTATTTTTATATTGTTTTAGTTGTTAGTGTTGTTATCTATTTTTATATTGTTTTAGTTGTTAGTGTTGTTATCTATTTTTATATTGTTTTAGTTGTTAGTGTTGTTATCTATTTTTATATTCTTTTAGTTGTTAGTGTTGTTATCCTTTTTTATACTCTTTTAGTTGTTAGTGTTGTTATCTATTTCTATAGTCTTTTAGTTGTATAGTTGTTAGAGTTGTTATCTTTTTTCTTTAAATTGTTAGTGTTGTTATTTATTTCTTTAGTCTTTTAGTTGTTATGGTTGTTATCTATTTCTATATTCTTTTATTTGTTAATGTTAGTTATTTATATTGTTGTTCTATGTTATTATTGTCCTTTTTTTATGTTGTTGTTGCTGTCATTGTGGTTGTCCTTGTTGTCCTTGTTGTTGTTACCGTCGTCGTCCTTGATGTGTTCTCTATTTTTTGCACAGACCCTGCACCGGTCGGTTTGTTTGAGCCGGTCGGTGTGTAGACTCTTGAGTCTACAGCTCTAGACACTGGCGTCTGTGAGCTTTTGGCAAGGAAGGGTGGAGCGTCACCGTCTAGTGCAAGGCCCTGACCCTCAATGGCCGCTATCATCACTAGATCGGGTATGTAAGTCAGCTTAAAGGCGTATCTATAGTGTTTGTGTCATCATTGTCCTTGCTTCAGACCATAAAGTTTGTGTGCTTAATAGGTGCGACTTGTGTTAGTGTTAGTTGTTAGTGTTTATCTATTTCTATATTCTTATAGTTCTTATCTATTTCTATATTATTTTAGTTGTTAGTGTTGTTATCTATTCCTATAGTCTTTTAGTTGTTATCTATTTCTCTATTGTTCAGTTGTTCGTGTTGTTATCTATAACTATATTCTTTTAGTGTTTTGTTATCTATTTCTATTGTAGTTTATACTTATTTATTTAAGGTCAATTGTGAAACAAGTTTTTCGAACTTATATTAATCACTCTCCACACCTCATTCCTGATGTTATCCATCACCACGAGGGTATGAGAGAAGAGAAGCCTGTTTCCCTTATACGCTGAGCGTCAAGCAAGGGAATTTCTGGTACCATTTTTATTTCGTCTTTGGTATGACGCGGCCTGGGATCGAACCTGGGACCTCCTGCACTGGAAGCGAACACTTAACAACTAGGCTATCGAGGATTTTTCTATTGTCGTTTAGTTGTTAAGATTGTTATTTATTACTACATTCTTTTAGTTGTTATCTATTTCTATATTCTTTTAGTTGTTATCTATTTCTCTATTGTTCAGTTGTTAGTGGTGTTATCTATTTCTATATTCTTTTAGGGTTTTGTTATCTATTTCTATTGTAGTTTATACTTATTTATTTGAGGTCGATTGTGAAACAAGTTTTTCGAACTTAAATTTATCACTTTCATCACCTCATTCCTGATTTTATCCATCGCCACGAGGGTATGTGAGAAGAGAAGCCTGTTTCCCTGATACACTGAGCGTCAAGCAAGGGAATTTCTGGTACCATTTTTATTTCGTCTTTGGTATGACGCGGCCTGGGATCGAACCCGAGACCTCCCGCACTCGAAGCGAACGCTCAACAACTAGGATATCGAGGATTTTTCTATTGTCTTTTATTTGTTAAGCTTGTTATTTATATACTTCTACATTCTTTTAGTTGATATCTATTTCTATAGTCGTTTAGTTGTTAGAGTTGATTTTATTTAATTTAATTTGTTATCTTTTTCTATAGTCTTTAAGTTGTGATCTATTTCTATATTCTTTTAGTTGTTATCTATTTCTATATTCATTTAGTTGTTAGTGTTGTTATCTATTTCTATAGTCTTTTAGTTGTTATCTGTTTCTCTATTGTTCAGTTGTTAGTGTTGTTATCTATTTCTAGGCAACTTTGCTGCATGCTTCAATTACCCGTGTGGTTTTCGGGCCGTAGAATTGGACCACTGTTGTCTCCCTTGCAAGTCGTAAGAGGCGATTATAAGGGAGAGCATAGTTATTATAGTGTTGTTATCCATTTTTATATTATTTTAGTTGTTATCTATTTCTATATTCTTTTAGTTGTTAGAGTTGTGTCTTTTTTCTTTAGGTTTTTAGTACTGTTATCTATTTCTATAGTCTTTTAGTTGTTAGAGCTGTTGTCTATTTTTATATTCTTTTAGTTGTTATTGATTTCTATTTCTCTATTCTTTTAATTGTTAGTGTTGTTATCTATTTTTATAATCATTTAGTTGTTATGGTTGTTATCTATTTTAATTTTCTTTTAGTTGTTAGTGTTGTTATCTATTTTTATATTCTTTTAGTTGTTAGTGTTGTTATCTAATTTTATATTCTTTTAGTTGTTAGTGTTGTTATCTATTTTTATATTCTTTTAGTTGTTAGTGTTGTTATCTATTTTTATATTCTTTTAGTTGTTAGTGTTGTTATCTATTTTTATATTCTTTTAGTTGTTAGTGTTGTTATCTATTTTTATATTGTTTTAGTTGTTAGTGTTGTTATCTATTTTTATATTGTTTTAGTTGTTAGTGTTGTTATCTATTTTTATATTGTTTTAGTTGTTAGTGTTGTTATCTATTTTTATATTCTTTTAGTTGTTAGTGTTGTTATCCTTTTTTATACTCTTTTAGTTGTTAGTGTTGTTATCTATTTCTATAGTCTTTTAGTTGTATAGTTGTTAGAGTTGTTATCTTTTTTCTTTAAATTGTTAGTGTTGTTATTTATTTCTTTAGTCTTTTAGTTGTTATGGTTGTTATCTATTTCTATATTCTTTTATTTGTTAATGTTAGTTATTTATATTGTTGTTCTATGTTATTATTGTCCTTTTTCATGTTGTTGTTGCTGTCATTGTGGTTGTCCTTGTTGTCCTTGTTGTTGTTACCGTCGTCGTCCTTGATGTGTTCTCTATTTTTTGCACAGACCCTGCACCGGTCGGTTTGTTTGAGCCGGTCGGTGTGTAGACTCTTGAGTCTACAGCTCTAGACACTGGCGTCTGTGAGCTTTTGGCAAGGAAGGGTGGAGCGTCACCGTCTAGTGCAAGGCCCTGACCCTCAATGGCCGCTATCATCACTAGATCGGGTATGTAAGTCAGCTTAAAGGCGTATCTATAGTGTTTGTGTCATCATTGTCCTTGCTTCAGACCATAAAGTTTGTGTGCTTAATAGGTGCGACTTGTGTTAGTGTTAGTTGTTAGTGTTTATCTATTTCTATATTCTTATAGTTCTTATCTATTTCTATATTATTTTAGTTGTTAGTGTTGTTATCTATTTCTATAGTCTTTTAGTTGTTATCTATTTCTCTATTGTTCAGTTGTTCGTGTTGTTATCTATAACTATATTCTTTTAGTGTTTTGTTATCTATTTCTATTGTAGTTTATACTTATTTATTTAAGGTCAATTGTGAAACAAGTTTTTCGAACTTATATTAATCACTCTCGACACCTCATTCCTGATGTTATCCATCACCACGAGGGTATGAGAGAAGAAAAGCCTGTTTCCCTTATACGCTGAGCGTCAAGCAAGGGAATTTCTGGTACCATTTTTATTTCGTCTTTGGTATGACGCGGCCTGGGATCGAACCCGGGACCTCCTGCACTGGAAGCGAACACTTAACAACTAGGCTATCGAGGATTTTTCTATTGTCGTTTAGTTGTTAAGATTGTTATTTATTACTACATTCTTTTAGTTGTTATCTATTTCTATATTCTTTTAGTTGTTATCTATTTCTCTATTGTTCAGTTGTTAGTGGTGTTATCTATTTCTATATTCTTTTAGGGTTTTGTTATCTATTTCTATTGTAGTTTATACTTATTTATTTGAGGTCGATTGTGAAACAAGTTTTTCGAACTTAAATTTATCACTTTCATCACCTCATTCCTGATTTTATCCATCGCCATGAGGGTATGTGAGAAGAGAAGCCTGTTTCCCTGATACACTGAGCGTCAAGCAAGGGAATTTCTGGTACCATTTTTATTTCGTCTTTGGTATGACACGGCCTGGGATCGAACCCGAGACCTCCCGCACTCGAAGCGAACGCTCAACAACTAGGATATCGAGGATTTTTCTATTGTCTTTTATTTGTTAAGCTTGTTATTTATATATTTCTACATTCTTTTAGTTGATATCTATTTCTATAGTCGTTTAGTTGTTAGAGTTGATTTTATTTAATTTAATTTGTTATCTTTTTCTGTAGTCTTTAAGTTGTGATCTATTTCTATATTCTTTTAGTTGTTATCTATTTCTATATTCATTTAGTTGTTAGTGTTGTTATCTATTTCTATAGTCTTTTAGTTGTTATCTGTTTCTCTATTGTTCAGTTGTTAGTGTTGTTATCTATTTCTAGGCAACTTTGCTGCATGCTTCAATTACCCGTGTGGTTTTCGGGCCGTAGAATTGGACCACTGTTGTCTCCCTTGCAAGTCGTAAGAGGCGATTATAAGGGAGAGCATAGTTATTATAGTGTTGTTATCCATTTTTATATTATTTTAGTTGTTATCTATTTCTATATTCTTTTAGTTGTTAGAGTTGTGTCTTTTTTCTTTAGGTTTTTAGTACTGTTATCTATTTCTATAGTCTTTTAGTTGTTAGAGCTGTTGTCTATTTTTATATTCTTTTAGTTGTTATTGATTTCTATTTCTCTATTCTTTTAATTGTTAGTGTTGTTATCTATTTTTATAATCATTAAGTTGTTATGGTTGTTATCTATTCTTATATTCTTTTAGTTGTTAGTGTTGTTATCTATTTTTATATTCTTTTAGTTATTAGTGTTGTTATCTAATTTTATATTCTTTTAGTTGTTAGTGTTGTTATCTATTTTTATATTCTTTTAGTTGTTAGTGTTGTTATCTATTTTATATTCTTTTAGTTGTTAGTGTTGTTATCTATTTTTATATTGTTTTAGTTGTAAGTGTTGTTATCTATTTTTATATTGTTTTAGTTGTTAGTGTTGTTATCTATTTTTATATTGTTTTAGTTGTTAGTGTTGTTATCTATTTTTATATTCTTTTAGTTGTTAGTGTTGTTATCCTTTTTTATACTGTTTTAGTTGTTAGTGTTGTTATCTATTTTTATATTCTTTTAGTTGTTAGTGTTGTTATCCTTTTTTATACTCTTTTAGTTGTTAGTGTTGTTATCTATTTCTATAGTCTTTTAGTTGTATAGTTGTTAGAGTTGTTATCTTTTTTCTTTAAATTGTTAGTGTTGTTATTTATTTCTTTAGTCTTTTAGTTGTTATGGTTGTTATCTATTTCTATATTCTTTTATTTGTTAATGTTAGTTATTTTTATTGTTGTTCTATGTTATTATTGTCCTTTTTCATGTTGTTGTTGCTGTCATTGTGGTTGTCCTTGTTGTCCTTGTTGTTGTTACCGTCGTCGTCCTTGATGTGTTCTCTATTTTTTGCACAGACCCTGCACCGGTCGGTTTGTTTGAGCCGGTCGGTGTGTAGACTCTTGAGTCTACAGCTCTAGACACTGGCGTCTGTGAGCTTTTGGCAAGGAAGGGTGGAGCGTCACCGTCTAGTGCAAGGCCCTGACCCTCAATGGCCGCTATCATCACTAGATCGGGTATGTAAGTCAGCTTAAAGGCGTATCTATAGTGTTTGTGTCATCATTGTCCTTGCTTCAGACCATAAAGTTTGTGTGCTTAATAGGTGCGACTTGTGTTAGTGTTAGTTGTTAGTGTTTATCTATTTCTATATTCTTATAGTTCTTATCTATTTCTATATTATTTTAGTTGTTAGTGTTGTTATCTATTTCTATAGTCTTTTAGTTGTTATCTATTTCTCTATTGTTCAGTTGTTCGTGTTGTTATCTATTACTATATTCTTTTAGTGTTTTGTTATCTATTTCTATTGTAGTTTATACTTATTTATTTAAGGTCAATTGTGAAACAAGTTTTTCGAACTTATATTAATCACTCTCGACACCTCATTCCTGATGTTATCCATCACCACGAGGGTATGAGAGAAGAAAAGCCTGTTTCCCTTATACGCTGAGCGTCAAGCAAGGGAATTTCTGGTACCATTTTTATTTCGTCTTTGGTATGACGCGGCCTGGGATCGAACCCGGGACCTCCTGCACTGGAAGCGAACACTTAACAACTAGGCTATCGAGGATTTTTCTATTGTCGTTTAGTTGTTAAGATTGTTATTTATTACTACATTCTTTTAGTTGTTATCTATTTCTATATTCTTTTAGTTGTTATCTATTTCTCTATTGTTCAGTTGTTGTTAGTGGTGTTATCTATTTCTATATTCTTTTAGGGTTTTGTTATCTATTTCTATCGTAGTTTATACTTATTTATTTGAGGTCGATTGTGAAACAAGTTTTTCGAACTTAAATTTATCACTCTCATCACCTCATTCCTGATTTTATCCATCGCCACGAGGGTATGTGAGAAGAGAAGCCTGTTTCCCTGATACACTGAGCGTCAAGCAAGGGAATTTCTGGTACCATTTTTATTTCGTCTTTGGTATGACGCGGCCTGGGATCGAACCCGAGACCTCCCGCACTCGAAGCGAACGCTCAACAACTAGGATATCGAGGATTTTTCTATTGTCTTTTATTTGTTAAGCTTGTTATTTATATATTTCTACATTCTTTTAGTTGATATCTATTTCTATAGTCGTTTAGTTGTTAGAGTTGATTTTATTTAATTTAATTTGTTATCTTTTTCTATAGTCTTTAAGTTGTGATCTATTTCTATATTCTTTTAGTTGTTATCTATTTCTATATTCATTTAGTTGTTAGTGTTGTTATCTATTTCTATAGTCTTTTAGTTGTTATCTGTTTCTCTATTGTTCAGTTGTTAGTGTTGTTATCTATTTCTAGGCAACTTTGCTGCATGCTTCAATTACCCGTGTGGTTTTCGGGCCGTAGAATTGGACCACTGTTGTCTCCCTTGCAAGTCGTAAGAGGCGATTATAAGGGAGAGCATAGTTATTATAGTGTTGTTATCCATTTTTATATTATTTTAGTTGTTATCTATTTCTATATTCTTTTAGTTGTTAGAGTTGTGTCTTTTTTCTTTAAGTTTTTAGTACTGTTATCTATTTCTATAGTCTTTTAGTTGTTAGAGCTGTTGTCTATTTTTATATTCTTTTAGTTGTTATTGATTTCTATTTCTCTATTCTTTTAATTGTTAGTGTTGTTATCTATTTTTATAATCATTTAGTTGTTATGGTTGTTATCTATTTTTATATTCTTTTAGTTGTTAGTGTTGTTATCTATTTTTAAATTCTTTTAGTTGTTAGTGTTGTTATCTATTTTTATATTCTTTTAGTTGTTAGTGTTGTTATTTATTTTTATATTCTTTTAGTTGTTAGTGTTGTTATCTATTTTTATATTCTTTTAGTTGTTAGTGTTGTTATCTATTTTTATATTCTTTTAGTTGTTAGTGTTGTTATCTATTTTATATTCTTTTAGTTGTTAGTGTTGTTATCTATTTTTATATTGTTTTAGTTGTTAGTGTTGTTATCTATTTTTATATTGTTTTAGTTGTTAGTGTTGTTATCTATTTTTATATTGTTTTAGTTGTTAGTGTTGTTATCTATTTTTATATTCTTTTAGTTGTTAGTGTTGTTATCCTTTTTTATACTCTTTTAGTTGTTAGTGTTGTTATCTATTTCTATAGTCTTTTAGTTGTATAGTTGTTAGAGTTGTTATCTTTTTTCTTTAAATTGTTAGTGTTGTTATTTATTTCTTTAGTCTTTTAGTTGTTATGGTTGTTATCTATTTCTATATTCTTTTATTTGTTAATGTTAGTTATTTATATTGTTGTTCTATGTTATTATTGTCCTTTTTCATGTTGTTGTTGCTGTCATTGTGGTTGTCCTTGTTGTCCTTGTTGTTGTTACCGTCGTCGTCCTTGATGTGTTCTCTATTTTTTGCACAGACCCTGCACCGGTCGGTTTGTTTGAGCCGGTCGGTGTGTAGACTCTTGAGTCTACAGCTCTAGACACTGGCGTCTGTGAGCTTTTGGCAAGGAAGGGTGGAGCGTCACCGTCTAGTGCAAGGCCCTGACCCTCAATGGCCGCTATCATCACTAGATCGGGTATGTAAGTCAGCTTAAAGGCGTATCTATAGTGTTTGTGTCATCATTGTCCTTGCTTCAGACCATAAAGTTTGTGTGCTTAATAGGTGCGACTTGTGTTAGTGTTAGTTGTTAGTGTTTATCTATTTCTATATTCTTATAGTTCTTATCTATTTCTATATTATTTTAGTTGTTAGTGTTGTTATCTATTTCTATAGTCTTTTAGTTGTTATCTATTTCTCTATTGTTCAGTTGTTCGTGTTGTTATCTATTACTATATTCTTTTAGTGTTTTGTTATCTATTTCTATTGTAGTTTATACTTATTTATTTAAGGTCAATTGTGAAACAAGTTTTTCGAACTTATATTAATCACTCTCGACACCTCATTCCTGATGTTATCCATCACCACGAGGGTATGAGAGAAGAAAAGCCTGTTTCCCTTATACGCTGAGCGTCAAGCAAGGGAATTTCTGGTACCATTTTTATTTCGTCTTTGGTATGACGCGGCCTGGGATCGAACCCGGGACCTCCTGCACTGGAAGCGAACACTTAACAACTAGGCTATCGAGGATTTTTCTATTGTCGTTTAGTTGTTAAGATTGTTATTTATTACTACATTCTTTTAGTTGTTATCTATTTCTATATTCTTTTAGTTGTTATCTATTTCTCTATTGTTCAGTTGTTGTTAGTGGTGTTATCTATTTCTATATTCTTTTAGGGTTTTGTTATCTATTTCTATCGTAGTTTATACTTATTTATTTGAGGTCGATTGTGAAACAAGTTTTTCGAACTTAAATTTATCACTCTCATCACCTCATTCCTGATTTTATCCATCGCCACGAGGGTATGTGAGAAGAGAAGCCTGTTTCCCTGATACACTGAGCGTCAAGCAAGGGAATTTCTGGTACCATTTTTATTTCGTCTTTGGTATGACGCGGCCTGGGATCGAACCCGAGACCTCCCGCACTCGAAGCGAACGCTCAACAACTAGGATATCGAGGATTTTTCTATTGTCTTTTATTTGTTAAGCTTGTTATTTATATATTTCTACATTCTTTTAGTTGATATCTATTTCTATAGTCGTTTAGTTGTTAGAGTTGATTTTATTTAATTTAATTTGTTATCTTTTTCTATAGTCTTTAAGTTGTGATCTATTTCTATATTCTTTTAGTTGTTATCTATTTCTATATTCATTTAGTTGTTAGTGTTGTTATCTATTTCTATAGTCTTTTAGTTGTTATCTGTTTCTCTATTGTTCAGTTGTTAGTGTTGTTATCTATTTCTAGGCAACTTTGCTGCATGCTTCAATTACCCGTGTGGTTTTCGGGCCGTAGAATTGGACCACTGTTGTCTCCCTTGCAAGTCGTAAGAGGCGATTATAAGGGAGAGCATAGTTATTATAGTGTTGTTATCCATTTTTATATTATTTTAGTTGTTATCTATTTCTATATTCTTTTAGTTGTTAGAGTTGTGTCTTTTTTCTTTAAGTTTTTAGTACTGTTATCTATTTCTATAGTCTTTTAGTTGTTAGAGCTGTTGTCTATTTTTATATTCTTTTAGTTGTTATTGATTTCTATTTCTCTATTCTTTTAATTGTTAGTGTTGTTATCTATTTTTATAATCATTTAGTTGTTATGGTTGTTATCTATTTTTATATTCTTTTAGTTGTTAGTGTTGTTATCTATTTTTAAATTCTTTTAGTTGTTAGTGTTGTTATCTATTTTTATATTCTTTTAGTTGTTAGTGTTGTTATTTATTTTTATATTCTTTTAGTTGTTAGTGTTGTTATCTATTTTTATATTCTTTTAGTTGTTAGTGTTGTTATCTATTTTTATATTCTTTTAGTTGTTAGTGTTGTTATCTATTTTATATTCTTTTAGTTGTTAGTGTTGTTATCTATTTTTATATTGTTTTAGTTGTTAGTGTTGTTATCTATTTTTATATTGTTTTAGTTGTTAGTGTTGTTATCTATTTTTATATTGTTTTAGTTGTTAGTGTTGTTATCTATTTTTATATTCTTTTAGTTGTTAGTGTTGTTATCCTTTTTTATACTCTTTTAGTTGTTAGTGTTGTTATCTATTTCTATAGTCTTTTAGTTGTATAGTTGTTAGAGTTGTTATCTTTTTTCTTTAAATTGTTAGTGTTGTTATTTATTTCTTTAGTCTTTTAGTTGTTATGGTTGTTATCTATTTCTATATTCTTTTATTTGTTAATGTTAGTTATTTATATTGTTGTTCTATGTTATTATTGTCCTTTTTCATGTTGTTGTTGCTGTCATTGTGGTTGTCCTTGTTGTCCTTGTTGTTGTTACCGTCGTCGTCCTTGATGTGTTCTCTATTTTTTGCACAGACCCTGCACCGGTCGGTTTGTTTGAGCCGGTCGGTGTGTAGACTCTTGAGTCTACAGCTCTAGACACTGGCGTCTGTGAGCTTTTGGCAAGGAAGGGTGGAGCGTCACCGTCTAGTGCAAGGCCCTGACCCTCAATGGCCGCTATCATCACTAGATCGGGTATGTAAGTCAGCTTAAAGGCGTATCTATAGTGTTTGTGTCATCATTGTCCTTGCTTCAGACCATAAAGTTTGTGTGCTTAATAGGTGCGACTTGTGTTAGTGTTAGTTGTTAGTGTTTATCTATTTCTATATTCTTATAGTTCTTATCTATTTCTATATTATTTTAGTTGTTAGTGTTGTTATCTATTTCTATAGTCTTTTAGTTGTTATCTATTTCTCTATTGTTCAGTTGTTCGTGTTGTTATCTATTACTATATTCTTTTAGTGTTTTGTTATCTATTTCTATTGTAGTTTATACTTATTTATTTAAGGTCAATTGTGAAACAAGTTTTTCGAACTTATATTAATCACTCTCGACACCTCATTCCTGATGTTATCCATCACCACGAGGGTATGAGAGAAGAAAAGCCTGTTTCCCTTATACGCTGAGCGTCAAGCAAGGGAATTTCTGGTACCATTTTTATTTCGTCTTTGGTATGACGCGGCCTGGGATCGAACCCGGGACCTCCTGCACTGGAAGCGAACACTTAACAACTAGGCTATCTAGGATTTTTCTATTGTCGTTTAGTTGTTAAGATTGTTATTTATTACTACATTCTTTTAGTTGTTATCTATTTCTATATTCTTTTAGTTGTTATCTATTTCTCTATTGTTCAGTTGTTAGTGGTGTTATCTATTTCTATATTCTTTTAGGGTTTTGTTATCTATTTCTATTGTAGTTTATACTTATTTATTTGAGGTCGATTGTGAAACAAGTTTTTCGAACTTAAATTTATCACTCTCATCACCTCATTCCTGATTTTATCCATCGCCACGAGGGTATGTGAAAAGAGAAGCCTGTTTCCCTGATACACTGAGCGTCAAGCAAGGGAATTTCTGGTACCATTTTTATTTCGTCTTTGGTATGACATGGCCTGGGATCGAACCCGAGACCTCCCGCACTCGAAGCGAACGCTCAACAACTAGGATATCGAGGATTTTTCTATTGTCTTTTATTTGTTAAGCTTGTTATTTATATATTTCTACATTCTTTTAGTTGATATCTATTTCTATAGTCGTTTAGTTGTTAGAGTTGATTTTATTTAATTTAATTTGTTTTCTTTTTCTATAGTCTTTAAGTTGTGATCTATTTCTATATTCTTTTAGTTGTTATCTATTTCTATATTCATTTAGTTGTTAGTGTTGTTATCTATTTCTATAGTCTTTTAGTTGTTATCTGTTTCTCTATTGTTCAGTTGTTAGTGTTGTTATCTATTTCTAGGCAACTTTGCTGCATGCTTCAATTACCCGTGTGGTTTTCGGGCCGTAGAATTGGACCACTGTTGTCTCCCTTGCAAGTCGTAAGAGGCGATTATAAGGGAGAGCATAGTTATTATAGTGTTGTTATCCATTTTTATATTATTTTAGTTGTTATCTATTTCTATATTCTTTTAGTTGTTAGAGTTGTGTCTTTTTTCTTTAGGTTTTTAGTACTGTTATCTATTTCTATAGTCTTTTAGTTGTTAGAGCTGTTGTCTATTTTTATATTCTTTTAGTTGTTATTGATTTCTATTTCTCTATTCTTTTAATTGTTAGTGTTGTTATCTATTTTTATAATCATTTAGTTGTTATGGTTGTTATCTATTTTTATATTCTTTTAGTTGTTAGTGTTGTTATCTATTTTTATATTCTTTTAGTTGTTAGTGTTGTTATCTAATTTTATATTCTTTTAGTTGTTAGTGTTGTTATCTATTTTTATATTCTTTTAGTTGTTAGTGTTGTTATCTATTTTTATATTCTTTTAGTTGTTAGTGTTGTTATCTATTTTTATATTCTTTTAGTTGTTAGTGTTGTTATCTATTTTTATATTCTTTTAGTTGTTAGTGTTGTTATCTATTTTTATATTCTTTTAGTTGTTAGTGTTGTTATCTATTTTTATATTGTTTTAGTTGTTAGTGTTGTTATCTATTTTTATATTCTTTTAGTTGTTAGTGTTGTTATCCTTTTTTATACTCTTTTAGTTGTTAGTGTTGTTATCTATTTCTATAGTCTTTTAGTTGTATAGTTGTTAGAGTTGTTATCTTTTTTCTTTAAATTGTTAGTGTTGTTATTTATTTCTTTAGTCTTTTAGTTGTTATGGTTGTTATCTATTTCTATATTCTTTTATTTGTTAATGTTAGTTATTTATATTGTTGTTCTATGTTATTATTGTCCTTTTTCATGTTGTTGTTGCTGTCATTGTGGTTGTCCTTGTTGTCCTTGTTGTTGTTACCGTCGTCGTCCTTGATGTGTTCTCTATTTTTTGCACAGACCCTGCACCGGTCGGTTTGTTTGAGCCGGTCGGTGTGTAGACTCTTGAGTCTACAGCTCTAGACACTGGCGTCTGTGAGCTTTTGGCAAGGAAGGGTGGAGCGTCACCGTCTAGTGCAAGGCCCTGACCCTCAATGGCCGCTATCATCACTAGATCGGGTATGTAAGTCAGCTTAAAGGCGTATCTATAGTGTTTGTGTCATCATTGTCCTTGCTTCAGACCATAAAGTTTGTGTGCTTAATAGGTGCGACTTGTGTTAGTGTTAGTTGTTAGTGTTTATCTATTTCTATATTCTTATAGTTCTTATCTATTTCTATATTATTTTAGTTGTTAGTGTTGTTATCTATTTCTATAGTCTTTTAGTTGTTATCTATTTCTCTATTGTTCAGTTGTTCGTGTTGTTATCTATTACTATATTCTTTTAGTGTTTTGTTATCTATTTCTATTGTAGTTTATACTTATTTATTTAAGGTCAATTGTGAAACAAGTTTTTCGAACTTATATTAATCACTCTCGACACCTCATTCCTGATGTTATCCATCACCACGAGGGTATGAGAGAAGAAAAGCCTGTTTCCCTTATACGCTGAGCGTCAAGCAAGGGAATTTCTGGTACCATTTTTATTTCGTCTTTGGTATGACGCGGCCTGGGATCGAACCCGGGACCTCCTGCACTGGAAGCGAACACTTAACAACTAGGCTATCGAGGATTTTTCTATTGTCGTTTAGTTGTTAAGATTGTTATTTATTACTACATTCTTTTAGTTGTTATCTATTTCTATATTCTTTTAGTTGTTATCTATTTCTCTATTGTTCAGTTGTTAGTGGTGTTATCTATTTCTATATTCTTTTAGGGTTTTGTTATCTATTTCTATTGTAGTTTATACTTATTTATTTGAGGTCGATTGTGAAACAAGTTTTTCGAACTTAAATTTATCACTCTCATCACCTCATTCCTGATTTTATCCATCGCCACGAGGGGATGTGAGAAGAGAAGCCTGTTTCCCTGATACACTGAGCGTCAAGCAAGGGAATTTCTGGTACCATTTTTATTTCGTCTTTGGTATGACGCGGCCTGGGATCGAACCCGAGACCTCCCGCACTCGAAGCGAACGCTCAACAACTAGGATATCGAGGATTTTTCTATTGTCTTTTATTTGTTAAGCTTGTTATTTATATATTTCTACATTCTTTTAGTTGATATCTATTTCTATAGTCGTTTAGTTGTTAGAGTTGATTTTATTTAATTTAATTTGTTATCTTTTTCTATAGTCATTAAGTTGTGATCTATTTCTATATTCTTTTAGTTGTTATCTATTTCTATATTCATTTAGTTGTTAGTGTTGTTATCTATTTCTATAGTCTTTTAGTTGTTATCTGTTTCTCTATTGTTCAGTTGTTAGTGTTGTTATCTATTTCTAGGCAACTTTGCTGCATGCTTCAATTACCCGTGTGGTTTTCGGGCCGTAGAATTGGACCACTGTTGTCTCCCTTGCAAGTCGTAAGAGGCGATTATAAGGGAGAGCATAGTTATTATAGTGTTGTTATCCATTTTTATATTACTTTAGTTGTTATCTATTTCTATATTCTTTTAGTTGTTAGAGTTGTGTCTTTTTTCTTTAGGTTTTTAGTACTGTTATCTATTTCTATAGTCTTTTAGTTGTTAGAGCTGTTGTCTATTTTTATATTCTTTTAGTTGTTATTGATTTCTATTTCTCTATTCTTTTAATTGTTAGTGTTGTTATCTATTTTTATAATCATTTAGTTGTTATGGTTGTTATCTATTTTAATATTCTTTCAGTTGTTAGTGTTGTTATCTATTTTTATATTCTTTTAGTTGTTAGTGTTGTTATCTATTTTTATATTCTTTTAGTTGTTAGTGTTGTTATCTATTTTTATATTCTTTTAGTTGTTAGTGTTGTTATCTATTTTTATATTCTTTTAGTTGTTAGTGTTGTTATCTATTTTTATATTCTTTTAGTTGTTAGTGTTGTTATCTATTTTTATATTCTTTTAGTTGTTAGTGTTGTTATCTATTTTTATATTCTTTTAGTTGTTAGTGTTGTTATCTATTTTTATATTGTTTTAGTTGTTAGTGTTGTTATCTATTTTTATATTGTTTTAGTTGTTAGTGTTGTTATCTATTTTTATATTCTTTTAGTTGTTAGTGTTGTTATCCTTTTTTATACTCTTTTAGTTGTTAGTGTTGTTATCTATTTCTATAGTCTTTTAGTTGTATAGTTGTTAGAGTTGTTATCTTTTTTCTTTAAATTGTTAGTGTTGTTATTTATTTCTTTAGTCTTTTAGTTGTTATGGTTGTTATCTATTTCTATATTCTTTTATTTGTTAATGTTAGTTATTTATATTGTTGTTCTATGTTATTATTGTCCTTTTTCATGTTGTTGTTGCTGTCATTGTGGTTGTGTTTGTTGTCCTTGTTGTTGTTACCGTCGTCGTCCTTGATGTGTTCTCTATTTTTTGCACAGACCCTGCACCGGTCGGTTTGTTTGAGCCGGTCGGTGTGTAGACTCTTGAGTCTACAGCTCTAGACACTGGCGTCTGTGAGCTTTTGGCAAGGAAGGGTGGAGCGTCACCGTCTAGTGCAAGGCCCTGACCCTCAATGGCCGCTATCATCACTAGATCGGGTATGTAAGTCAGCTTAAAGGCGTATCTATAGTGTTTGTGTCATCATTGTCCTTGCTTCAGACCATAAAGTTTGTGTGCTTAATAGGTGCGACTTGTGTTAGTGTTAGTTGTTAGTGTTTATCTATTTCTATATTCTTATAGTTCTTATCTATTTCTATATTATTTTAGTTGTTAGTGTTGTTATCTATTTCTATAGTCTTTTAGTTGTTATCTATTTCTCTATTGTTCAGTTGTTCGTGTTGTTATCTATTACTATATTCTTTTAGTGTTTTGTTATCTATTTCTATTGTAGTTTATACTTATTTATTTAAGGTCAATTGTGAAACAAGTTTTTCGAACTTATATTAATCACTCTCGACACCTCATTCCTGATGTTATCCATCACCACGAGGGTATGAGAGAAGAAAAGCCTGTTTCCCTTATACGCTGAGCGTCAAGCAAGGGAATTTCTGGTACCATTTTTATTTCGTCTTTGGTATGACGCGGCCTGGGATCGAACCCGGGACCTCCTGCACTGGAAGCGAACACTTAACAACTAGGCTATCGAGGATTTTTCTATTGTCGTTTAGTTGTTAAGATTGTTATTTATTACTACATTCTTTTAGTTGTTATCTATTTCTATATTCTTTTAGTTGTTATCTATTTCTCTATTGTTCAGTTGTTAGTGGTGTTATCTATTTCTATATTCTTTTAGGGTTTTGTTATCTATTTCTATTGTAGTTTATACTTATTTATTTGAGGTCGATTGTGAAACAAGTTTTTCGAACTTAAATTTATCACTCTCATCACCTCATTCCTGATTTTATCCATCGCCACGAGGGGATGTGAGAAGAGAAGCCTGTTTCCCTGATACACTGAGCGTCAAGCAAGGGAATTTCTGGTACCATTTTTATTTCGTCTTTGGTATGACGCGGCCTGGGATCGAACCCGAGACCTCCCGCACTCGAAGCGAACGCTCAACAACTAGGATATCGAGGATTTTTCTATTGTCTTTTATTTGTTAAGCTTGTTATTTATATATTTCTACATTCTTTTAGTTGATATCTATTTCTATAGTCGTTTAGTTGTTAGAGTTGATTTTATTTAATTTAATTTGTTATCTTTTTCTATAGTCATTAAGTTGTGATCTATTTCTATATTCTTTTAGTTGTTATCTATTTCTATATTCATTTAGTTGTTAGTGTTGTTATCTATTTCTATAGTCTTTTAGTTGTTATCTGTTTCTCTATTGTTCAGTTGTTAGTGTTGTTATCTATTTCTAGGCAACTTTGCTGCATGCTTCAATTACCCGTGTGGTTTTCGGGCCGTAGAATTGGACCACTGTTGTCTCCCTTGCAAGTCGTAAGAGGCGATTATAAGGGAGAGCATAGTTATTATAGTGTTGTTATCCATTTTTATATTACTTTAGTTGTTATCTATTTCTATATTCTTTTAGTTGTTAGAGTTGTGTCTTTTTTCTTTAGGTTTTTAGTACTGTTATCTATTTCTATAGTCTTTTAGTTGTTAGAGCTGTTGTCTATTTTTATATTCTTTTAGTTGTTATTGATTTCTATTTCTCTATTCTTTTAATTGTTAGTGTTGTTATCTATTTTTATAATCATTTAGTTGTTATGGTTGTTATCTATTTTAATATTCTTTCAGTTGTTAGTGTTGTTATCTATTTTTATATTCTTTTAGTTGTTAGTGTTGTTATCTATTTTTATATTCTTTTAGTTGTTAGTGTTGTTATCTATTTTTATATTCTTTTAGTTGTTAGTGTTGTTATCTATTTTTATATTCTTTTAGTTGTTAGTGTTGTTATCTATTTTTATATTCTTTTAGTTGTTAGTGTTGTTATCTATTTTTATATTCTTTTAGTTGTTAGTGTTGTTATCTATTTTTATATTCTTTTAGTTGTTAGTGTTGTTATCTATTTTTATATTGTTTTAGTTGTTAGTGTTGTTATCTATTTTTATATTGTTTTAGTTGTTAGTGTTGTTATCTATTTTTATATTCTTTTAGTTGTTAGTGTTGTTATCCTTTTTTATACTCTTTTAGTTGTTAGTGTTGTTATCTATTTCTATAGTCTTTTAGTTGTATAGTTGTTAGAGTTGTTATCTTTTTTCTTTAAATTGTTAGTGTTGTTATTTATTTCTTTAGTCTTTTAGTTGTTATGGTTGTTATCTATTTCTATATTCTTTTATTTGTTAATGTTAGTTATTTATATTGTTGTTCTATGTTATTATTGTCCTTTTTCATGTTGTTGTTGCTGTCATTGTGGTTGTGTTTGTTGTCCTTGTTGTTGTTACCGTCGTCGTCCTTGATGTGTTCTCTATTTTTTGCACAGACCCTGCACCGGTCGGTTTGTTTGAGCCGGTCGGTGTGTAGACTCTTGAGTCTACAGCTCTAGACACTGGCGTCTGTGAGCTTTTGGCAAGGAAGGGTGGAGCGTCACCGTCTAGTGCAAGGCCCTGACCCTCAATGGCCGCTATCATCACTAGATCGGGTATGTAAGTCAGCTTAAAGGCGTATCTATAGTGTTTGTGTCATCATTGTCCTTGCTTCAGACCATAAAGTTTGTGTGCTTAATAGGTGCGACTTGTGTTAGTGTTAGTTGTTAGTGTTTATCTATTTCTATATTCTTATAGTTCTTATCTATTTCTATATTATTTTAGTTGTTAGTGTTGTTATCTATTTCTATAGTCTTTTAGTTGTTATCTATTTCTCTATTGTTCAGTTGTTCGTGTTGTTATCTATTACTATATTCTTTTAGTGTTTTGTTATCTATTTCTATTGTAGTTTATACTTATTTATTTAAGGTCAATTGTGAAACAAGTTTTTCGAACTTATATTAATCACTCTCGACACCTCATTCCTGATGTTATCCATCACCACGAGGGTATGAGAGAAGAAAAGCCTGTTTCCCTTATACGCTGAGCGTCAAGCAAGGGAATTTCTGGTACCATTTTTATTTCGTCTTTGGTATGACGCGGCCTGGGATCGAACCAGGGACCTCCTGCACTGGAAGCGAACACTTAACAACTAGGCTATCGAGGATTTTTCTATTGTCGTTTAGTTGTTAAGATTGTTATTTATTACTACATTCTTTTAGTTGTTATCTATTTCTATATTCTTTTAGTTGTTATCTATTTCTCTATTGTTCAGTTGTTAGTGGTGTTATCTATTTCTATATTCTTTTAGGGTTTTGTTATCTATTTCTATTGTAGTTTATACTTATTTATTTGAGGTCGATTGTGAAACAAGTTTTTCGAACTTAAATTTATCACTCTCATCACCTCATTCCTGATTTTATCCATCGCCACGAGGGTATGTGAGAAGAGAAGCCTGTTTCCCTGATACACTGAGCGTCAAGCAAGGGAATTTCTGGTACCATTTTTATTTCGTCTTTGGTATGACGCTGCCTGGGATCGAACCCGAGACCTCCCGCACTCGAAGCGAACGCTCAACAACTAGGATATCGAGGATTTTTCTATTGTCTTTTATTTGTTAAGCTTGTTATTTATATATTTCTACATTCTTTTAGTTGATATCTATTTCTATAGTCGTTTAGTTGTTAGAGTTGATTTTATTTAATTTAATTTGTTATCTTTTTCTATAGTCTTTAAGTTGTGATCTATTTCTATATTCTTTTAGTTGTTATCTATTTCTATATTCATTTAGTTGTTAGTGTTGTTATCTATTTCTATAGTCTTTTAGTTGTTATCTGTTTCTCTGTTGTTCAGTTGTTAGTGTTGTTATCTATTTCTAGGCAACTTTGCTGCATGCTTCAATTACCCGTGTGGTTTTCGGGCCGTAGAATTGGACCACTGTTGTCTCCCTTGCAAGTCGTAAGAGGCGATTATAAGGGAGAGCATAGTTATTATAGTGTTGTTATCCATTTTTATATTATTTTAGTTGTTATCTATTTCTATATTCTTTTAGTTGTTAGAGTTGTGTCTTTTTTCTTTAGGTTTTTAGTACTGTTATCTATTTCTATAGTCTTTTAGTTGTTAGAGCTGTTGTCTATTTTTATATTCTTTTAGTTGTTATTGATTTCTATTTCTCTATTCTTTTAATTGTTAGTGTTGTTATCTATTTTTATAATCATTTAGTTGTTATGGTTGTTATCTATTTTTATATTCTTTTAGTTGTTAGTGTTGTTATCTATTTTTATATTCTTTTAGTTGTTAGTGTTGTTATCTAATTTTATATTCTTTTAGTTGTTAGTGTTGTTATCTATTTTTATATTCTTTAACTTGTTAGTGTTGTTATCTATTTTTATATTCTTTTAGTTGTTAGTGTTGTTATCTATTTTTATATTCTTTTAGTTGTTAGTGTTGTTATCTATTTTTATATTCTTTTAGTTGTTTGTGTTGTTATCTATTTTTATATTCTTTTAGTTGTTAGTGTTGTTATCTATTTTTATATTGTTTTAGTTGTTAGTGTTGTTATCTATTTTTATATTGTTTTAGTTGTTAGTGTTGTTATCTATTTTTATATTCTTTTAGTTGTTAGTGTTTTTATCCTTTTTTATACTCTTTAAGTTGTTAGTGTTGTTATCTATTTCTATAGTCTTTTAGTTGTATAGTTGTTAGAGTTGTTATCTTTTTTCTTTAAATTGTTAGTGTTGTTATTTATTTCTTTAGTCTTTTAGTTGTTATGGTTGTTATCTATTTCTATATTCTTTTATTTGTTAATGTTAGTTATTTATATTGTTGTTCTATGTTATTATTGTCCTTTTTCATGTTGTTGTTGCTGTCATTGTGGTTGTGTTTGTTGTCCTTGTTGTTGTTACCGTCGTCGTCCTTGATGTGTTCTCTATTTTTTGCACAGACCCTGCACCGGTCGGTTTGTTTGAGCCGGTCGGTGTGTAGACTCTTGAGTCTACAGCTCTAGACACTGGCGTCTGTGAGCTTTTGGCAAGGAAGGGTGGAGCGTCACCGTCTAGTGCAAGGCCCTGACCCTCAATGGCCGCTATCATCACTAGATCGGGTATGTAAGTCAGCTTAAAGGCGTATCTATAGTGTTTGTGTCATCATTGTCCTTGCTTCAGACCATAAAGTTTGTGTGCTTAATAGGTGCGACTTGTGTTAGTGTTAGTTGTTAGTGTTTATCTATTTCTATATTCTTATAGTTCTTATCTATTTCTATATAATTTTAGTTGTTAGTGTTGTTATCTATTTCTATAGTCTTTTAGTTGTTATCTATTTCTCTATTGTTCAGTTGTTCGTGTTGTTATCTATTACTATATTCTTTTAGTGTTTTGTTATCTATTTCTATTGTAGTTTATACTTATTTATTTAAGGTCAATTGTGAAACAAGTTTTTCGAACTTATATTAATCACTCTCGACACCTCATTCCTGATGTTATCCATCACCACGAGGGTATGAGAGAAGAAAAGCCTGTTTCCCTTATACGCTGAGCGTCAAGCAAGGTCATTTCTGGTACCATTTTTATTTCGTCTTTGGTATGACGCGGCCTGGGATCGAACCCGGGACCTCCTGCACTGGAAGCGAACACTTAACAACTAGGCTATCGAGGATTTTTCTATTGTCGTTTAGTTGTTAAGATTGTTATTTATTACTACATTCTTTTAGTTGTTATCTATTTCTATATTCTTTTAGTTGTTATCTATTTCTCTATTGTTCAGTTGTTAGTGGTGTTATCTATTTCTATATTCTTTTAGGGTTTTGTTATCTATTTCTATTGTAGTTTATACTTATTTATTTGAGGTCGATTGTGAAACAAGTTTTTCGAACTTAAATTTATCACTCTCATCACCTCATTCCTGATTTTATCCATCGCCACGAGGGTATGTGAGAAGAGAAGCCTGTTTCCCTGATACACTGAGCGTCAAGCAAGGGAATTTCTGGTACCATTTTTATTTCGTCTTTGGTATGACGCGGCCTGGGATCGAACCCGGGACCTCCTGCACTGGAAGCGAACACTTAACAACTAGGCTATCGAGGATTTTTCTATTGTCGTTTAGTTGTTAAGATTGTTATTTATTACTACATTCTTTTAGTTGTTATCTATTTCTATATTCTTTTAGTTGTTATCTATTTCTCTATTGTTCAGTTGTAAGTGGTGTTATCTATTTCTATATTCTTTTAGGGTTTTGTTATCTATTTCTATTGTAGTTTATACTTATTTATTTGAGGTCGATTGTGAAACAAGTTTTTCGAACTTAAATTTATCACTCTCATCACCTCATTCCTGATTTTATCCATCGCCACGAGGGTATGTGAGAAGAGAAGCCTGTTTCCCTGATACACTGAGCGTCAAGCAAGGGAATTTCTGGTACCATTTTTATTTCGTCTTTGGTATGACGCGGCCTGGGATCGAACCCGAGACCTCCCGCACTCGAAGCGAACGCTCAACAACTAGGATATCGAGGATTTTTCTATTGTCTTTTATTTGTTAAGCTTGTTATTTATATATTTCTACATTCTTTTAGTTGATATCTATTTCTATAGTCGTTTAGTTGTTAGAGTTGATTTTATTTAATTTAATTTGTTATCTTTTTCTATAGTCTTTAAGTTGTGATCTATTTCTATATTCTTTTAGTTGTTATCTATTTCTATATTCATTTAGTTGTTAGTGTTGTTATCTATTTCTATAGTCTTTTAGTTGTTATCTGTTTCTCTATTGTTCAGTTGTTAGTGTTGTTATCTATTTCTAGGCAACTTTGCTGCATGCTTCAATTACCCGTGTGGTTTTCGGGCCGTAGAATTGGACCACTGTTGTCTCCCTTGCAAGTCGTAAGAGGCGATTATAAGGGAGAGCATAGTTATTATAGTGTTGTTATCCATTTTTATATTATTTTAGTTGTTATCTATTTCTATATTCTTTAAGTTGTTAGAGTTGTGTCTTTTTTCTTTAAGTTTTTAGTACTGTTATCTATTTCTATAGTCTTTTAGTTGTTAGAGCTTTTGTCTATTTTTATATTCTTTTAGTTGTTATTGATTTCTATTTCTGTATTCTTTTAATTGTTAGTGTTGTTATCTATTTTTATAATCATTTAGTTGTTATGGTTGTTATCTATTTTTATATTCTTTTAGTTGTTAGTGTTGTTATCTATTTTTATATTCTTTTAGTTTTTAGTACTGTTATCTATTTCTATAGTCTTTTAGTTGTTAGAGCTGTTGTCTATTTTTATATTCTTTTAGTTGTTATTGATTTCTATTTCTCTATTCTTTTAATTGTTAGTGTTGTTATCTATTTTTATAATCATTTAGTTGTTATGGTTGTTATCTATTTTTATATTCTTTTAGTTGTTAGTGTTGTTATCTATTTTTATATTCTTTTAGTTGTTAGTGTTGTTATCTATTTTTATATTCTTTTAGTTGTTAGTGTTGTTATCTATTTTTATATTCTTTTAGTTGTTAGTGTTGTTATCTATTTTTATATTCTTTTAGTTGTTAGTGTTGTTATCTATTTTTATATTCTTTTAGTTGTTAGTGTTGTTATCTATTTTTATATTCTTTTAGTTGTTAGTGTTGTTATCTATTTTTATATTGTTTTAGTTGTTAGTGTTGTTATCTATTTTTATATTGTTTTAGTTGTTAGTGTTGTTATCTATTTTTATATTCTTTTAGTTGTTAGTGTTGTTATCCTTTTTTATACTCTTTTAGTTGTTAGTGTTGTTATCTATTTCTATAGTCTTTTAGTTGTATAGTTGTTAGAGTTGTTATCTTTTTTCTTTAAATTGTTAGTGTTGTTATTTATTTCTTTAGTCTTTTAGTTGTTATGGTTGTTATCTATTTCTATATTCTTTTATTTGTTAATGTTAGTTATTTATATTGTTGTTCTATGTTATTATTGTCCTTTTTCATGTTGTTGTTGCTGTCATTGTGGTTGTGTTTGTTGTCCTTGTTGTTGTTACCGTCGTCGTCCTTGATGTGTTCTCTATTTTTTGCACAGACCCTGCACCGGTCGGTTTGTTTGAGCCGGTCGGTGTGTAGACTCTTGAGTCTACAGCTCTAGACACTGGCGTCTGTGAGCTTTTGGCAAGGAAGGGTGGAGCGTCACCGTCTAGTGCAAGGCCCTGACCCTCAATGGCCGCTATCATCACTAGATCGGGTATGTAAGTCAGCTTAAAGGCGTATCTATAGTGTTTGTGTCATCATTGTCCTTGCTTCAGACCATAAAGTTTGTGTGCTTAATAGGTGCGACTTGTGTTAGTGTTAGTTGTTAGTGTTTATCTTTTTCTATATTCTTATAGTTCTTATCTATTTCTATATTATTTTAGTTGTTAGTGTTGTTATCTATTTCTATAGTCTTTTAGTTGTTATCTATTTCTCTATTGTTCAGTTGTTCGTGTTGTTATCTATTACTATATTCTTTTAGTGTTTTGTTATCTATTTCTATTGTAGTTTATACTTATTTATTTAAGGTCAATTGTGAAACAAGTTTTTCGAACTTATATTAATCACTCTCGACACCTCATTCCTGATGTTATCCATCACCACGAGGGTATGAGAGAAGAAAAGCCTGTTTCCCTTATACGCTGAGCGTCAAGCAAGGGAATTTCTGGTACCATTTTTATTTCGTCTTTGGTATGACGCGGCCTGGGATCGAACCCGGGACCTCCTGCACTGGAAGCGAACACTTAACAACTAGGCTATCGAGGATTTTTCTATTGTCGTTTAGTTGTTAAGATTGTTATTTATTACTACATTCTTTTAGTTGTTATCTATTTCTATATTCTTTTAGTTGTTATCTATTTCTCTATTGTTCAGTTGTTAGTGGTGTTATCTATTTCTATATTCTTTTAGGGTTTTGTTATCTATTTCTATTGTAGTTTATACTTATTTATTTGAGGTCGATTGTGAAACAAGTTTTTCGAACTTAAATTTATCACTCTCATCACCTCATTCCTGATTTTATCCATCGCCACGAGGGTATGTGAGAAGAGAAGCCTGTTTCCCTGATACACTGAGCGTCAAGCAAGGGAATTTCTGGTACCATTTTTATTTCGTCTTTGGTATGACGCGGCCTGGGATCGAACCCGAGACCTCCCGCACTCGAAGCGAACTCTATTTTTTGCACAGACCCTGCACCGGTCGGTTTGTTTGAGCCGGTCGGTGTGTAGACTCTTGAGTCTACAGCTCTAGACACTGGCGTCTGTGAGCTTTTGGCAAGGAAGGGTGGAGCGTCACCGTCTAGTGCAAGGCCCTGACCCTCAATGGCCGCTATCATCACTAGATCGGGTATGTAAGTCAGCTTAAAGGCGTATCTATAGTGTTTGTGTCATCATTGTCCTTGCTTCAGACCATAAAGTTTGTGTGCTTAATAGGTGCGACTTGTGTTAGTGTTAGTTGTTAGTGTTTATCTATTTCTATATTCTTATAGTTCTTATCTATTTCTATATTATTTTAGTTGTTAGTGTTGTTATCTATTTCTATAGTCTTTTAGTTGTTATCTATTTCTCTATTGTTCAGTTGTTCGTGTTGTTATCTATTACTATATTCTTTTAGTGTTTTGTTATCTATTTCTATATTCTTTTAGTTGTTAGAGTTGTGTCTTTTTCTTTAAGTTTTTAGTACTGTTATCTATTTCTATAGTCTTTTAGTTGTTAGAGCTGTTGTCTATTTTATATTCTTTTAGTTGTTATTGATTTCTATTTCTCTATTCTTTTAATTGTTAGTGTTGTTATCTATTTTTATAATCATTTAGTTGTTATGGTTGTTATCTATTTTTATATTCTTTTAGTTGTTAGTGTTGTTATCTATTTTTAAATTCTTTTAGTTGTTAGTGTTGTTATCTATTTTTATATTCTTTTAGTTGTTAGTGTTGTTATTTATTTTTATATTCTTTTAGTTGTTAGTGTTGTTATCTATTTTTATATTCTTTTAGTTGTTAGTGTTGTTATCTATTTTTATATTCTTTTAGTTGTTAGTGTTGTTATCTATTTTTATATTGTTTTAGTTGTTAGTGTTGTTATCTATTTTTATATTGTTTTAGTTGTTAGTGTTGTTATCTATTTTTATATTCTTTTAGTTGTTAGTGTTGTTATCCTTTTTTATACTCTTTTAGTTGTTAGTGTTGTTATCTATTTCTATAGTCTTTTAGTTGTATAGTTGTTAGAGTTGTTATCTTTTTTCTTTAAATTGTTAGTGTTGTTATTTATTTCTTTAGTCTTTTAGTTGTTATGGTTGTTATCTTTTTCTATATTCTTTTATTTGTTAATGTTAGTTATTTATATTGTTGTTCTATGTTATTATTGTCCTTTTTCATGTTGTTGTTGCTGTCATTGTGGTTGTCCTTGTTGTCCTTGTTGTTGTTACCGTCGTCGTCCTTGATGTGTTCTCTATTTTTTGCACAGACCCTGCACCGGTCGGTTTGTTTGAGCCGGTCGGTGTGTAGACTCTTGAGTCTACAGCTCTAGACACTGGCGTCTGTGAGCTTTTGGCAAGGAAGGGTGGAGCGTCACCGTCTAGTGCAAGGCCCTGACCCTCAATGGCCGCTATCATCACTAGATCGGGTATGTAAGTCAGCTTAAAGGCGTATCTATAGTGTTTGTGTCATCATTGTCCTTGCTTCAGACCATAAAGTTTGTGTGCTTAATAGGTGCGACTTGTGTTAGTGTTAGTTGTTAGTGTTTATCTATTTCTATATTCTTATAGTTCTTATCTATTTCTATATTATTTTAGTTGTTAGTGTTGTTATCTATTTCTATAGTCTTTTAGTTGTTATCTATTTCTCTATTGTTCAGTTGTTCGTGTTGTTATCTATTACTATATTCTTTTAGTGTTTTGTTATCTATTTCTATTGTAGTTTATACTTATTTATTTAAGGTCAATTGTGAAACAAGTTTTTCGAACTTATAGTAATCACTCTCGACACCTCATTCCTGATGTTATCCATCACCACGAGGGTATGAGAGAAGAAAAGCCTGTTTCCCTTATACGCTGAGCGTCAAGCAAGGGAATTTCTGGTACCATTTTTATTTCGTCTTTGGTATGACGCGGCCTGGGATCGAACCCGGGACCTCCTGCACTGGAAGCGAACACTTAACAACTAGGCTATCGAGGATTTTTCTATTGTCGTTTAGTTGTTAAGATTGTTATTTATTACTACATTCTTTTAGTTGTTATCTATTTCTATATTCTTTTAGTTGTTATCTATTTCTCTATTGTTCAGTTGTAAGTGGTGTTATCTATTTCTATATTCTTTTAGGGTTTTGTTATCTATTTCTATTGTAGTTTATACTTATTTATTTGAGGTCGATTGTGAAACAAGTTTTTCGAACTTAAATTTATCACTCTCATCACCTCATTCCTGATTTTATCCATCGCCACGAGGGTATGTGAGAAGAGAAGCCTGTTTCCCTGATACACTGAGCGTCAAGCAAGGGAATTTCTGGTACCATTTTTATTTCGTCTTTGGTATGACGCGGCCTGGGATCGAACCCGAGACCTCCCGCACTCGAAGCGAACGCTCAACAACTAGGATATCGAGGATTTTTCTATTGTCTTTTATTTGTTAAGCTTGTTATTTATATATTTCTACATTCTTTTAGTTGATATCTATTTCTATAGTCGTTTAGTTGTTAGAGTTGATTTTATTTAATTTAATTTGTTATCTTTTTCTATAGTCTTTAAGTTGTGATCTATTTCTATATTCTTTTAGTTGTTATCTATTTCTATATTCATTTAGTTGTTAGTGTTGTTATCTATTTCTATAGTCTTTTAGTTGTTATCTGTTTCTCTATTGTTCAGTTGTTAGTGTTGTTATCTATTTCTAGGCAACTTTGCTGCATGCTTCAATTACCCGTGTGGTTTTCGGGCCGTAGAATTGGACCACTGTTGTCTCCCTTGCAAGTCGTAAGAGGCGATTATAAGGGAGAGCATAGTTATTATAGTGTTGTTATCCATTTTTATATTATTTTAGTTGTTATCTATTTCTATATTCTTTAAGTTGTTAGAGTTGTGTCTTTTTTCTTTAAGTTTTTAGTACTGTTATCTATTTCTATAGTCTTTTAGTTGTTAGAGCTGTTGTCTATTTTTATATTCTTTTAGTTGTTATTGATTTCTATTTCTCTATTCTTTTAATTGTTAGTGTTGTTATCTATTTTTATAATCATTTAGTTGTTATGGTTGTTATCTATTTTTATATTCTTTTAGTTGTTAGTGTTGTTATCTATTTTTATATTCTTTTAGTTGTTAGTGTTGTTATCTATTTTTATATTCTTTTAGTTGTTAGTGTTGTTATCTATTTTTATATTCTTTTAGTTGTTAGTGTTGTTATCTATTTTTATATTCTTTTAGTTGTTAGTGTTGTTATCTATTTTTATATTCTTTTAGTTGTTAGTGTTGTTATCTATTTTTATATTCTTTTAGTTGTTAGTGTTGTTATCCTTTTTTATACTCTTTTAGTTGTTAGTGTTGTTATCTATTTCTATAGTCTTTTAGTTGTATAGTTGTTAGAGTTGTTATCTTTTTTCTTTAAATTGTTAGTGTTGTTATTTATTTCTTTAGTCTTTTAGTTGTTATGGTTGTTATCTATTTCTATATTCTTTTATTTGTTAATGTTAGTTATTTATATTGTTGTTCTATGTTATTATTGTCCTTTTTCATGTTGTTGTTGCTGTCATTGTGGTTGTCCTTGTTGTCCTTGTTGTTGTTACCGTCGTCGTCCTTGATGTGTTCTCTATTTTTTGCACAGACCCTGCACCGGTCGGTTTGTTTGAGCCGGTCGGTGTGTAGACTCTTGAGTCTACAGCTCTAGACACTGGCGTCTGTGAGCTTTTGGCAAGGAAGGGTGGAGCGTCACCGTCTAGTGCAAGGCCCTGACCCTCAATGGCCGCTATCATCACTAGATCGGGTATGTAAGTCAGCTTAAAGGCGTATCTATAGTGTTTGTGTCATCATTGTCCTTGCTTCAGACCATAAAGTTTGTGTGCTTAATAGGTGCGACTTGTGTTAGTGTTAGTTGTTAGTGTTTATCTATTTCTATATTCTTATAGTTCTTATCTATTTCTATATTATTTTAGTTGTTAGTGTTGTTATCTATTTCTATAGTCTTTTAGTTGTTATCTATTTCTCTATTGTTCAGTTGTTCGTGTTGTTATCTATTACTATATTCTTTTAGTGTTTTGTTATCTATTTCTATTGTAGTTTATACTTATTTATTTAAGGTCAATTGTGAAACAAGTTTTTCGAACTTATATTAATCACTCTCGACACCTCATTCCTGATGTTATCCATCACCACGAGGGTATGAGAGAAGAAAAGCCTGTTTCCCTTATACGCTGAGCGTCAAGCAAGGGAATTTCTGGTACCATTTTTATTTCGTCTTTGGTATGACGCGGCCTGGGATCGAACCCGGGACCTCCTGCACTGGAAGCGAACACTTAACAACTAGGCTATCGAGGATTTTTCTATTGTCGTTTAGTTGTTAAGATTGTTATTTATTACTACATTCTTTTAGTTGTTATCTATTTCTATATTCTTTTAGTTGTTATCTATTTCTCTATTGTTCAGTTGTTAGTGGTGTTATCTATTTCTATATTCTTTTAGGGTTTTGTTATCTATTTCTATTGTAGTTTATACTTATTTATTTGAGGTCGATTGTGAAACAAGTTTTTCGAACTTAAATTTATCACTCTCATCACCTCATTCCTGATTTTATCCATCGCCACGAGGGTATGTGAGAAGAGAAGCCTGTTTCCCTGATACACTGAGCGTCAAGCAAGGGAATTTCTGGTACCATTTTTATTTCGTCTTTGGTATGACGCGGCCTGGGATCGAACCCGAGACCTCCCGCACTCGAAGCGAACGCTCAACAACTAGGATATCGAGGATTTTTCTATTGTCTTTTATTTGTTAAGCTTGTTATTTATATATTTCTACATTCTTTAAGTTGATATCTATTTCTATAGTCGTTTAGTTCTTAGAGTTGATTTTATTTAATTTAATTTGTTATCTTTTTCTATAGTCTTTAAGTTGTGATCTATTTCTATATTCTTTTAGTTGTTATCTATTTCTATATTCATTTAGTTGTTAGTGTTGTTATCTATTTCTATAGTCTTTTAGTTGTTATCTGTTTCTCTATTGTTCAGTTGTTAGTGTTGTTATCTATTTCTAGGCAACTTTGCTGCATGCTTCAATTACCCGTGTGGTTTTCGGGCCGTAGAATTGGACCACTGTTGTCTCCCTTGCAAGTCGTAAGAGGCGATTATAAGGGAGAGCATAGTTATTATAGTGTTGTTATCCATTTTTATATTATTTTAGTTGTTATCTATTTCTATATTCTTTTAGTTGTTAGAGTTGTGTCTTTTTTCTTTAAGTTTTTAGTACTGTTATCTATTTCTATAGTCTTTTAGTTGTTAGAGCTGTTATCTATTTTTATATTCTTTTAGTTGTAATTGATTTCTATTTCTCTATTCTTTTAATTGTTAGTGTTGTTATCTATTTTTATAATCATTTAGTTGTTATGGTTGTTATCTATTTTTATATTCTTTTAGTTGTTAGTGTTGTTATCTATTTTTATATTCTTTTAGTTGTTAGTGTTGTTATCTATTTTTATATTGTTTTAGTTGTTAGTGTTGTTATCTATTTTTATATTCTTTTAGTTGTTAGTGTTGTTATCTATTTTTATATTCTTTTAGTTGTTAGTGTTGTTATCTATTTTTATATTCTTTTAGTTGTTAGTGTTGTTATCTATTTTTATATTCTTTTAGTTGTTAGTGTTGTTATCTATTTTTATATTCTTTTAGTTGTTAGTGTTGTTATCTATTTTTATATTGTTTTAGTTGTTAGTGTTGTTATCTATTTTTATATTGTTTTAGTTGTTAGTGTTGTTATCTATTTTTATATTCTTTTAGTTGTTAGTGTTGTTATCCTTTTTTATACTCTTTTAGTTGTTAGTGTTGTTATCTATTTCTATAGTCTTTTAGTTGTATAGTTGTTAGAGTTGTTATCTTTTTTCTTTAAATTGTTAGTGTTGTTATTTATTTCTTTAGTCTTTTAGTTGTTATGGTTGTTATCTATTTCTATATTCTTTTATTTGTTAATGTTAGTTATTTATATTGTTGTTCTATGTTATTATTGTCCTTTTTCATGTTGTTGTTGCTGTCATTGTGGTTGTCCTTGTTGTCCTTGTTGTTGTTACCGTCGTCGTCCTTGATGTGTTCTCTATTTTTTGCACAGACCCTGCACCGGTCGGTTTGTTTGAGCCGGTCGGTGTGTAGACTCTTGAGTCTACAGCTCTAGACACTGGCGTCTGTGAGCTTTTGGCAAGGAAGGGTGGAGCGTCACCGTCTAGTGCAAGGCCCTGACCCTCAATGGCCGCTATCATCACTAGATCGGGTATGTAAGTCAGCTTAAAGGCGTATCTATAGTGTTTGTGTCATCATTGTCCTTGCTTCAGACCATAAAGTTTGTGTGCTTAATAGGTGCGACTTGTGTTAGTGTTAGTTGTTAGTGTTTATCTATTTCTATATTCTTATAGTTCTTATCTATTTCTATATTATTTTAGTTGTTAGTGTTGTTATCTATTTCTATAGTCTTTTAGTTGTTATCTATTTCTCTATTGTTCAGTTGTTAGTGGTGTTATCTTTTTCTATATTCTTTTAGGGTTTTGTTATCTATTTCTATTGTAGTTTATACTTATTTATTTGAGGTCGATTGTGAAACAAGTTTTTCGAACTTAAATTTATCACTCTCATCACCACATTCCTGATTTTATCCATTGCCACGAGGGTATGTGAGAAGAGAAGCCTGTTTCCCTGATACACTGAGCGTCAAGCAAGGGAATTTCTGGTACCATTTTTATTTCGTCTTTGGTATGACGCGGCCTGGGATCGAACCCGAGACCTCCCGCACTCGAAGCGAACGCTCAACAACTAGGATATCGAGGATATTTCTATTGTCTTTTATTTGTTAAGCTTGTTATTTATATATTTCTACATTCTTTTAGTTGATATCTATTTCTATAGTCGTTTAGTTGTTAGAGTTAATTTTATTTAATTTAATTTGTTATCTTTTTCTATAGTCTTTAAGTTGTGATCTATTTCTATATTCTTTTAGTTGTTATCTATTTCTATATTCATTTAGTTGTTAGTGTTGTTATCTATTTCTATAGTCTTTTAGTTGTTATCTGTTTCTCTATTGTTCAGTTGTTAGTGTTGTTATCTATTTCTAGGCAACTTTGCTGCATGCTTCAATTACCCGTGTGGTTTTCGGGCCGTAGAATTGGACCACTGTTGTCTCCCTTGCAAGTCGTAAGAGGCGATTATAAGGGAGAGCATAGTTATTATAGTGTTGTTATCCATTTTTATATTATTTTAGTTGTTATCTATTTCTATATTCTTTTAGTTGTTAGAGTTGTGTCTTTTTTCTTTAAGTTTTTAGTACTGTTATCTATTTCTATAGTCTTTTAGTTGTTAGAGCTGTTATCTATTTTTATATTCTTTTAGTTGTTATTGATTTCTATTTCTCTATTCTTTTAATTGTTAGTGTTGTTATCTATTTTTATAATCATTTAGTTGTTATGGTTGTTATCTATTTTTATATTCTTTTAGTTGTTAGTGTTGTTATCTATTTTTAAATTCTTTTAGTTGTTAGTGTTGTTATCTATTTTTATATTCTTTTAGTTGTTAGTGTTGTTATTTATTTTTATATTCTTTTAGTTGTTAGTGTTGTTATCTATTTTCATATTCTTTTAGTTGTTAGTGTTGTTATCTATTTTTATATTCTTTTAGTTGTTAGTGTTGTTATCTATTTTTATATTCTTTTAGTTGTTAGTGTTGTTATCTATTTTTATATTCTTTTAGTTGTTAGTGTTGTTATCTATTTTTATATTGTTTTAGTTGTTAGTGTTGTTATCTATTTTTATATTGTTTTAGTTGTTAGTGTTGTTATCTATTTTTATATTCTTTTAGTCGTTAGTGTTGTTATCCTTTTTTATACTCTTTTAGTTGTTAGTGTTGTTATCTATTTCTATAGTCTTTTAGTTGTATAGTTGTTAGAGTTGTTATCTTTTTTCTTTAAATTGTTAGTGTTGTTATTTATTTCTTTAGTCTTTTAGTTGTTATGGTTGTTATCTATTTCTATATTCTTTTATTTGTTAATGTTAGTTATTTATATTGTTGTTCTATGTTATTATTGTCCTTTTTCATGTTGTTGTTGCTGTCATTGTGGTTGTCCTTGTTGTCCTTGTTGTTGTTACCGTCGTCGTCCTTGATGTGTTCTCTATTTTTTGCACAGACCCTGCACCGGTCGGTTTGTTTGAGCCGGTCGGTGTGTAGACTCTTGAGTCTACAGCTCTAGACACTGGCGTCTGTGAGCTTTTGGCAAGGAAGGGTGGAGCGTCACCGTCTAGTGCAAGGCCCTGACCCTCAATGGCCGCTATCATCACTAGATCGGGTATGTAAGTCAGCTTAAAGGCGTATCTATAGTGTTTGTGTCATCATTGTCCTTGCTTCAGACCATAAAGTTTGTGTGCTTAATAGGTGCGACTTGTGTTAGTGTTAGTTGTTAGTGTTTATCTATTTCTATATTCTTATAGTTCTTATCTATTTCTATATTATTTTAGTTGTTAGTGTTGTTATCTATTTCTATAGTCTTTTAGTTGTTATCTATTTCTCTATTGTTCAGTTGTTCGTGTTGTTATCTATTACTATATTCTTTTAGTGTTTTGTTATCTATTTCTTTTGTAGTTTATACTTATTTATTTAAGGTCAATTGTGAAACAAGTTTTTCGAACTTATATTAATCACTCTCGACACCTCATTCCTGATGTTATCCATCACCACGAGGGTATGAGAGAAGAAAAGCCTGTTTCCCTTATACGCTGAGCGTCAAGCAAGGGAATTTCTGGTACCATTTTTATTTCGTCTTTGGTATGACGCGGCCTGGGATCGAACCCGGGACCTCCTGCACTGGAAGCGAACACTTAACAACTAGGCTATCGAGGATTTTTCTATTGTCGTTTAGTTGTTAAGATTGTTATTTATTACTACATTCTTTTAGTTGTTATCTATTTCTATATTCTTTTAGTTGTTATCTATTTCTCTATTGTTCAGTTGTTAGTGGTGTTATCTATTTCTATATTCTTTTAGGGTTTTGTTATCTATTTCTATTGTAGTTTATACTTATTTATTTGAGGTCGATTGTGAAACAAGTTTTTCGAACTTAAATTTATCACTCTCATCACCTCATTCCTGATTTTATCCATCGCCACGAGGGTATGTGAGAAGAGAAGCCTGTTTCCCTGATACACTGAGCGTCAAGCAAGGGAATTTCTGGTACCATTTTTATTTCGTCTTTGGTATGACGCGGCCTGGGATCGAACCCGAGACCTCCCGCACTCGAAGCGAACGCTCAACAACTAGGATATCGAGGATTTTTCTATTGTCTTTTATTTGTTAAGCTTGTTATTTATATATTTCTACATTCTTTAAGTTGATATCTATTTCTATAGTCGTTTAGTTCTTAGAGTTGATTTTATTTATTTAATTTGTTATCTTTTTCTATAGTCTTTAAGTTGTGATCTATTTCTATATTCTTTTAGTTGTTATCTATTTCTATATTCATTTAGTTGTTAGTGTTGTTATCTATTTCTATAGTCTTTTAGTTGTTATCTGTTTCTCTATTGTTCAGTTGTTAGTGTTGTTATCTATTTCTAGGCAACTTTGCTGCATGCTTCAATTACCCGTGTGGTTTTCGGGCCGTAGAATTGGACCACTGTTGTCTCCCTTGCAAGTCGTAAGAGGCGATTATAAGGGAGAGCATAGTTATTATAGTGTTGTTATCCATTTTTATATTATTTTAGTTGTTATCTATTTCTATATTCTTTTAGTTGTTAGAGTTGTGTCTTTTTTCTTTAAGTTTTTAGTACTGTTATCTATTTCTATAGTCTTTTAGTTGTTAGAGCTGTTATCTATTTTTATATTCTTTTAGTTGTTATTGATTTCTATTTCTCTATTCTTTTAATTGTTAGTGTTGTTATCTATTTTTATAATCATTTAGTTGTTATGGTTGTTATCTATTTTTATATTCTTTTAGTTGTTAGTGTTGTTATCTATTTTTATATTCTTTTAGTTGTTAGTGTTGTTATCTATTTTTATATTGTTTTAGTTGTTAGTGTTGTTATCTATTTTTATATTCTTTTAGTTGTTAGTGTTGTTATCTATTTTTATATTCTTTTAGTTGTTAGTGTTGTTATCTATTTTTATATTCTTTTAGTTGTTAGTGTTGTTATCTATTTTTATATTCTTTTAGTTGTTAGTGTTGTTATCTATTTTTATATTCTTTTAGTTGTTAGTGTTGTTATCTATTTTTATATTGTTTTAGTTGTTAGTGTTGTTATCTATTTTTATATTGTTTTAGTTGTTAGTGTTGTTATCTATTTTTATATTCTTTTAGTTGTTAGTGTTGTTATCCTTTTTTATACTCTTTTAGTTGTTAGTGTTGTTATCTATTTCTATAGTCTTTTAGTTGTATAGTTGTTAGAGTTGTTATCTTTTTTCTTTAAATTGTTAGTGTTGTTATTTATTTCTTTAGTCTTTTAGTTGTTATGGTTGTTATCTATTTCTATATTCTTTTATTTGTTAATGTTAGTTATTTATATTGTTGTTCTATGTTATTATTGTCCTTTTTCATGTTGTTGTTGCTGTCATTGTGGTTGTCCTTGTTGTCCTTGTTGTTGTTACCGTCGTCGTCCTTGATGTGTTCTCTATTTTTTGCACAGACCCTGCACCGGTCGGTTTGTTTGAGCCGGTCGGTGTGTAGACTCTTGAGTCTACAGCTCTAGACACTGGCGTCTGTGAGCTTTTGGCAAGGAAGGGTGGAGCGTCACCGTCTAGTGCAAGGCCCTGACCCTCAATGGCCGCTATCATCACTAGATCGGGTATGTAAGTCAGCTTAAAGGCGTATCTATAGTGTTTGTGTCATCATTGTCCTTGCTTCAGACCATAAAGTTTGTGTGCTTAATAGGTGCGACTTGTGTTAGTGTTAGTTGTTAGTGTTTATCTATTTCTATATTCTTATAGTTCTTATCTATTTCTATATTATTTTAGTTGTTAGTGTTGTTATCTATTTCTATAGTCTTTTAGTTGTTATCTATTTCTCTATTGTTCAGTTGTTAGTGGTGTTATCTTTTTCTATATTCTTTTAGGGTTTTGTTATCTATTTCTATTGTAGTTTATACTTATTTATTTGAGGTCGATTGTGAAACAAGTTTTTCGAACTTAAATTTATCACTCTCATCACCTCATTCCTGATTTTATCCATCGCCACGAGGGTATGTGAGAAGAGAAGCCTGTTTCCCTGATACACTGAGCGTCAAGCAAGGGAATTTCTGGTACCATTTTTATTTCGTCTTTGGTATGACGCGGCCTGGGATCGAACCCGAGACCTCCCGCACTCGAAGCGAACGCTCAACAACTAGGATATCGAGGATATTTCTATTGTCTTTTATTTGTTAAGCTTGTTATTTATATATTTCTACATTCTTTTAGTTGATATCTATTTCTATAGTTGTTTAGTTGTTAGAGTTGATTTTATTTAATTTAATTTGTTATCTTTTTCTATAGTCTTTAAGTTGTGATCTATTTCTATATTCTTTTAGTTGTTATCTATTTCTATATTCATTTAGTTGTTAGTGTTGTTATCTATTTCTATAGTCTTTTAGTTGTTATCTGTTTCTCTATTGTTCAGTTGTTAGTGTTGTTATCTATTTCTAGGCAACTTTGCTGCATGCTTCAATTACCCGTGTGGTTTTCGGGCCGTAGAATTGGACCACTGTTGTCTCCCTTGCAAGTCGTAAGAGGCGATTATAAGGGAGAGCATAGTTATTATAGTGTTGTTATCCATTTTTATATTATTTTAGTTGTTATCTATTTCTATATTCTTTTAGTTGTTAGAGTTGTGTCTTTTTTCTTTAAGTTTTTAGTACTGTTATCTATTTCTATAGTCTTTTAGTTGTTAGAGCTGTTATCTATTTTTATATTCTTTTAGTTGTTATTGATTTCTATTTCTCTATTCTTTTAATTGTTAGTGTTGTTATCTATTTTTATAATCATTTAGTTGTTATGGTTGTTATCTATTTTTATATTCTTTTAGTTGTTAGTGTTGTTATCTATTTTTAAATTCTTTTAGTTGTTAGTGTTGTTATCTATTTTTATATTCTTTTAGTTGTTAGTGTTGTTATTTATTTTTATATTCTTTTAGTTGTTAGTGTTGTTATCTATTTTTATATTCTTTTAGTTGTTAGTGTTGTTATCTATTTTTATATTCTTTTAGTTGTTAGTGTTGTTATCTATTTTTATATTCTTTTAGTTGTTAGTGTTGTTATCTATTTTTATATTCTTTTAGTTGTTAGTGTTGTTATCTATTTTTATATTGTTTTAGTTGTTAGTGTTGTTATCTATTTTTATATTGTTTTAGTTGTTAGTGTTGTTATCTATTTTTATATTCTTTTAGTTGTTAGTGTTGTTATCCTTTTTTATACTCTTTTAGTTGTTAGTGTTGTTATCTATTTCTATAGTCTTTTAGTTGTATAGTTGTTAGAGTTGTTATCTTTTTTCTTTAAATTGTTAGTGTTGTTATTTATTTCTTTAGTCTTTTAGTTGTTATGGTTGTTATCTATTTCTATATTCTTTTATTTGTTAATGTTAGTTATTTATATTGTTGTTCTATGTTATTATTGTCCTTTTTCATGTTGTTGTTGCTGTCATTGTGGTTGTCCTTGTTGTCCTTGTTGTTGTTACCGTCGTCGTCCTTGATGTGTTCTCTATTTTTTGCACAGACCCTGCACCGGTCGGTTTGTTTGAGCCGGTCGGTGTGTAGACTCTTGAGTCTACAGCTCTAGACACTGGCGTCTGTGAGCTTTTGGCAAGGAAGGGTGGAGCGTCACCGTCTAGTGCAAGGCCCTGACCCTCAATGGCCGCTATCATCACTAGATCGGGTATGTAAGTCAGCTTAAAGGCGTATCTATAGTGTTTGTGTCATCATTGTCCTTGCTTCAGACCATAAAGTTTGTGTGCTTAATAGGTGCGACTTGTGTTAGTGTTAGTTGTTAGTGTTTATCTATTTCTATATTCTTATAGTTCTTATCTATTTCTATATTATTTTAGTTGTTAGTGTTGTTATCTATTTCTATAGTCTTTTAGTTGTTATCTATTTCTCTATTGTTCAGTTGTTCGTGTTGTTATCTATTACTATATTCTTTTAGTGTTTTGTTATCTATTTCTATTGTAGTTTATACTTATTTATTTAAGGTCAATTGTGAAACAAGTTTTTCGAACTTATATTAATCACTCTCGACACCTCATTCCTGATGTTATCCATCACCACGAGGGTATGAGAGAAGAAAAGCCTGTTTCCCTTACACGCTGAGCGTCAAGCAAGGGAATTTCTGGTACCATTTTTATTTCGTCTTTGGTATGACGCGGCCTGGGATCGAACCCGGGACCTCCTGCACTGGAAGCGAACACTTAACAACTAGGCTATCGAGGATTTTTCTATTGTCGTTTAGTTGTTAAGATTGTTATTTATTACTACATTCTTTTAGTTGTTATCTATTTCTATATTCTTTTAGTTGTTATCTATTTCTCTATTGTTCAGTTGTTAGTGGTGTTATCTATTTCTATATTCTTTTAGGGTTTTGTTATCTATTTCTATTGTAGTTTATACTTATTTATTTGAGGTCGATTGTGAAACAAGTTTTTCGAACTTAAATTTATCACTCTCATCACCTCATTCCTGATTTTATCCATCGCCACGAGGGTATGTGAGAAGAGAAGCCTGTTTCCCTGATACACTGAGCGTCAAGCAAGGGAATTTCTGGTACCATTTTTATTTCGTCTTTGGTATGACGCGGCCTGGGATCGAACCCGAGACCTCCCGCACTCGAAGCGAACGCTCAACAACTAGGATATCGAGGATTTTTCTATTGTCTTTTATTTGTTAAGCTTGTTATTTATATATTTCTACATTCTTTAAGTTGATATCTATTTCTATAGTCGTTTAGTTCTTAGAGTTGATTTTATTTAATTTAATTTGTTATCTTTTTCTATAGTCTTTAAGTTGTGATCTATTTCTATATTCTTTTAGTTGTTATCTATTTCTATATTCATTTAGTTGTTAGTGTTGTTATCTATTTCTATAGTCTTTTAGTTGTTATCTGTTTCTCTATTGTTCAGTTGTTAGTGTTGTTATCTATTTCTAGGCAACTTTGCTGCATGCTTCAATTACCCGTGTGGTTTTCGGGCCGTAGAATTGGACCACTGTTGTCTCCCTTGCAAGTCGTAAGAGGCGATTATAAGGGAGAGCATAGTTATTATAGTGTTGTTATCCATTTTTATATTATTTTAGTTGTTATCTATTTCTATATTCTTTTAGTTGTTAGAGTTGTGTCTTTTTTCTTTAAGTTTTTAGTACTGTTATCTATTTCTATAGTCTTTTAGTTGTTAGAGCTGTTATCTATTTTTATATTCTTTTAGTTGTTATTGATTTCTATTTCTCTATTCTTTTAATTGTTAGTGTTGTTATCTATTTTTATAATCATTTAGTTGTTATGGTTGTTATCTATTTTTATATTCTTTTAGTTGTTAGTGTTGTTATCTATTTTTATATTCTTTTAGTTGTTAGTGTTGTTATCTATTTTTATATTGTTTTAGTTGTTAGTGTTGTTATCTATTTTTATATTCTTTTAGTTGTTAGTGTTGTTATCTATTTTTATATTCTTTTAGTTGTTAGTGTTGTTATCTATTTTTATATTCTTTTAGTTGTTAGTGTTGTTATCTATTTTTATATTCTTTTAGTTGTTAGTGTTGTTATCTATTTTTATATTCTTTTAGTTGTTAGTGTTGTTATCTATTTTTATATTGTTTTAGTTGTTAGTGTTGTTATCTATTTTTATATTGTTTTAGTTGTTAGTGTTGTTATCTATTTTTATATTCTTTTAGTTGTTAGTGTTGTTATCCTTTTTTATACTCTTTTAGTTGTTAGTGTTGTTATCTATTTCTATAGTCTTTTAGTTGTATAGTTGTTAGAGTTGTTATCTTTTTTCTTTAAATTGTTAGTGTTGTTATTTATTTCTTTAGTCTTTTAGTTGTTATGGTTGTTATCTATTTCTATATTCTTTTATTTGTTAATGTTAGTTATTTATATTGTTGTTCTATGTTATTATTGTCCTTTTTCATGTTGTTGTTGCTGTCATTGTGGTTGTCCTTGTTGTCCTTGTTGTTGTTACCGTCGTCGTCCTTGATGTGTTCTCTATTTTTTGCACAGACCCTGCACCGGTCGGTTTGTTTGAGCCGGTCGGTGTGTAGACTCTTGAGTCTACAGCTCTAGACACTGGCGTCTGTGAGCTTTTGGCAAGGAAGGGTGGAGCGTCACCGTCTAGTGCAAGGCCCTGACCCTCAATGGCCGCTATCATCACTAGATCGGGTATGTAAGTCAGCTTAAAGGCGTATCTATAGTGTTTGTGTCATCATTGTCCTTGCTTCAGACCATAAAGTTTGTGTGCTTAATAGGTGCGACTTGTGTTAGTGTTAGTTGTTAGTGTTTATCTATTTCTATATTCTTATAGTTCTTATCTATTTCTATATTATTTTAGTTGTTAGTGTTGTTATCTATTTCTATAGTCTTTTAGTTGTTATCTATTTCTCTATTGTTCAGTTGTTCGTGTTGTTATCTATTACTATATTCTTTTAGTGTTTTGTTATCTATTTCTATTGTAGTTTATACTTATTTATTTAAGGTCAATTGTGAAACAAGTTTTTCGAACTTATATTAATCACTCTCGACACCTCATTCCTGATGTTATCCATCACCACGAGGGTATGAGAGAAGAAAAGCCTGTTTCCCTTATACGCTGAGCGTCAAGCAAGGGAATTTCTGGTACCATTTTTATTTCGTCTTTGGTATGACGCGGCCTGGGATCGAACCCGGGACCTCCTGCACTGGAAGCGAACACTTAACAACTAGGCTATCGAGGATTTTTCTATTGTCGTTTAGTTGTTAAGATTGTTATTTATTACTACATTCTTTTAGTTGTTATCTATTTCTATATTCTTTTAGTTGTTATCTATTTCTCTATTGTTCAGTTGTTAGTGGTGTTATCTATTTCTATATTCTTTTAGGGTTTTGTTATCTATTTCTATTGTAGTTTATACTTATTTATTTGAGGTCGATTGTGAAACAAGTTTTTCGAACTTAAATTTATCACTCTCATCACCTCATTCCTGATTTTATCCATCGCCACGAGGGTATGTGAGAAGAGAAGCCTGTTTCCCTGATACACTGAGCGTCAAGCAAGGGAATTTCTGGTACCATTTTTATTTCGTCTTTGGTATGACGCGGCCTGGGATCGAACCCGAGACCTCCCGCACTCGAAGCGAACGCTCAACAACTAGGATATCGAGGATTTTTCTATTGTCTTTTATTTGTTAAGCTTGTTATTTATATATTTCTACATTCTTTAAGTTGATATCTATTTCTATAGTCGTTTAGTTCTTAGAGTTGATTTTATTTAATTTAATTTGTTATCTTTTTCTATAGTCTTTAAGTTGTGATCTATTTCTATATTCTTTTAGTTGTTATCTATTTCTATATTCATTTAGTTGTTAGTGTTGTTATCTATTTCTATAGTCTTTTAGTTGTTATCTGTTTCTCTATTGTTCAGTTGTTAGTGTTGTTATCTATTTCTAGGCAACTTTGCTGCATGCTTCAATTACCCGTGTGGTTTTCGGGCCGTAGAATTGGACCACTGTTGTCTCCCTTGCAAGTCGTAAGAGGCGATTATAAGGGAGAGCATAGTTATTATAGTGTTGTTATCCATTTTTATATTATTTTAGTTGTTATCTATTTCTATATTCTTTTAGTTGTTAGAGTTGTGTCTTTTTTCTTTAAGTTTTTAGTACTGTTATCTATTTCTATAGTCTTTTAGTTGTTAGAGCTGTTATCTATTTTTATATTCTTTTAGTTGTTATTGATTTCTATTTCTCTATTCTTTTAATTGTTAGTGTTGTTATCTATTTTTATAATCATTTAGTTGTTATGGTTGTTATCTATTTTTATATTCTTTTAGTTGTTAGTGTTGTTATCTATTTTTATATTCTTTTAGTTGTTAGTGTTGTTATCTATTTTTATATTCTTTTAGTTGTTAGTGTTGTTATCTATTTTTATATTCTTTTAGTTGTTAGTGTTGTTATCTATTTTTATATTCTTTTAGTTGTTAGTGTTGTTATCTATTTTTATATTCTTTTAGTTGTTAGTGTTGTTATCTATTTTTATATTCTTTTAGTTGTTAGTGTTGTTATCTATTTTTATATTCTTTTAGTTGTTAGTGTTGTTATCTATTTTTATATTGTTTTAGTTGTTAGTGTTGTTATCTATTTTTATATTGTTTTAGTTGTTAGTGTTGTTATCTATTTTTATATTCTTTTAGTTGTTAGTGTTGTTATCCTTTTTTATACTCTTTTAGTTGTTAGTGTTGTTATCTATTTCTATAGTCTTTTAGTTGTATAGTTGTTAGAGTTGTTATCTTTTTTCTTTAAATTGTTAGTGTTGTTATTTATTTCTTTAGTCTTTTAGTTGTTATGGTTGTTATCTATTTCTATATTCTTTTATTTGTTAATGTTAGTTATTTATATTGTTGTTCTATGTTATTATTGTCCTTTTTCATGTTGTTGTTGCTGTCATTGTGGTTGTCCTTGTTGTCCTTGTTGTTGTTACCGTCGTCGTCCTTGATGTGTTCTCTATTTTTTGCACAGACCCTGCACCGGTCGGTTTGTTTGAGCCGGTCGGTGTGTAGACTCTTGAGTCTACAGCTCTAGACACTGGCGTCTGTGAGCTTTTGGCAAGGAAGGGTGGAGCGTCACCGTCTAGTGCAAGGCCCTGACCCTCAATGGCCGCTATCATCACTAGATCGGGTATGTAAGTCAGCTTAAAGGCGTATCTATAGTGTTTGTGTCATCATTGTCCTTGCTTCAGACCATAAAGTTTGTGTGCTTAATAGGTGCGACTTGTGTTAGTGTTAGTTGTTAGTGTTTATCTATTTCTATATTCTTATAGTTCTTATCTATTTCTATATTATTTTAGTTGTTAGTGTTGTTATCTATTTCTATAGTCTTTTAGTTGTTATCTATTTCTCTATTGTTCAGTTGTTCGTGTTGTTATCTATTACTATATTCTTTTAGTGTTTTGTTATCTATTTCTATTGTAGTTTATACTTATTTATTTAAGGTCAATTGTGAAACAAGTTTTTCGAACTTATATTAATCACTCTCGACACCTCATTCCTGATGTTATCCATCACCACGAGGGTATGAGAGAAGAAAAGCCTGTTTCCCTTACACGCTGAGCGTCAAGCAAGGGAATTTCTGGTACCATTTTTATTTCGTCTTTGGTATGACGCGGCCTGGGATCGAACCCGGGACCTCCTGCACTGGAAGCGAACACTTAACAACTAGGCTATCGAGGATTTTTCTATTGTCGTTTAGTTGTTAAGATTGTTATTTATTACTACATTCTTTTAGTTGTTATCTATTTCTATATTCTTTTAGTTGTTATCTATTTCTCTATTGTTCAGTTGTTAGTGGTGTTATCTATTTCTATATTCTTTTAGGGTTTTGTTATCTATTTCTATTGTAGTTTATACTTATTTATTTGAGGTCGATTGTGAAACAAGTTTTTCGAACTTAAATTTATCACTCTCATCACCTCATTCCTGATTTTATCCATCGCCACGAGGGTATGTGAGAAGAGAAGCCTGTTTCCCTGATACACTGAGCGTCAAGCAAGGGAATTTCTGGTACCATTTTTATTTCGTCTTTGGTATGACGCGGCCTGGGATCGAACCCGAGACCTCCCGCACTCGAAGCGAACGCTCAACAACTAGGATATCGAGGATTTTTCTATTGTCTTTTATTTGTTAAGCTTGTTATTTATATATTTCTACATTCTTTAAGTTGATATCTATTTCTATAGTCGTTTAGTTCTTAGAGTTGATTTTATTTAATTTAATTTGTTATCTTTTTCTATAGTCTTTAAGTTGTGATCTATTTCTATATTCTTTTAGTTGTTATCTATTTCTATATTCATTTAGTTGTTAGTGTTGTTATCTATTTCTATAGTCTTTTAGTTGTTATCTGTTTCTCTATTGTTCAGTTGTTAGTGTTGTTATCTATTTCTAGGCAACTTTGCTGCATGCTTCAATTACCCGTGTGGTTTTCGGGCCGTAGAATTGGACCACTGTTGTCTCCCTTGCAAGTCGTAAGAGGCGATTATAAGGGAGAGCATAGTTATTATAGTGTTGTTATCCATTTTTATATTATTTTAGTTGTTATCTATTTCTATATTCTTTTAGTTGTTAGAGTTGTGTCTTTTTTCTTTAAGTTTTTAGTACTGTTATCTATTTCTATAGTCTTTTAGTTGTTAGAGCTGTTATCTATTTTTATATTCTTTTAGTTGTTATTGATTTCTATTTCTCTATTCTTTTAATTGTTAGTGTTGTTATCTATTTTTATAATCATTTAGTTGTTATGGTTGTTATCTATTTTTATATTCTTTTAGTTGTTAGTGTTGTTATCTATTTTTATATTCTTTTAGTTGTTAGTGTTGTTATCTATTTTTATATTGTTTTAGTTGTTAGTGTTGTTATCTATTTTTATATTCTTTTAGTTGTTAGTGTTGTTATCTATTTTTATATTCTTTTAGTTGTTAGTGTTGTTATCTATTTTTATATTCTTTTAGTTGTTAGTGTTGTTATCTATTTTTATATTCTTTTAGTTGTTAGTGTTGTTATCTATTTTTATATTCTTTTAGTTGTTAGTGTTGTTATCTATTTTTATATTGTTTTAGTTGTTAGTGTTGTTATCTATTTTTATATTGTTTTAGTTGTTAGTGTTGTTATCTATTTTTATATTCTTTTAGTTGTTAGTGTTGTTATCCTTTTTTATACTCTTTTAGTTGTTAGTGTTGTTATCTATTTCTATAGTCTTTTAGTTGTATAGTTGTTAGAGTTGTTATCTTTTTTCTTTAAATTGTTAGTGTTGTTATTTATTTCTTTAGTCTTTTAGTTGTTATGGTTGTTATCTATTTCTATATTCTTTTATTTGTTAATGTTAGTTATTTATATTGTTGTTCTATGTTATTATTGTCCTTTTTCATGTTGTTGTTGCTGTCATTGTGGTTGTCCTTGTTGTCCTTGTTGTTGTTACCGTCGTCGTCCTTGATGTGTTCTCTATTTTTTGCACAGACCCTGCACCGGTCGGTTTGTTTGAGCCGGTCGGTGTGTAGACTCTTGAGTCTACAGCTCTAGACACTGGCGTCTGTGAGCTTTTGGCAAGGAAGGGTGGAGCGTCACCGTCTAGTGCAAGGCCCTGACCCTCAATGGCCGCTATCATCACTAGATCGGGTATGTAAGTCAGCTTAAAGGCGTATCTATAGTGTTTGTGTCATCATTGTCCTTGCTTCAGACCATAAAGTTTGTGTGCTTAATAGGTGCGACTTGTGTTAGTGTTAGTTGTTAGTGTTTATCTATTTCTATATTCTTATAGTTCTTATCTATTTCTATATTATTTTAGTTGTTAGTGTTGTTATCTATTTCTATAGTCTTTTAGTTGTTATCTATTTCTCTATTGTTCAGTTGTTCGTGTTGTTATCTATTACTATATTCTTTTAGTGTTTTGTTATCTATTTCTATTGTAGTTTATACTTATTTATTTAAGGTCAATTGTGAAACAAGTTTTTCGAACTTATATTAATCACTCTCGACACCTCATTCCTGATGTTATCCATCACCACGAGGGTATGAGAGAAGAAAAGCCTGTTTCCCTTATACGCTGAGCGTCAAGCAAGGGAATTTCTGGTACCATTTTTATTTCGTCTTTGGTATGACGCGGCCTGGGATCGAACCCGGGACCTCCTGCACTGGAAGCGAACACTTAACAACTAGGCTATCGAGGATTTTTCTATTGTCGTTTAGTTGTTAAGATTGTTATTTATTACTACATTCTTTTAGTTGTTATCTATTTCTATATTCTTTTAGTTGTTATCTATTTCTCTATTGTTCAGTTGTTAGTGGTGTTATCTATTTCTATATTCTTTTAGGGTTTTGTTATCTATTTCTATTGTAGTTTATACTTATTTATTTGAGGTCGATTGTGAAACAAGTTTTTCGAACTTAAATTTATCACTCTCATCACCTCATTCCTGATTTTATCCATCGCCACGAGGGTATGTGAGAAGAGAAGCCTGTTTCCCTGATACACTGAGCGTCAAGCAAGGGAATTTCTGGTACCATTTTTATTTCGTCTTTGGTATGACGCGGCCTGGGATCGAACCCGAGACCTCCCGCACTCGAAGCGAACGCTCAACAACTAGGATATCGAGGATTTTTCTATTGTCTTTTATTTGTTAAGCTTGTTATTTATATATTTCTACATTCTTTAAGTTGATATCTATTTCTATAGTCGTTTAGTTCTTAGAGTTGATTTTATTTAATTTAATTTGTTATCTTTTTCTATAGTCTTTAAGTTGTGATCTATTTCTATATTCTTTTAGTTGTTATCTATTTCTATATTCATTTAGTTGTTAGTGTTGTTATCTATTTCTATAGTCTTTTAGTTGTTATCTGTTTCTCTATTGTTCAGTTGTTAGTGTTGTTATCTATTTCTAGGCAACTTTGCTGCATGCTTCAATTACCCGTGTGGTTTTCGGGCCGTAGAATTGGACCACTGTTGTCTCCCTTGCAAGTCGTAAGAGGCGATTATAAGGGAGAGCATAGTTATTATAGTGTTGTTATCCATTTTTATATTATTTTAGTTGTTATCTATTTCTATATTCTTTTAGTTGTTAGAGTTGTGTCTTTTTTCTTTAAGTTTTTAGTACTGTTATCTATTTCTATAGTCTTTTAGTTGTTAGAGCTGTTATCTATTTTTATATTCTTTTAGTTGTTATTGATTTCTATTTCTCTATTCTTTTAATTGTTAGTGTTGTTATCTATTTTTATAATCATTTAGTTGTTATGGTTGTTATCTATTTTTATATTCTTTTAGTTGTTAGTGTTGTTATCTATTTTTATATTCTTTTAGTTGTTAGTGTTGTTATCTATTTTTATATTCTTTTAGTTGTTAGTGTTGTTATCTATTTTTATATTCTTTTAGTTGTTAGTGTTGTTATCTATTTTTATATTCTTTTAGTTGTTAGTGTTGTTATCTATTTTTATATTCTTTTAGTTGTTAGTGTTGTTATCTATTTTTATATTCTTTTAGTTGTTAGTGTTGTTATCTATTTTTATATTCTTTTAGTTGTTAGTGTTGTTATCTATTTTTATATTGTTTTAGTTGTTAGTGTTGTTATCTATTTTTATATTGTTTTAGTTGTTCGTGTTGTTATCTATTTTTATATTCTTTTAGTTGTTAGTGTTGTTATCCTTTTTTATACTCTTTTAGTTGTTAGTGTTGTTATCTATTTCTATAGTCTTTTAGTTGTATAGTTGTTAGAGTTGTTATCTTTTTTCTTTAAATTGTTAGTGTTGTTATTTATTTCTTTAGTCTTTTAGTTGTTATGGTTGTTATCTATTTCTATATTCTTTTATTTGTTAATGTTAGTTATTTATATTGTTGTTCTATGTTATTATTGTCCTTTTTCATGTTGTTGTTGCTGTCATTGTGGTTGTCCTTGTTGTCCTTGTTGTTGTTACCGTCGTCGTCCTTGATGTGTTCTCTATTTTTTGCACAGACCCTGCACCGGTCGGTTTGTTTGAGCCGGTCGGTGTGTAGACTCTTGAGTCTACAGCTCTAGACACTGGCGTCTGTGAGCTTTTGGCAAGGAAGGGTGGAGCGTCACCGTCTAGTGCAAGGCCCTGACCCTCAATGGCCGCTATCATCACTAGATCGGGTATGTAAGTCAGCTTAAAGGCGTATCTATAGTGTTTGTGTCATCATTGTCCTTGCTTCAGACCATAAAGTTTGTGTGCTTAATAGGTGCGACTTGTGTTAGTGTTAGTTGTTAGTGTTTATCTATTTCTATATTCTTATAGTTCTTATCTATTTCTATATTATTTTAGTTGTTAGTGTTGTTATCTATTTCTATAGTCTTTTAGTTGTTATCTATTTCTCTATTGTTCAGTTGTTCGTGTTGTTATCTATTACTATATTCTTTTAGTGTTTTGTTATCTATTTCTATTGTAGTTTATACTTATTTATTTAAGGTCAATTGTGAAACAAGTTTTTCGAACTTATATTAATCACTCTCGACACCTCATTCCTGATGTTATCCATCACCACGAGGGTATGAGAGAAGAAAAGCCTGTTTCCCTTACACGCTGAGCGTCAAGCAAGGGAATTTCTGGTACCATTTTTATTTCGTCTTTGGTATGACGCGGCCTGGGATCGAACCCGGGACCTCCTGCACTGGAAGCGAACACTTAACAACTAGGCTATCGAGGATTTTTCTATTGTCGTTTAGTTGTTAAGATTGTTATTTATTACTACATTCTTTTAGTTGTTATCTATTTCTATATTCTTTTAGTTGTTATCTATTTCTCTATTGTTCAGTTGTTAGTGGTGTTATCTATTTCTATATTCTTTTAGGGTTTTGTTATCTATTTCTATTGTAGTTTATACTTATTTATTTGAGGTCGATTGTGAAACAAGTTTTTCGAACTTAAATTTATCACTCTCATCACCTCATTCCTGATTTTATCCATCGCCACGAGGGTATGTGAGAAGAGAAGCCTGTTTCCCTGATACACTGAGCGTCAAGCAAGGGAATTTCTGGTACCATTTTTATTTCGTCTTTGGTATGACGCGGCCTGGGATCGAACCCGAGACCTCCCGCACTCGAAGCGAACGCTCAACAACTAGGATATCGAGGATTTTTCTATTGTCTTTTATTTGTTAAGCTTGTTATTTATATATTTCTACATTCTTTAAGTTGATATCTATTTCTATAGTCGTTTAGTTCTTAGAGTTGATTTTATTTAATTTAATTTGTTATCTTTTTCTATAGTCTTTAAGTTGTGATCTATTTCTATATTCTTTTAGTTGTTATCTATTTCTATATTCATTTAGTTGTTAGTGTTGTTATCTATTTCTATAGTCTTTTAGTTGTTATCTGTTTCTCTATTGTTCAGTTGTTAGTGTTGTTATCTATTTCTAGGCAACTTTGCTGCATGCTTCAATTACCCGTGTGGTTTTCGGGCCGTAGAATTGGACCACTGTTGTCTCCCTTGCAAGTCGTAAGAGGCGATTATAAGGGAGAGCATAGTTATTATAGTGTTGTTATCCATTTTTATATTATTTTAGTTGTTATCTATTTCTATATTCTTTTAGTTGTTAGAGTTGTGTCTTTTTTCTTTAAGTTTTTAGTACTGTTATCTATTTCTATAGTCTTTTAGTTGTTAGAGCTGTTATCTATTTTTATATTCTTTTAGTTGTTATTGATTTCTATTTCTCTATTCTTTTAATTGTTAGTGTTGTTATCTATTTTTATAATCATTTAGTTGTTATGGTTGTTATCTATTTTTATATTCTTTTAGTTGTTAGTGTTGTTATCTATTTTTATATTCTTTTAGTTGTTAGTGTTGTTATCTATTTTTATATTGTTTTAGTTGTTAGTGTTGTTATCTATTTTTATATTCTTTTAGTTGTTAGTGTTGTTATCTATTTTTATATTCTTTTAGTTGTTAGTGTTGTTATCTATTTTTATATTCTTTTAGTTGTTAGTGTTGTTATCTATTTTTATATTCTTTTAGTTGTTAGTGTTGTTATCTATTTTTATATTCTTTTAGTTGTTAGTGTTGTTATCTATTTTTATATTGTTTTAGTTGTTAGTGTTGTTATCTATTTTTATATTGTTTTAGTTGTTAGTGTTGTTATCTATTTTTATATTCTTTTAGTTGTTAGTGTTGTTATCCTTTTTTATACTCTTTTAGTTGTTAGTGTTGTTATCTATTTCTATAGTCTTTTAGTTGTATAGTTGTTAGAGTTGTTATCTTTTTTCTTTAAATTGTTAGTGTTGTTATTTATTTCTTTAGTCTTTTAGTTGTTATGGTTGTTATCTATTTCTATATTCTTTTATTTGTTAATGTTAGTTATTTATATTGTTGTTCTATGTTATTATTGTCCTTTTTCATGTTGTTGTTGCTGTCATTGTGGTTGTCCTTGTTGTCCTTGTTGTTGTTACCGTCGTCGTCCTTGATGTGTTCTCTATTTTTTGCACAGACCCTGCACCGGTCGGTTTGTTTGAGCCGGTCGGTGTGTAGACTCTTGAGTCTACAGCTCTAGACACTGGCGTCTGTGAGCTTTTGGCAAGGAAGGGTGGAGCGTCACCGTCTAGTGCAAGGCCCTGACCCTCAATGGCCGCTATCATCACTAGATCGGGTATGTAAGTCAGCTTAAAGGCGTATCTATAGTGTTTGTGTCATCATTGTCCTTGCTTCAGACCATAAAGTTTGTGTGCTTAATAGGTGCGACTTGTGTTAGTGTTAGTTGTTAGTGTTTATCTATTTCTATATTCTTATAGTTCTTATCTATTTCTATATTATTTTAGTTGTTAGTGTTGTTATCTATTTCTATAGTCTTTTAGTTGTTATCTATTTCTCTATTGTTCAGTTGTTCGTGTTGTTATCTATTACTATATTCTTTTAGTGTTTTGTTATCTATTTCTATTGTAGTTTATACTTATTTATTTAAGGTCAATTGTGAAACAAGTTTTTCGAACTTATATTAATCACTCTCGACACCTCATTCCTGATGTTATCCATCACCACGAGGGTATGAGAGAAGAAAAGCCTGTTTCCCTTATACGCTGAGCGTCAAGCAAGGGAATTTCTGGTACCATTTTTATTTCGTCTTTGGTATGACGCGGCCTGGGATCGAACCCGGGACCTCCTGCACTGGAAGCGAACACTTAACAACTAGGCTATCGAGGATTTTTCTATTGTCGTTTAGTTGTTAAGATTGTTATTTATTACTACATTCTTTTAGTTGTTATCTATTTCTATATTCTTTTAGTTGTTATCTATTTCTCTATTGTTCAGTTGTTAGTGGTGTTATCTATTTCTATATTCTTTTAGGGTTTTGTTATCTATTTCTATTGTAGTTTATACTTATTTATTTGAGGTCGATTGTGAAACAAGTTTTTCGAACTTAAATTTATCACTCTCATCACCTCATTCCTGATTTTATCCATCGCCACGAGGGTATGTGAGAAGAGAAGCCTGTTTCCCTGATACACTGAGCGTCAAGCAAGGGAATTTCTGGTACCATTTTTATTTCGTCTTTGGTATGACGCGGCCTGGGATCGAACCCGAGACCTCCCGCACTCGAAGCGAACGCTCAACAACTAGGATATCGAGGATTTTTCTATTGTCTTTTATTTGTTAAGCTTGTTATTTATATATTTCTACATTCTTTAAGTTGATATCTATTTCTATAGTCGTTTAGTTCTTAGAGTTGATTTTATTTAATTTAATTTGTTATCTTTTTCTATAGTCTTTAAGTTGTGATCTATTTCTATATTCTTTTAGTTGTTATCTATTTCTATATTCATTTAGTTGTTAGTGTTGTTATCTATTTCTATAGTCTTTTAGTTGTTATCTGTTTCTCTATTGTTCAGTTGTTAGTGTTGTTATCTATTTCTAGGCAACTTTGCTGCATGCTTCAATTACCCGTGTGGTTTTCGGGCCGTAGAATTGGACCACTGTTGTCTCCCTTGCAAGTCGTAAGAGGCGATTATAAGGGAGAGCATAGTTATTATAGTGTTGTTATCCATTTTTATATTATTTTAGTTGTTATCTATTTCTATATTCTTTTAGTTGTTAGAGTTGTGTCTTTTTTCTTTAAGTTTTTAGTACTGTTATCTATTTCTATAGTCTTTTAGTTGTTAGAGCTGTTATCTATTTTTATATTCTTTTAGTTGTTATTGATTTCTATTTCTCTATTCTTTTAATTGTTAGTGTTGTTATCTATTTTTATAATCATTTAGTTGTTATGGTTGTTATCTATTTTTATATTCTTTTAGTTGTTAGTGTTGTTATCTATTTTTATATTCTTTTAGTTGTTAGTGTTGTTATCTATTTTTATATTCTTTTAGTTGTTAGTGTTGTTATCTATTTTTATATTCTTTTAGTTGTTAGTGTTGTTATCTATTTTTATATTCTTTTAGTTGTTAGTGTTGTTATCTATTTTTATATTCTTTTAGTTGTTAGTGTTGTTATCTATTTTTATATTCTTTTAGTTGTTAGTGTTGTTATCTATTTTTATATTCTTTTAGTTGTTAGTGTTGTTATCTATTTTTATATTGTTTTAGTTGTTAGTGTTGTTATCTATTTTTATATTCTTTTAGTTGTTAGTGTTGTTATCCTTTTTTATACTCTTTTAGTTGTAAGTGTTGTTATCTATTTCTATAGTCTTTTAGTTGTATAGTTGTTAGAGTTGTTATCTTTTTTCTTTAAATTGTTAGTGTTGTTATTTATTTCTTTAGTCTTTTAGTTGTTATGGTTGTTATCTATTTCTATATTCTTTTATTTGTTAATGTTAGTTATTTATATTGTTGTTCTATGTTATTATTGTCCTTTTTCATGTTGTTGTTGCTGTCATTGTGGTTGTCCTTGTTGTCCTTGTTGTTGTTACCGTCGTCGTCCTTGATGTGTTCTCTATTTTTTGCACAGACCCTGCACCGGTCGGTTTGTTTGAGCCGGTCGGTGTGTAGACTCTTGAGTCTACAGCTCTAGACACTGGCGTCTGTGAGCTTTTGGCAAGGAAGGGTGGAGCGTCACCGTCTAGTGCAAGGCCCTGACCCTCAATGGCCGCTATCATCACTAGATCGGGTATGTAAGTCAGCTTAAAGGCGTATCTATAGTGTTTGTGTCATCATTGTCCTTGCTTCAGACCATAAAGTTTGTGTGCTTAATAGGTGCGACTTGTGTTAGTGTTAGTTGTTAGTGTTTATCTATTTCTATATTCTTATAGTTCTTATCTATTTCTATATTATTTTAGTTGTTAGTGTTGTTATCTATTTCTATAGTCTTTTAGTTGTTATCTATTTCTCTATTGTTCAGTTGTTCGTGTTGTTATCTATTACTATATTCTTTTAGTGTTTTGTTATCTATTTCTATTGTAGTTTATACTTATTTATTTAAGGTCAATTGTGAAACAAGTTTTTCGAACTTATATTAATCACTCTCGACACCTCATTCCTGATGTTATCCATCACCACGAGGGTATGAGAGAAGAAAAGCCTGTTTCCCTTATACGCTGAGCGTCAAGCAAGGGAATTTCTGGTACCATTTTTATTTCGTCTTTGGTATGACGCGGCCTGGGATCGAACCCGGGACCTCCTGCACTGGAAGCGAACACTTAACAACTAGGCTATCGAGGATTTTTCCATTGTCGTTTAGTTGTTAAGATTGTTATTTATTACTACATTCTTTTAGTTGTTATCTATTTCTATATTCTTTTAGTTGTTATCTATTTCTCTATTGTTCAGTTGTTAGTGGTGTTATCTATTTCTATATTCTTTTAGGGTTTTGTTATCTATTTCTATTGTAGTTTATACTTATTTATTTGAGGTCGATTGTGAAACAAGTTTTTCGAACTTAAATTTATCACTCTCATCACCTCATTCCTGATTTTATCCATCGCCACGAGGGTATGTGAGAAGAGAAGCCTGTTTCCCTGATACACTGAGCGTCAAGCAAGGGAATTTCTGGTACCATTTTTATTTCGTCTTTGGTATGACGCGGCCTGGGATCGAACCCGAGACCTCCCGCACTCGAAGCGAACGCTCAACAACTAGGATATCGAGGATTTTTCTATTGTCTTTTATTTGTTAAGCTTGTTATTTATATATTTCTACATTCTTTAAGTTGATATCTATTTCTATAGTCGTTTAGTTCTTAGAGTTGATTTTATTTTATTTAATTTGTTATCTTTTTCTATAGTCTTTAAGTTGTGATCTATTTCTATATTCTTTTAGTTGTTATCTATTTCTATATTCATTTAGTTGTTAGTGTTGTTATCTATTTCTATAGTCTTTTAGTTGTTATCTGTTTCTCTATTGTTCAGTTGTTAGTGTTGTTATCTATTTCTAGGCAACTTTGCTGCATGCTTCAATTACCCGTGTGGTTTTCGGGCCGTAGAATTGGACCACTGTTGTCTCCCTTGCAAGTCGTAAGAGGCGATTATAAGGGAGAGCATAGTTATTATAGTGTTGTTATCCATTTTTATATTATTTTAGTTGTTATCTATTTCTATATTCTTTTAGTTGTTAGAGTTGTGTCTTTTTTCTTTAAGTTTTTAGTACTGTTATCTATTTCTATAGTCTTTTAGTTGTTAGAGCTGTTATCTATTTTTATATTCTTTTAGTTGTAATTGATTTCTATTTCTCTATTCTTTTAATTGTTAGTGTTGTTATCTATTTTTATAATCATTTAGTTGTTATGGTTGTTATCTATTTTTATATTCTTTTAGTTGTTAGTGTTGTTATCTATTTTTATATTCTTTTAGTTGTTAGTGTTGTTATCTATTTTTATATTGTTTTAGTTGTTAGTGTTGTTATCTATTTTTATATTCTTTTAGTTGTTAGTGTTGTTATCTATTTTTATATTCTTTTAGTTGTTAGTGTTGTTATCTATTTTTATATTCTTTTAGTTGTTAGTGTTGTTATCTATTTTTATATTCTTTTAGTTGTTAGTGTTGTTATCTATTTTTATATTCTTTTAGTTGTTAGTGTTGTTATCTATTTTTATATTGTTTTAGTTGTTAGTGTTGTTATCTATTTTTATATTGTTTTAGTTGTTAGTGTTGTTATCTATTTTTATATTCTTTTAGTTGTTAGTGTTGTTATCCTTTTTTATACTCTTTTAGTTGTTAGTGTTGTTATCTATTTCTATAGTCTTTTAGTTGTATAGTTGTTAGAGTTGTTATCTTTTTTCTTTAAATTGTTAGTGTTGTTATTTATTTCTTTAGTCTTTTAGTTGTTATGGTTGTTATCTATTTCTATATTCTTTTATTTGTTAATGTTAGTTATTTATATTGTTGTTCTATGTTATTATTGTCCTTTTTCATGTTGTTGTTGCTGTCATTGTGGTTGTCCTTGTTGTCCTTGTTGTTGTTACCGTCGTCGTCCTTGATGTGTTCTCTATTTTTTGCACAGACCCTGCACCGGTCGGTTTGTTTGAGCCGGTCGGTGTGTAGACTCTTGAGTCTACAGCTCTAGACACTGGCGTCTGTGAGCTTTTGGCAAGGAAGGGTGGAGCGTCACCGTCTAGTGCAAGGCCCTGACCCTCAATGGCCGCTATCATCACTAGATCGGGTATGTAAGTCAGCTTAAAGGCGTATCTATAGTGTTTGTGTCATCATTGTCCTTGCTTCAGACCATAAAGTTTGTGTGCTTAATAGGTGCGACTTGTGTTAGTGTTAGTTGTTAGTGTTTATCTATTTCTATATTCTTATAGTTCTTATCTATTTCTATATTATTTTAGTTGTTAGTGTTGTTATCTATTTCTATAGTCTTTTAGTTGTTATCTATTTCTCTATTGTTCAGTTGTTCGTGTTGTTATCTATTACTATATTCTTTTAGTGTTTTGTTATCTATTTCTATTGTAGTTTATACTTATTTATTTAAGGTCAATTGTGAAACAAGTTTTTCGAACTTATATTAATCACTCTCGACACCTCATTCCTGATGTTATCCATCACCACGAGGGTATGAGAGAAGAAAAGCCTGTTTCCTTTATACGCTGAGCGTCAAGCAAGGGAATTTCTGGTACCATTTTTATTTCGTCTTTGGTATGACACGGCCTGGGATCGAACCTGCGACCTCCTGCACTGGAAGCGAACACTTAACAACTACAGTCAGGTGCCAAATTAAAGTTCACAAAGTAAAAAATGCATGAAAAATTTGACAGATTTTTTCACTTTGAAATTTCATGACATAATAAATATAAATCTAGTATACTATAAGTTGGTATCATATGATAGAATAGTCCAAACATGATTTGATTCTGTTCAGAAAATAATTTACATTTATCATATTTTTGGTTACTAGGCAATTTAAGAACATCAGTGCAAATTCTTCATTAATGGAATAAGCCTGGTTGCCATGGTTACATACTTTTAGTATTTTGTATGCCAACCATACAGAAATATAGAGGAGTATTTGGCATTCTAAAATATCAACTTTATTTGTTCTTATAATGTAAGTTTGTAAAATGTAAAGTCGTTAAATCTCGAAGTTGAATAACAAAAAATGTAGTTCCCATTGACTCCCATGCAAATTTTGTCATTTTTTCGTTAAAATATATCAAAACAAAATTGAAATGTTTGTTATTTTCATATTATAACTCCGATTTTCTTAAAATAAAAACTGTTTTAAGGTAAAATCTATTGTGGTAAAAGTCAACATTAATTTAAATATTTCAGTTTGCCTGTGTTACCATGACAACATTGTCAAATGGACTAACCATCAATTTTTAGTGGTGTTCTAGAATTGCTTAGCAACCGAAAATGGACTGTAGAAATGAGTAAAGTGTGTGGCGGTTTTATCAGAAATTGATTATCCTACTAAAGGATAGTAAACATAGTCTAATTGTTCTTATTTTACAATTATTAAGTTCTTCTAACTGAAGAAATTCGTCAACTTATTTTGTGATTTTTGCGCTTTGTGAACTTTAATTTGGCACGGGACTGTAGGCTATCGAGGATTTTTCTATTGTCTTTTAGTTGTAAAGATTGTTATTTATTTCTACATTCTTTTAGTTGTTATCTATTTCTATAGTCTTTTGGTTGTTAGAGTTGTTTTTTATTGTATTTTATTTGTTATCTATTTCTATAGTCTTTTAGTTGTGATCTATTTCTGTATTCTTTTAGTTGTTATCTATTTCTATATTCTTTTAGTTCTTATCTATTTCTATAATCTTTTAGTTCTTATCTATTTCTATATTCTTTTAGTTCTTATCTATTTCTATAATCTTTTAGTTCTTATCTATTTCTATATTCTTTTAGTTCTTATCTATTTCTATATTATTTTAGTTGTTAGTGTTGTTATCTATTTCTATAGTATTTTAGTTGTTATCTTTTTCTCCATGGTTTCAGTTGTTAAGTGTAGTTATCTATTTCTATATTCTTTTAGTTGTTAGAGTTGTTATCTTTTTTCTTTAAGTTGTTTGTTTTGTTATCTATTTCTATTGTAGTTTATACTTATTTATTTAAGGTCGATTGGGAAACAAGTTTTTCAAACTTATATGAATCACTCTCGACACCTCATTCCTGATGTTATCCATCACCACGAGGGTATGAGAGAAGAGAAGCCTGTTTCCCTTATACGCTGAGCGTCAAGCAAGGGAATTTCTGGTACCATTTTTATTACGTCTTTGGTATGACGCGGCCTTGGATCGAACCCGGGACCTCCCGCACTCGAAGCGAACGCTTAACAACTATTAGATGGGCGATTTTGGCTGGCGGATGGGCGGCAGTCCACTTCGTTACCCTAGACCAATTATTAGATTTGTGATTTCCGCTAAAAATAGATTCATCCACGACAGTGACTCTAACAGGGGTGTGCACTGTCTTGCAAGGAACTATTTTGGTGTGAGGTCCTCAATGTCTGTGCATCCATTAATAAATATACTTTGTTGATATTACACTTAATATTAACGACAATACTTTATATTATTTCATCAAAGATAGTGACAAGTAGTGTGTTGCTGTCTGGCATGGAACTATGTGGAGCCCTGGAAGCCTATGTGTGTTTTGTTTATTATTTACTGTAAATATGGTATTGTTTGGCTGTTTAATTAGGATAACTTATTATTAGATATGTGATTTCTGCTAATAATAGATTCATACACGATGTTGACTCTAACAGGGGTGTGCACTGTGCATTGAACTATTTGGCGAGAAGTCCTTGAAGTTTGTGCATCTGACCTGTTGGCCAGTATTTCATCTCAATTGCCTGTGTCCTTCATGTGGAATGTAATACCATCCACAATCAGAGAGTACGCCTAAAGACATGGAATACTGGCCAAACTCTTTATTTTTTATATCGCTGGCTTAGAACCAGAAGGTCGTACCTACCAAATCGATATATTGAGAAAACAAGAGAAAACTGTAATTTACTCTTTACCCATAGGAAAACACGTTTTTAAAATTTCATTTTGGTCAACATGACAATTTCAGAATTTCATGAAAATACGCTCATAAGAAGCGCCTTGTGAAGCAGATTTCAAATATTATTAGTCTTATAGGGTCGTAATCGGTAGTTACGACCTTTTGGTTCTAAGCCATCAATATGTTTTTACAGATTTTTCTAACGGAACATTATGTTGCCTCAATTCTTGGGATGGACAATGTGCGACCTTTCCAGAGAGTGTGGAACTTGAAACTTATTAAGCATTGTAAAATCAGCAATACATGCTCTTAATAAAGTAAGTGTCTTAATCCATATTTTTGGTACAAATTTCACTTGTTAAATGACTACTATATACATAAATGTAAATTTGCCTTCTCCATGTTATCAAATGCAGAAATAAGTTCCAAAAAAGTAACTGCATAACCCATGAGGTTTACTCTTTGCGTAACCACAGGAATCTGATATTTATATAAATGGCCCGCAAACACTATCCAATACCCTGTTACTGACAAGTACCAATAGAAAAGTATTTATATAGTGTTTTGCGGCCATTTATATAAATATCAGGTTCCTGTGCGTAACTCAACTACATTGCTACTGATAAAACCTTCAGTCTGTTATGGTTTGTTAAAAAGCTGAGCTGCTGTCGGCATCTTTCTTGAATATGTAGTTTTATACCGAATTAGTTATCATGTTTTCTTTTTAATCACGGCAAGGCTTTGTTGACTACTGTTCTTGGATAGTCAATATGAAATGTTTATCAAAGAGGGATACGTACCAAAAACTGCCATGCCTCAGTAGCACCTTTGACTTCCCACTCCAAAGGTAGTTTGTCTTAACCATTAAAACTTTTGTTGATGGGAGATTGTGTGACTGTGCTTGTTGTTATATATTTGATTATTTTTTGTTTTTACCCGACAGGTATCCTACAGATGGATATAATCTACATGAACATAGGAGCAATTCTAATCGACCAGTACTTCCAATCAGATAGTGTCTACTGTGGATTCAATTAGTGATGAGGAAACTATCCCTTAAGAAAGAATAACATTGACTACCATTAACTTGGGTTTACCCAGCTAAACCGAGATAAACATTTAACCTGACAGATGAGTTGATGTAACAACTGTTATCATTTAACTTTGAACAGACTGAAAAGTATCATGACCAGTTTAAATATTGTGCTAAGACATTTAATCTGCACAAATAGACGAATGTGTGAGTTTGATCCAGTATCCTAGCTGAACAGTCAAAATATTGTGCTAGACATTAGGTCTACAAGAATAGATGAGTGTGTGATATCAGATGATATATTGTAAATCTGGTATTATTCACGGTGGTTTAATTTCAGCTAATTTTCACGATTCGTAATAATTGTGAAATCATCATTCTGTGTAAATTAACTTTCACAACATAAGACATATGTTGAAAAAATTCAAAGGTGAATATAAACCACACAAACAACAAGGTTTTGGACGTAAACATTATTTCGTTTTAGTACATCGGTATAGTTAATGTGTCTTTAGAGATAATTATCTTCTAAATAAAACTGTTGAAACTTAATTATGTAATATTTACCAACATTTGTTTGGAAACAATAAGTAATTGTGGACATGTAACAAACCACTAATTCCCGAGAAAACACTAATATACAGTTTGTATATACAAATGCAAAGTATGAAATGCATTTATCAATTCAACTATAACAATGGACAAAAGTCTTGCCCGGTATGGATTTCCATAATATCTTTTAAACGCGTAAACTGTACCATCAGAACTGGTTAAAACTTTAAAAATCAGCTTACATCGAATATTGCATATTAATGTCCTCTTTCCTCCGATACCAAATTCATGAGTGTGCGATGTAAAACAAAAAAGATATTGTATTTTTTGCAGACCGGACAAGACTTTTGTCCATTAATAGACCCGACAAGACTTTTGTCCATTAGTATACATTATAAAACGTGTGATATGTCGAGTAATTAAGATAATCAATGTTTAATTGCATTTATTACATGGTGATGTAGTTGTACTAAACATTATCAAATGTTCTAAAGTGAATTTTATTGCGAATTTAATATTTTGGGTCTTTCGATCGCAAAATTGAAAATCGGGAAAAAAAGCTCACAGAATATAAAGTGATTTACAGTATTTTAGAGGTGTAAATTATATGATGTTGTCATTAAGTTGCTGTTGCTATGATATGTGCTATGTGATGGTGTTAAGTTCTGTTGAAATTTTATGTATGTTGATATATTCAACAGCATTTGATTTGATAAACCATAGACTCCTATTTGATAAAATGATAGAATACCACATAGCAAAATTCATCACTCCAGTGGTTTCGATCCTATTACATTTGTCAGATCGTTCCCAACAAGTGTCTATACAAGGCAAGGTTTCCACTTCTCTTGAAATAACATCAGGAGGTACCACATGGTATGCTATTTATCTTTGATATAAATGATTTACCCCTTCATGTAAAAACATCTTCTGCTGACATGTTTGCTGATGACACTACTATAACTGCACTTGGGTCATCCATTAACTGTCTGCCACGCTTTACAATCGAGCCTTGACCCAGTAGACGAATGGTGTCAAAGGAATTCTTCAAAAGACAAAGGCATTGATTATCTCCCCTTCTAACAATATCTACACAACAATAATAAATACTAGCAATGATCACAATCTGCTTTTACAAAATCAGAACATTGATTTCACTGAAGCTGAAAAGCTGCTAGGCGTCCATGTTGATCATAAGTTAAGCTGGACTATCCAAGTTGAACATGTACTTAAGGAATGTAATTCTCTGCTATATTTGCTTTTAAGAATAAAGCAGTATCTTAGTATTGATATGAGAAAATCTTTCTTCAATGCTTACATCTTGCCAAACCTTGATTATTGCTGCACTATCTGGAGCAATTGCAGTGACTATTAAATAAATTGCTTAAATTCCAGAAAAGACCAGCTAGAATAATTCTCTTATAATGCTCCTACGCAAGCCCTATTCACTGATCCTAAATGGATGAAAATACAAGACTGCATATCTTACAAAAAAGCTATCTTTGTCTATAAGTCATTGAATAATTTATTTCCTAAGTACATGCTGAACCTATTTATTGAAACTACTAATGCATCATTAAGATCTCATTCAAACAATACTCTGTACATTTCCTAAACCTAGACTAGAGTTCTGCAAGAAAATCTCTTGCATATTCTGGTCCAAAAATCTGAAACAAAATACCCCTAAACATATTACATATGTCAGTCAAGTTCACTAAATGCCTTCAAAACCACATATCTTATATGGTTTTACTATAGTGGACGCAATGATTTTCTTTGTGAATATTGTTACAAGTAGGATTAATGTTGCCTGTGAATATTGTCACATACATTGTTATTCTGTCGTTTTGTAAATAATGTTTCATGTTTGTTATATACAAACGAGCCGTTCTCCAGGAAAACCAGGCTTAATGACAAAATTACTAAAATCATGATAATAAATCGTTAGAAAGACATGACTCTTATGAACTCTTTTTGAAAATTTGAATGAATTATTACATAAATTATTGAAGTTATACACATTTGAAACTAACCACTCCCGCCAAGTTTTTTAGTGACGTCGCAAACATCATTCGAACGTCATTTGACGTTACGTTAAAAATAATTTCATCAACCGAGTATTTGATGAAATATTGACGTATACTTTTCAAATTTTTGTCACATTTTAGAATAATATTCTGATTATAATAAACACGACACAATTGTGAGTGTTTGCTTAAAGGGAAAAGTAGCTGCTATTTTTAACTACTGACCCCTTCATTTTGCCCTTGTTTTTCTCAATGAGGATAGTTTTCGGAAATTGGTCACCATAGCAACGACGGAAGCAATTTTATCATGATTTTATCAGACAATATAAATCTTTAAGATACTGCTATGTTATCCAACTATTTACGATTAAATCGGTGAACATGACTTTTTTCTCATTTTAGATCTATTTCTAAATATTATTACATAATTACTATTATTATGTCAATAAGCCCGGTCTTCCTAGAGAATGGCTCAAATGTTTTCTTTTCACTTCAGGAGTATTATTACTATTGTTAATTTATGTTTTGTTATACTACTGAAAAAATGACATTGTACATATCATTTGTCATAGGGGCTCACAGGGAAGACTGGGCTTGCCCAACTGTGTTGCCTCTTTAAATAAATTCATTATTATTATTATTATTATTATAATATTGCTGTTTTACAACGTTATGTTATAACTACATAATTCAATGTTGTTAACGAGAAGTTGGTTACTATGTCCATGATAGAATTCTCTCTCTCTCTCTCTCTCTCTCTCTCTCTCTCTCTCTGTTAAGACTTGTCATTTAGTTAACATTGTCAATTTTAGTTGCATACATGCATATTCATTATTTAACATTATACTTTGGGCAATAAATCATATGCAACTGTTAAATCGTGTTCTTATTCTATTAGGTTTTCATTCATTGTATTACTTGATTCAGTCACCAGTACTCACTTTATTGTACCACGATAGAGTGTCAATGTTACTGTAAAATCATTAATTTTTGTGGGGGATTAAATTTCGTGGATTTGGTGGTTCACCTTCAACCATGAAATCAAATCCCATCAAACACTAATTTTGAGCCTCATGTTAATTACCAGAAATGCAAAATCCATGAATTAAAATCCGATCGAAATGATTGTTTTTACCTTAAAACCACAAAATTTCGTCTCATCAAAATTAAATGATTTTACAGTATTGCACAGAGATTTGTTGAATCTTGAAGGGTTTGGCCTGTAATGTTATAAGCTTACATCAAACCACTATACTTTCTACAAGATTCATGATATTGAAGGACTTGGATCATAGACACATGATGTCTCAGCATTGAAGGACTTTGACTATAGACACATAGAGTCTCAGCATTGAAGGACTTTGACCATAGACATATAGAGTCTCAGCATTGAAGGACTTTGACCATAGACAAATGAATCTCAGCATTGAAGGACTTTGACCATTGACACATAGAGTCTCAGCATTGAAGGACTTTGACCATAGACATATAGAGTCTCAGCATTGAAGGACTTTGACCATAGACAAATGAATCTCAGCATTGAAGGACTTTGACCATTGACACATAGAGTCCCAGCATTGAAGGACTTCGGCCATAGACACATAGAGTCTCAGCATTGAAGGACTTCGGCCATAGACACATAGAGTCTCAGCATTAAAGGACTTCGGCCATAGACACATAGAGTCTCAGAATTGAAGGACTTCGACCATAGACACATAGTGTCTCAGCATTGATGGACTTCGACCATAGACACATAGTTCATGATAGTCAGCATTGAAGGACTTCGACCATAGACGCATAGTTCATGATAGTCAGAATTGAAGGACTTCGACCATAGACACTTAGTTCATGATAGTCAGAATTGAAGGACTTCGACCATAGACGCATGGTGTCTCTTCACAATTACATCTGTGGAACACGCACAACACACACAATACAATCGAAAGGAAACCGTTACATACATATAACTTGTTTCAGTCCCTGATCGTTCTTGAGACAAAGGAGTTTAGTCTGTACTGTGTACAAGCAATGTGGATATTGGAAGGATGTTTCAGGATCTACCCCATGTGTGACAGAGTCTAGAGTTTCTGGTTACAGCGCGTATTCTCAAAATACCAGGCTACAGAGACGAACTACATTCTGCAAAATTCCTAATCAAGTATGTTTCATATCCTCATGAATCAGTGGTTTAGTCAAGCCTCCAGACTATCATATTTTACAGGAAAAATATGCTGGTTGAACGAGATTTTGCTATTTATGCAATTAGAAACAATGTGTGAAAGGCCATTTGTTGAGGCAACAGACTGACCCGACTGACCTGATGCCTCGTGGTACATATATGTATATATTAAATAACAACACACAGAACCAGAAAAAACCTACCTATAGGGGCTCAAACTCAAAACCTGGTTGAGGTGTCTGGCCTCAAAGATGTACAACTAGCAGACTTCAGACCAACCATTAATTTCAAATGCCCTTGGTTACTTGATCCGCCACAAGTTGACATCACTCTCAGCAATATAATCACCAAATCAGACTTACCACATATCATTAACACAGAAATAAATTTACATTTTGACAAAAACTACCAGTATTCAAATTATACTAAAATGTTTAAAGATGGGTCTAAGTGCCCAAACACTGGTACAGTAGCCTGTGCATACAGCATTCCAACACACAATATCAATGTCAGCACCAGGCTGAATAACAATTCATTTCTGCTAGACTGGACCCTGCACAATACTCCCAGAACTGAGTTAAGGAAGTGCCTTACAGAGTCAATTACTCTCGAATTTAAAGTTGAGAACATTCTCAATCTGAGCAAGGTGACTAGACGCTCAGTTTACAAGGCTCTAGAGATCAATATCAAAGACTGCCATATGTCAGATACAATATAGAGGCCCCCTACACAGTCTTAAGATGCTCTACATTTTCCAATATGGCACAGAAACCTGAAATAACAAAAATTTGGTATCTGTATACGTAGTAGAATTAGTCAGAACCACAATGTTTACTCATTAACATTAAAAATGTAACATCAAATACTAGATCTATGTTGTATATCATAATGTAAATTTAAACATATGGAACAGGTATTAAAATACTTTTAATCTTCCGTTTGAAATAGTCTTAACTTTAGACTCTGATAAATAATGTGATCTATAGACAAGTTCTACAAAATGTAATACCCAAATATTTTATGGATGCAGATTCTCAATTAATACTGTAAAAATGGATATTCATCCAAACAATCAATCCCCTCTATTTAACATTAGAAAGTGAATAGTCTACTATAGACTACATGCATGTATTTATGTAGATTTTACCGTGTGTCTGCATAGCTGAGTTTGGGCAATTTCAAGTGTACCACCGTCAGGTTGAGCGATGCCCTTAGATCCCGCAGCAGTGGTTTGTGATATGATTTTGAAATAATAATGTTCTGTGTTTGATATGAAGTAGAGTAGAACGAGTTACTTCATGCAATAAAAGAAACTAAGCTCTTCAATATGCTACAATACACTTTATAATTTATATCTCGAATAAATTTAAATATGTTAAAGATTCAGGCCTTAGGTCTTCCAGTCAAAAATTACTACACAAACCAAAACCAAAAAAGGAATTCTTTCGAAAGTCATTAAATTATTCTAGACCAAGACTCTGGGAAAATATACCTTTCAATATAAGAACTGCAAACACTCTAGAGCAATTCAAAAGAATGTACATAAGATGGAAGTTTCCAGATTGGAACTACCAATAGAATCTTTAGAATCATTGTAAATATTATACTTAATATCAAGTTACCTGTACACTGTATATATATAAATCATGTATTTTGTCTTGTTACCATAGCGTTTATTTCAATAATTAAGCTATGGATTTATACAACATTATCTTTTCTCATTTCTCATGTCTAATAATTATGTTTTATTTACTGCATTTCATTTGTTAAGTTAACTGTGTATGTTTGTTTTATATTTATGTTGAGGTCCGCATGGAAGATTGTGTTTTTATGCAAATGTGTTGACAAAGTTAACCATGAGAAACTTATATTTAAACTCCATCAGTATGGCATCAGGGGTCAAACACTACAATGGATCCGAGCATTCTTGTCCAACAGGTCTCAACAAGTCGTGCTTGAAAATGATACTTCAGACAGTGTACCTGTCACATCTGGAGTACCACAGGGATCAGTACTCAGGCCCATACTTTTCCTTATATATATAAACGACTTACCCGATGACATCAAATCCAAGGTCAGGCTGTTTGCTGATGATACCGCGGTGTACTTGGCAGTATCAAATCTGCAGGATGCAAAGCTCCTGCAGGATGACCTAAACAGACTCCAGGAATGGGAAGCATTATGGGACATGGACTTCAACCCACAAAAGTGCACTGTTATACAGGTGACACGCTCAAAACATCCAGTCCCATCCACATACACCCTACATGGCCAAACCCTGAAGAATGTAACATGTGCCAAGTACCTCGGGGTTGACATCAGCAGCGACCTGACCTGGACACATCACATAGACCGGGCAACAACATCAGCCAACCGCACGCTGGGGTTTCTGAAGTGAAATATACGTACACAGAACCCCAGCGTACGGCAAATAGCATACAAAGCCCTAGTACGCCCAGTCATCGAATATTCATCCCCTGTCTGGAGCCCGTACACCAAGGACCTCATAGACAGGGTTGAGATGATCCAAAGGCGGGCTGCTAGGTGGGTATGTAGCGACTACTCATACTACTCCAGTGTAACTGGTATGCTAGAGAAGCTTCGTTGGAGATCCCTACAAGACAGGCGAAGTGATGCTCGCCTGTGCTTGTTCTACAAGATCGTCCACGGGCTTGTAGCCATACATACGCCACCATATATCACACACCCTGCCAGAACATCAAGGACCCATCACCCCCCTCGCATTCAGACAAATACACTGCCGAGTAGATTACTATAAATATTCCTTCTTCCCGCTTGCAGTCATACAATGGAACAGGTTACCGTCCAACATAGTCATGCTGCCTACCTTAGAAAACTTCAAGGAGGCAGTGTGTACTATTCCCCACACTATGCCATAATTCACAGTACCTTATATTTTAATAACCATACTTTTACCTTTTACTAGCTATCACTGTTCCTTCGAACTTTTAACTTTGTATTTCACTCCTATTCTCTTTTACTTTTAACTTTTTTACTTTACTCACACCACTTGGCGTGCATTCAATTGCCTGCACATAATCTCCGCGAGGGGGTGATGCAGTATACATAGATAGTTAACCTCGTAAAATAAAGTCATTATTATTATTATTATTATTATTATTATTATTATTATTATTATTATTATTATTATTATAATTGGATGTGCAAAATAGTTGATTCTGTTGCATGCTATTTTCTGTTTTCTCTCTATTTTAAATGATTGACAAATCCATCTATTTAAATTTTTAGGTTTTTTTTTGCAAGCACCTTCCTTCAAATAATACAATACAGTTACATTGAGTGATTATCTGGTAGGTCTACACTATAGCATTTTACAATATTACAAAGGGAGACTACTGTGTTTTGATATTGATAATTTAGTAGGCTGTTGCCTAAACGTAACGGAAACCGGAAACGAATTTATCGAGTTTGCGTACTTCGAACAGTCAATGTTTTGACTCAAAACACAATTTTTTAGTAGGGATGAGATTTAATTTATTGAGTCATAACAGCATGTAATATTGGTGAGTTGTTTTATCATTTCAATGCTTAATTTTCCAACGCATGTCAGTTAACAGATATTAATGATGGAGTTCTCGTTGTGACGATTGATTTTTTAGTTCGATCCACTTGTCAAATTTTGATAAAATTGAAGTGCACGAAAAGTCATAAACTTACGTCAATAATCTAAAGACATTTCTAAAAACAAAATCGTATTAGAAATGCTTAGCAAGACCGTTTTTCCGGACAAACTGACAAAGCCTAAATTTTAGATATCAACAAACCCCATTTTCCTGACGGAGACCAAGTGTCGGCTATTAACAAGCCCAGTTTTACTGATGAAGCTCACATGTCAGTTATTAACACTGCCGGTTTTCCTTACGAATCCCACATGCCTATTATCAACAAGCTCGAGTTTTCCTGACGAAGCCCACAGGTCAGTTATTAACACTCTCAGTTCACTGACAAAGCCCGCAGGTTGGTCATTAACAGTTTAACACTCCTGGTTGTCTGGACACATTAATGCCACAGGTCGGTTATTAACACTCCCGAGTCCCGGTTTACTGACAAAGCATGCATGTCAGTTGTTAACAGTACACTCCTGGTTGTCTGGACCCAAAGTCAACAGGTCGGTTGTTAACACTCCCGGTTTACTGACAAGCCCGCATGTCAGTTGTTAACACTCCCGGTTTACTGACAAGCCCGCAGGTCGGTTACAGTTACAGTTTAACACTCCTAATTTTCCAGACACACAAAGCCTAAAGGTCGGTCATTAACTCTCCTGGTTTTCCTGACAAAGTCCACATGTCGTTTAAAAAATATTAACAAGCCGGTTTTCTTGACACGTTTATAGTGAAAAAGCCCTTATGTGGGTTATCAACTATCCTGGTTTCCCTAACAAAGCCCACATGTCAGTTATTCAAGCTGTGATTTAATTACTAATAGGGGAGAAAATTGTGTGAGCAACTGGCTAGCTGAGTTGTTCAAGCATTTGCAAGTCCTGTAAGCGAAGGGTCCCAGGTTTGAGCCCTGTTTGGTCGCACATTTTTCTCACCCTGTACATGTACTGGCAAAGGAGTGATGACCGGACACAATTGGCATAAAATACGTCATATGAACTTAAAAATCGGCTTTTCCTTACAAAATTTTGTGTTGACACATACCTGTGTTCAAGGTCGTTGCTAAAAATAGATCACCCAAAATATGACGTCACGTGAATTGCCAAATTCGGGGCCCAAACATGTGTACTTTTGGCGCCTTTTCAACGTTGTACAGAAGTAATGACCGGACAGCCTGTTACGAATATTCCTCGATTAATATTTTGAAAAATATGACCAGGAATGTTTAGAACAGTGTCCTTTCTTCGTATGCATGCAAAAATATTCATGATTTACGATATAACAACACGTGACACACAATGTTTTCCTGATAGGGGGCGTTCTGAGACAGGCTAAAATCAATAATATACCGTACCATGTTTATTGACCAAAAAATCGAGAAAAATATTTTCAAACGACTTGAAAGTCTTCAAAATGTATGGACGTGATATTAAAATGTTTAATTATCCGACATCCGAGAAAACACTTTATTAATTGCGGTAAAATAAATGTTGTATAGATTTAAAAAAAAAAAAAATTAAAAAAAAATTAGCCGCCGAGGAGATTCGAACCCGGGGCCTTCACAAGTTAAATTTGGAAAATATTTCCTGCGTCGTTAACCACTCGGCCACGGTCTCATCATGAAATATTCAATTTCACAATTTGAGCATAGAAAATTATTGTCGCAGGCGCTCTTTCGCGCATGCGCACACACAAATTCTTTTCCCTGGCGCTGCTAATGTCAACATCGCAGCAGCGGACGATATTTTTGATAAATAAGTAATGCTTTGTTGATCTTGATAATTTTTTTCTGCCACAATCCTTTTAAACATGATTCTGAGTGTTTTGATACAAAAATATACGATTTATTATACTAAACAAAGCGAGGAGACTGTTTGTCCGGTAATTACTAGCGGCCGGTCATCACTCCTTTGCCAGTACAGGTATTTTGTTTAATTTAATTGTTTAAATGGTGCTTAAAGGAGTCAAGGACGAGACAGAATTCATGCCTGTGCTTATTTTATCACACAGTTCCTGTCTTAACTCTGTATCAACGATAAACATGCCAAACATATGTATTAATCCCAAGTTAACAAACTTATCCCTTCAAACGTGATACACAAATGAAGTAATCAGAAATTACAGTCTTGTTGCATGCTTCATCATCATCATCATCTTTGCTGAGGCCTGAGGGGGTATATTGCTTTGCTCATGTTGATCGGTCTGTCGGTAGACCAAATGGTTTCCGTTTAATATATCAGGAAAGTTTAATTGCCCTAGGGTCTTCACTCTTCAAACTTTACATGGATAATGGTCAGCAACAGAGGATGGCCCCTTTTGACTATTTGGCTGCCATGGAGCATACACGTTTTACAAACATCTCTTGTTCTGTATGAAACTTGGTCACTATAAGCATCTCAACAAAATCTGGGCAATATTTGATTTTGTGTCATCAGGCCTTGGATAAAAGAAATAGGTCACTTTAAATGAAATCTTTTAATTGAAAAGCCTTGTGTGATCACTTAAGGTAACACATTTGGCTTTCTATGATTTAACTTAGATTTTATTAGAAACTTGGTCACTATGATCATCTCAACAAAAGCTACTTGGAGTTTACTATAAATAATTTGGTCATCTGGGGCCTGAAACTAGGTCACAAGTTAAAATAATAGAAAAGACCTTGTGTTGTCACCAGTGAAAATAATTTTAGCTGCATGCAACTTGACCACATTGATCATCTCATTTAAATCTAGGCCAAGTTCTATATTTGTAAAAAAGTATATTGCCATTATTGGGTCATCTGGGGTTCATAACTAAGTCATAAGGTGAAATCCTAGAAACATCCTGTGCATATAATGATATATAGCTAGAGGCGGTATTTTTCATTGGATCTTCATACAAATTGGTGAAAATGTTTATCTAGAAAGGTTCTACGTCAAAGTTCTATGTATGGGTCCTCTGATATTAATCCTAAGGTCCCTCAGTTAAGGAAATATTAAAATCTTGAACTTGCAGTAGTGGCTTCATTTACTTGAATCTTATTCAGAAGTTGGAATTGATCATGTCATAATGATCATACTTATAGGGGTCTGCATGCATTACTCTGACATTTGAGCAACATACAGCCCCTTTGGTTGGTTGTTATTAAAATTGGGGGAAAAGATGGATTAAAAACTTTTTAAGAAATATAAAATTCATGACTGTTGGAAAAATCTTCATTCGTCTACATTTGTCTGTAGGATAATAATAATAATAATGATAAAGACTATTTAAAGAGGCAACACAGTTGGGTATACCCATTCTTCCCTGTGAGCCTTACAATGTCATCATGATCTTGTCAGATAGGTTGCTTTCACCTTGTAATAATATTAATATGGCAGGGAAAGTTCTACTGTAAAATCATCAATTTTCGTAGGGATTAAATTTTGTGGATTTCATGGTTCACCTTCAACAACGAAATCAAATCCCAACGAACAATAATTTTGACCCTCATATTTATTACCTGAAATGCAAAATCCACGAATTAACATAATAAATTCAATCGAAATGTTCTTTTTTATTAAAACCGCGAAATTTTGTCCCTTCGAAATTAAATGATTTTACAGTCGCAGGGAAAGTTCTATTACTTTTGCTTATGCAATGCTATTCTTAGTATGTTATGCTATGTATGTATATAACCTGACTCACTGTCATTTTCCATTTGTTTTGGAATTTCTTACATTTGTACAGGGGTGCAGGTGCTTAATGGATTAATTGGGAGAACACAGCAGGTTCATCACGAAATTGTGAGATGTTAAATACTCGCTTCCATCAAATAATAACCTTTTTTTCCAGGTTTGAATTAGGCCTGAAATGAAACATTATTTGTTTCTCCTGCCTAACTTATAGACTTATTAATCAGCCAAAATTTTCCCTACTGAAATTTCTCTACTGAATTGTTTTTGTTGAGCATTAAATTACAATTTGGAAATAATATGGAATGAAATTAGTGAAACATTGTTCAATAGTAATTCTTTAAATATCAGGGGCTCCATTTGACTGGGGAGTTGTGGGTTTTGACCCTTGAAGTTGAAATTTTTCAAAAAGCCACATTTTTGTCCTCAATATTTTGGTTTGATATGTCATTTTCTCTTAAAATCATGTGTATTTTGTCTTTAAACTTGTAAAATTTAGTCAATGGTGTTAAAATCACCCTTTAGATTCAGAAGCTAATGGAACCCCTGAATTTACAAGAAAACATATTTTTCCTACCTCTCAACTGATGTGTAAATGAAACGGGTGGCAAGGGGAAAAGAAAAATACATTATTTAATATGGCCTTAAGAAATAATTTACTAATAGTAATAGTCAGGAGTGCATCATTTTCTCTCTTTATATTGTGTTTTAATGTGCAGACATAATATAATTTAAGGCTTTTAAAGTCTGAGTGAACCTATAGGGGTATGAATTGTGATATCTGAAGTACGCCTCTTTCAGTGAAACAAGGGATATGAATTGTGATGTCTGACATACGCCTCTATTCTCAGTTTTAATGCACTATACATGTACTTTAGCCCATTAACTGTGAATGTTCATTTGTAACTTACACAATTTCTCATAGAAGAATGTTTTAGTTCCAAATTCAATTTCGCTAGCTGCAGTCTGTTGGGATTGGCATGAGCACTCATGCTATTATTTCACCATTTCGTGCATATGTTGATCGAGGGGAAGGGGAGGCTTCCACTTAAGTTTTAAAAACCATAACAGAAGTGCTTGATGGATGCTTTTTAAAGTAGGACAGTGACTATGACACGATCGTAACTACTTGGGTCTTTCCGTGATAAATCCGAAAGGTCCCTCGGATGTATGTAGTGTAGGAATGGTAGAAAATTTCCACTCGGGCAATGCGGTAACACAATGCGTGGTGCGGTTTACAAGAAAATAAACCAAAAAAATACCAATCGTTTATGTAGGCTATGACGTTTTAAAGAACATAAATACAGCAAACATGCTAAGTTAAGAGTATATTTATGTCCAAGATGTTTAATCAGTGTCGCAGGTTCCATTTTCAACCTGTTTACTAAACTGTTCTGACTTCGCTAAAAACCGTTAAGGAATTCTTTGAATAATGGCAACGTTCTATTTATGTCCGAAAGGTGATTCGTCTTAAAATTGTCCAAGGTCACTGGTGACCTGATTGACTAGAGCACTTAAATAACTTGTAAAAGATGTTTCTTAAAAAGCATTTCTGACGTAAAGAAACTGGCAAAGGTATTTTTAGAATATTAAATGTGAAAACTCTCAGCATGAGGTTGATTTTACAGCTCTTGTTGTAAATTAAAGAATGCTTTGTTTCTTTGAGTGTTTAAATGTGATACACATGTGCACTTATTGCCATCATAGTACTTTTTGTGTGTATGTATTTAAATTTAGATGTATTTTTGTGCGAATTGATTTTATAAATATTAAAAATTGCATGTATTTGTGATAATTGATTTTAATTGATTACAAGTTGAGTATTTTTGTGATAATTGATGTACATTTACAGTCTTGAGACTTTTCTGGTATTTTTTATTATTTCCTGATTATAAGAACTTATCTTAATAGGTCTAAAAGTACTTTGATGTTGAAGGATAGAAGCTTTTTGTATGAAATGAATTTAATGTTGCTTTTTTTGAGTATTGAGTAAAAATATATTCTTGTAGATTCTTTTCCAAAACATTTTTGGATTACTGATAAGCATTTTTAATGGACCAAAATATAAACACCAATAATGATTTATCATTTAAAGACTGGTACCACATATTCCACAATAGGATTTCAGGCACTAGGGGAGAAAGCACATTCTGGCTTTAAGGACCTGGGGTTACCACAGGGCCTTCTACCCACTGTCCAGCAGGGGTTGACACTAACTATTTTTTGTCACTGGTCCCATAGTAAATAAGAAGCATTAAAGTTGTAAAGAAAACAGTTACTGGTCCTTCATAATTTTCACTGGTCCTTCATGATTTTCACTGGCCCCGGGCCAGGGGACCAGTGTTAGTGTCGAGCCCTGTCCATGATTGCCGATCATACTTTCAATTAGCCTATGATAAGCAAAAGTTATTCCTGTACATCGTATGTTTGAATAATGTTTCTTCACCTTTAACAAGAAGTTACAAGTGATAATAATGCTAATACATGTAGGTAGATCACTTCTACAACTTGTGAACAATACAAAAGGTGTCGCCTTTTATCGACCGTGACTTTGTCAAAGTTATGTTGTGTGAACCAGAATAATACTGTCCCCGGTGGTCTGTTAGACTCTGTTAAACTGTTCTGTTCTGCTCTCATTGTTGGTTTGTGCTCGTATCAATGCAAGATGTGGTGTATGCTTTCAGAAGCCAGAGAGATGACGGAACTGCAAGCAACGTTGGAGTTCTCAGTGGAGTTAAACAAGTTTTACAATGTCGACCTTTTCCAAAGAGGGTAAATTATTACACTTTTATATATATATGTGATGTAGTCAGCAGGGCTTTCATTTGACTCTTGAAACTGCATTTTGACTCTTGGATTTGAAAGAAGTGCCTATTTTTACTCATGAAAGTGTAAGCTGAAGAGACAAATTGACTATACTTATAATCCACATTGTCACACAGGATTTTGATGACTTTTGCAGTCTTCGAATTTGGCCACTAACCCGAAGCCTGAGGCTAGTAAAAATCGGGTCGGGCTAGTAATTGTCTCTAGGTGACTAGTCGGAAAGGCTAGTGAAAAAATTCTGAGAACACGAATCAAATGACAAGAAAAATCCAAAGCGTGAGTATTTTACTGACGATTTTGAGTCAGTTCGATGATGATACTGCATTGTAATCATAGATAATTGTAAATAATGCAACACAATTGCAATTCCGTACCTCATCATCAATATGTAATAATTAAGTAAACCGCTCCTAAATCGTCAAAAAGTAAAAATATTCAGCGAGATGGAGATCGCAAAACTAATGATATTTCGATATGGATAAAACCCGTACACGGTCAGAACCAGAATGTACGGTTCCGGTTTTCGTGACTTGGGAGTAATTTTATGTTTAGACACATTTGTAACATAATTTAATTTAATTAAAAGATGAACATGATAGAAGATGTTTGATAGCAAATCTTTAATGCTAAAATCATGAACTGAAACAAAAATAACCTTTTCAAAAATATAGGCCTGCTATTTGTTTTACCTTCCATTATGCATGTTTGCTAAAAATGAAACGAGTAATGTTAAACAATATCACACATATGTATAAATGATAAAAAAACAATTGAATAAATCCACTTCTAATAATTTAATGTTCGGACTAGTAAATTTCTTCTCGTGCTAGTAAGTTCTGCCTTGTTGGTAGCCCGACTGGGCTAGTACTTTGAAAAGTTTTTCGTGAAGACTGCTTTTGAAAATTGAGAGTCAGGAGTCATTTTGACTCTTTCAATTTTGGAGGCTTGTGAAAGCCCTGAATAATGTAGTCAAGCTGTCTTGAAAATGTAGTCAAACCTGTTTACAAGAACCACCAATGTACATGTATGTGAACTGTGAAAAGTGGATCTCATTGACAGGGCTGTGGTCTCTCATAAGAAATTATGTATCATTATACCCCCGCAAACAAAGTTTGAAGGGGGTATACTGGAGTCACCATGTTGGTCTGTGGTCTGTTGGTCTGTCGGTCTGTCGTTACGTTAGCATCGTGTCCGCTCTGTAACTTTGTCATTTCTTACTGGATTTTAAAATTGCTTGGTACAAATGTTAACCACATCAAGACGGTGTTTCATGCGCAAGACCCAGGTCCCTACCTCAAAGGTCAAGGTCACACTTACAGGTCAAAGGTTATATAGTCATGCAAATCGTGTCCTCTGTAACTTTGTCATTTCTTACTGGATTTTAAAATTGCTTGGTACAAATGTTCACCACATCAAGACGGTGTGTCATGTGCAAGACCCAGGTCTCTACCTCAAAGGTCAAGGTCACACTTAGAGGTCAAAGGTTATATAGTCATGCAAATCGTGTCCGCTCTGTAACTTTGTCATTTCTTCCTGGATTTTAAAATTGCTTGGTATAAATCTTCACCACATCAAGACGGTGTGTCATGCGCAAGACCCAGGTCCCTATCTCAAAGGTCAAGGTCACACTTACTGTCACTTAGAGGTCAAAGGTTATATAGTCATGCTAATCGTGTCCGCTCTGTAACTTTGTCATTTCTTGCTGGATTTTGAAATTGCTTGGTACAAATGTTCACCACATCAAGACGGTGTGTCATGCGCAAGACCCAGGTCCCTACCTCAAAGGTCAAGGTCACACTTACAGGTCAAAGGTTATATAGTCATGCAAATCGTGTCCGCTCTGTAACTTTCAAATGTGTTGTTTAGACTATAATTTTAAATAGTATTCCTGTGTCAAGGCGGTGCTGCGGGGGTATGATTCATCACTCCTGCGATAGCTCTAGTTTAAAATAAAATGGCCTGAATGGAGATAATATTATTCATTGGTCATTGGAGATAGGTTTGTATTAGTGGTCTTTATTTGCAGGTGGAAAATTTAACAAACTCATGTTTGTCTGTACTCAACTGCTGGTTGTTTTACAAACATAAATTCATAATACCAATATCATGGCAATATGACCGACTCAATGAAAAAGTTTTTTCCCAAAAAGTTATTTCACATGAAATGTGCTATAATGTTGTAAGCTATTACACTTCATGACTTGTAATAAAACAATTAGTTCATCATTGCCTAATAAATGTTATTTGTACTTGGAGCACAATAAATGCGCTGTTTTTATGATGAGCTTTGATTCATGATTGTGTTGCTAGATCCCAGGAATTTCCTAGATCCCGGAAAGTTCCTGTTATCAACTAAAATATTTGCTATGATATTCTGTAAATAGACAGGACTAATTCATTGTTGATTTATAGTTAGACAAAATATTACTGTAAAATCATTTAATTTAGTTGGGACGAACTTTCGTGGTTTTGGCAAAAACGACCATTTCGTTGGGACGTAAATTCGTAGATTTTGCATTTCAGAAAAAATATTATCAGGGTCAAATTTTGCGCAATTCATAGAAAAAACAGCGAAACTAATCTGTCACCAAATTACCGCATCGCTTATAATGACGCAATAAAGATATACAGGTTGTCATTCCAGTTTATAACACCTAATTTACGGTCAATTGCCCAATTAAATGTTACGTAACGTGTATTCATGCGCAAGTGTCAACAAAACATGATTGTATTATCAGACTTGTTTGAGCGCTTGATTATTTAATAAGCGTCTGTAGACTACGTGTCACGTGATACAGGTTAAAAATGCAAGGTTAAAGTTCGGGCAAATACAGGTACCGTATTATTTAAATGCCGATACACGATAAATCGCTTGGTTGCGCATATTTTTATCTGAAAAGGACAAATGTCATATAAATATTAGTTTGTGATAGCGGATGTGATCGTATTCTGAATTAACATACAATACGCCAGATAAAATGATAGACCGCATTCGTTATTTGTTTGTTAAGGTTCATTTGAACAGAAAAAAGTGTGTATTTTTCTTCAATGAATTACATACCTTTTTTACAGAATAACCCCGAAGTATCATACACCGTTTTGTTGCTTAAAGTTCACACTATCTATCTGTCTGAATATTTTTCCTGTACCTCATTGTTATCAAAATATATTTGTAAAAGATAATAATATAATTGGTATACACTTTTCAAAATGTCAGTCACTGTTATTTGTTGATAAAATATTAGAAAAAATAGACAAATCAGTTGTCAGAGATTTGATCAAGGTCATGCCAGCCCTTTTTTAAAAATTTAAATGGTTTAAATGCATTTATTTTGAACAAATAAATACATCAACATGACTTGCAATCAATGATACATGTATGTGTGTAGAACTACTTTTGATAAATCTTAAATATTTTAGGGTATGGTGGGCCTGATGAACCAGATAGTTATTGGTTTGTAATAAATACGACATATATCTGATTAAATCGGGTAATATTGACTTAAAACTCAATTAATTAAATATTTTTAAGTTAATAATTGAAGAATACAACTTACAAACGTATTTTGGAAACATTATTTCAAACATTAGTTTTTCTGACTTTAATAAACACATTTTAATCAGACCAACATTGTTCATACAAAAGAAAAGGCGTTTTTATCTTTCGTCGTACTGGTCTATAACATATTTTTGTGTGTCAGTTAGCCTTTTTTCTTTTAAGAATGGTACTTTACTATAGTTGATCTTTGTATGAGTTAAAAAGTTAATAAATAACGCAAAACACTACTAGCAGACGATAACCAAATATGGCAGTAAACTTACACCATACGTAAACTTACTGGTGTGTTGAAACTTTAGCACGTGAATTTCGTGGGGATTTGACAGGAGTGTACTGAATCGATTTTTACTATTTAAACACGATCACACAACGATATATACAATCGGATTACGAAACAATGGATGCAATTATTATACGTACATAATAAACACTTAGGATTGCTTTAAAAGACATATTTCGTTCGAAATTTAGATAAAATAAAGTTTGACAGGAACCGCATAACACAGTTCCGGTTATCCATTGGCTAACATGTGCTAAATTTGCCGACATACGAAAATGCGGATATTGACTTTCATATTGGACTTTAATTAACTGGTAAGGATTTTTATATTTATCTATATCATCAATCATGAAGAACAACGCGTTGTGAACAATGCTTCATAACGTTTTCGCAGATAAACTGTCGCACTATTTTAAACCACCTTTGGCGCATGAATACATATTTGCTACACAGCGCGAAATTCGTAAACAAACTAGATTGCAGCTGCAGAAAATGCATATATTTCTCTATTACTATCATAAGATCGTTTGTGATGTTGATATAATACGAACCTAATAAAATTCATCATTACATTTGGTAATCGATTTTGTTGATTAATATGTTTCAAATACATGTATCAGTACGTTTTCTTCGGTGACAAGGGGGTTCAAATATGGCGACCTCCTTGTCGAAGAAATCAGTGGACATGACGCTGCTTCTCTCGTAAACGAAACGCCAACACTTATTTTCAAGCCTGGCATGCCCTTGCGACGATCGATTTTAAAGCATATACAGCGTTTCGTTTTATAGAACGCAATAATAATAACGTTCTACATTTTGAAAAAATGTTGTTGTTTTTCAGGTGAAAATCGCATTTATTTTTGTGTTAACATTAAAAATAGGCAAACATATGGCAAAATTAGCACCATGCTTACATGCTATGATTGTTTTCTTTAATAATTGATAAAATCAGATGGCATAAACCGCTTTAAACAGCTTTTTTCAAGTATGTGTTTTACAAGCATTTGACCCACCCCACATGATCCTTAATTGGAAAGAAAGTTGGCTCAAATGTCCGAAACATGTTTTCACACCTGAATAGTTAGCATAACAATATAAAACATATGTTCAAATAACAGTTTGGAAATTAAATTACAATGATTTGCTAGATCGCATATTTCGTAATTGTTTTAGAAATGACCAAACAAAAAACAAAATGGCGGCCGAGCGAAACATTGGATTACCTGTTTAATGGTATCATTGTTCGTTGGGATTTGATTTGGTGGTTCAGGTCAACCACGAAATCCACAAAATAAAATCCCCATAAAAAGTAATGATTTTACAGTATATCATGAGTTGGGAGTCGTAAAAGACATGAATTATTTGTCCCCTGCCAGTTTGTCTGTTTTTTTGTGTGCTCGGCTGTTGCACTTGAGTGCTGCATTTCCTGTCTGATTTGCTATTCTTTTATGTCCATCCACAAATTCTGGATCCTATGATTAGTTGAAATATTTCCAAGCCTCAAGGTTTATGAAACTTGGTATATAGGTATAGTCCCCGGCATTGCTGTGATTATGTATTCCTTTAGATTTTAACTTCTCTATTGATTGATACATCCTATAGATGGAAAATTGATGGAACTCCGATGTCGTGTATCTGGCTGTAATATGCCATTTTCATTTCCGTCATAATCATTTGAAAAAAGTTGAATCTCTGGTTTTAAAGTTGAGAGAAGCCTATGATGATCTAGCGTAATTACTGATCTAGTGTAATCTACTGTAATCAAGCGTAATTACTTATCTAGCGTTACAAATCGAGCATAACCAAGTGATGAGTCTTTTACAGCATTAAGGGTGGCTGTCTATTCTATCTCATTAATAATGATACATGTGGTAATGAGGGAAATGTGCATAAAACTTGATTCATCAGACAGAAGAAAAAATGATGTTTTAATTGCTTGGCGTGAGCATTAATTGGCCTCATTTAATATCTTGATTACATTTTATTGGGGGGGGGGTTTAGTTAATCCACCTGATAGGGAAAATCTAATGTAAGGGATTGAGCATCTATCCAAGCAAAAAATGGAGAAAAAACAGAAATATTGAGTTCATTATAGTTGATTCAAACATCTCTGTCACAACTGCGTAATCAAACATTCAACCCGGTTGATTATTACAGATTCTCAGGATTAAATTCTTCCATCATAAATACACTTATATGATTAAAATTCTGATGGTCCTTAAGCGTAGTGGTTAATTTATTACTAACTGCATTTAGCTTTTCAGAAATGGAACATTCTGGCGGTTTTGACAGACATCTTTGAATCGACAATACTTCTGTTCAAGGTCTAGATAGTTTTATTTTGATGCATTAAGGGAGGCAGGGGTGTTTTTTTTTCTGATTTTTGTGCCCTGATATACTTAAATCAGAGAAAGATGAATTAATTAATCTATCAATAGTTTTCTGGCTAAATTGAACTATATGTACCATGATAGTGTATAAACAAGTCGACTGCCGGTTTATATTGCAATAAGTCATTCAAGTTGACTTGTATAGTATCCCAATATCCCAATAAATCATACAGTAATCGGAAGTTACATGTGTTTTAATCACAATAAGGCATATAAGTTGCATTTTATTGTATCCCAATAAGTCATATAGTGATAGGAATTCACATGTGTTTTTAATCACAATAAGGCCTACAAGTTGCATTTTATAGTATACCAATAAGTCATACAGTGATTTGGTTTGTATGCTGGATGTGCCAATGCTCACTGAATACTCACATTCATACACTCTATTAGGTCATTTTTATGTGGACATAGTATAAATATTCACCATGAATTGTGGTAATGAATGACGCTTTTGTAAGTTGAAATGCAGTTATTGGCTATTTTTTGCCTGATATGTATATTATGATGTGTTTGACCTTTTCATGGAAAGTGTACCTCGGCTGCAAAAAGTCACCATGAACGATATGTTTGATAATGTGAAATTATTATTAGCACGGAGAATTTGACCTGGTCCTAATCATTATGCATGAATATGTTACTAGGTTCTTGCCTTGAATACTGTAAAATAATTAATTTTTGTGGGTGATTAAATTTCATGGATTTCGTGGTTCACCTTCAACCATGATATCAAATTCCATTTTTTACCTGAAATGCAAAATCCATAAATTAACGTTCCATCGAAATGGTCTCTTTTACCAAAACCACAAAATTTCGTCCCATCAAAATTAAATGATTTTACAGTACTTATTATAAATTTCCCCACTCGCACAGTTTGTTAAAAACATTTTTAAAGTAGCCTGTATTATATCCACTCTTCATATATGTAATTTCAAATATGTTTAAATATTAATACTAAACCATCCTATATATTCTTATCTTTACATTGAAAAAACACACACTTATATCTGGATTAATACTGATACTGTATGATGGCCTGTATGCAGGGTGAACAAGGGGTGAAATCTTGACTGGTATATCTGTATAGCTAGTTTGCGATAGAAAAAAATCGTGTTTTTTAAACATTTCTCTGTAATTACAAAACCTACATGTATGAAATTTTGCACGAATAAATGAAATATATCTACCTAATACACACTGAAATTTAAGCAACATCAGAATTCAGTTAAAAAACTTTTGTTCATAAATTCTATGAAACATATTGGTAGTTTTGTATGAAATATCAAGTTAGAAGACTTGATACTTGCAACAGCCAATTTTACGGTCATGTGATACTCCTAACGGTATATTTGCGTATTTGCAACCTACTTGATTTAACACATGCGAGGCCCGTCTGTGAATATGACGAAGTACATTTTATTGCTGTACATTGTTTATAGGTGATACACCTAAATAGCCCGAATCACAAGGGCCTCTTAAGTCTTCTCTTTATAACAGCAATCTTAATCTCGCCTATCACGGATTGTAACGGTTAAATTATTGATAGTAAATCATCAATGGAATACCAGATTACCTCCCTGCATTAAACTGCAAATACGCATGTAATTTCAATATGCAATAAAGAATAAATGTCTTTAAATTGGTAACTAAAAATTATGCAATTCAAAATGGGAGTAGGTAGGAAGTTATTGTAGTAGTGTGTAATTTTTTACCAAAATCTGATAAATAGATTTTCAGAAATCTTTAAAAAACACGATTATTTTTCTATCGCAAACTAGCTATACCTACTGATACCCATACACTCGTTTTCTCATACTGTACAATCATTCATTTTCATAGGGAATTAAATTCTGTGGATTTTGTGATTAATCAAATCCAGTCAAGCAATTATGTTCACCCTTATATTTATTACCAGAAATGCAAAATCCACGAATTAACGTCCCATTGAAATTAAATGATTCTACAGTATTATCCCCTTGTGATGTATGTTAAGACTGTAGATGAGGTACCAATACATTAGAACATTCTGGTAATAAATGGTAAAACAATCACCGACTGTTGGATTTATTAGGTGCTTGGCTGAGCACATAATGCTCCTGTGAAGGGCTTATACGTACAGTATGTTCTGCAGGCATTGACTAAGCAAGTGGCATGGTTGACATTGCCTAATGTGGTTATGCCTTTGACAGCGAGTGACTAATAGGGTTGTGCCTTTGACTGTACTTAATAGGGTTGTCGTGCCTTTGACCGTGCTTAATAGGGTTGTCATGCCTTTGACTGTACTTAATAGGGTTGTCATGCCTTTGACTGTACTTAATAGGGTTGTCATGCCTTTGACTGTACTTAATAGGGTTGTCGTGCCTTTGACTGTACTTAATAGGGTTGTCGTGCCTTTGACTGTACTTAATAGGGTTGTCGTGCCTTTGACTGTACTTAATAGGGTTGTCGTGCCTTTGACTGTACTTAATAGGGTTGTCGTGCCTTTGACTGTACTTAATAGGGTTGTCGTGCCTTTGACTGTACTTAATAGGGTTGTCGTGCCTTTGACTGTACTTAATAGGGTTGTCGTGCCTTTGACTGTACTTAATAGGGTTGTCGTGCCTTTGACTGTACTTAATAGGGTTGTCGTGCCGTTTACAGTGCCTCAAGTAGGGTTGTGCCTTTGAGTGTTTGACAGTGCCTAATAGGGTTGTCGTGCCTTTGACACTGCCTAATACGGTAATGTGCCTTTGAGTGTTTGACACTGCCTAAAAGGGTTGTTGACTTGTCATTCTTTGACTGTGCTTAATAGGGTTTTGCCTTTGAAAGCAGTCATAACATTGTATACATGTAGATTTATTCTGTATAATATTTCCATGTTGCTATGCCCAATGACCTAATGCTTGCAGCTGTTAACTAATTTATCATAATCTCCTTATATTTTCTGGTCACAGATGTTGGATTTTCTTAAATAAAATCATTAATTTATTATACTCTTGTCTCGGTATGTTTGCAATGCAGTTAATGGTTGTTCTTTATCACATTAATATTTTATCTTTCTCCTGCAGCAATCAGAGTGAGGCATAAAAGCGAATAATCTTGTAATTTATTAAGTGAGTTATGGTTGTTCTCTGATAGTTGATTTTTAGAGACCTCTGTGCTGTAGCTTCCAGAGCATTAATTAGTAATATTTGAAATATGATTGCTGTTGAGAGGTTTGGGTTTTCTTAAAGATTCAATGTCTAAAAAGGAGAGACTTGGAGGTTTCTGTTCTAAAATAAAAGTGTGCTCCGAGAGAGACATAGAGGTTTTTTTACTAAAAAACTTCTTTCATTTGAGAGGTTTGCTGGTAAATTAAGAGAGGCTGAGAGGTTTGTGCTGTAGGAAGAGTTTCCATTACATGTTCGTCTTATGGTGGATCGGAACTATATTATAAATAGACTGGTATTGGTCAGAGCATAAACATTCAATGAACTGAAGGTCTCGAGATGGTCTGACCCCAGGCTGCAACATTCCAGTCATAAATAAATTGTGCTGGGATTATCTTCCTAGCAATTCAAAAGTTATGCACCAGTTAGTTGCATCCATGCCCCCACACCCCCGGGGATGGGCAGTGGAGAGTTGGGTAAAAATTAGGCAGTGTTTTTACCTTCCAGCTTCCCCCGCACTACGGGGGGGAGGGGGAATGTTAGGTATATTTTCTGCAAACCAATACCCCGTGGACATTATTAAGTTGTCAGGAGCCAAGGAAATACTGAAGACTTTACCTGGTGCATTATAATTATTAGTATTATTTTGTAACTTGTGATCTAGTGATAACAATACCTAAACTTCTTATTTGCTAACTCAAATGAATTGTTATCTTAAATATCAAGTAAATAATACCTATAATAAGCATTCCTATCTTCATTGTTGATGATAGTTAACCTAGGTGTATGTGTATGTTAAATTTTGGCCATTCTGGACACCATCCAGCTGCATCTATTTATGATTAAATTAATGTCCTTGTCAGGTATAGCCTATAGCAGTAGTACTGGACATTCATGACAAACCTTGCAATTTGTATTAAGTATATAATTATGTTACTCTTATTAAATTGCTTCCCAGTTGAATTGACAATTTTTTTGAATAGGCCATAATAAAAGTTTCTTGTTTCTTGTCAACTTCCCTTTTGTATCTTTTAGCACTTACCCCTTATTGTTTTAGTGAAAACGGCCACATAGTATATAGGTCACAAACCGCCAAATAGAGTTGTTCTTTAACTCAATGTAAAGTGACCTAGGTCAGCCAAAAAAAAAGTCAACTTTTTGTCCATGGGGCTTTCTCAAAATCTTTTAATCAATAGAAATAGCATCCAGCTTGAAGAAAATGAAAAAAAATCAGGGGGTCATGTATCATATAAGAAAAATTTGGTTCGTCAAACGCGGTGAACAGATTTTCTCACATGTACGGATTTACTCACTGTCCGTTAGCCCCAACCTTACTTTCACTTTCATATTTAAGCCAGAATACAAAATATTTCTGAATAAAATCATTTCACTACATCACATACATGCATACAAAGCATTTAATACCAATTTCATGATTCTGATGCTGATTTGTCAAGACATATCCCCATTTTCAGCCGCTTTAAAGTTTTTTAACGGACTATTTGACTGTATCTGAATTTGGTCCGCGTAGGCATTTAGTGGTTATTTACCTATAGTTCCAGTCATTTCAAAGCCAAATGAGAACGGTTGTAAATACAATATCGTCCAGCATGTCACTTTTGTTTATCTAGGTTTAACTGGGTTAACCTGAGTTAAGAGAATTCATCGCTTTTATTTTGAATGTGATAGTTTCCTCATTATTATTACTTATTGATTCGACTAAACTGTAGTGAGAAATAAATAGTTCAGATAGTTTGATTACCGTGAAATACTGGTAATCCATTCATATGCATTCCAGTGATAAATAATTGTCCCTTGTTTTAGGTCTACATTGAATGAATATAAGCATTAAAAGTGTTTGTGTTCAATATTGACAAAAATCTACATCCAAAATGCATTTGATTTTCAATTTTATTTGTAAATAAGGCTCATGTTATTGTAAAACAATTTACTATAGTGAATAGTTCAATACTAAGTTTTGCAGTTTGCAGAGCGTCGGCATATTCGCGACTACAAATTTTCACATTTTAAGTGTCCAACCTTGTCCATATTAATATATTGAACTCTTTTGTGGCTACTTAATTTAATTAATTTCTACCACTTGTGAAATTAAATTGCGTAAAATAATTACTTGGTTTACAGTATCCACATATCTACCGGTATAGCTTGACCAGATTAAACTGAGACTCAGTCCCTAAGCACGTCCGCCTATACTCGGCTCTATTCGATTTGTATGTTTATTTACTACCGAATATACCGTTAAGTCTGTATAAGGCCGGCTATTATTGTAAGTATATGTTTTAATGACCCTGCAGCCACCGCATCTTATATGTTTTAATAACTTCATAATTTTCCGGATTTTAACGAATTATGCAAGGAGTCTCAGTTTAATCTGGTTGGACAATAAGATAAATTTACTCACCTGTAACCTTCAGTTCCCTTTTTATTCTCTCAATGTTAATTGGAAACAAGAATAGTTTAGGCCTAATATTAAACTGTTACAGTTTATATACTTATACTGCAATGTCATCCTGTCTGGATTGATAGAAAATAATATGATTCATTGTTAATCATTATAGTGGAATTAATCTAAGCCAACGGATTATGTTACATCTATATGTATACCAGTAAGCCTATTAAGAACACCTTCTTTATTTGTCATAAATAAATATGTTGAAGCTTGTAATGTCAGTGTGTAATTATATAGTTCTCTAGTATTCAACCATTTACAGGGTTGTGGAATTATTCTCAAATCTGCACTTGCCTTTGATGCTCCACCAAATGCATTTTCGATGCAGTTTTCAAACGATAATAATAATTTGGTCGAGCATCAGTTAACAACAGCTAAAGATAGAGCAAAATCAGTAATTACCTAGTGTTCCTGTATGAGATCTTCTTTAGGCTGTATAATATAATCATATTAAGTGCACGATCCCGGCCCTTATCAATAATAATAATAATAATAATAATAATAATAATAATAATAAAGACTTTATTTATAGAGGCAACACAGTTGTGCATGCCCAGTCTTCCCTTTGAGTCTCTTTACGTAATCATAGACAAGTCTTCGACTATCACTAGGTTGATGCCTGTTCTCTAGTCTTTAAGTGGACTATTCTACAATTTAAATTCATGTATTACATTGCTGCACAACATGGTCAGTAGTTTCAACATTAACACTGATAACAACTTTGAGTTGTAAATTGTATGTATATAATTATTGAGGCTCACAGGTAAGGCTGGCTTGGCCAACTGTGTTGCCTCATATAAATAAAGTCTTTATTATTATTATTATTATTATTATTATTATTATTATTATTATTATTATAGTCTCCATTGAATTTAGAATCTCGACTACCATGGTAGCGTTGCTTAGCAACTACACACAACTCTGCATTATATAAAAATTATTGATTTGAGGTTTTATAGTATATGAACGATATTTAAACATTTAGCAATATTTCTTAATATAGTACATGCTAATAGCTTTAAACACATGCTAGTTTTAGAATAATTATGTCATACATGTAGTGATGTACAGTAAATAGTAAATTTCCTTTGAATACTGTAAACCAAGTTACTTTTGTGAATATTTTCTTTTGTGAATACTTACTTTTGTGAATACTTACTTTTGTGTTTTGCCGATCATCAGCATATTTGCAATTACAAATTTTCGTGTTTCTAAGTTTAACATGATGTCCACATAAACATTTTGAATACTTTTGCGGCTGATAATTACGCAAATTAACTCCGAGAAATTAAATCGTGCAAAATAATTTCTTGGTTGACAACATGTGATTGTGTGAATTATGTGAACTGCAGCATTGGTTTTGTCTTCATGCTTTCCGCTCTCCACAAATGCCTGATGTAAATAAATAATTCAGACATTTAAATGAAATGATTGTGTGTTTCAGTTGATACTGCATGTAGCATCAGTGAATCTAGTTTACTTAATAGCTTGCATACAGTCATCAGGGACTGCAGCTGATCTGTATTGTGTAGGTGGTGGGGGTCAGAGGGGTATAGTAATTGTACAACTGATATGAAATCAAAATGTCATACTGATAACGGCTATTTGTTGCTACGGTATGTTTGTTAGTGCTAAGCCTGTTGCTTGTCACTGCGTACAGTACACATATGCATGTTTACAATGTACACGTAACAGATATTTGAAGATTAAAAATTGATGCTTTATTTCTGGCCTGATAATGATATTTCTTTTTAAGGAATTTTGAATGTGGCATCTCAGCTGCAGAGAGGTGTCATTACGAGAAGGAACACTGTATATACTGTGCAATCATTTAATTTCGATATAACGAAATTTTGTGGATTTGATAAAAAAAGGCCATTTCCATCGGACCTTAGCATTTCAGGTAATAAATACAAGGGTCAAAATAATAGTTTGATGGGTTTTGATAACACGAAATTGACGTAATTTAATCCCCCCACGCAAATTAATGATTTTATTATGTATGTTTTGTATATTATTAAAGTATTGTACTATATATTTTAGAATGTGTTTTTATCGTGTAATTACTGTATTTTCAGATACTATCAGATTCGTACATCATTGAAAACTCCACCTAAAGTACCATCTAAGATAGAGATCACGTTACAGAAATCTCAAGGTATATATATTGATTATATGTCAGAAGATGTCCGTGGTACCATACAATATAAAAACTGTGACTGTACTTAGTAAATTATCAGGTTTCTCAATAACAGTAGACTGCTGGCCAAATTGACTGCTTAAAAACTATTTTAGGCCGGCTGAAAATGTGAAATTTATACACAATTTGAAGAAAATAGTTGCATTAAGGGCCTTATCAGGACTGTTGGTAAAGCATAAAGGCCTGCTAGGTTAAAACTTATTGATAACCCTGAGTATTACTTAGCTACCCTTTGGTACAATAAGGTTGTAACTTGTATCTCACTATGTACACTATATATTGAGATACAACCATGTTGCTCCAAAGGGACCTAATAAGGTAGATATATACAGTATTTCGGTACATATATAGCCTGCTATTAGCTATTCCAAGCCATAGTCTGATTCCAAGCCATAATCTCTTTCCAGGCTAATTATCAACTCAAATATTGTTAAGCCAAATATGTAGTTCAGCATACGAATCCAGCAATCTCGGTTCAAATACATAGTTATTGCAGATCAAACACTTCAATCAACATTTGACTGCTGTTAGTGTCAATTTTCCTCCACACACAGAGTATTTGCTGGTTGGGTCTTTGTCAAAGGGTGAGTGAGTATTGGTTTGGATAATGTCCTGGAAAACTGGTTAGGAAAATCAGCCAGCATACATGTATATAACTGAAAAGTGGTTGGGAAACAACATTAAACATTATTGTTACATATCTTCGAAAAAAAAATCATCTAAGTTTGACCTTCAAAATTCATTATCACAAAACAAAAACATTGAATAGAAACAACATCATTTTAGCTCTTTGTTTGGCTATTCAAATGATACCAGTCCACCAATGAAAAGTGATGTGTATAGCAAATTGTGTTTCACTTCAATTAAATTAAATTGTGGGAAACATCGTTTTTTTGTAATCAAGAGATATGGGTTTTGGGTTTTTGTAGATTTTTATCATTTCAATTCAAATAGTGTGTGAAGTTTTTGCATTTAACTCTGGATTACTATGAAAAAGTCAATGAGTGGCTAAATTCAACCAATCAATCAATCAATCAATCAATCAATCAATCAATCATATTATTATTAGTGAGTTTTTGTGTAATTGCACTGTCAATTGCTATAAGAAGTCAATATGTGGTTAAAATTAATCAATCATTCAATCAATCAATCAATCAATCAATCAATCAATCAATCAATCAGCTATTGTATAAAATTATGTCATATTGCAGCACTCACTGAGAAACGTTTAAATAAAGGACATACAGGTAGAAGTGTGAATTTATTTGTGTCGTATATTGTAGCACTGGTTCATTGCATTGCACATTGTTGATGGATGCACTGTGTGGTCTTGCAAATAAAATTGATTTGACAATTAATACTAATGAGTATAATGTTCAAGATTAATATGAATATGTGCCCTTGTGTGAAATCCTGAACACTTCTATGTATATATTCACTGTTTGAATAATGATGGTATATAGCTTTGCGGTGTATGACAAATTGTAACTTATTGTATTGATACAGTTCTATGTTCTTTAATTATTCCCATTTTAAAAAATGACCTTTATGTAGTTTAAATCCCATCTTTAACATTTTTTTTCCATGGAATTTGTCCGTGACGATGCCCTCAACATGACTTCACGTGGGGGGGGGGGGGGTTAGTTTGATAATTGTTTCTAGAATACCTGATGAGGTCATCTGATCACTCATGTACTAAATACTGTAAAATCATTCAATTTCTTGGGGGATTAAATTTCATGGATTTTGTGGTTCAGCTTCAACCACTAAATCAAATCCCATCGAACAATAATTTTGACCAATGTATTTACTACCTGAAATGCAAAATCCATGAATTAACGTCCAATTGAAATGGGTCTTTTTTACCCAAAACCACAAAATTTCATCCCATTGAAATTAAATGATTTTACAGTAAGCTGAAAACAGTACTGAAAATATTCTTATTAAATTTATACTTACAATTTTGGCACCTTAGAATGATACGGGCAATCTCTTTGTTTACTGTAAACCAATTACTTTCGCGAATATTATAACTTTCACATTTTGCCGAGCGTCGGCATATTCGCTTCTACAAAAACCTTCGTTTTTAAGGCCCAGCATACCCAGGCTACTTTTGGTCACGCATTTCTACCACTCCTCGTGAAATCGGTGAAAATAAATTGTGCAAAATAATTTCTTGATTTACAATAATTGCAGATACACCAGTTTCATTTTAATGTGATGTAATATATTTTATTTCTCTACCGCCTCCTTGATAGCCTAGTGGTTGAGCGTTGGCTTCGAGTGCGGGAGTTCCCGGGTTTGATCCCAGGCCGTTTCATACCACAGACTAATTAAAATGGTACCAGAAATTCCCTTGCTAGACTCTAAGCATATAAGGGAAACTGGCTTCTCTTCTCGTACCCTTCTGGTGATGGATAACATCAGGAATGAGGTGTCAAGAGTGATTAATATAAATTGGACAAACTTGTTTCACAATCAACTTTAAATAAATTAGTATAAACTATATTCTACATTTGTTAGAACTTTGATTGTTGATATTTACAGGTGAAGACAACGAAATTCCAGCACATGTGATAAATGATTGTGCCGTAAGTCGTACATTTCAAATCTTGTATAGAAACGAGGATGTCGCTATCAATGATGTCATCTTGTATCGATTCCATACACTCGTCAACAGTAATCAGGTTAGTTTGAACTATATTACAGGGGTCCTACAATTCCGGAATTATCAGGAAATTCGGATGTGCTGCATTTGAAAGAATGATATTTTTTGCACAAAATAAAAGTTATTTGATGAAAATATTCAAAGAATTGACAAAGTTATGGTCATTTGAAATTCCATAAACCAAATTTTAATGTTGAAGCCTTGTTAAGTGTTGGGATGTATGCTAATGGCACCTGAAACAGTACTGGACCTAATGTCCTGTACATGTTTTGCAAGTTTTGTCATTAGTATATTTTTCGACCAGGTAAGTTCGAACTATTAGTTTGAACTTTTTCAGTATGCTTGCGAATCATTACTAGAGGTTGGTTGAGGTGTCAAAGTTCTACTGTATTTATGCATGATGACAATTTCCACCTTAATTAAATATATTTTCTACATTTCAAGAGAATGCATTGAGCCAAGTTAGTGATGCAAGCCAGTGCAATCTGAATTATTAATGTATACTGCCAACTTGTCTTTGTGTTCAAATTCAATTACTAGTTAATATCGCCTATCAAAATGTGAAGTTTTGGTCCTTGTATTTTTGTTCAGCATTTCGGCTCTTTCCATGTTTGGCTTTTAGAATATATAATTATATTTGAACATTAAGCATGTGGAAACATAAGCAATTTTTATGCCCCCGTATCGATAGATCAGGAGGCATATAGTGATTCACCTGTCCGTCCGTCCGTCCATTCATCTGTCCAGCCTGGTTAACCCAAATTGACCGTTTCCTCTTGCATTAATATGGCTTGCTACAAAGCTTTCAAATTTGCATGGATGTTGTATATGACCACTCTTCACATGCCTGTATCACCTGACTCTATTTTGACCTTCACCTTGACCTAATTTTGGACTTAGACTTATTGAAATGGCTTCCATGGGGGCATAAGCATTTATTGAACGCAGTCTTGTTATAATTTCTCTTTTAGAGTTTTATGTTGGCAAAAATGTAAACTAGATTAAATTCACCAATATTTCCATGTTTCTTACTACATAATCATCTTACGGTAAGTATAAGAGTCTATATTTGGTATTTAATAGTTGTACATATGTCTGATTTCAGCTGGAGGAAGAATTATCGAAACTGGAAATACAGTTGACATTAGAACTATGGTTTGCAGATGAACAGGATGGGTAAGTATCTGCAGTGTATTCATACATGTAGTCAATATATGAGGACTTGAAAGTATGCCCATTTTTAACCAACTTTTTCTCAAAAATTATGCACCAGTATCTAGACCACAATGACCATGGTGAGTCTTATGCTGTATCCAGCATACCAGTACTTGCTATAATTAAGAGCCTTAAAACATCTGTTTGTCGGGTAAAAATCTGTACTCTATAAAACATGTTTGGTAAAACACCCATGAGTAGAGTAAATATCTGTACTCTAAAACATGTTTGGTAAAACATCCGTCAGTAGAGTAAATATCTGTACTCTAAAACATGCTTGGTAAAACATCCGTCAGTAGAGTAAATATCTGTACTCTAAAACATGTTTGGTCAAATATCCACCAGTAGAGTAAATGTCTGTACTCTAAAACATGTTTGGTAAAGCATCCACCAGTAGGGTAAATATCTGTACTCTAAAACATGTTTGGTCAAATATCAATCAGTAGAGTAAATATCTGTACTCTAAAACATGTTTGGTCAAACATCCATCGGTACAGTAAATATCTGTACTCTAAAACATGTTTGGTCAAATATCGTTCATGAAGTTATAAATCTATGCTCTACTATTGTAGACTATCTTGTACTAAATAGGGAAAAAACAATAGGATGTCCTGTTAATTATCTTAATGGTATGTCATATATGCTCAAATTATGATTCCCTGATGTCCCGACAAGCATGGCTAGATACTGATGAAGGTCGGCCATGTTTGGCACATTGGCACATATTCCATAGACTGGATACATCAATATTGTCATATACTACACTACACTACAATACAGCATTGACTTCTCATCACCCATGTTGTATATACTGTAAAATCATTTAATTTCGATGGGACGGAATTTTGTGATTTTGATAAAAATAAGACCATTTGTTGGGACTTATATTTGTGGATTTTGTGCTTCAGGTAATAAATACAAGGGTCAAAATGATTTTTTGATGGGATTTAATTTGTGTTTAAATGCGAACCACAAAATCCAGGAAATTTAATCCCCATGAAAGTTAATGATTTTACTGTATATGCTCAAATTATGATTCCCCGATGTCCCGGCAGGCATGGCTAGATACTGATGAAGGTCGGCCATATGTTTGGCATTATTCTATAGACAGGATACATCAATATTGTCATATACTACACTACATGACACCACAATACAGACATTGAGTTCTCATCACTCAAGTTGTATATCGCTGGGTTAGAATGAGAAGGTTGTAACTACGAAAACAATATATTGAAGAAAACAAGAAAAAACTGTCAGAAATTTACTCTTTAATTATGGAAAAACAAGCTTTTACAACTTCATTATGGTCAACATGACAAGTTCCGATTTTCATGTAAATGGGCTCATAAGAACCGCCTTATGATGCAGATTTCAAATTTGATCAGTCTGGTAGTAGTTACGACCTTCTCATTTTAAGCCATCGTTATAGACCCATTGATTGACTGCGGGATGCTTCTAGTGAATGACTTGCTAGATCAGGAAGTCTGTGTGTGATATAATGGTTATTATTTATCTTTGTCTTTCTTTCGTTCTCATGTAGCTAATAATTATTGGAAACTGGTCTGTAGATTGTAAATTGATGTTTGTGTTTGTATAGACATCTGCTGCAAATCAGTTGGCTTCAATGTTACATGCAATCAGAATCTCGGTAAATATTGGGATGCTAGACTGACTGAAATCGTGCTATCTGCAGTAATATTGCATAACCTTTCAATGTGTGGCTTATATCGTGTCCTTGGTGATCTATTTGCCCTTGTTAGGCTATAAAACGTCCTTGGATATTAATTATCCTAGGATAAATTTATATATGATTCAATTATATAAATTGCAGTGATAAATAAGACCTTTGATATATTCCCTGTGAAGGCTGCTAATTTTTCACTGCTATGAAATATTTCTGTGGGTCTATCTATTTCTAGTATGTTTACACCTAAGCCACTGCTAGGTTAGTAAAAAGTTATATAAATACATTTTAGCATGGGTAATACCTCTGTCACAAATCACCCGGACATCTGGCAATATCAGTTTATTCAATGTGTGATGTCTAGGCCAATTGTTCTTTGATTTTTCCAGAGACATACATTTACTCTGACCACCACCCAAAACTCTACAATGCTTGATCAGACAATAAGGATACCGAACAATCAAGGGACAGCGATCAGAATAGATTTGTGACCCAGTTTGGTTCGGTAATTCTGTGGTTTGGTTAGCCCACTTGCCTTCTTATCTGGTGACCAGGGTTCAAATATTGGTGGAGGTACTCATATGCCTGCCATATTTTAGCGAAAAGCGGACCGGCAAACAAAGGCTATGCTCGGCATACATTGTTGCGTCTAAACTCTTTTAGTAAGAATTCATGATTTTGCAGTATTACTTTATTTTCAGATCGTCATCAATACTTGCCAAGGCAGAATGTGCGAGTACTCGACAGTTGAACATACATATAAGTCCTACCAAGGGATTACATCATCATGTGCCATTATTGTTTGACTACTTTCATCTATGTTGTGTAGAAATCACCGTCCATGGTACACTCATTGCCATACATCAACCATTTCTAAGGTAAGTTTGTGAATTCTGTCACAGCGGACATTTGGAAACTGAAAATGTACCCATTACTCCCACAGATAACTGTTTCACTAATAAAGGCTAAAATGAAAATATTTTTTTTTTGTAAAATATATATTTTCTATATTTATTTTATTTCGTTTTCAACGATACTGTTACCTGTGATTGTTATTACAATCATTTCTAAGGCATGATTTTTATGACCAGCATCTACTGTTGCGAAGGCATATTGTGATTCACCTGTCTGTTCTTCAGTTTGTCCTTTCTTTACAAAAATTCTGATTGACTTAGCTAGTTATTATGAACAAGGCTACGACACGGCATAAGGGTTTACTGAACAGAGTCTTGTTCTTGACTTGTGCTAGTTACCTTGGACCTTTACTCCCTTACTTCAAAACAGAATAATCGTACAGATAAAACCAGCAATTTTTTCCAGCACGGCTGATTTTTGGCTCCTTAAGGGAACCTAACTCTTGAACCTGTGTTTGGATGATTCATGAAAAGAACCAACTTCTTATTGTAAATGCAAGTTGTCTGAAAATTTGATTAAAATCAAGCCATAAATTAGGTTGGACTGTTTTTATCCAACAGAGTTAATGATTTTTAATGTTTAAGTTGTTCTTGTTAGATTGGCCTTGTATTAATGTAAGTCATATTCTATTTGTTTTCAGCGTCCCAAAACTACCGAAAACAGCATGGTCCAGTAGGAATCCAGAATTATCTACATTAGAGACTGTATACTTTGGTGATAGACCTTTATCTCCGGTAAGTTATCTAGTAGTTTGTGATAAATTATAGCATATGGTCCGATAATCCAATGAATTTACTGGAAAATATGTCTCAAACAATTACGGAAGATCTCTGCCCTGGAAACTGACTGACTTAGTAACCACCAAGGGAAGTAATTGAATATCAGGTTTGTCCCTATGCAGAGTTATACTGTACTGTGCAGTAAAGGGGTTGTATAATTTCGAAATAATCCGGAAATCAGAATTTGCTGCATTAGAAAGAATTATCATTCTGCACAAAATAAAATTATTACGTGAAAATATTCAAAGAATTGACTAAGTTGGGGTCATTTGAAGTTCGATAATTTGAATTTCACCGATAAAACAATGTTTGAACCCTAATTAAGATGTAGGGATGTGTGGTAATGGCAACCAAATTAGACTTACTATTTGTTATCAGGATTGGACTTTATGCCTCAGTAGGACCCCTAATATTAAGTTTTATCACATGACTTTCCTAATTTAGTTCAGTACAATGACTACCTATATATTTCTTAATGACGTCATTTTTAGCATTGTTTGATTAACTGAACATGTTTTTCAACAAAAAGATGTTTATTTTCGTGTTGTTCGTTTCATATGATAAAAATAATTTAACACTCATTGGCAATTGATATATTTATATTACTTTTGTATTGTATATACCAATTTTCAGGATCCACAGAAATGTTTGCCTGTAAGTCTACATAAAGCTTGGCAGATGCATCATAGAATATGTAACATATTGCTATCAGCATATGAAAGTCTACAAGCTACATTTGAGTATTATCTAAATGAGATCAGCGGATCACAGTCAAAACTAGGTATTGTATTTCTTACCAGGGTTCTATAATTCTGGAATGATCTGGATTTCTGGATTGTACTGCATTTGAAAGTATTGTCTTTTCTGTACAAAACAATTTGAAGCTCCATATTGCGGATGGACGGATGGACGGGTGGGCATCCACAATTCATGTCAGTTGGGTAACTTGAGTTTGAATTGAGATATCATTGACATGATGAAATTTGCTGTGTTGGTAGCTTATATGAAAAGGTCACCTGGCGTTTAAAGTAGGGACCTGTTGGGTGACTTGGGTCAAGGTCAAACATTGTTTCTATAAATATTGTGACAAAATTGTTAAAGTCACATTAAAGTCACAACTTTTTTCCGATCATCCATTACATACAATGAATTTTGGAACCATTAGGCTGTTTGTTACCAAATGACCAATTCTTGACGATAGAATGTTAACTATATCTGTCCAAATAGTAGACTAAATATGTTATTTTGCAAATTGTATGGTGAACAAAATACTTATTTTGCAATAGTTGCTCCCCATAGACTTTAAGTCATGCATTTATTGTTCATAAATTGTCATTTTGTCAACATACCATCTCAATGTTATATTATTACATTTTCTTCCGTCTTAAGGTGTTTTCCACATTCGGGAATCAAAGTGCTCAAAATGCATCATTCTGCAGAGAGGTTACCAAGTTATAGCTTATTAAAATAGCAGTTTAAGACTTTAAAGAAGCATTAAATTTCTGTTTACTACATGTGGTTGTTTAATTGATCACTATCTATTGTGATTATTGTAGAACATATAGATTGCCATCAGAAACTGACAAGGATTATGGACAATATACGACTGATAGATAACGAGGAAGATTTGATACAGAATGGTACAAGGGACATAACTCAACTATGTGCCGCTAATGTTATACTATGGACACAGTTTCTAGAGACCGCAACTTTAGATCAAGGTGTTATATTTCATCTAGCCAAGGATCACCATAGCAACAGGGTATGTTGAACAGGTTTCTATGGTAGTGTAAAATCAGAATTTTTTGTGTGATTTAAATTTCCCGAATTTGTTATTCTGAAGTAGTTTGCAAGCTTTTATATTTATGTTTTTTAACTGTTAAAAGAACTATATCCTGCATTTGCTTCAGTTTTAACAGTACAAATGTTTATGAAATATTGAAGATGAGATTAAAGAGAAAATGATTATTCAATATTACTTGAACAAATTAATCTGTCAGCTTGTCTTCGATTTACATATTTAATATTTGATTGATTGCCTATATTTAAATTCTGAACGATGGAAACTAGTCAGTTTGTGATGATAATTTTGTCTATGTAATATATGCGTAGAGTATAGCCTTTTAAAGCAGCCAATCAAGGGATGGATAATGTATTGCTATTTCAGTCAGATGACATTTTACAATGGGGAAATTTGATATAAAATTTACGATGTTTGGATTTATAAAAATATATGAGTGTTTTACTTACTACTGTTTAGGTAAGAAGATTAGCTGATGGTTTCTTCACTCATGAATATGCTAAGAATGAATGTCTATCTTGTTATGAACCTAGGTATGTATTGTTATGTTTACCAGACATACTGATTATGCGCTGGATGTATTTTTGGATGAATGACTCAAAAGTATGACAGCATTTATTCTCCTTAACCAATGGTCAGATTTCAATGAAACTTCACCTGAGTAGGTCTACTTTTACCAAAATAGGCATGAGAAAATCGGACAGGGAAGGTAGCACTCAACTAGCCGAGCACAGAAATCATAAACACCAAAACACAACTAGGAATTTGAGTTAGGGTGCTAACTGCTAGAGTTATGATACTTTAAAGGAGACAAACATTATTGTTTTAATATAAAATTACATGTTGTTTAGCTTTCTGTATAGATTTATCCCCAGCAATTTTACAAACATGCTATATGTGAATACGTGGGAGCTTTCGAACATTTTACAAAACTATGCTTTTACTTAAAAATCAGTTAACTGTCTTGGTGTTGATTCTTGCAAATTTTTCTGTCCAAATTTACGAACATGGCAAAAATATTGCATTGATTCCTTAATATGTCAAATAATTCATCTGAGTATTAACATTACAAAATATTCTCGTATAAAGGTCAAGGTCATAGGAATATGTCAGACAAATTAAATGGACAATTAACATTACACAGAGAAGAGATTGTTCCACCCCGTTGTTTGTCAAATGCTGCTTGGCGAAGGTTTTTAAGTTAATTCATTGGACCATGTGATTATAATTTACCATTCAAATTGATTTAAAGGGTAAAGATTGAAAACTGGCCTAATGTCAATTATTATGTGTATTTCAGTTACCATGGCCACAGTGACCTTGCCAACATGGTTCGTACTTCCATGTATCTACAGTTATTACCTCCCTTGGATTTAGAATGTTTGGAACTTGATGGAGATTATAATTCCCTCCCGGTTATATTTGAAGATATTTACTTTGATCAGACATCTCCATCAGGTAAGACTTGATCTAAGCTTTTTATTGTGGTATTCAATATTGATCTTACATGACTTAAGAAGGACAACCATTCAGATTACACCAAATTAAACTATTGGTCAGTAACAAGCGGTATGATTTGCTATCTGTTTTCTATAATTAAATAAGAACAATATTGAATACCATCCGTGGTCCCGATCTCCCGAAGCATCTCAACCTAAGCTTAATCTCATGTCAAACAGTTTAAAGGTCCTCTAGCTTCAGACCTGAAGGACATTTAGATACTTTGACTAAATCTTTCCATTAAATAGAGAAAATACTTATGATATAAAAAAATAAGACCATTCAAACAATAATCTTGAGGGTCTAATTGAGGCTTTTTGGATATTTCAAGGGACAAGACTCCTTCTCCGACTTCAGATGTTCGTCTTTTAATTAATATCAACAATATCATACTAGGTGTTTATTTAAATTTTTACATATTTTATTCAATCTGTCGTCAATAATCCTCATTTAACCTTGGCTCATGATTATTTGTTCAATCTCTATTATTATACTATTTATTCCTACAGATGATAGAAGGTCATCGAGAGCCAGTTCATTGTCTCCAAGTTTTGTACAGAAGAGTACACCAGTCGAATTGAGGACCAAGCCGAAACGTAACTTCATTAAAAATATACGACCAGATACTTTCAAACGTCCGTCTTCGTTCAATTTAAAGGAAGCTGAGGCCGCAGCGGCCAAGTCTAGATCGCAAAAAGATGTGATGTTAGTGGGGTATAGAAAAACGACCGCGTCTCCAAATGTGCATAGTCGTGTTATAGTGAACTCATTAGAACTTGGTACATTTAGTCCAAATTCAGGGTCTTCCACGCCACAGGTGCCTGGCTCAATGTCAAATTCAGTATCATTGCCATTGTTAGAAAGATCTGGGTGGGGTCGAAATAGTGACGGTACTATACCTGAATATATGCAAGTGGCACGTAGATCTCTCCGTGCAAAGAAACGCCAACGGAATCACGGCAAGGCGTCGATTATAACCGTGGATTTCGTTGGTGGATCAGATCCGGAGCTAAGTGTTGGAGACTTGCCCACTGAAGATACTGAACCTCCGCGTAGATTACAAAGAGCTCTGACTGACCCAGTTAGGCATTCAGCTAAAGCTAGAAATGCTAAACAAAATGTGAACATGGTTGAAATGACTCCGTCTGATGTGACAGTTAAAACTAGTATTAAAACTGAAACAAGTAGAAATACCGACTGTGATGAGGTTAAAGCTGAAGATGACTCAAATGATTGTAAGAAACAGCTGGACTTTCAGCAAGAATTGTGTCAGAATCTATCCCAGTGTTTAACTCAGGCTCTCGGGGATCAAGTGTTAAATGACAGTGACCAAAGTGATGACGAAACTTGTGTACAAAATGGTTATGATGCGTTTCTAGAACCTAGTCATGAAACACATCAACCTAATGGGTCCAACTGTGATCAAGAAAAAGTTGACAAAGATAAACAGTCCGAAAATGCATTCTTAAATCGCCAACGAAATTCAGGGGCAGGGTCTGATCGCTCTGGTCTTACTGTGAGAGATATTCTAAAAAGTAATGTAATGCAGTTATCTGCCCCTGGTTCAAAAACTTCTCAACATGAAGACAATTCTATAAATGGAGATTCTCATATTGATATTAACAGTGTTAGTGATGTTAGCTTACGTGATAGTGGCGTTAGTCAGTCTAGGTCATCCGGATTGATCTCCCCTGATAATGGCGACGACATCTGTCGGATTACGTCATCTGATTCACAATCGACCCTCACCTCTAAAGACAGTTCTTCAAATGTACAAATCATTTCTGAGAGAGATATGACTTCTGATAATGAGTCGGAATTAACCGTTATTGAACTACTTCGTGAAGAGTATATGGGGGCTATAGGGGACAAGACCTTGGATATTAATCAGAGTATGTCAGATTTTAGTGATTCCGGCGTTTCTGGCATGTCACACAGAAACAGCCATAAAGCCTCTAGTGATTCAAATATTCTCCAATCAGTGGAAACCATGCAGACGATGGACTCTTCATTGGAGGTAAAAAAGTCACATGATGTTCGAGTGACGTCTGCATCATTTCCTGACATTTCGAAGCTGGAGACCCCTACAGCAGAACATCCTCGTCTTGTTAGCAAAGTAGAACGGTCAACTGTGAAGTAAGTGTTGAAAATTTATTCTTCCATTACTGGAATCCATTATTTTGTATTACATTCACATTTCATGTAAAAATTAATGCAGACATCAAAAAAATTGAATTGTTTTAAAAACTAAGAAAAATGTAAAATTAATTATTATTTATTATACTTGTTGATACTGTAATCAACCATTTGACCTTGTATTGATCATTTGATTTTACATTATCGATCATGTGACAATGTTGATTGATCATGTGACTTTATGTTATAGTTTTGTTGAAATGAGAGAAAATCTGAAATCAAGAATGAAGTATCAAGGTAACTTATACAGGTAAGTTGAGTAGAATGGATTCAATCTTTGTACATTGTAACTGCCCTTGTTTTCGTCAATTCAGGGGTTTTATAATTCGGGAATAATCCACAAATCCGGATATGATGTAATCAAATAGAATGATTTTTTCTGAACAAGATAAAAGTTATTTAAAAAGTTCAAAATATTGACAAAGTTATGGTCATTTGAAGTTCCATTATCTGAATGTTAACACTAAAAACCATGTTTGAAACCCAGTTAAGGTGTAGGGATGTGAGCTAATGGCATATGGAACAGACTTGCAACTCGTTTCCAGGATTGGGCATTTTGTCTTCGTAGGAACCCTGCTTCATGCGTTTTTGCATTTTTGGCTGTAGTTAAGACCTTCATGAATATAATGATAGGTCTATCTGTAATACTAGCACACAAGAAAATATCAATTGACAAGCTTTTCTTAATAGTAAAATCATCTTAAATTAGGTGCCATTGTTTCAATTGGTCAGTCAGTTGTCTGTTTCTCTGTTTCCGTTAGTAAGCAGGGTTCATATAGGCCTTGAAAAGTCCTTGAAATGACCTTGAAATGTCCTTGAATTTTTTACAAGACTTCTGTATCATCCATGGTAAGGTACAACAAGATTTCACAGACTCTTTATTTCCAAGCTTATAGTTGTGGCATAATTGTGGCACATCACAGATTGTTAGTATTTTAGTTTTGAAAAATCAGAAACAATGTACAGTCGAACTTCGATGCCTCGAACAGTACTTGCCTCGAACACCCCAGATGCCTCGAACTCGTTCTCCGGTCCCGTTGAAATCCCTTCTTTATTCATATAGGAAAACCATTGATGACTCGAACAGTACGAGAGTCGAACACTCGAACTAACTTGCTGCATGGTCCCTTGCTATGATTTACCAGTAGCTGACTCGAACAATGCAAATTTTCGCACCTTTCATTGGTTGTTGAAATCCATTGTTTGTCCACGGGAAGTCGATGAAAGGTGTTATCAACACCTTGTGACAATTACTGTACCCAACAAAATGTTTACGGCTGTATTGTATTACATGTTTGTGAAAGAAAAATTAACACTTATAGGTCCGTCAATTACTTAATGAAGGAAATTATCAGTAAAGTAAAATTATAACTGATTAATTTTTCGTGAATTAAATTTAGAAACAAGAAATTTGTCATTAATTTAAATGTTTACATTATTTAAAACAAACTTAACTGAGTGAACGATGTTGAATAGTCAATATTCGTCTAAACTCCGATTGGGTTTATAGGGGATTAAATAGCCAGCGAAGCTGGCTATTGTAAATACCCATACCAATAATGTCCACGTGCGTATCTTCGTCGAGTCTCTGCAGGTACTAATGCTTTCAGAAAAAGTTATTTCCGGTCAAAAATTTCAGGCAGTTTTCCGCGGTGAATGGTCCATGGAAAATAAAAAAAATAGTAATCTGTAAACAGTTGCCCCCTATCATTTTCTTTCGAATTATAACCATCTTTAAAAATATTCAATAAATAAAACAAACTTTTTTAAAAAAAACAAAGGGAAGTAAGAAATACGCTACTGTACTGGATACACGGCGCCATTACAGGAATTGACATCATGACGTCATAAATAACAGGAAATTACGTCATACCAAAAGTACGCCAAATAGACCTATGACGTTACGTTGCAAATGATGTATAACAAATCAGTATAACATAGCTTAGCAGATATCCAATATATATATAATCCCTCATTTAGGCGGTGCCTTAGTTCATATTAATCTAACAGGCTGCCGTACAGGAACTTTGTTTACAAATATGAATATTTAAAGAGCTAGCCGACGATTTCAAGCCAATTTTGTCAAACAATATCACGTTTTATTATGATTATGCACACTATTTCTCAATTTGACACAAATGCATTAAATATGAAATACAGTTATTATTATACGTACACACACTAAAATTATGACAATTTCACACGATTGACACACGTACCAAGAAGCGTTCGAACTTATACATATACAACTTGCATATATTTTCGTACCCCGGATGCCTCGAACCGGTAGATGGCTCGAACTATTTTCCCGGTCCGAAGGTAGTTCGAGGCATCGAAGTTTGACTGTATATTGATATTTCTTTAATTTCTGAATAATTATTTTCTTTTGCTACCAATATAGCTTAATTGAAAATAGGTAGGTATTTTCGAGGTAATCATTTGCACTTCTTATATATTTTTGATACTTTTTCCCATGATGTACTATATACGAGGGTCAGTCAAGAAAAACTGAGAGTTGGTGAATAATGATCAGGGGAATAAGTGTTCGTATATTGTCTATACATTATCGTAAAATATGGTATCTCATCGATGTTATGGTGAATACCAATTCTGTGTATGAAAGTTGGATTCTTGTTGCCAGGCAACCGAAGAAGACAACTCGAAGGCATGCGTTCGCGCTGTCTGTAGAACACAACTGTGCGTCGCTATGGAAACATTAAGCTATATCGAATATTTTCAAACTTAATTTTTATTTTGTAATACATTAATCTATCAGATATACTTAATTATGGTTTATCTGTTCCTCCAATATAGAAAATATACATGGTTGAACTACTAATTGTCACTTTATTTGTTGGTATTGAGACCACAATTTTACCCCACCCAAAAGAACGCATGACGTTTTTCCAAATCGAAGTTATATTTTTTATTTCTATTACTGTCACTGGACTCAATTAGATTCATTCATAGTCCTCCTGAACAGAAATTGTGAATTAAGTGATTAGTTTTAGAATACCATGGCAACGCAAAGAACACATGCCGAGAAAATCTATAAAATACGGGTAAAATTGTTGCTAGGCAACTAAACAATACGGCATTAGTGACCATTCTGTAACAAACGCCCATTATTATTTCATATATACGATTCTACAAGATACACATGTTAGTTGTACTATATTATGCTATATATAGTTGAAATAAACGTTCGAATTGATAACAAAATCAGTCTCTCAGTCGCTGGCGCGAACGCATACCCCTCAGTGATGTTCTTTGGTTGCTTGGTAACTTTATTTATAAGCCTATATCCGATCAGGGAATTCATCAGAATATCCGCAATGAATAATAGTTGACGATAATAGGTAGAACATATAATTGTATATACATTTTGAGGGCTTAATTTAACAACTCTCAGTTTTTCTTGACTGACCCTGGTAGCTAGTAGACGTTAATTCAAAAACGAAAAAGATTTTTAAAAGAGTTTTGAAATAGATGTATTGAGAACATTTAATTTTCTTTTGCTTTTTCTAAGAAACTTTTATGTTCCATGTCTTCTGGAAAAAAAATTGTCAAGCCAAAAGCTGAATTTATCTTTATTTCTTTGAAAGAAATATAGAAAAGGTTTACATATTATTTGCAATATTTCTGAATGAATAGAGCATTGTAAGACATGAAACTATTCCCTGTTCAGAGTATATTATTTGGATACAGCTCCTGCTACAAATTCATTCTGAAATTAGGTGAAAAATTATACTGCTTAAATTCTGAGAGTGTGTGTGTTTAGACCAACTTTGATATATAGTTTGATTTTCAATACTTGCTGTGTTTTGTCCAATTTATTCTGCTTTAAAGCATTTTATCGATTACATTTACATTCTTTTACCACAATTTGCACAATGTTTTAAATTTGAAGAGAATTCATTGCATAGCAATGCATGTGCAAGAGTCTGCACACATGAAACAAAACAGGTCAACCATAACTGTTTCCCAATCATGTTTTGCAGAATAGGGGATGACAACTTAAAATGCATGCTATACACAATGTATTCATGACGTTGCATATGAATCGTTTTGTAAATTCAACATTTATTTAAAAGTTATTTAATTATATTATAAACATAAATCAAATATGTTTAGTTGTTTGATGTTTTCAACAAGCATACATAGAAATATATTTATAAACACACTTTATATTATTCTATTAAAAAGGTAAATGTTTCAACTTTTCATGCATTTTCTGCAAATTTTTTAAACACCTCTTGAATATTATCACATAATGTGGTCATTAAGAATGTTTCTGTGTGAAGTAATATGGTATTTTATTCTTGATGTGACATATATAGTGTTTCTTAATATTATATAATATTCAACTCTGATCTAGATTGCTGTGTAATTGAATTATGTTGTGAATATATATTTTATCTAAACTTTTGATTAATTTTGTGATAATTTTGTGATGTTTGTTTCCACAATTTAAAACAATTGAGTAAATATATTAAAAAAACTACAAATTGGTGTCAGAAGTGAGATAAAAACATTTCGATGGATGTAAGAACAACTATAATATTGGTGTGGAAATTGGTGGATTCAAACCACTGTACCATTGTCAAAACAAATAAATTACTTTTGCCTATGGCATCTGAAGTTTGACCTTTGCCTGGCTTTATGCTGGGTTCTGTAAAGGTGAATTATTCTTTGATCCATGGAGAAACATTTTGATACTTCTAATCCCACCTTTAAACAGATACATTATGACACCTTACTTAGATTGATAAACAGAATGGTGCGTTACGGGTGTCCGTCTACTGTTATTTTAAAATATCTAGGAAATAGTATGGAGATGGTGTGCACAATACATGTATAGCTATTCTTTTATTACAATATTGTAGGTCAATCAATTAGGGGGATATGGAATAACCTTTCATTTATTTAGTCATTTCAATTATGAGAGTATATTTATACACACGTAGTTACACACTAAGGGTAGTGGTGACACCACTAAATATTTATATTAATTGTTATTTATCCAGGAAGATATTTAGTAGCATTTATATAATATCAGTAGTGCTAGAATCTTGTACAGTCTAAAACTTATGTGGAAAACTGAGGTTGTGTGAAGTCGTTTGCAAGTGTTGATGTTTTGTGGACCGCATAGGGGCACCTGGTGCTTGTCAAATGTACATTCTTTTGGTGTTTTTGGAAGATATATAAAGAAACTTGGCTAGTATGTCAAGAAATAATTTCTCTAAAAGTTAATTATGATTTGGGCCTACAGTACTTGATAGTTTTCAAGCTATAACAGGATTATACAGTATTCTGGTACGACCCATGTTTATGTATTTTTATGGAAGTGTTCATAAATGTTCTTTATTAAACTACAGAAAGACAACCACTCATTTCATGCATGTAGAATTGTGTATTTGCCATTATCAGGATATTTTTGCCTCCCAGCATTGATGAGGGTAGGCGGGTTTGATTGGTGTTATTTAGCTTGTGAATATATGCATCAATATTTCTAACTCCATCCACTATTTTGTTACAGTGAATCCCCAACATTAGCGTCACAGATACCTTACTTCCATGTGCCAAATACAACAGATGATGAGAATCAAGATGGCTGCCATATGATTGTATGTGTACATGGTCTCGATGGTAAGTTTATTCTACTGTAATGCCATGCTTAGCCTTTATTTGCCTATCAGCTTTCTGCTGCAATATGACAGGCATGATTATATGAGTGCCTCCACCCTGATTTGAACCTGTGTAGCTTGGTTAAATGGCAAGTATGCTAACTGTTGAGCTACATAGAAACACTACACTTTTGGTTCTTCATACTTGGTAACTGACTTTAAATGAACAATTTCTCCTCCTGTGAAGACAATTACCCGGGTAGTTATTGTCATTGAAGAACATACCTAATCTGCCTGACCAAATATTCAAACCCAGATTGCATGCTTAACAGGCAAGACAAATTATGAAATTTTAACATTTTTTTCTTATAAGATCAGATATAATACGGCTTTATGCTGTATTCCTTCATGCCGTATTCATTCAACACAAAATAACTGTCTATTTTGATAAAAGAATATATAGACTAACACACTGTTAAACGGTAACTGTTGTTGCTCTATAGAGGGACACTCTGAATAGGTTATATTGTATTGTTTATGAGATAATAATAGTTGACTGTATTGATATAACCTAGGTAACAGCGCTGACTTGCGACTCGTTAAAACGTACATGGAGATGGCATTACCTGGTTTCCGGCTTGAATTCCTGATGTCAGAGAGGAACCAGACTGATACATTCGCCGACTTTGATGTAATGACGAGAAGATTGGTGGATGAAGTGCAACACCATATTGAGATGTATTCTCTGAAAGTTGCCAAACTCAGGTAACACTGTGTTCTATCTTATAAATATCACACAAATTCTGCCATCTTCCATGTGAGAACAAATCACACGACATGTGTAAACTCTGAATTATGTGCATATAAAATGTTAATTAAGAAATAAAAAAGAAAACTATAGTATATCGGCTGATATGCAATGGTTTTGGGTTCTTACGCCTAGGAATTAACCACGAAGGCCAGTGTCAGAACGACTAACCATTATATATCAGCTGATAAGCTACGGCATTTGAGTATTTCATTTCGATTCTTACGTGATTAATCATTTAAGTGTGACGTATTTATATTTAAAGCCAATGTTATAGTCATTTCAATAAGTAATACTAATGAGGGAACTATCCCATTTGAAAGAATAGAGGGGAACCGTAAACTCATGTATGTAGCTTATACCCAGTCAAAGCTAGATAAACATAGCTTACCTACCTGACATCAGTATATTGATACCCATTCTCGATTGACTTTGAAAGAAATGTACTTTGCAGGCCTTTGTTGTTTACTTTACTTGTTTACCTGTATGACATCATAAAAACTCGAACTGACGTCATTTTGATCGTATATCAGCCTATATACAATGGAATGATTTGTTCTTTGTCTATATAGGAAAAATCACCGGTGACCGGTCATGTAAGAATGATCTATGAACATCACATGTTTTATGTATTTCAGTTTTATTGGACATTCCTTGGGTACGATCATCATCCGTTCCGCACTGACACATCCAGAGATGGAGCCGTTACTACCCAAACTCTGGACATTTCTCTCCCTGTCAGGTCCTCATCTAGGTACTCTGTATAACACTAGTGGACTAGTTAATGCAGGTAAGTTTAAAGTACTTAATAAACTACTCTCATGTGAAGTAATAGTTGTTTCCCCTTGTTAGAATAGTCATCTAACTTGTAGGCTTTTCAAGCTTCAGGTTGTTTAATGTAATAAAAAGTCATTTTTTCTTTATTTTCCCTATAGAAATTATCAATTATAGTGGATTGAATGAGCAGGGTTTAATGAATTTCAAATTTTCAACAATCAATGAATGAATGTCAGTATATTTCTTGTTAGGTACAGTACTTACAGTAATAACTATCTACATTTGCAATGTGCATGTTGGAATCTGGCTTGGACCAAGATTTAATTACAATGATTGATATTGAATGCCTGAAAGACGCACACATTCTGGTTAGATACCCAGACACCTGGATGATTGATAAAATAAAATTTATAGTCAAACACTGTGAATATCAATAAGACCAATTATCTTTTCTGCCGTATTAAATTTTGATATTTTCCATTGTAGGTATGTGGTTTATGCAGAAATGGAAGAAGTCAGGTTCCTTGCTACAATTGTCACTGAAAGATGCTACAGATCCAAGACAGTCATTCTTGTTCAAGCTTAGTCAGAAACGAGGTAAGAGAAATTCTCATTGTAGTCAGCTGGTTTTGGGTCTGTTAAAATCCACCTTGAAACTCTTTGTCCATCCCGTATATGATTGAAGTTATGCTTATTGTTATAGAACTTATAATGTAACAGTTTCTGATTCTGAAACAAATGACTGGTTTATGATTTAAATCAAGCTATTTGGTATATTCATTGAATATTGATATTGCCAGTGATACAAATATAGGCAGATATCCAGTAAATTAACCTGGGTATATTGTAATCTGTAATATTTTACCAGGTAAGAATATCTACAGTCAGACCAGGGATACCTGACAGTTACGTCATGTTGTGTTTACAATCAAATGTTGACATTATATATCGTCTGCAAAAATGTGGCTGATAAGTATATTTCTTTACCTATAATCTGCATGAAATAGTGGCCGAGAGGATAACGGTCCAGTATTAGTAACTAATACGGGAGAACTTCGGGAGAACTTTTTACGCTTATTTTTATTTGATATTTTTGCAATCGCATACAAAGTATGTGAACAGAATGCTGCTTGTGTGAAACACCTTTGCATTTAACTCATCTTCAAATGGTATATTTTAATAGCCAATAACAAGTTTTCAAATATAGTAGGGAGTCTTTGAATAATTAAGAGAAACCAACAGCTATCCCAATCCCATACGTGTTTTCAATTGCACGAATTCCACGGGTCTAATTTAATAATAATAATAAGGCAAACAACTTTATTTTCAAAATAAATATCTTATCAAATTATCCAAGGGTATATTTTTCTCGTATATAATACAAGAAAAAAATTGTAATAGATTAATGGCTATCACTAGCTTTGAACTTCGATCGCCTGAGTGAGAGTCAGCAAACACATCCACAGAACCATGCATTGCTTGAAATATATGAATTTGTAAGAACATACTTGTATATAGTATAATCCTCAATCTTTTTGGGGATATACCCTGCTTATTTATAGATTGTTTACAAAATGACTTCACTGTCAAAAATCGTTGGTCGGATAGTATCTTGTTTGATATTGTACATGTACCTGTTTGACTTGTTTGTTATCTTTATTATTTCCTTTGCAATGCATTTTACCTTGTCCGATTACCTCCCTTGCTGAACACTTACCAGTCTTGAATCTCTTGATTACCTTCTTTGTTTGAAACTTTGTATGTAGTCAAAAAGAAACAGCAATTAATTTATTGTGAATTATCTTAATCATGAATATGATAAAAAAAAACACATAAAGATTATACAAAAATCATATTGGCCCAAATAAATTATATAAAAGAGGAAAAATCATATGAGATGTCTGGGAGAAAAATCTAATACATTAGGAAAAGTTCATCACATTTTCTGGGCTGTGTCTGTATAAAGGTTGATATTAAGGTTGTGTTATTTTGTGTCAATTTACAGGACTAGAGTATTTCCGTCATGTATTACTGGTTGGTTCATCACAGGATAGATACGTACCGTACCATTCATCCAGGATAGAAATGTGTAAAGCAGCCCAGAGAGAAAGTTCCGGATTAGGTTTGTATTATATTCACTTCTTCAGGGGTATCAATTTTCCTGATTTACCCGGAATTCCAGATTTATCATGCACGAAAAAGCAATGAATTCTGACCAAAATAAAAGTTGTTTGATACAAATATCTCAAGAAATGGTAAAGTAATGGCTATTTAAATCTGCAGTGAAAGATCTTCTTCAATATAAACAGAGTTACATTATGAAATAATGTCATTGAAGGCCTCTGTGACAAAAATGTTCGCCACACTCCATTTTTATGCCCCAGCATCTACTGCTGTTACTAAGAGGCATAATTATAGTGATGCACCTGTTTGTCCGTTTGTTCATTATTCGTCTGTCTGTTATAAAACTTTCAAGTTGGTTGACTTAGCTAGTTATTTACACATAGTATTACATGATTTTAATTATAACCATCTAACTTTCTATCTATTGCAGGGTCAGTGTATGGTGAAATGGTTGCAAATATACTTACACCTATAGTGAACAATGCAAAATGTAAACTTATACGATATGATGTATTCCATGCTTTACCCAGTACAGCTAACACCATTATAGGACGGGCTGCTCATATAGCGGTTCTAGACTCTGAAATATTTATAGAAAAGTTTCTTATGGTGTGTGGACTCAAGTTCTTCAAGTAACATATATAGTTTAGATGGGGGAACAAATGGACGAGGATAATAGTTTTTTCATTTAGACCATGGGTAAGGACTACAGCATTAGTTAGACCATGGGTGAGAGCTGCACTGTTTCAATTAGAACTTGGGTGAAGACCATGGATGACAACTGAAGGATTTCAATTAAACCATGGCTGTCTGCAGTCTTTGACCATGGGTAAAAACTGAAGCATTTCAATTAGACCATGGGAGAACACAGCTGCAGTACTTCAATTAGACAATAGATGAGAACTGATCAATTTAAAGTAGAATACCTTGGTATAGGGGGTAGATGTTTAGTGAGGTTATACTTTGATGAAGGTATTACAAGAGTCTAAGTATTTCTTAAGTGAGGAATACAATGTGGTTGTTATATTCATGTATTATATTTGTTATCTCCCTTGCAAGCATTGTACCGGTCAGTGTAATCATTATAAGGCTCCTACGGTTTTCAACCTGAGGGGACTAAAGGTTTGCCGTCCGTCCGTTCGTCAGTCAATCTGGATCCTGCCATACCTCAAACAGTTTTCAAGCTATCGTTATGAAATTTGATATTATATGTGGATAGGGACCAATAAGGGAACTATGCATATCTAATTATTTTTTTATTCGGACAAAAATTGTGGTTACCATTGCATCCGAAACATTGACAACCTGGAAACCATGGGGACTTCTGTATTGCTTGCAATTCCTAATTTTAAAATTGTTTATCTGACTATGAACTTATATAATGATACAATACTCAAACAAATTGGTTGTATGAGATACTTTTATATGCATCTATACTAGAATATGTGATATTTCTGAGTCCCTGATTATGTGTGATTTACTGATTATTTATGTGGTGATTGGTGCCATCGTTTTATCATCGAAACATAGCCATCTTGTAAGGTCATTTTTGTACATTTGCACATACTGTAAAATCATTTAATTTCGATGGGAAAAAATTTGGTGGTTTTGGTAAACAAGACACATTTCAATGGGACCTTAATTCGTGGAATTTGCATTTCAAGTAATAAATACAAGGGCCAAAATTATTGTTCAATGGGATTTGATTTTCATGAAATCCACGAAATATAATCCCCCACAAAAATTCATGATTTTACAGTAACATCATTTGTGAATGTTTTGATATTTCGTGTACATGTATTATGAGTATGAGACCTCAGGCATAAGAAAATATATTCCAAAATTCAGAGTTTTGAAATTCCCAATTTTCATATCTAGTGTCTTCTATTAAAGGATGAACTGAAAAAATTGTGGATGTAAAAAAATTGTATTTTGTGGTAAAATTTCTGATGTCTGTGATGAGATGTCGATGTTTTTAGTTAATCATGTGACATATGTGATGCTTTGTTAGTATGTGAAATTTTTAGTATTCACATTTTGATGTATATATTTATATAAATATTAATTATTATTAAGGCTTATTTACCCCACCCACCCATAGTTTTTGTATAATTATTTTTACATACGCTTCTTTCATTCTCAGTTTGACAATATTTTTTTATTATTATCTTTTTTTGTTGTTATTCCATGATTATGTGCATCTTTGTTATATTCCTATACCATTTTTGTAACTAAGAACATTAAATGAAATTTCATGCATTTGTTAATTATCTGCGTTTTTTGTCCCATTTGATGTATGGAAAGTACATTTGTTAGTCAGTAGTTCTGCCTCTATAGCTCATCTAGTCTGTTTTTAAGGAATTTCTTGATAAAACTGATTTGAATATGGTAACAATGTGGTTGAAGGCCTATCGTTTGCCAAAAATGGTTCACCCCATCTGATTTTCCTGATTTTAAATTTGGTTCTGTAGACTCTTGAAACTGCATTTTTACTCTCGAATTTTACGGAAGTGCTTATCTTGACTCAGGAAAATTTAAGCTGAAGAGTCAAATTTAGTAAGCATGTAATACAAACTTCCTTTCAATATTTTTATGACTCTAGAAAATTGAGAGTCAGGAATCATTTTGACTCTTCTCTTTTGAAGGCTAGTGAAAGCCCTGGAATTTAATCACTATGAAAGGGAGACAATCCAAGGTTTTAAGTTATCAAGACACACCACATCAAGGGGAGATCATTCTTGCGATTTGTATCAAGAAACTGCACATGGCATTTATACAGGTCCTATAAGAATAGTATATGAAGCAATGAGTTAACTATTGTGTTAATTGTATAATATATTATTCGAAATATTTTGTATTAAAAGTGTGCTACTTATTATTAACATTGTATACCTAACTTCAACACTACTTAATCTTTGTTGGTACGATGAAGTTCATGTACAATATGATACATGATTGCATCACCATGACAAAAATTACAATTTTTTTTTTCTGTACACTATTAAGATCTGTCCATTATTTCAGTGCTAACCTATTGTATATGCGGTTTTGAGTATGAATTTCTCATATAATGAAAAAAACATTAAAAAATTATTTTGAATTAATAGGTTTTTAAGTGAACTTTCTTTGTAACAACCCACCCATTGGCTTACTTAATCTCCTCACAACAAACTCACTATCGTTGTCACAGGATTTTTTCTGTGAATATATTTTGACTACCTCATTTCTAGGGGTACCATTTGCATTAGTCTTATAATGTATAATTGTCACTTGTTATCTGTCAGACTTTTCTGTGACTGTGAAAAATAGTTGTCTTAATACAAATTTCAAAATAAACATGTCAGGGGTGTAATTCAGTCAGATAATTAATTTTGTAAACAAAGAAGGAAGTTGTGTTTTTTTTGTGAAAAATTACCAAATTAATGGAATTTCGGCTGTAGGGAGTTACTAGAGTCAACTTTGAAAATGAGGATAGAGAAATGTCTGTGTTTCTTGTAAATTTTATTTGATGTGTCTATTTAGTAAGCATTTCTTTAAATTTGTTTAAAGTTACTGTTATGACTAAATATAAATACGACCATAAGTACAGCTATCTTCATTCTTCTTACGACAGAGATTTAAGTTCTAGATTCAATGATTTAGCAAGTACATGATTTCTGGGGTGCTTGGAGTTTACACAATATCTTCACATTCACCGAATTAAACACTTTCACTCTATGTGGGTAACTTAATGATAAACTTGTACGATGATTGAGCGTGCTCACTTCTGTGTAGCGAGTTCCCGAGTTCCCTGAATGATACCGGTAAGATTGTATGATGATTGAGCGTGCTCACGTCTGTGTAGCTAGTTTCGTAGCTAGGTTTGCAAGTTCCCAGTAACTCATCTTGTACTAATTACTCCACATTGAGATGTTTACGTGAACAATTTAATCAAGTTTTACGCTGAACTTTCTCATTGATTGAAAAATTTAATCAGATTTGGGGTGAAATTTAAGTAGTGAAAGTGTCGTTAGTAACCTAATTTGTAGTAGAGTACATAATGCTAGTTACTTGATTATTGGGTTACAGTTTTCAATGGATGAGATAATTTCTTAAAGTTTAACTAGTATGGGATGGTTCTTAATTACTGTTTATTTTGATCAAGTCTATCTCTTTTGTACAATTCATAGTCATGTGGCTGGCTCAGTGACTAAGGAATTATTTGACAACTTAATGTTATTGTAGTTTAACCTGGATCAGCCTGTGGGATATTACTCTAGCTGGAGCCCCTTTCTTCTTTAATGACAAGTCATTGTTCGAACTCTACTTCATGTTGAATATCTACTTTGTTGCATGTTCAAGGTCAACTTTGTTGCATGTTCAAGGTCAAATTTGTTGCAAATTCAAGGTCAGCTTACCACATGTTACTATTAATGAATATACTTTTGTTAAAACTTAATTTATATTTGTCAGAGTTTTTTTGTAATGCATGTAGTACAGGTTAGCCTTGGTAATTAATTGTGTGTTATTAGTACTTAGTATGTTAGCAGGTGTTTTTAAGAAATTAGATTTTTACAAATTTGTAAATAAGATAAATTGTACATAGAATTTTAACAATGCAATTTGGAACAAATCAAGTTTAGTGCAATTTTCTTCGGTTTAATGTTCAAATTTACATTTATTTTCATGCTACTTGTCTTTACTGTTTGTGCTTTTTTTGTTTTTAAAATTTTGATGCTTAAATTTTGTCACAAATTTTCATTAGTATGTAATATAGCTTTGCTGGGTTATATTCTATATATCTAAATTATTTTATTTTGTGATATTCTAAATTCAGGAATGTTCTGAAAATAAAATATTGATTACTGTAAAATCAAATTTCACAAATACTACTAATTGCTATTATGAATTTATGACTTATTGTACAATGTATCCTTGAAATTAGTCCCAAGAAATGGTCTTTTTTTTCACACAAAAAACCCACAAAATTTTGTCCCATTGAAATTTAATGATTTTGCAGTATATCAATTTTGTAAATCTAAAGTTATGATAACTTCACAAAATGCCAGTTTTTTGTTGCATTTAAGCATGGGTTTCACTTTTTTACCGTCCCTATTTTGTTAAAGTGAGCGTACATTGATTTTTTTGACATGTCTGTGCATTAGTAGGTCAGTCTGTGTGTAGTCCTGGTAACTAAATAATGCATAGACCTTTGATATTATCTTTGTCCCTCTCTCTAAGTAGGCCTACATGTTGATGCTATGAAAGGGTATAGATTACCACAGTCATGCATTAAAGTACTTTACAGTTTGCTATGCTCCCCTACTTCTTGTTGCTATTTATATTTTGTTCGACTTCTTTATCACACTATGATCTGTATTGTTTTTAGCATGCTGTATTTTGTCTTTGTTACTACAAACTATAGTTTGTATTTTTTTAGTTGATAATTTGCTACCATTCCTTCGTTTCACTGTTGGTAGTAGTGCTGTGCAAACAATGTACAGTTGCCATTCATACTATTACTTTGAGCCCAAACCCTCTTGGCAATCCTAGTGACTCTGTTTCATTACAGCACATGACAAGTTGTAAGTGGGTGGTGCATTTGATCCTGTCCGTATATCTAGGTATCTGTCTGTAGGCGCACTCTTGTGGACCCAGCTCCTCTTTACTTTCACCAACGTGCAACCTGTACATGTAAGATAGAATTTGTACAACATTGAATTTTGACAGAATTATGGCCTTTTGCAGTTGGGAGGCATCTTGGCCACATGTTTAAATATAAAAATAACTTACTCTTAATTTCGCGACTATGTTTTGAAGTCTTGCAGACCATGTTTGAGCCTACACCTCTGACTTCAAAATTAAGCAGCCATTGTTTTCACCCCACCACAGTCCAGAGAGTTTGACCTGATCCTCAACATTTAATTAGCATATTAAATTGAACAGCTGATATTTGTGTATATTTATTCCCTGGCTGTATGTTTTCATTAGTGGGGATTGTCACAAAGACATGCAATGAGATTATGTGTATTACGAATGCACATCTAAAGTACCGAGTTTGCAAGATTTACGTGCCGAAATTAAATGGATCAAATTCAAATTCTTTGTACTGTACCTTGTTTGTTATATTTATTACAGTATTTACCTATATAATTGAGTGTATAATGTACTGAACTGTAAAATCATTAAATTTCTTGAGGATTAAATTTCGTGGTTCATTTTCAACCACGAAATCAAATCCCATCAAACAATAAGTTTGACCCTTGTATTTATTACATGAAATTCAAAATCCTCGAATAAACGTCCGGTCAAAATGGTCTGATTTACCAAAACCACGAAATTTCATCCCTTTGAAATTAAATGATTTTACAGTAATTAATCTACAACTTGTTACTATGGTGTGTGGTTAAGCTGTTTTGTAGTGTGGTAACTTTGTGCTATATATGTTTGGACATATCTAATGTATTGCATGCATATTTTATAGTTTTGTTATGTGCAAATTGTTTACAACTGATTAACAATTAAAAAAAATGTTCATGACGATTTTGTTTCTTGTTATTAATCTTTATAAAAGTATTTCATATGTTGGTAATCATTCTGCTGTTGTTTTCTAAGCAAAGTGCTATGTAGTGCTTTCCACTGTGGGAGGTAATTCATGTCTTCTGTATATAATTGAACGGGAGAAAATTGAATGAAGGCGCTCGGTAGCGCTTTGCTTAGGCAACCGACGCTAGATGTCAAGTTGATGCTGTTCTTTGTGGCAATGTCTGTATATAGTTCTACCTCCCGTCTTATACAGCTGTCAGGCGCATATCCAGGCGTACGCAGGTACGCCAATGCGTACACTTCCTCAGAAAAAGTGAAAAAATAAAAAGTCCAAAACTGCATTAAAAATCAGTGGCTAAGGGGGGTTAGGTCCTATCTAATTGAAACTGTACTTTATGTTGCATTATTGGATCTCTTAAATGCACAAATAAACCCTTTTTCTTTTTCAATAATATATCATTTTAACAGACAGAAAAATGATACGCTGTTATCTGCGTGAAGTATACAACATCACACTCGTTCAGTGGATACCATAAAAACGAGCTCGCTTCGCTCGCTAATTAGTTTTCAAAATGAATCATCTGGTAGAGATTGTGCCTGCCAAAATAATATTTTTTTTGTAGCTCGCTACGCTCCCTCAATACTTTAATGAGCATACAAATTGCATGTATGGCCTCCTGCTCAGGTATAATCAGTATTTTTTCTAGCTCGCTTCGCTCGCTCAGTACTGTTATAAGTAAATACAATCAAGTAAAGAACGTGTATGTATGGTCTGCTGCTAAGGTAAACAGTATTTTTTCTAACTCGCTTCGCTCGCTCAGTACTATAATAAGTGAATACAATCAAGTACAGAACGTATATAAATTATATGGCTTGCTGCTCAGCAAAACAGTATTTTTTCCAACTCGCTTCCCTCGATCAGTACTCTACTTAGTGAATGTCATAAAGTAAAGAACAAGTATATGTAGTCTATTGCTTGAGGTGATAAGTCACTATGATTTTTCTAGCTCGTTTCGCTCGCAAAAAACCTTTATTAGTTTATTTTATCATGGGGTACACGTTGCTGTGTACTCCCAAAATATATCTGACAACGGGCGTACACTCTGAATATACCAAGCTACGCCCCTGGCTGTAGTCTCCCTTCACATGATACCAGCAGGGGAGGTAATCAATCTAATCAGAGCTTTCGGGACTATGCTCTTGAAATATATCAGTAGCTACGAAGTATAGCTAGTGTCATCTGTATCAGTTGGTAGACCTGTGTGTGCAAATTTGTCCGGGAAGGCGCTATGTCAAAATGTCCACCCACTCAAAGTGAGAGAGAGACATAACAAGTGATTTTGAAGAAGAATTGTTATTTTCATGGAATTAACGAACACTTTCAATTTGCTAACTTAATCACTTATTCATATATCACACTTGATACCTTGTTTCTGATGGTATCCATTTGCCACATGTGTATGCATAAATACACACGAACATATTTGTATCCATTTTCCTCAAAGGTATAAATGCAGAAATGCATAAATAAAAACAAACAGATATTTTGCATTAGAATGAAAGTTTCTATTGCTATACAAACATATAGGAGTGTTACATTAGACTTTGTGATGAGAGTATCAAGTATTTCACAATACAAAATTCAGCCAAAATAACTTCTCCACAAACATAATACACTATTTATAGCAAAGATATAGCAGATAGTTGCATCTCCAGGGGATGGTATTAGATATTGATCTTACTTGACTTAAGAATAAGGACAACCAATCAGATCACACCATATTAATATAATTTTAATTTTCTTTCCAAAGAAATAGGCTTGGGCAACAGGTATAGCCTATATTAGCCCTATCCTTTTAACACCATATTAAACTCTTGGTTAGTAATGGGTGCTAGGATTGGCTATCCTTATTCTCAAGTCAAGTAAGATCAATATTGAATACCACCCCTGAAATGATAACAAAACAAAGAATTTGCTGAACATTTAATATCAAAGTACTGTCCAGTAAGGGTACTGACCAGTAATGTGAGAGTGATGCTTCACTTTATGTGTACACAATATATTATGCTCATTGTCTGAACAGTTACACACGATTTATAATATTACAGTTAAGCATTGAAATTATAGAGGTCAGGATATTTTTTCACTGTAACAGTAGACTCAACCACCGAACACTCGATTTTTATCCTAACTGGACAGTTAAGTTTCGAAGCAATTAAAAGGTGGAAAACGTTGCCATTTCACTTAATATAAACCGAAAATCTTGTCAATGCCAATTAGTATTAAAGTACTCAAATTATAGCCAGTTCAATGAAATTTTAAAATGATATATGAGTTGAATGGATACACACTATTCAGTGCTGCATGACACCATGCACGTTTTTGGGCCAGAATTTTACCCTGAATGGTTGTTGAACACAAGACATGTGACTAATGACAGAAAATCAGTGTTTGCATAATGCAACAAATATGAATAAAATGTAGCTAACATACCCAGTACACAAAATAGTTGCTACAATACTAAACTTACACTAGAAATTTTGCAAATTACTCATATTCAAAAAGAACATAGTTCAACAATATTAAAGTCATGAAGACGTATAGGTCTACTGCTCAAGAATATTTAAGTCACATAGACCTAGTCTATGTTTGAATCATATGAGCTGTTCTTCAGGAAAACCAGGTTTAGTGACAAAATTATGAAAATAATTCCTATATAATGTCAATAAGCCCGGTTTTCCTGGGGAACGGCTCATATGTAAGTTACATTGACCTAGCCTAAGACTTACCCATATGCAAGTCACATAAACCAAGCCTATAGGACTTAACAATATGAAAATCATGTAGACCTAGCCTATGGCTTGACCGTAAGTAAGTCATGTAGACCTAGCCTATGGCTTGACCATTAGTAAGTTCCATAGACCTAGCCTATGACTCAACAATATGCGATTCCCAAAGATCTAGTAAACAAATCAACAATTTGTGAAGAATGCAGACCAAGGCTACGGTTCAATAGTTTGTAAGCCACTGGCTCAGCAATATGCAAAAAATGTAGATCTTTGACTCAAAAATAAGCACATCACGAAGATCTAGCATATGTATAAATTATATAATATCTTATTATAAAGTGTGTATAAAATATGGAAAAAATAACAAAACAAGACTTAATAATCATGTCATGGAACAAACTGTTACATGGCTTTGACAATGTGAAGTTTGCATGATGGTAAACAAGTATGTCAAGTTTCAAAGCAATGCCTTGATGGACTTAAAAAATATTTTCAACAACTTAAAAGTTTAGGTTAGCATTTTTTATTTTTATAGACCAGCTACCTTTTTATATGTACCTAGACAACTGTCAGCAGAAAGCTGACTCGCAAATAAAGGCTACGCTCCGCATAGTAGCATAGCTATTTCAATACCACAATTTGGTGATGGTTTTTTCTAATTGTCTATCATGTTTATTGGTATTCAATACAATACAATAAGTATTCCCATGATACCGGATATAATATTTTATATGGTGTGTGTGCAATCAATCTAATAGGACGACCTTAGTCACCTCATCTGACGCGGTAAATGTCAACAGTCAGTTCCATTAGGCATGAATATAGTACATGTATATAGTACTTGTATAGTACAGCAATATGTTCTGTTTTCCAGTATATAATTTACAGTAGTAATTTTCGGTCAATGATTTACAATAGTATAAGGGTGTCATGTAATTTGTAAAAAAAAATCTATTTGCTCCCATTGGTTTAGCCTAGAGATCCGAATGCTAAAAATCTAATTAAGACTAATTAAGCCTATCCTTATTTCTACAATCATGGCCTATGTTTTCAGTACACATGTACTTGATACAGCAAATATTTTCAATACACATGTACTTGGTACAGTATATATTGTTAGTACATATGTACCCTGATAGTTATTAGAACAGTGTGTCTACTCTGTGAGAATATTTAATGATATTGTAACTTTCTGTGATTTAGGCGAAAACTTGAAGGTTAAGGTTATTTAATCCATGATAATAGCAAATCACTAAAAACAAAACAGTCTTAATGATATTAGCACTGAACAAAGTTCATATTTCATAGCAATTTGACAAAAAAAAGTTTCTTAAACAGAAGATAAAGACTTTCTGAACATCATTTGTAGAAATCTGCAAAAACTTGGGGGAAAAAAATGAAAAAGCGTTAATTTTAAGACGTTTTATTACAAAGGACACTTATAAATATCATTAAAATATTTTACAACTTATATTGAATAATATAAAAGATATTTAGTGTGCTTACAGTATAGGAACCACTGGTGTGTCGATAACTTGTACGTGAATTTTAAATTTGATACATTTAGTAAACAGAAATAATAGCAAATTTTATATTTCTGATGGCAGAATTGTTAACAAATTTTGAAAGTCGGGAAATGTGCCATAAATTCCCTGTTGCTAACTTTACTACCTGTCAATTCTTTTTTAGTACAACATTTTGCAGTTACAATAATAACATACTAATCTTGGTCATACCATGTTTGGTCAAGATTTTGATCAACACACCATATTTGGTGAAGATCCGAATAAAACAAAAACCTTCATACAAACTGTGATACAGATCAGTTATAGAATTATACACAAAATATTTGCAGAAAAGGTGACTATAGAAGATATGTTGTATAAAGAGTTACATACAATGTATTTAACAAGACATGATACAATTACATAGTTTTAAGCCAATAACAATCTACACAGACCCAAGTATCACACGTTGATACAACTATAGGATATCCTGGTAAACCAATACAAGACAGACTGGTTCAATGGATTGGACTTAAATATACTATGGACTGGTAAAAAGAATGATATTCAAATACTTCAGACTGGTTAAAAAATGTGATTTACAAATACTGCAGACTGGTTCATACGATTGAAATCATACACTTATATAACTTTTACCAGACTTAGCAACAGAATTTTAACATACTTTTCACACACCTGCCAATGACAAACAGAGGTCACCAGATTTAAGTAAACTGATTCCTTATATCGACAATCAACATAAATTGAATTGTTACATGTATACGGTATACAAATTTTTATCAGATTTGATGAGATTTTACCAGACTGATACGAGACTTACTAGACTGCCCAGCATTTTACCCAGGGGTCAGAATCTCAATATTAGTTTCCAGGATATACTCCAGTTGTACCCATAGAAACTCACAGGTGACAAAGAAAATAGAAAATATGACAATATTTTATGAGCATAATAGTAATCTGCATACAAATGTAATTATAACACTTTTACAATCATTGTATATAATTAACGATAGTTTGTGAAAAATACAAAAAAAAACACAAATTGTGGCACGAAAAAATGGGTGAATGAATACAATGGAAAATGAACGTCTATATGACATTGTGCATGTTGTGAACTCTTGTAACTAGAGCGATATAAGTATTAAGCCTTCAAAGTGACATATATGTGCAACTTTACAGACATTTTGATGAGAACAACATTCTGTCATAAATATGTTCTATGATATAACATCTTGTATTGATAAACAGTGCATTCGTCCATAGAAATATCTTGCCTAATCAATCACAGGTAACTGTATCGTTAAAAATGAAGAAAAAAATATTATTTTTTTTAAATTTATATTTTTCTTTCTTTATAGAAAAATTGAATTTTACAAAAAAATTCGTTTTCAAATTGTCTTTATCAATGATACAGTTACCTGTGTAATCAATGTGTCTGTTCATAAACAAATGGAAAACTAAGTTCATATTTCTATCAACGTTGGTTCATTAATGCTCAGTATTTGTTCTAGTTTGCAAACCTAGCATTATTAGTTCATAAGCACACAATTTTATGATTAGATCATCAAGTAAGTTTATGAGCGTGTCCTGTTTCCGAAAGCAGTAAAGGTTTTAACTTAAAGGTTATCTTTTGATAATTCATGATATTTTTTCCAATATGAATGCATGCACTTGGCAATGGCAGATGTCTATGAATTTATAATGGAAATAATTGTGTTTATGAACCCATATTTAGCATGGACAGTGTTCTAATGAATGCATATTTAGCATAAACATTGTATTTATGAACACAAATTTACTATAAACATTGTATTCATGAACGCATATTTAGCATAAACATTGCATTTATGAACACAAATTTACCAAAAAAACATTGTATTCATGAACGCATATTTAGCATAAACATTGTATTCATGAACGCATATTTAGCATAAACATTGCATTTATGAACACAAAATTTCCATAAACATTGTATTCATGAACACAAATTTAGCATAAACATTGTATATATATGAACACATATTTACTGTAAATATTACATTTGTGAACATATATTCATCATGAACATTTCGCCTATGAACAAAAAACTTGCCAAAGTACTAAAGCGTGCTAGTTGCCATTTGTGCAAATTCTAACTACAGAAACAAACTAAGAATTTCATCTAAGAACCAAAACAAATAATCTCAGAATGAAATAATTCTAATGTTTGATCCCTAGCAACAATGACCCTAGCAACGATGTGCCTAGCGATGATGTTCCTAATAACTAGAGATAGTGATAAATAACACAAAAGAGATATGGTACATTATAACAGACTATTCCAAATTAATTATTGGCAGCCAGGGACCAAGAAATTAAGTTGATCCTGAGATGGGAACATTTCATTCCATGAAGACAAGTAGATGAACACGATCAGGGAATTTCCGTTCTATGTAAACCAGAGGAAGCGTAATATACAGAATCCCAAAAATAATTGATTCAATTTTCGTAAATAACGAACTCCTGAAGTTCTAGTTGTTTTTATCAATTATTTGAATTGACGAAATAATCATTTTATGATATTGTCTTGCTTAAAGCACAAACTTCATTTGTGAGTCCCAAGAGCTCTATAGGTAATATGTTGATACCTGCATGTCAAGTGAGTCAGTTGGCAAACCCATTTTAGCAAACTCAATAATGAATTTGGCAGCGTCTTGTATATGTACTGATAGTATTACAACCTGATATAAGACACCGGTGCAAGACGTATCATACCCGTGCTTCCAATACTAGAATACAGGTATGACACACACGTCTGCTCACAGCTTTTGAAACAGAGAAACATTGAACACAAACAAATGTGTGTTGAAAATATGAACACAAAATGGTAAATGAATAACAAGATTTGAACTCCGACAATAATACAGTACACATGTGCAAAATACTGCCTGGCAATATATTGCATTCAAAGAGTTTCGAGATTTTCAAACAAGATTGACATGGCTTTTGATTTCAAACAACCTGATGCATTAATGCATACACAAGTGCTGAGCATTTTAACCCTATACTCCATATTCTCAAGACATTTGTCCAAGAGATTACTAAGAACATGTACATATCTCATATGCAGCTTTTTGTGACAAATTTCAAGAGTGATCTACCTTGTTGGTGAGTTCTGTTAAGTCTAAATGGATTGTCACCCCTCCATATTTGGAAAAGAAATTATGTCGGACGTCAGACAGGGGTGTGAATTAATGTATCGATGGAGTAAAGTGTTAATAGTACTAGAAACAATAGCATTAACTTTGATGTTGAAACAAAAATATCTCAAAATTATGCACCATATGTACTCATCATGTACAGAGAAACGTCTTGTGAACAAAACAAGAGAATAATGTGATAGAAATAATAATAATGATATAAGACGAGTAATATAGATTTTTGGACAAATTTTGAAATTCATGGCAATAATGTGTACACTATGACATTATATGATGTAAATATACATGTACAGTAATAAACATTGTATTTAAAAATTCAAAATACACGGAATGTGTGATCAAGTCAAACCTGGCAATAGAAAACTCAGTACTTCATGCACCCATACCCCACCCATCCATGTACTGTTAGACAAATATGTTTATAAACATGACAGTTGTAATCTTCAAAAACCAATCATAAATTGCTGCCATTTTATCATTTACCAAACAATCGATGTCACAAACTTCTCTTTTCTGACTCCACAATAATCTTCATTCCATAACCTTTCAATGATGTTTGCAAGTTGATAACTTTACAATAGCAACACAATTTAAGAACCCTGTCATTTACTTATCAAATACAAAATCATTATAATTCCTATGGCAAAAGATTGTTCCAAGATTTTGAATTTCAACCAATCAAAAACCAGTTAACTAAAAGCATCATGTATCACATGACCAATTCTAACCAATCAAATGTGACTTTATGAAAATCAATCAATATAGCAATAAAATGAATGAACAACTTCCTTCTAACCATTTACAAAAGGAATTCAGAAGGCAAAAAAGAAACTTATTAGATTCTGAGAGTTAAATTTTGTTCCCACTGACCTTGGCAATGGTTAATATGGTCAAGGAAAACGCAAAAAGTTTGAGAAATTGCTATACATTACAAAAAGTTTTCTGAATAGGCCACTGCAGAGTGAAGTGCATGGTAGCAAGGTAATTGTACTATACTTTATAGTACTCAGTATGTAGGAATGGCATTGGAAATATGCAGTATATTCTTTAAAACAGTTGATTAAGTGCGAAGGATTTATTTTGCAAAGTACAATTAGATAGATATGATACAAAAATGCTTATAAACTTCAATAAATAATTTTGATTTTTATGAGTAGCAAGAGGCCATTTTACCACGTGATTATGCTGTATGGGAATTGGACAAAATTTTCGAGATGAAAAATATGGACAATTTTAAACAGAACCTTCCTGTTAATTTGATCATGCATGGTAATTTCAAATTCAAAATTAAATCTCATACAAGGGGTAAAGATCATGCAGTACCAACAACTTCAAAACATGTAAATGAAACAAATAAAGAGAAATCAGGAAAAGAATGCCGCTTCATCAAATAGGCCACAACATGAAATGACCTTCAAAATGCCAAAATAAAAATTCTAAAGTCAGTTGAAAACGTCACAGGGGTTAAATGACTTTCTACAAATACCATCTTATCATTCTATACCACAGGCTGTCGAGACTTCCTATGATCAGTTCAAAAGTAAAAAACACAATTTACGAATGAAAAACATATGATAATTCGTCTGCTCAAGTCTATTCCTGGTTACAGCCACCTGCGTCTGCTGTTAACATTTGATACAAAAACTGGTCCTTCATGCAGCCGTCAACGAACTCTGAACGGGTTAAGACACCATCGTTATTTACGTCCATCTTGGCGAAGATTTTGTGTGTTCTCTCTTCAGGGCTATCTGTATCCTGATTGGTCAAGGCATTTCCTAACATGGAATAGATGGCCTGAAAAACAAACACAATACAATATTACAATGAAATTGAACATACTGGAATTGACAAAAAGACATTTTCAGAAAACAGTTTTTTCTTACAAGGGCCATAACTCTGCTGTAATTAGACCCATACGACCCAATAGCAACATTGACCTAGATTTTGTTGAGATAATCATTTGCAGAGTCAAAATTCACGAAGATTATGCAAAAATTTGTGACATTTATTGTCTTCCCAAGCTGCATTGTAGACAGGTGAGGGAAAGACGAAGAGCTAAAAATAGTGTGGAGCAATTTTGTCTACAGACAGATGGACATACCAAAAGGGAACCATAAATCAGTTATAGCTCTCATACTCTTGCTACCTGGGGCTATGCAGACACATAAGTTTCAGGGTTCTCAATAATAGCAGGTTGCAGGCCAAAATGACTGGCTGAAAATGTGAAATTCATACACAATTTGAAGAAAATACTTAACAGGTCTGTTGGTTAAGCATTAAGGCCTGCAAAGGTAAAAACTTATTGAGAACCCTAAAGTGTGCAACAAAAGGTATGTTTGAATATCATTTTCCTTAACATTCAAAACTTTCCCCATACATGTGATACATATTACATAACATAATGTACACTGGCAGGTAATTTATGGAGCATTTAAAGACGGGTACGATAGAAATTATGAAGACAATCAGAACGCAGCATCCTGATTACAACCTGTTAACAGAACGCTTAAAATACGCAGCTGGAAAACTTCCCAGGAAACGTTTTACAGTAATAGACCAGCATGAAACAATAAACTGCTCAGTCCCAGGAAAGTATTTGTAAATTACCCCTTCTCATGGAAACAGATAAACAGCAAAACAGTACAAGGTCTGTAATCACTAACCCCATAAAAATGGTCTAAATTGGATGTTATTCCATTAATGGTTAAGCTATAGTACATTTACCACCATGTCCCTAAATACAACATATTTGAGTCAATAAAACATTTGATCAGAATATTCTGACCAGAAGATGGGAAATTGCCATACAAGTCGGTATTTATCACATAATCAACATCAGTGTATCATAAAAATGGTAATTCCAAAAACCACCCAAATAGATCTTAATCGAGTCCCAATATATAGTAGACATTATAAGAGGGTTTGAGAATAGACGGAAGAAAAATCTCTAAGATAACAAACAGATTGATGTTCGTATTTATGGTAGCGTTAATTATGTCAATAAATCTATGTCAGATAGACAAACAATCTGGGTTATTTTCAAAAACGTGTGCGCCATGGTATTGTTATTCTAGTCCTCCCCATAGTTGGCACACACAACTTACAACCCTTGGATAATGGAAAAATAATATTAGTAAGTAAATATTGATGTTGGTAATGGAATATACGGGATTCTTGAATTGATCTCTGTGGAGGGTCAGTTTGCTGGAGATTGTCAAATATTTCCAGTAATCTTTTGTAATTCCAAATCAGCTTTCACAGAACTTTACCAAAACGCTCTGAAGTATTCGAGGGGAAGTGGATTTCATGAAAAAGAAATTTCTATTTAGTTAAGCATGAACTTAAAGGAGACTGGAAATAATTGGGGAAGTTGCCACACAATTCAATTCGAGCAAGAAACCCCAAAGAAGCATGCTGCATGAGCCAGAAGGGAGATATGCTCTCCCTGGCAATTATGGAGTTGTACAATGTCATTTAAACATTTTCAAAATCATTTTAGTAAGATCAAACAAGAGGACCAATTGGCACTAATTTTTTTATCAAAACCCACGCTTATGAAGGTCCTAATATTAAGATTGAATTAAGATCGACCAAGATCTTGACAAACAGCTTAGTGTAGCAGTTTAAGCAAGGACACTTCCCCGTAATAGCTAGTATTCCAGATCAATAAATGTAGCATCATACAAAAGTGTCATAAAATATAGGTAAACAAATCTGGTCACAATCAACAAGCCATTCAAGTTAACATCATTACTGATGACAAACCACAACAATACAAACTCAAACATCCATCGACCTAAGCCTCTAAATGACAACATACAAATAGTGTACACTTAAGTTGGTTAAAAAGCAGTTAATACTATGTTATTAGTATCATACCATCTATTTAATGGAATTTTCACACCTAGCATCATTAACGTTCAATTATTCCAGATTTCCAGAACACCTTGCTATTGTCTGGGGACATTAGATGCTAGATGTGTCCAAGGTCACATGCAGCTTAATCGACCTTTAATTATGGGTTATGAACCTACCATGAACTTTTCTCTAAGTGGAATTGATACTCTTAAACACCATATAAGGTTTAACAGTTCATCAAAGACCTAGTCCCTTGACACATGAATGGTTTTTACTAAGAGAACTGGGCATATTGTTGACAGTCACTAATTGACAGTTCTTGGTAATATCCAAAAGGTTGAACTGCATTTATAATATCATAAACTGCAGAAATTCTCCAAACCTTTCAGTTCAGTACTAGAGATATGTTTGCGAAATCTGATTCGGAATCACAAACAAGAATCAGTCTGAATGTGCAGCACTAAATCCCCTTCTCATTGTTAAGCTTTCTGTGACACAATGTAAGAATTGTCTCCCTTATAAAGGTGTTTTCAATAATTGAATAATCTCCTCTCTATTATACTCATTTTTGGACAAATTGGGCATGTGGTAATGGGCTAAACTGAATATTTTATGGAATAAAGAGTTGCAATGCCATTAGATCAATATAATGTGTATAATGTGATAAAAAAGAAAGATGCTATCCAACAATAATGATCAAGATTGAATAAAAACCATGGAAACCGTCACTTGATGCAGTTTGCCTAAAGCAGTTCATTCTAAATTTATAATCAAGTTTTGTATATTATCAAGCCACCATTCTTGATCATCTATCTTAAACTGACACAAGGGACAGTCATTCTTGATTCAATCTTTGACTAACATGAGGGACAGCCAGTCTTGATTCAATCTTTGACTTACATGAGGGACAGCCAGTCTTGATTCTATCTTTGACTGACAGGGACAATGTATTTCTGGTTCACATTTAATTGATTGTCTACCAGAGATATCAAGAACAAGCATGACCAGTAATAAACAACTGGTCTGAAACTGTGACAAGTTAAGTAAGTTTTCCAACATATTCTGATAAAACACTGTTCCATTAAATTGATTTTAGCAAAATTATCTTAGAAGCGATGGAGAAAACATCATAGAATCAAAGTGACCATGTCAGGTTCTTCATATTGTGTTCAGCAGCATTATTCAATTATCTGGTCATACAAAGTGGTCATGATGTTGACCCAGTCAGTTTTTATGAATTTTCGTATCAATCAGGACGGTTTTCAATATTGATCTTATCTAATTAGCTCATAACACCTGTTCCTGATCAAGATTTTAAGATGGTGTGATCTGATTGGCTCTCCTTTTCCTCAAGTCTAGTAAAATCAAAATTGAATACCACCCCAGTACTTTGTAACTTGCTTCTCTTCAACTGACAATTTCTACACTGCCATAAGTCACACACAATCATAAGTCGCATGGGAACCTTGTATCTGAAATTGGATCCTAGTCCCCAGGAAAAAAATATTAGTAGATTATATACTCACTTTTATGATTTCAACCATTTCGTTCTTTTCTATCGTTCCATTGCCATCGATATCGTACATAGCGAATGCCCAGTTGAGTTTCTGTGATGGGTTACCTCCTGATGTTATATTGATAGCTAACAGAAATTCCTTGAAGTCTATTTTACCACTATTGTCTTTGTCAAATGAACGAAACACATGCTCACAAAACTGGTCCGGATTTCCCGCTGGGAAGAAAGTCGAGTACACTTCTAAGAATTTTGTCTTTGATAACAAACCGTCTGGACAATCCCTCTGTAAAAATAATAGAAAGTTATGTTAATATGAAAGTTACCTGTATATCAATACTCATAAAAAGTTTGTTAAGAATATGTAATAATCCTTCATTCCATATCTTCTTCAAATCCATGCCTCTACACCAAGAGAGACAACTCCAATTACATGGACTTAACACAACACATTACTAAGGGAGGTCACTCTTAAAATTTGTGCCAAAGAGCTGCACAAGAGATGCATACACACTCTAGCTCATCTATTGGGTGGAATGTTTATTGTGTAAACACTTGGAACATACCAGTACTTACACTTGAGCATACAATTAACAAATTGTGACATTCTAGTGCACCAACAAATGTTGTACACTGGCAAAGCCTGGTATGCATGCATAATAACAAAATACTTAAGAAAGAAAATCTGGCCATGATCTCCTGAAACATCTGAATCTGAGCTCAACCTCACCTAAATAATTGTCATGTGTTGTTTGGATAATTTTCATTGGAAGATGAACTCAAAAACAGAAAACATAATTGTTCGATTATAACAGTAAATTTGAAGGTGTCCTACAATCAGATTTATCTCAAATTCAGACTCTGATTTGGGCAAAATCTCAATTTAAGATGAGATTTGTACTGATGCTCTGGGAGATGACAGGGCCTTGTTTCTATAATGATATAACCATAACAGCAGTTCTAAGTGCAGAGTGTCTCTCTTCTAAAGCTATATAGCTATATAACTAACAGTTCACAAGTTTGTCCAAAACCAAGAACAAGACTTGAATAATAAACACCCATAAATAACATTAAAAAGCAATCAGACATTTTATTATTTCACTTGGAAATCTTACTTTTCCTAGGTAGAAATATGTAGGCAAAACTAAATCCTAGGAGAGCAATATGTATACTTGTAGTAGACGGTTTATTGGTAGTCTATTGGACTAATTTGATCAGTTTTTTTCTAAATGCTTATATCAGACAGTGTCTGTAGCTTGTAAGGCATATTATAAGCTAGCATCTTGACAAGACGATACATATAATGAGAAGACCACTTCCTACATATCTGTGTTAAAACATTTATAAATGTACAAACAAAATTATCTACGACCTATTTTTAGCCCCCCCAGATGACCCAATATCAAACTTGACCTAAATTTTTATGAGGTATTTTTGTAACAGTTTTAAGTTTCATAAAGAGCTGAATGGCTTAAATTGAAAGCTCCAGTGGGGAGCGGTGGCCTAGAGGTAGGGCGCGCGCTTCGGGATCGAGAGGTCCCGGGTTCGATCCCCCTCTGGACCACTGGTTAAAATCTCTGAGCAAGACCCACAGCTCCACTCCACCATGGTGTAAAATGGTACCTGTGAGGGCAGTGTCTATTCCTGGGCGCCGCAGATCGATGTTGGCTGCCACACCACAGGAGAGAAATAGTCTCCCCAGGGAGACACGAGTGTAGGTTTTCATATGTAGCCCAATGACCAGGGGAGTTAAAATGTCAAAGGGTGCTTGAGCGGCCTAACAGCTGAAAAGAGCCCTAGAAAATTGGTAACTTTTTTAACTTCAGTGTCTACACAAGGTTTTTCTATGCTTTGACCTAGTTTTTGGCCAACAATTACCCAATATCAAACTTGAACTAAATTTTGTTGAGATAATTTGATTATCAAGGGCAGATAACTCAATAAATATAAGTCACAAGATTACAAGTCTTGTCAGGATGGACTCTCCTTGTGATGGTAAATAACTAAGTGCAGTTTCTAGGGATATCCTTGATGGGCTTTGAGAAAATGACCACACTTGCAGACGACCCTGTCATGACAATAGCTACCGTAAATACGCAGCCATAAGTCGCATGCAGCCATAAGTCGCAGGGGGACTTTTGAATAAAGAAAATCAAGGTTTTTGTCTAAACCCTTTCATAGGTCGCATGTATAGTTTTCCATTTTTGTGAAAGCTGAAATCATGTGCTCAGTGTCAAGTGTCGAAGGAAATGTGGTCATATTCAGCTAATGTTGGGAGGAATGTGGTGATTTTCAGACAGAATATGGAGGAGTGTAGTAATTTTCAAACAAAGTTGATGGGAATGTGGTCATTTTCAGATAAAGTCAGGGAGATGCGGTCAGTTTCAGATAAAGTCAGGGAGATGCGGTCAGTTTCAGATAAAGTCAGGGAGATGCGGTCAGTTTCAGATAAAGTCAGGGAGATGCGGTCAGTTTCAGATAAAGTCAGGGAGATGCGGTCAGTTTCAGATAAAGTCAGGAGTAATGTAATGATTGTCTGACAAAATCGGTAGTAGTGTAGTAAACTCTTCCATAAGTCGCGGCGTGACTTTTTAACTTTTTTTAGTCAAGCTAACAAAGCTGTAGATCAATACATAATTCACTTATTTGCAATGCAAGTTAATACATGAAGGTGTGGCCCTCACACAAACATACTCCTACATCAAAACATAACAAATCTAGACACCTTTGGTAATAAGTATGTAGATTGAGTTATCACTATCAACCCAAAACTCGAGCCTTTATAACTATTTGTAAAGGAAATATTAATTCTGTATCTTATAAGTAAGCAATATGATAAATAAAGGATTGAAGAAAATGGAAAGTGGAATGTCATGGTATTGTAATTTTCTGGAATTTTCTGAGAAAAATCAATTTGAATTTTTGAGAAATATCAGTTTTAATATTTTCTGAGAAAAATCAGTTGGAATTTCTGTGAAAAGAGACATTTTAACTTTAATACAGAAAAGTGCAGAAGCACATTATGAAGCACATATGAATAGCAAAAATGCAATACGACTATGGGAAACCAACAAACATTTCACAAACTCAAATCAAACTTGCAGAAATATCAAGGAGTGCCAACAGACCGATGAACCATTCATCAGCCTGACCTTTGCATAAAAAACAATAGGCAATTATTGAGCTTCCATTATAAACACATGTGGCTTTTTATTCCATTTGGCTCATATACTAAACATTAATATCCTGATGACATTTATGAAAATGAATATATTAGTCCCCTAATGACAATACCATCACACAATCATGATAATATGCCAACGATTAAGTGGTCTGCCATTTTCCACAAAGTTCAATGGAACTTAATGATAATGAATGACTGGTTTGATGTAGAAATTCCTAGAAAGCCATATACAATATTTATATTGTGGAGTTGTATATATGATTTGAATACACAGATGGTGAAGCAAATGCAATTTTATGCCATTGAAATACCAAGAAATGCCAGACTCTCGGGAATTTCAATAGCAAGAAAAGCAATCAGGATTGGACACAATTTTTTAAAAAATGAATAGTTCAATTAATAAATATTTTATTGCTTTTTATACACAAAGGTTTTTGCACAAATTTGTTTAACAATATTGAAGCCCTCTCCCATGTTAGTGTTTTCTGAGTCAAGGCAACCGACTTTACTTGAGTACCAAAAACTTAAAAGGTATTGTCATAACTGGCGAATAAAATGTCCTCTTTATTCTTCAATTTCTTCTTTATAAAGACTCTTTGCTAATGAGAAGTTCAGGTCCTTGATTTGAAATGGGGTCACAAACTTAAATCTAGTAATAATAAAGTCAGGTAAAAGTTTCTGTGTCAACAAACTTTACTGACCCAACCCTTAGAAAAGTCCTGAAGGTGTATGTGACCTTCCCATTGAAAGACCTTCAATCACTTTGACAGTCAATGTCTGTGAATTGCATACTATAGACATTGTCTAAATATGGAAGCTATATGATAGTCTGAAGCCATTTGTCATGAACATAATAATATAAGAGTATAAACAAACATTGTGAGCAGAACAGACAATACTACGAAGACGACAGAATTAATTACTACAGTCCAAATATATAACATCGGCATAGTAAATCAATAGGACAGACTGGTATTGGTAGGTAGAATAAAGAATTCGCAGGAATTAGACAAGAATAAAAGCAAAGTGAAACAAGACAAGGAAATTACATGAAATCCAGATAATCATGGTAGCCAAGCACAATTTGACCGAGATGTCTTTTCTACTTTTAGTAACCGTGACCTTGACTCCAGGAACCCCACTTTCAATCCCAAGCAAGATTGTTATGTTAGCTACATACACAGCAAGTTTCAACATGATATCTGATTCCAAACTCAATGTATCAATTGGAAACCCAACAGTGGATGCCTGCCTGCCAATCACCCCAGTCGCCAATCTGATAACCAAACCTTTTCGGTGAACTTGCAAGCTATACAGAAGTCCCCTAACCTGGTTTCAAGGTTGTCAATGTTTCTGTTGCCATGGTAACCACAATTTTGTCCAAAGCAAAAAATAATTAGACGTGCAGTGCATAATCTCCTCATTAGTCCCCATCCACATACCAAGTTTCATAAACCTAGCTTGAAAACTGTTTGAGTTATAGCAGGATCTAGATTTCTTGACAGACAGACTAAGGGCATACCTATAGTCCATTCCGGTTGAAAACTGGTAGGGGCCTAATATAGCTGGACAAAAGCAGACAAAGTTTCTTACCATAAATCCTCTGTACCAATCCTTAATCTCATTCTTTGAAAACTTTGTATTCTGTGTTAAGAAATCCAAATCTTCTTTTGGTAACTTCTTTTTTGAAGATTTGTTACCCATCTTTAATACTCTACTGAAGATGTGCTAATAATCTACCTGAAAATATACAAAGAACACATGAAAATCAATGTGGGCAAGTGGTCCAGCGGAAAGAGCTACAGACAGCTAATTCAATGGATGTGGGAGTTGATCTAAAACAGATATGCACACTAAATTTATTAACAGGTCTTTCAGATGAGATTTTAAAAACCTAGGTGCCCTGTATGATGCTTTACATCAGGCACATATAAAGACACAAGGCTGCTTCTGGAACTGGTGCATCTCTTGTATCATGCACTTCCTCCAAAAACTGAAATGACTAACTTCGTCTTGGGGCCTTGCCCATATGAGTATAATTATATTCTCTCTTGCTACTGTACTGTCAAATTTAGGCAGTATGGTCAGGCTTTCTACTGCCCCTTCAAAAAACAGTTGGGCAAAAGTAGGGTAGATTTTATCGAAAATAGTAGGGAAAAGTAGGAATAGTAAGGCCCCAGTAGAAAGCTTGCATGGTGTTAGAAACAGTTATTAACATTATTGTCATGTTCAGTGACATAGATGACAATAGTGAAAATATTGGAAGCAGCAAACACAACGTTCTTCGTACCAAGTGTTTTAAAACCACTGATAGAATAGGGTAAACAATCACTGTCATATCATATAACCAAAACTACTGAGAAATGAGAAAATTTGTCAGTTTTTAACAAATGTTTTCTAGCCTATTGGAATGCCTAGGAAGGCTAGGATTCTCAGTATTTGATGGTATATTAACAATAGCATTTGGGTACCAGCCAATCTCAACAGATTTCTGACAAACTTGGGTACCAGCCAATCTCAACAGATTTCTGACAAACTTATAGATAATATGATTGAAATCTCTCAATAGACCGGAGTGAAATTTAATGAGAAAGTGAAAATAATGATCTGGTAAGACTCAACAATACTGATGTAGATAATCTATGGTTGTAGATAACCTTACTGATTATGTCAAATTAGCAACAGGTTGTTGGGCAATACCTACGCACAGCCGCCAATTACAGTAAATCAATCATCTGTATCGAAAGGAGAACAAGACCAAAAGTTTGCCTGGTTTTACAAAACCATCAGTGTTTGATCGGTTGACTAGGTTAATGATATGCCAGATAATTTACTAAAATAAAAAAATTCTTAAGAGTCAAAACCATGAACTGTACCCGGCTGGTATTTCAAAAGAATCTACCTATGAACTGTACTCTGCTAGTGTCTTAAATAGCAATAAACCAAAGGTAGTCCAATTGAAAGGAACCATTCAAATTTCAAAAGAAATATGCTTCAAACATATCAAATTTAACAAAAAATACTGAAAAGCACAAAAGCAATCATAAAAGTTACCTTGAGTTTTAATTGAAACATTCCAGGTTTACAATGTATGACGGCTCAAGTAATGCAGTACACATATACGTGTTAACATTATTCCACAAAACTCAACTGTACAATGAGTATTTCTGTATATTATTAATAGTAAACTTACAGCCATCTATGCATTATTGATACATAAACTAGTCAGGAACTAAACGAGAGCAATTAGCAATATAGAAATGCTAAATATGTCCCCAGACGGGGGGGCGCAAAATTATCCAGAACCGGAACGCTTATACTAATACTCTATATATAACACATCCTGCTTTCTAACATTGTTGCATCCAACGCTCGAAATACACAGAATAACCAAAAGGAGAGAATTTATTTTCAGCAAATTGAATCTTTGATATGCAGGTACCTTATTGCCTATCTCTTCTTAGTATGTAATTAATCATAGAAAGAAATAATACTTATATTTCCTATTTTAAACACACTGAAAATAGTATTTGTAATTTTGGTAATATTTTGAAAAGTTTCTTAAAATTTCTCTCGGTAACAAAATACGTTTGGAACATGACACTTGACTAATGCTTATAATGTTAATTGCTTGTTTTCATTTGACTGAGGCAGTGGCTCATCTGTGGTCATTCAGTTTTCCCTGCAAGATTGGTCAATGACCTCCAATTTCAAGGGAAGATATAGCTTGGCCAATTTGACACAAGCCTGACCTTTTGATTAGCATAATTTAACAGTCGATATATTGTCTATGTATACTTCACCGATTGTATGTTCTCATAATCGGGGAGTATCACGAAGACGCTCGAGATGTAATACAAACACAAATTTGAAATACCGATATCGCATGATTTGCTTGTGGAAATTGATATATTCAAAGCAAGAACCTTGTAATATATTCTTGCATAAAGGTCAGGCTCAGGTCAAAATAGCCAAGCTATACAGTTGTGTGATAAAAGGAGCCCCAGCATGATACCAAGATGCACTATTAGTTAACCTGACTGGTGCAAGCACCGATATATGTTAGAATACCTCTGGGTTAGTCTGGTTCCCCTCTCCAAATCGTACAGTCCCAAACTACTGTAAGATTTGGGATGGGAGCCAGACTACCTATAGGTAACCAAGTCTCCAGATGGTGGGAAGCTTTGAAAAGTATTTCAGAAATGACCAACAGTCAGTACTTATACTTCATTCTGGACAATTTATCAATTAACCAATTGATTTATTATGGATGACTTATTATGTAACTTGGTTCTTGACCAGTTTTCAACATTGTTCAAATAAGCATAAATCGATACAGTTGTAAACAGGAATACATGATTAAAATGGAGCATTTAATGAAACATATTAGAATGAACCCAATGAAACGATCGTTTTGAAACTGATTGGCATAGCATTCGTGGCAAAAAAGGAGATTTCAGTCTTTGAAAACATTTCAATATGCCTATGCAAGCCAACAAAATTAATGAAAATCAATCCACAGAAAACCAACTACAGAAAAGGCAATTAAGCTTGATAACTTTGACATGTTTCACAGTCTGTCAAGCAGAAAGAATGAAAATAATTTGAAAATTCTACAACCAGGCCATTTTTTGTAAGTCTAGACAAGTTTAGGGTGATATAAGCTCAGTTTTTCCAAGTGCTAAATCTTGATTACTTATACATAGCAATCTTAGTCAAACACTTTTATTTTAGAACCGCTAGTGATATATTTGCCACTGTGAATATTTTCTAGTCTACCAACAAGATTTTAACGTGAATATATTCTGGTCTAACAAAAAGATTTAAACGTGAATATATTCTACTACTGTCTACCAACAAGATTTTAACATCACAGACGGTGATAAAACTAGGAAACAAATCAAAGCCACATAAACATCGATTTTTCATGAAATATTCATGTAAGTTTTCTGTGTTAATACATTTCACTAAATTAGTTAACCCTTTACTCCATGGATACCCCTTATACTGTTCTCATAAAGTTACTTAAAATATGTACACCTAGCAAGGCCCGTAGCTGCCTATATATAAATAGCCCTTATTAGTAGCTGCCTATATATAAATAGCCTTTATTAGCCAATCAGTTTACTAATGAAACATGGCAAGCCTCAGTGCCTCCTCGATTTGAGTCAGGGTCGCCATATTAGACAGCAAGCCCGCTAACAACTGAGTTACAGAGTCCTCAATACACAAGCATGTTAATTCACACAAAACCTAAAATACTAACAGCAGTCGGACAATCTGACATTGGTCATTAAAGGACCTAGACAATAAGCATGACAATGATCTGTAACAATGAATACATACAATCAGACCTAATTAGTGTTCATTAACAATTAACAAGCACAATCCCTACCTTAATTGGTCAGTGAACAAGAATTAACAATTAGTTTGGCCACAAAAACTTCAAGTATAGTCCAGGCCCCAATCTCTCTAAACATCTCAATTTTGAGATAATTCTCATCTCAAATATTGCCATATGTAGGTTGGATCATTTCAAGGGAGGATGGACTCAAAATTAGCATCAAAAACAGCAAAGGGTATTCTTTGTTTATTCCAGTAATTTTTAATGACTTCTTACTTCAGAAATGAAAGAAATTGGCATGACCTGGGGAGAAGTGGAAAGGAAAGCGAAAGATAGAGAAAAGTGGAAAGCTCTAGTCCTTGCCCTATGTGCCTCCGGGCGCAACAAGGACTAGGTAGGTAGGTAGGTCTTACTTCATATTTATCAGAAATCCAGACTCTGATTAAGGCAAAATCTCAATTTGAGATGAGATTTCTGCTTGAGATGCTTCGGGAGATCGGGGCCTGAACATTTGACACGGTCCTCATCCTTCTCTTTGCGTAGTTGAATTACAGTCATATTTTGTCTATTATTAATCCCAAAAGAATGTTTCATTAATTGGGAATATCACAAAGATGCTCAAGGTGAATACAAACACAAATCTTATTTAGGACCGATATTGCACAATTAGCTTGCGGAAATTTATATATTCAACGCAAGACCGTTGTTATATACATTCATAAAGGTCAGAATCCGGTTGAAATTCAATATTGATCTTACTTGACTTCAGAACAAGGATGACCAATCAGATCACACCATATCAAACTCTTGGTCAGTAACAGGTTATATGATTGGCTATCCTTATTCTCCGATTTATAATAAATAAGATCAAAATTGAATAAGATTCCAAGTCAAGTTGTCCGTGCTAGGCTTCACCAGGCAAATGTATCAAGCTATCGGTAATGTTTGATACAACTATAACAATATTTATATTCCTGATATCGTCTAGATATAGACGCCATAAATCATTGTGAATCATCTTTACTGTCACTATATCCTATTACATTGACACTATAAAATCAATTCATCTAGAAAACAAGCTTTCATAGATCAGCCAGTAGAAATGTTTTAAATTGACAATATACTGGTCACAGATCAACTCATGTTCTTTAATTGATAAAGTAGAAACCAGTGAGGTATATAAACTGTGACATTGTAAAATATTGCATTTTCATAACCCAGAAATATGGAATTATTTTAATTGACAATATACTGGGCACAGATCAACTCATGTTCCTTAATTGATAAAGTAGATGCTGCTGATCCATGTGAGGTATATACTGTGCCATTGCGAAATATTGCATTTTTATAACCGATTAATATGGAATTGGAAGATATTCTAATATTCAGGCAGAATATAAATTTCATGAGAGGTCCTTAAAGCAAAAATTGCCAAAATGCATCCCAAGTAAAGTAGCATTAAGATGATCATACAGTAGATATGCTTTAGTCCTTTTGGAATGTGTGCCATAAAAGTAACCAATATTTACAATAGATAGCAAATTCTAAATGTGGTATTACATATCCAGCAAATAAATATTTCATTGAAATATGTAAAAGTTAAAAATGGCATCAAATATTACTAGTACACATACTGCATTGGCTGCTGCATATGTTCCATAAAACAATGACCCCCATTTTACAACATTAAAATTTCAAAAACCTTATCAAACAAAACGTGACCACAAAGACATATGCCAAGACAAAAGATATTTGATTAACCCAAAGGATAAAAATATGAGAAAAATCACAAGAAATCTTTTATTTAGTGATTTGTATTGAAATAATTCTGAAGAATCGGTCTATGTAAACAGTAAAACCTCGGGGTCAGACAGATTTAACATATTGTGACAGAAAATGAGACTGTTCTCGGAATCTCCCAATATACATGTCAGTCATTCCAAGTAATGAATTTTTTGGCCATTATTTTTGCCAATATTTACTCACTTTAATTGGCAACAGGATAATCATGTGACAGAAGAGTTAGCCTTCATGATGAATCAAATTAAACGGGGAATAATTTCTGTATTGAATTAAGCGACTGAAGTGTTTCAGCAATATTGACAAGGGTAAACCAAAAGTATGTGCAATCTCTTCCTGCCCCATTCAGGAGCATTAATTACTTCACTGTCTTAAACAATATAATCAATTTTCGGTATTGTTTGATTATTTTGGTTTCATACTGTTTCTGTTCACAATATTCAACTGCTGATACTCCTAACAAGTTTTCCTGGAATCTATACTGACCAATACTAGTCTTGTTCAAGTTTCAACAATAAACTAGCAACTTCTCCACATGTGGATGGCTATGGACATTGTCATCACATTTTCAGGGTAATTTCAAAGACCTAAATTATTTTAGTTCTTTGGTAATTTGAAGGGTATGACCAGCAGTGACCCAAACAAAGGCTGCAGCTACAAAAAATCAATCTAACACAAGACGAAGATTAATCTATACTGGAAGCCACAGTGGGTGTTGTGCAAGTAAGTGAGAGGAATAAAAAACCTCCTATGTGAGACAGACAAGACATCGACATGTGATTGAGATGGATAGAATTGATGAATAGATTTAGGAAGGAAGCAGTCCAGTGACTTAACAGACTGAACCAAGCTTTCTGCAAGACAATATTGGAACCAGTCCAGTGACTACAATCTGATCTACACATTCTGCAAGACTATCATGGAACCAGTCAACACATTCTGCAAGACAATAATGGAACCAGTCCAGAGACTACAGACTGATCCACTTATTCTGCAAGACAATAATGGAACCAGTCCAGTGACTACAGACTGATCCACTTATTCTGCAAGACAATAATGGAACCAGTCCAGTGACTACAGACTGAACCAAACATTCTGCAAGACAAAAATGGAACCAGTCCAGTGACTACAGACTGAACCACACATTCTGCAAGACAATAATGGAACCAGTCCAGAGACTACAGACTGATCCAAAAATTCTGCAAGACAATAATGGAACCAGTCCAGGGACTACAGACTGAACCACACATTCTGCAAGGCAATAATGGAACCAGTCCAGTGACTACAGACTGAACCACACATTCTGCAAGACAATATTGGAACCAGTCCAGAGACTACAGACTGATCCACACATTCTGCAAGACAATAATGGAACCAGTCCAGTGACTACAGACTGAACCACACATTCTGTAAGACAATATTGGAACCAGTCCAGAGACTACAGACTGAACCACACATTCTGCAAGACAATAATGGAACCAGTCCAGTGACTACAGACTGAACCACACATTCTGCAAGACAATATTGGAACCAGTCCAGAGACTACAGACTGATCCACTTATTCTGCAAGACAATAATGGAACCAGTCCAGTGACTTCAGACTGAACCACACATTATGCAAGACAATAACGGAACCAGTCCAGAGACTACAGACTGATCCACTTATTCTGCAAGACAATAATGGAACCAGTCCAGTGACTACAGACTGAACCACACATTCTGCAAGACAATATTGGAACCAGTCCAGAGACTACAGACTGATCCACTTATTCTGCAAGACAATAATGGAACCAGTCCAGTGACTACAGACTGAACCACACATTCTGCAAGACAATATTGGAACCAGTCCAGAGACTACAGACTGAACCACACATTATGCAAGACAATAATCACCTTTTTAATATACCATAAATATTACAAACACAGACTGATTATTATTGCCTTATTTAACAGACCATGCGGCTAGAAGAGACCTTTAGACCACTGCATGACTACACTCTAACAGAAGATAATGTTCTGTATAAAGTCTTGGCTTAATTGAGACACAGAACATTCGTCTCTGTAAATGAATCTCTTGGGTCTCATTCTCATCTCGTTTGGCCTCTGTAAATTACGGACAGGCAGACAATCCTAAGACAACCATTAGTCAGGTTGTTAACTGTTCCACCAAAATGTCATTTGCATGTGTTAACTATAGCAGCAGAACTTCAGGGGCTTTACTCATATTGTATTCTAGCTGATACTTGTATTCTGTATGTGCATGCAACTCTAGAGCAGCAATAATTTATTGTATTGTAAATCAATGGAAGAAAAACAGTTTTTGTGTAAAAAAAATGTTCGCCCATTTTTTGTTGATCTGCTATTGAGATGTCTACATCAGCAGGCCAGATCACTACAGTGGAGAACATTTGAGTCTGACATTCCCACACATAGAATGATCTACATGTTGCTACAGTGTGTCTTCTGGCTAACACCATAATTTGATAGCAAAGTACAAAACACATCAACCAGTCTAATATTTTCATGCGACACTTATATCTAATCCTGGAAATCTTAACAACAAATAAGGATCAGCAGAGTAGTGCCAAAGTTATATAAAAATCAATGTTATAATGGAAAAGACATTGTTTTGTAGGGTAAATGGAATGTACCCTTGAACCTCATGTCGCCGGTGCATCAAACGAAATTGACAAAATAAATATAAATCACTAACTCCTCGACACATATTTTGTTGAAAACTGCTAAAATGACCTTTAATCTTAATAAAACTGCAAAATCACATCAAATGACCTTTGGAATCGGAAAAAATACTTGTAAACAAACACCATGTAAAATTTCAGGAAAGGGAAATAACCCCATCTATCCGGTGCAACAATAACTTTTTCCAAGTAAATTTGGTGCAGTTTGTTGACAAGTTGATTTTTTCCCGCCAAAAGTTGCACACGACCCTTTTTATCAATGGATGACGTCATAGCTGTCAAAATTATGTTTGATAAATAAACAAGCGAGCATTGAATACATGCATGTCAAACATGGCCGATTAAATAAGGATTTACTCGTAGTGAAGGCATGGTGTAAGTTTTTGTTGTGATTTCATTCAGAAATTGGTCCATTTCGTATTTATTTATTTAATTTACTCGTCAGTTATTGTCAACAACCCTGCAGGCATTGTCACGAGAAAAAAATCTACAATTTCATGAGAAAATTACATACACCGGTACAGTGGATACACCGGCTTCATGGGGTTTCACTATACTTTTACAGGGTCAATGTTGTTTGTAGAATGTACTCTTGCAGTGATAAGGTTTTAATGGTATGTCCTTTTGCAAAGCCAAGGTTTTAATGGTATGTCCTTTTGCAAAGCCAATGTTTTAATGGAATGTACTTTTGCAAAGCCAATGTTTTAATGGAATGTACTTTGGCAAGGTCAGTGTTTTAATGGAATGTACTTTGGCAAGGCAAAAAATGTTTTAATGGAATGATTTTAGCAAGGCCAATGTTTTAATGGAATGTACTTTAGCACAGCCAATGTTTTAATGGAATGTACTTTAGCAAAGCCAATGTTTTAATGGAATGTACTTTTGCAAAGCCAATGCTTTAATGGAATGTACTTTAGCAAAGCCAATGTTTTAATGGAATGTACTTTTGCAAAGCCAATGTTTTAATGGAAAGTTCTTCGGCAAGGCCAATGTTTTAATGGAACATACTTTTTTGCAGGGTCAATGTTTAATTAGAATGTGCTTTTGTAGGGCCAATGTTTAATAGAATGTTATTTCTCTCATAGAAAGCTACTGAATATTCTGTATCACAAAACAAAACGTAAAATGCAGAGCTGGTTTGCAGCAAGCCTGGATTCACAATCTGCCTCGAATTTTAATGGCCGTTTTTATTGAACATGAGAACAATGATTAAGCCGTTACTGCACAATTTCCAGTACTGGTTCCGTAAGCTGCATGCACAAAAAGCCTCTAAAATACCAAAAACCACAAGAAGCAATTACGCATGGATTTTTCATCGTCAAACTTCCAGAATTCCCACTGGAATTATTCCTGAAAATAGCTGTAAGGTTGATTTTCACTAAACTAAGCCCCATGTTTATATTTATATACATACATATCTAACACTTTTAACATGCAACTATCACCATCGTAGGATACGTGGACTCCATCTCATCTATTATGTACGTACCAATTTGTTTTTCCGCCAGCAAAGTGACTAGTAAGAAAATTGCTTTAAATAAACTTGCCTTAGCTTAATTTTGGTTCATCAATATTGCATTACTTCGGTGTAAGAGGCAGTTTCACATAAATGTAAGTACTCCATATCGAAGGTTACAAAATAATAAATATGTTCTTGTAGACAAAACTACTATATTTACATAAACATCTCACATAAAGTGGAAAATAAAAGTTTCTACTTCATGCAAGTGTGATTAAAGAGCCAGGGACATTATTTCATATATTACAATCTTGTACTGATCATGTTTTATGATTGAACAGTATATGCGAAGGAGAAGATTGGTGGGTTGGTGGCTTCAGTCAGGCGCCTCCATTGCAGTGCTGCCAAACAATGCTAGAAATTAACCTCTATATACTGTAAAATCATTTAATTTCTTTGGTTTTGGTAAAAAGACAATTTCGTTGGAACTTGAATTCGTGGATTTTGCATTTCAGGTAATAAAACAAGGGTCAAAATCAATGTTCGTTGGGATTAAAGTTCGTGGTTAAGGTGAACCACGAAATCCACGAAAAATTAATCCCCCACGTAAATGAATGATTTTACAGTAGTGCCCCCAGGATAAGGTGATATTTACAAACATTGACTTGATTGGTCTACTGTTGCAACATTGGTTGCTTAAATAGACATGTATAGTCAAGTTTAAACTTTTTTCACCTATCTAGCCTGTACCATATTTTCAGTGGGCAACTTTGTTGACATTAAACCAATGTTCTACACTGGTGACCCACTTTGTTGACATCAAACCAATGGTCTACACTGGTGACCCACTTTGTTGACATCAAACCAATGGTCTACACTGGTGACCCACTTTGTTGACATTAAACCAATGTTCTACACTGGTGACCCACTTTGTTGACATCAAACCAATGTTCTACACTGGTGACCCACTTTGTTGACATTAAACCAATGGTCTACACTGGTGACCCACTTTGTTGACATTAAACCAATGGTCTACACTGGTGACCCACTTTGTTGACATTAAACCAATGGTCTACACTGGTGACCCACTTTGTTGACATTAAACCAATGGTCTACACTGGTGACCCACTTTGTTGACATTAAACCAATGGTCTACACTGGTGACCCACTTTGTTGACATTAAACCAATGGTCTACACTGGTGACCCACTTTGTTGACATTAAACCAATGGTCTACACTGGTGACCCACTTTGTTGACATTAAACCAATGGTCTACACTGGTGACCCACTTTGTTGACATTAAACCAATGGTCTACACTGGTGACCCACTTTGTTGACATTAAACCAATGTTCTACACTGGTGACCCACTTTGTTGACATTAAACCAATGGTCTACACTGGTGACCCACTTTGTTGACATTAAACCAATGGTCTACACTGGTGACCCACTTTGTTGACATTAAACCAATGGTCTACACTGGTGACCCACTTTGTTGACATTAAACCAATGGTCTACACTGGTGACCCACTTTGTTGACATTAAACCAATGGTCTACACTGGTGACCCACTTTGTTGACATTAAACCAATGGTCTACACTGGTGACCCACTTTGTTGACATTAAACCAATGGTCTACACTGGTGACCCACTTTGTTGACATTAAACCAATGGTCTACATTGGTTTAATGTCAATAAAGTGGGTAACACAGTATAGAACATTGGTTTATTACATCAACAAAAAGGGTCATACAACACAAAACATTAGTTTAATGTCAACAAATTGGCAATGCAGAGCATGGGGCCGTACAGTGCAGTGTTTTAATGTCAACAAAGTGGGTTATGCCATGTGAAGCATTGGTTTGATGTCAACTAAGTTGGTCACAAAGTGTAAAGCACTGATTCGAGAGATCAACAGAGACAACAATTTTATAAGTTGGTCACAAAGTATAAAGCACTAATTTGAGAGATCAACAGAGTCAACAATTACAGTATCTACAGTAAAACTATCGAAATGATGGTGCAAAGTACCAAAGAGAGCACCACAGCTTCAAAAAATTGTCCTCCGAGTGTATAATATTTCTCATATAAGACATGATTATATAGGAAGCGAGATTGTTCTAGAATGTTCTATGTATCATTATCATTGTACTGGAAGTATCATCTACTTAGGCTGTCTTAGTGAGACATTTATGAGGTGGAAGTCTACAATTCAATATATCCTGTCTGCTATTGGATATACACCACCTTAATCACCAGTCTCTGTACTATCTGATATACACCACCTTAATCACTGTCCTACCACTGTCTCTCTACAGACAATGTACAATTTTAGGGTTCTCAATAACAGCAGGCTGCAGGCCAAATTGACTGCTTAAAAACCATTTTAGGCCGACTGAAAATGTGAATTTTTACACAATTTGAAGAAAGAAGCTGCATTAAGGACCTTATTAGGCCTGTTAGTTAAGCATTTCAGCCTGCCATATTAAAACTTATTGAGAACCCTGCAATTTAGGTAAACCTTATAAAGTCAATCCTGTCTCGCTGAGGCGGCTAAATATGGGTGGTAGGGTCGACACTACCTTAATCGTTGTCCTACTGATTCTCTGTACAACTTGCAAATATTGTTAAGGGGGGTTAATATCATGGACACCAACTTAATTGTAAGGTAAACCATGTCTTGTGGGTGAGGCGGGTGAATATAATCGACACCACCTTAATGGTTGTCCTACAGATTCTCTGTACAGCCAATGTACACATCGAGTCAGTCCCCTATTGTGAAGGTGGTTAACATCATGGACTTAATCAATGTACAATGTACAATTTAGGTAAACCTTATAAAGTGAATCCTGTCTTGTGGGTAAGGCGGGTATACCTGAGTAAACAGTACTCACCACTCTTGTTTCGAATGGGATAGTTCCCCATTAGTATTACTTATTGAATTGACTATATATATATTTTGATAATTCCAAGAACAAGGAATTCGGGAAAAGTAGTTACAGTGATATCAGATAAGCATAATACAGTGGTCACTGTCAAATACAAGGATCTTCCTACTATTGATTCATATAATAACAGTTAGCTTGAAGACGGGGAAAAACAGTACATTTGGAATCTAGAAATATTTGTTTTTTTATCAGAAAAAGTTATTTATCAGATGGTGTCTGCTTTTAAATTCCAGACAGTTTCCTGACCCAATCTCCGAGAATTGGACTAATGTAATGCTCGGAATAGGCAGCTCACGGACATTGCATAACATGCACATTAATGATTTCTATCATGATTTAAAGTAATTGCAAAACAAAACCTCATCAGTTCTGCCTTTGTTATGGCTCATTCACATTATAATTTAATAAAATAACCATGAATACTTTGAGGAAACAATCAGGGGAGACCCGGAATGCATGGTAGAAGTCATTTGCAAATCCTAGTATCCATTAAGGCATTTTTGCATATCTCCCGGGCCTACTCCTAGCAACGTAATTACCTCAAATAATAATTAATAATTCATAACATTTCCATCTGCCTGTAACAGTTCAGGGAAACGTATTACAGAAAAGGGCAGCTGATGCATTGATATGCTATGTATCAACAATCAAGCAATCTCAATATGAAAGTCTCTTCCTTATAACATCAGGCAACAGTCAATGTTTAAGTCTCTAGACCCAGAAGTATCAGGCAACAGTCAATATTTAAGTCTCTAGACCCAGAAGTATCAGTTAACAGTCAATATTTAAGTCCCTAGACCCAGAAGTATCAGTTAACAGTCAATATTTAAGTCCCTAGACCCAGAAGTATCAGTTAACAGTCAATATTTAAGTCCCTAGACCCAGAAGTATCAGTTAACAGTCAATAATTAAGTCCCTAGACCCAGAAGTATCAGTTAACAGTCAATATTTAAGTACCTAGACCCAGAAGTATCAGGCAACAGTCACACAGCAACAAAATATACACACCCATTCACTGTCACACAGCAACAGAATATACACACCCATTCACTGTCACACAACAACGAAATATACACACCCATTCACTGTCACACAACAACAAAATATACACACCCATTCACTGTCACACAACAACAAAATATACACACCCATTCACTGTCACACAACAACAAAATATACACACCCATTCACTGTCACACAACAACAAAATATACACACCCATTCACTGTCACACAACAACAAAATATACACACCCATTCACTGTCACACAACAACAAAATATACACACCCATTCACTGTCACACAGCAACAAAATATACACACCCATTCACTGTCACACAACAACAAAATATACACGCCCATTCACTGTCACACAACAACAAAATATACACACCCATTCACTGTCACACAACAACAAAATATACACGCCCATTCACTGTCACACAACAACAAAATATACACACCCATTCACTGTCACACAACAACAAAATATACACACCCATTCACTGTCACACAACAACAAAATATACACACCCATTCACTGTCACACAACAACAAAATATACACACCCATTCACTGTCTGTCATGTTGTAACTAACCAATACTTATTTACATTAGTCACAGCTCAATACTCAGATCTTTAGATCTAATATTAGTGTCTTTTAAAGTGATCCAGCTTGAGTTACGAGCACTTATATTGCAGTTGCTAAATACCGTTTACAGAAGATGACATAAGACAGGTTGCTGCGTGAATCCCCAAGGTACATGTTTCACTAACGCATGTTTAGTGTTCTGCAAGTGTTCATGTTAATATTTCACCGACACAAATCAATAAGAGCAATTTAATAACATTAGTAAGTTTCTGCTAACAGAATAACAGATGCACTTGAAAAGTTTGTAACATTTCAACAAGAGAATGAAAGAAAATAAGTGTTGGCATGTTTCTGTCTAAACTTTATATACCTTCTGTGTCAGACAAATGGCATTGTGGTTTGCTAAGTTGCCAAAATGTCTACACAAAAATATTTAATTTTTTATAATATTTAGACTGCAAAAAGTCAAACTGGGATATAACCATCTTATTCAGAAAAGTTCATACTGTATTACCTCCTATTAGCGCTTTCCCTCTAATTAACGCCCCCCCCCCCCGACGATTTTTAAAAAAAAAATCTCACCTTCAATAATTGGTCCTACAGTAATCCAATAAAGTATCCACACAAATCCAGAATAATAGTCAGTCATGATACGGTAATCCATTAAAACGAACAATTAATTACCGCTGAGTAATTATTTACCGGTCTTTATAGCGTAGACTACATGTTTATTAGCGATTTTTGCGTACAATAGGCAAAAAAAACAAAGTCCAGTATTTTTATGAAGGGGAGGTAATTCGTACTGGTTAAGGTAACGGCTAAGTGCCGTACTATACGGTACCGTTCCGTGGGGGGGGGCGATTATATGAGGTCCGACTGTGTATGGAATTATTTTTTCAGAAAATGCATCGCCCCCGGGGGCGATAATACGAGGTTACACGGTAATAATAATACTCATAATAAATACAACCCAAATGATATATAATCTGATTTTACTGAATAAATTCACTGTTTTAATGTTAAAATTCAGATAAAGGAACTTCAAATAACCATAACTTTGTCAATTTTTGAATATTTTTCATCAAATAACTTTTATTTTGTGCAAAAAAGGTAAATCCACCCATTGCTGGTGTCTGTTGCCTAAGCAAAGCGCTACCGAGCACCTCAATTCAGGTACCTCCCGTTCAATTAAATATAGAAGGCATGGATTACCTCATTGGGAAAGCGCTACATAGCACTTTGCTTATGCAACGGATACCTAAAATCAAAATGCTTCAAAAGATTTAGAGATAAATGATTATGATAATAAGTAAAGTACCTCGACAAGGGAATATAAGTCATTAATTATTTGCAACAAAGTAAAAATTCTTGAAACGGGTGGAAATGGTTGGTTTGACATAATCTGTAGTAAATGTTCCGTACAGTTTAATGGCCTCCCCTAAGGAGTTGATGATCAACAACTTTAGTCGCAATCATTATTATATACAATGCATCACAACAATGCATGTCTAGACTTGAATTAAAGAATATTTGACCCCCATCTAGTTGGGATGTATTTGATTTTTACACAGAATTTTATCGAACTCTCAACAACTGATATAATTCTTATGCAAAAACAAAATCATTTTATCAATCTTCAAAATGAAATGAGCTGCTTCTAAATATGTTACTGTTACACATGCTCACATGGAATTCATGTGATTGTGCACCATCAGAATAAATCTCAAAATACAAATATTATTTTTTCCATCTTGGTGCTTCACTTTGCAATAATTTAAAATTGATACAATAAATTTTGAAACAATTGGAACATGATAATAGTGTACCAGTAATAATGCTTATAAAAATCATGGAAGAATGAATGTATATTCAGTACACTAATTAACTGAAATAAATCAGAAACTTAAGTTCAACTGTGACTCAAAAATGAAGATTGTTCTCATGTACCAGGAAATATTAACGGAATTAGTAAGAAACAGACAAAAGTACACAAATTATTAATGAGATAGCTGCAAAAGCAACACGATACTTTACAATGTTACAATGATTGGAAAGAAAATAAATACTTTAAATACATAAATAACATACTGAACACATTCATAACAAAGAACTTGAAACAATATTAAATAACTTATTAATACTCCAATTAAACAAAAGTAAGCGAAACATTAATACCTGTAAGTAACATCAAGTAATTTGAAACCATAAAACACAACTTATTAAATACTTATTAAAACAAAAGTGAAACATCTATACCGATAAGTGATATCCAGTCACTTGAAACATTCAAATGTTTCGTACTAACACTCCAATTAAACAAAAGTGACACATCAATACCTATAAGTGATATCAAGTCACTTGAAACATTCAAATGTTTCTTATTAATACTCCAATTAAACAAAAGCAAGTTAAACATGGATACCTATAAGTAAAATCACAGAACTTGAAATCAATGAAATGCTACTTATTAATACTCTAATCAAACAAAAGTGAAATATCAAAACAAGAACATGAAACAATAAAACACTAGTCAGTAAAACATCAATATCTATAAGTGAAATTAAGGATCATGAAACAATAAAAACACTTCTTGCTAATAATATTCTCATCAATCAAAAGTAAAACGTCAATACTGGTACCTATATTTTTGGTGATATCATGGAATTTGAAACACTAAAAACTATTTTATTAATTATACTCCCATCAAACGAAAGTGAAACAACACTATATACCTTAAAATGAAATCAAGAAACTTGACACAAAATAACACTACTTAGTAAAACATCAATACCTATAAGTGAAATCAAGGAATGAGGCAATTAAATGCTTCTTATTATAATAAATACTCCCATCAAACAATAGTGAAACATCAATACCTATAAGTAGTTAACTATCCAACATAGTACTATTATTATTTTAACGTGAATCGGAAGTACCCGATCATACGACAATCTGAGTGGTCTCGATTGATTGAATCATCAACTATTGAACGGTCATCAAATATTCATACATATTTGCTGATCAATAGTTGTCGAAAGCCTGGATAGTTTCATTGTAGGCCTTAATCTATATCACAGCAATGATATTCATCACTGAGAATCGTTCACTGACCTTCTTACATTGTTCAATCCATTCCAATGGGAATCTGCAGGCTTCGATTTACTTTATACGAAAGTCTTGGTTTTTCCTCCACATGTGAAAGTCTTGGTTTTTCCTCCACATGTGAAAGTCTTGGTTTTCCTCCACATGTGGAGTATTTGCCAATGCTGTTCCTAGTGGAAGAGCAGGAGATCCATCAGCTTCTGAATCTGAAGGATCATTTTTATACCTTTGACCAAATTTTTTTACTAAATTTAACCATTTCAACTAGGCAAAATACCCATAATTTTAAGAGAAAAAAAATGACCCTTCAAACCGAAATGTTGAGGGTCAGAATGTGGCTTTTTCGGAAATTTCGAGGGTCAAAACTCCTACTGCCAAGTCAAATGGGTTACCCTGAAGAGTAAGTAACTAGTGGTCAGACACTGGTTATTTGAATCCACCACTGTATAATAACAGTGAAAGATGACAAACCAATATATCCAGAGATTTCCTAATATTATATACTGTAAAATCATTAATTTTCATGGGGGTTAAATTGAGATTTCACCATCAACCACGATATCAAATCCCATCGAACAATAATGTTAAGCCACATATTTATTACCTGTAATGCAAAATCCACGAATTAACATCCTATCGAAATGGTCTTTTTCACCCAAACCACAAAATATCGTCCCATCGAAATAAAATGATTTCACAGTAGTATCACAATAACATTTCAGTGCATGGAAAGTCACCACAAAGCTTCAACCCTTTCATAGGATGTGACAAAGGTTTGTCAAAAATTCATCAACTGAAAGTTTGTAATTAAATCATGCTTGAAAACGCAACAAGAGGGTCCAAAGGGCCCTGGGTCGCTCACCTGTTTGGCCTAGTGACCTAGATTTTGGCCCAAATGACACAGTATCTAACTTGACCTAGATTTTATAGAGATAAACATTGTGACCAAGTTTCATAAAGATAGAGTCAAAATTGTGACCTCTAGTGTGTTCACAAGATTTTTCAATGATTTGGCCTCGTGACCTAGTTTTTGACCCCAGATGACCCAATATCGAACTTGACCTAAATTTTATAATGATGATCATTGTGATCAAGTTTCATAAAGATAAGGTCAAAATTGTAACCTCTAGTGTGTTCACAAGCTTTTTCAATGATTTGGCCTCGTGACCTAGTTTTGACTCCGGATGACCCAATATCGAAGTTGACCAAAATTTTATAGTGATGATCATTGTGATCAAGTTTCATAAAGATTAGGCTCAAATTGTGACCTCTAGTGTGTTCACAAGCTTTTTCAATGATTTGGCCTTCAAAGGCTTGTGACCTAGTTTTTGACCCCAGATGACCCAATATCGAACTTGACCTAGATTTTGTTAAGATGATCATTGTGACCAAGTTTCATAAAGATTAGGCCAAAATTGTGACCGCTAGAGAGGACACAACCCAATTGTTGACGGACGGACAGACGGACGACGGACGAAGAGTGATCACAAAAGCTCACTCTGTCACTTTGTGACAGGTGAGCTAATAAAAAAGTCATTAAATCAGTGCACTTAGAGTAATGACCTTCAATAAGGCCAAGGTCAAGTACAAGGCCATTAATTAAGGACCAATTGTCACCGAAAAACAAATTTGTAAGTCAGTTTCCAAGATGACATGTGACAGTGTGGGATCTAATAGTACTACCTAACTTGTAACATCACATAAGATTTATTAAATATGTCATACCATCTTTGTTTACTATCCATTTCAGAAGGGACTTTTGTTCTGAAATCACTGGAACAATTATAAATGGCAATATACATTTCTGCCGAGTCATTTTTGTCACATGTACTATACATATAATTATTAACTGCAGGAGAAGTTTTTCCTGTAATATTACAAATAATTATGAATATTTTTAGTAACAATGTCCTATGGCCTGAAAATACTCTCATTTTATTTTGTTGTTGGACTTGAGAGTCCCAGGTTTTAAATACTTTTTCATTCAAATAAAACCATGGCCTTTTATAAGATAGTGTCAGTTATCAACCCTTTCCCTTGGCATTGAACCAAACACACAATGTTAACAACCTATTCTGGAATTAATTATAAAATAGAACAAACACTAGCGTCTACCAGCAACCTGACAAGCCATGTTGGATGTATATTACATTAAGCCACTAGAACAATGTTCCGACTGGAAGAGAATAAGACATATAATCAAACAGAACCATTCAAACAGAAACAGTTTAGTCTGGTAGTCACAATGAGTTAATCATGATTATCACAGATGGTATGAAACGACCTTCAAAATGTCTGGGAAACCTAATACAGTATTAAGTCTGCCCAAGTGGTCAATGGTAAACAATGACCTTGATATGCCATAATGCACAAAGGTCACCACAGGTTGATGGAGTAGTCTTTATACATACCTGCTAAGTAACCCTATGAAAGTGAGGTTACTCCTATTTTCGTTGTTAATTTCTGGTTTTCCAAGTTCACCCAACTTTGAGAGTTACTCCCGCCGTTTAGCCGCGCTTGATTAAATTTCCAAGCCCCTTGTTCGTAGCTAGCTCGTTCTCTGCATATCTGCCCGCAGAGATGGTAAAGTGTTAATGAACAGGACAAAGCAAAGTCAAAACAACTTACCTACTAAACCCGCCAAAGCAAAGTGCAAAAATACCTCGGTTAGCAGTAAAGTGCAAAAAAATCTTGCAAAGCAAAACACATGCAAAAGCAAAGAGCCAAACTGCACCAAAGCAATGTTCCATGCTAAAAAATGTGCCAAACTCACAATAATGTTGCAAAGCAAAGTGTCAATACTCCTACAAAAGCAATGTACCAAACACCACACCAAAGCAATGTTCCATGCTAAAACAATGTACTACAAAACACTGTATCAAAGCAATGCGCTGAAACACCTTGCCAAAGCCAAAACATCTGAACAAACATACATCACAAGTAACATGCCAAGACATCTTATTATACTATTAAAGTAAATGTCTATTTCACAGCAAAGACACCGAAAGACTGGATGCTTTTCTTGTAAACATGCTAATGTCAGCTCACTCACTCACAGTAACTTTATAAGATTCATGATTAACATACAGAGAAATACTGAGAAATACAGAGAAAAGATTGTCTTATCTTATACCAAGAGATCATGAATATAAAATGTCTTATTTAACCTACTACATTAAATTCAGCTTTGATCTGGTTTCAAATAATTCTCTTGCAAATACCGAGTTTCTCCCAAGACTAGAATTCATGAATAGCATTAAATACAATTTAATGATGTAAGAGCAAAGTAGAAGGAAAGGCTGGCATTTTAACTGTCTTAGTTAAGAGCTTTAATGGAGTAGTGGCACCTAACAGACCAAGTCTTCCATTATTCGGAACACAATTGACTAAAACAGTTTAAGGTTAAGGCTGCATGTTTGAACAGAGCATGATTTTAATATTTATATTCAAGGCAGCTTGTGGTACTTATTAAAAGGGACATATGAACTGGTATCACATTCAGTCTTTTAAATTACAGCAGCTAAAAACTGTTTTCCAAATATGCAAGTCAATTCATTTGTACACATTTGTGGGATTTGACTTTAAGGCAGACAAATAGATAAATTTTGTTCTACCTTCGAAAACTATCATGAAAATGTCCAAAACTTATGATATATTTATGATGCGAGTCTAAAAAACACCGATGTTGCTTTTTTTAAGCAGACCATGTTACAAAGCCTTTAACCAGACATTGACCTCTGTAAAACAACAGAAAGGGTGGTATTAACAGATCAGTACACCAAACAACAATGTTCCATTGTTTTCTGAATATGCTTGCTTCTTCTGCAATTCAAACAGGATCAATATCTCCACCAAACTCTCCGAAAAAAAACAAGCACAAGAAAACTCTCCTTTTTTCTTTTTACCTTTTAATTGAAGAGCTCTGTGAAGTGTCCTGACACATCATGTCTCTATTTAACCTTGACACTATAAATCACCCGTTCCTTTAGCCCGCTTTAGCCTAGCTGCCACCACTAGTTGATACTTTAATTGATTACATTCATTCAATCAATGGCAGAAAGTCCAGAGTAGTTTCGGACAATAAGATGTTCACCTCTAACACAAAGCCCTATAGGAACTTTAAGGAAGTAGATTTCATTAAGTTATCAAGGACATTTCATGGTCAATATTCACTCAGAACTCTTTTCATGGTCAATATTCACTGAGAGAACTCTTTTAACACCATTATATGCAGCAACATGGAGCAATAACGGCTCTTGATTGAATAATGAAAAATAATCAAAAAGGCATCTTCTATCATTATTAATTAAGTATTATGAACGTCTCCAATTTATCACTACTTAAACAGGCTCCTGAAAATCATGAATCCACTACCGTAGTTACCATTGTCTAGAAAAATCTACATGCATTTTACCTTTCAAGTGAGCTCCTTAACACTATCATATCTCAAATTTAAATGAGACGAACAAAGGCATATTTAAAACAAGACTGTGTTCAATAAACGCTTATGCCCCCTGTGGGAGCCATTTCAATAAGTCTAAGTCCAAAATTAGGTCAAGGTGAAGGTCAAAATGGAGTCAGGTGATACAGGCGTGTAGAGAGTGGTCATATACAACATCCATGCAAGTTTGAAAGCTTTGTAGCAAGCCATATTAATGCTAGAAGAAACGGTCAATGTGGGTTAAACAAGAATTTGGCCTTTCAATAAGTATAAGTCCAAAATTAGGTCAAGGTGAAGGTCAAAATGGAGTCAGGTAATACAGGCGTGTGGAGAGTGGCCATATACAATATCCATGCAAGTTTGAAAGCTTTGTAGCAAGCCATATTGATGCTAGAAGAAACGGTCAATTTGGGTTAACCAGGCCGGACGGACGGACGGACGAACGGACGGACGAACGGACAGGTGAATCACTATATGCCTCCCGATCTATCGATACGGGGGCATAAAAAGATTTTTCTGAACTTTGAATTTGTTTACCAATATAGTCTATATAGTCTACAATTTAACACAGAACATAATGAGAAATAATCTTCGAAGAGTAAAAAAGCAAGAACATTAAGAGTATGGTACTATTTTGAATTGTGTTTCCATTAACCATATATTCTTGGAATACAATGAAATGTTTATTGCGGATGACAGGAGGTACGGTCAAACGAAGCTACAAATGGGTTATTTCTTTTTGCTCTCTTTTCATGCAAAAAAGGTTAATCAGACCAGAATATTGTGAACAAACTTACTCATCCTGAGTGCTCTGTAATTCAGTTACAGAAGTATAATCAGATTGCAAGCTACAATGAATTATAGTACTTTCAGCTGGTGCCATTCTTGGGAATATTGTTCTAAGCACATATAAGAAATATATAACCAAGCGCTACTACAAATTCTGTGGATAATAAATCAAATGCATCCAAGTCAGGACCATTTGCAGCTGTAATTTGTCCTGAATTATAACCAAATGATGTTTTTATGGACACAGCAGCAACTGTCTGAGAATGCTAACAGAGCAAGAAGGTGTTAGTATCCAAAATATTTGGTATATAAACATTATTTATTGACGCAGAATATGGTTTTAGCAGACAAAGGAACACAGGAGTCCCAGGCTCAACTGTTTGAATCGTATTACTGTATGCATAGAACATGGTAACCGTTCCAGTAAAAAAAGAATAAAAAAATCAAGCCCTGTCTGTTGGAATTTCATCCTAATGATTTATTGGTTGTAAATGATTGAAGTCTGCAGCAAGGCTGTCTTCAAACTGTTTATTTATTCATTAGTAATTTATTCCAGTAGAATTTCAAAGAAATCTAAACAGTCCCTAGGTGTTTTTTATCTTGTTCTTTCAATCTGCCAACACATTCAGTGTATTGATGTGATAACATCTTGTTGAACATTGATTGTTGTTTCTTGCTAAAAATGTGGTGAAGTTTTATAACAGATTGAGTCAGTTGTCTATGCCGGTTTTTTTAAAGTTTTCTGAACAATTTTATTTTACAATTATAACTTTTTTATTAATGCCTGTACGAGGCTTGCCTATATAACAGATTTAGTCAGTTGTCTATGTCGGGGTTTTAAGTTTTCTGCATGATTGTATTTTACTATTATAACTTTTTCTGACGTTTTTTTTTTATTAATGTGTGTACATGTATCAGGGTTGCATATCAGAAGTCTATATTTTAGTTGACAATCTTGCACAGAGCTGTCTGGTTTGCCATTCCTACTTTTTGTGACTCAGTGACTATTTTATAAATTTATTTATAGTTGATTGTGAAACAAGTTTTGCCAACTTATATTAATCACTTTGGACACCTCATCCCTGATGTTATCCATCGCCATGAGGGTATGAGAGAAGAGAAACCAGTTTCCCTTATATGCTGAGTGTTGAGCAATGAAATTTCTGGTACCATTTTTATTTTGTCTTTGTTATCATGCAGTCGGTGGGATTGAACCTGGGACCCCCCCCACCCGAACTCAAAGTGGACACTCTCTACCACTAGGCCATCTAAACAAGACAACAAAATTTCAACAAGAATCATACACATCGGTGATTTGACAGAAAACTATCCAAACATTATAGCTATAAAACAATCAGAGAAATTATGGTCTGTCTAGACAATAAAAATGGTATTCATCTTCCATGCATCTATTACACAACCTGTCAAGTGATTATAAACAGCAGCAGCATCATTACAGGATAAAAATAACATACAGTTACTGTAAAATCATTTAATTTCGATGTGGCAAAATTTCCTTGTTTTGGTAAAAAAAATTATTTTGATGGGACGTTAATATAATGATTTTGTATTTCAGGATACAAATACAAGGGTAAAAAATTTTGTTCCATTGGATTAAATTTCGTGGTATGATATTCACGAAAACCCACGCAATTTAATCACCCACAAAAATTAATAATTTTAAAGTATTGTGCTTGCATTACAAAAATATTGACAGCGACTGTCAATCACATATTTTCAAAATAAGCAAAGAACAATATTTTCAAAACACCTGAAATAATAAATCCTGATTTATTAAAATAATAAAAATAATTATAAAATAAATTACAAATTATTCCTACCTTAAATTCACTTCAGTTTATAATAAACTTCAATATTAGAAATCCCCAGATCACCTTAAATGTCAATCAGAGTCTTACTAGAACAATTATAGTGTCTCAGATGATATACTTAAGTTGGTACATATATCAAAATGATAGCTTTAATTCAACATTTAGACCACCTAACCACCTTAATTGAAATACCAATAATCTAAGAAATTCCTTTAATTGTTGTTAACAACAGGGCTTTTATATTTTATCACATTCAGGGTCAAGCTGACATACTGTGACTATAGGCCAGACATAGATACAATCCACAGGTATGTGCTAATTATTTAAGGTATGTGATAATTGTTTCATCTTAAGAAATACTCCCCAGCCCCCACAGCTCCCTAATAAAACCTCTACCTATGTGTCATTCAAAGCTTTACTTAAAACATAATGCAAGCTATGGCCCCTAACAAAATAACAAAATAATACAACAAGGGATTTTCCCAATAAAATAACAAGTACCGGTAATTTCACATCAGCATGTGAAAATAACATCCCCTAACAATGCTTTACTAATACAATATACTATTTATCAATTATGCAAAGCTTTAGTAAAGGTTTGAATTTTGAAATAAAGGGGATTACAGTCAAGTCTATCAGGGTCTTCATCATTTAAAGAACAATGGAGGATGGCCCCCAAAAGCCTTGGCATTGATGTTTGCCTTCCTGGACAAATTTAAGACCCTACATATTGTTAACCATAGGTAAATGACATTTACTTTTTTTTTTTAAACCGGTTGTTAAGGCAATAAATAATTATTTGTACATGTACCTATAAGACCCAAGACTAGGTTCAAGCAAGATGTAACTTTTAAAGCATTTAGCAATGTGAAAATTTAAGGTGTCTCAAAGGCTGGGTTCAAGCGATGTGTAAATTTAAAGTGTTAGGGCTGGGTTCAAGCAAAATGAATGCTCACAGGTTCTAAAATGTATCTTTGATGAAGATTGTTTACAGAAAATGATACAGTGTCTATAAGACAACTATATATAAAAAAATTATAGAAAAAAACATTTTCTATTTTTAATGATACAGTAACTGTGATTGGACTGGGTTGAATAAATTGCACATTTAATTTACATTGCAACCTCTCCAGAGTGGCCTTCTCAAGAGTGACAACCTCTCTGTTATAACACCTTTAAAATTTCCCTAAGCTGATATTTACTCTAGAAGTTAAACCTCCGTAGAGCAACAACCTCTATACAGCAGCCAATATTTGCAGCTAATCTAATGGTGTTATTCTGCAGAGGTTGTACTCACAGGTAATTGTATCATTGGTAAAGACTTATAAAGACGAAAACGAAAAAAAAAGAGTAAAATTCAATATTATAAAGAAAAATACGAATTTTACAAAAAAAAAATTTTTTCGTAATCAAAAATGATACAGTTACCTGTGGTTGTACTGTACTGACAACCAAGTGACAGCAGTTTAACAGTACCCAATGCTACTATACATCACATCCCCTGAGCTACTTCATTACTTGAGTAATTGCTATTTTCTTGACATGCGCAGACATTAAACTGCAAAACATTCCGAGAATTACTGGAAATTCTCTCCAAATCGTTTCACATTCGGTTGCCTAATAGTAAATTACGCCAAATAAGGAAATACTTTGTCTGCTTATTTAGGAACAGAATGAAGTGTTAGCATGCAGAAAATGCCTAAAACTTTTATGTGTTTTTTTTTTATCATTTGGCGAATAATTTGCAAGTCACAACTCATCATGGAAAAGGAGCAAAACGTTTTGTTAGGGATACTGATAGATTAGTAAAAGCCATGGAGATATTCAGTGCATAACCCAGGCATGCATACAGAACAACCACACAGAATATGAATTTAGTGATCAGCAAAGGCATACAGAACCTCACAGAATACTGTAAAATCATTAATTTTCATATGGAATTAAATTTTTCGTGGGTCACCTTCAACCACAAAATCAAATCCCATCGAACAATTATTTTGACTTTTTTATTTAATACCTGAAATGCAAAATCTACGAATTAACATCCCATCGAAATAGTCTTTTTTTACAAAAAAAACCCACAAAATTTTGTCCCATCGAAATTAAATGATTTTACAGTATCAATTTAGTAGCGATCAGCAAGACATTAAAGCAACACCAGCTGAAGAGCAAACATATTTAGCAAAGATGCAAACATGTAGAGTAAACATTACTTTTCAAATGATGAAATTATTTTGAACATCATCTACTGGATTTAATCTTCATCTACCACAACAAATATGTTCTTAATCTTGTTCTTCATTTTATTTATTGCATTTATTTATCCTTGCCACCAGATAATCCATATGGGCGACACGAGGCCACCAGAGTTTTTTTAGTACTCTTAGTTTTTGGGAGATAGTGCATGATTTTACAGAAGATGTCCCAATGCCAGAAACATCCCTGGTTCTTTTACATACCATGTGTATAGCACCCATACATTGGACCTCGGTCCGAAAGACTTTTAGTAATTTTAGTTGACCAGCCCGGGATATGAACCAACAACCCCAAGATCAGTAGTCTCAAAGCTCTACCGACTGAGCTAAGCGGGCTGGCTTAATCTAAATGTTTTACTAATTTGACAAGAAGCAATTATTCTTGCATCCAAGTAAGTTCAAATTGGCACCACTATAATAACTTTGTTAATTAGCAGACATGGTCATCAAGTTTATCAATAATATGTTATTTAACTATGTGCAACAATTATTCTGATGCCAGGTAGTATTAAAAGTTAGTAATAATTGTAAGAGATCATTGTAACTTCTTAAAACAAAGGTAACTATGCTTGCCAGAGGTTTCAAGTGAATTATGCAAGACCCGAATCATGTGCTATTATTTACCACTTAAATAGAATAAATAAGTAATAATTTTATGTATATATAAGTATCATCAGTTCATTACCCTGACACTAATGGGGCAACAAGTCATGGAATTACCTTTATACACTAAACACAGGACTTGCATCTTAAATACAACAGTAGCTTTCATAGTTTGTATAGGGTAGCATGGTGGCCAAGCGGTTAGTGCTCTCGACTACCAATCCAGAGTTCCCTGGTTTGAATCTTGACAAGGGCTCTGAAAGTTTCAGAAATGCTTTTCACTGTTACCAACCCAACTACAGATGGAACTTACCGAAGCTCAAAAGGTAGGCCCGCCTGCATCCGAGCCATATACACATGACATGTTAAAGAACCAAGGTATCTATTTGGAAGGAGCTAGAGTAACGCACAAGGATTCCTTGTATTACACAGCTGTCTCTCCCAACAAAGTTGGAGGTTACTCACCGACCTGCCAGGGGAAAACTAAATGACCATGCACTTACCATCAAAACCATTAACCCAAATGGTTATTGAAAAAGCAGCATTAGTAAGTCTGTTTCTTGAAAAACACTCAGTGCATTGACCAAAACAACAATCAATTCACCATACTAGAAATAGCAGCAATAGTAAGCACATCTAAGAACAACAGGATAAATAATTCAAACAACCCAAAGTTAGCAACTTAATGTATTACTTGTTTGTTAACTACCGATACTTACCTACTGTAACCACCAAACATGGCATATAAACGCGTTCTTTGTCAGCATGTTTTATAAATAGGAATATTCAAGTCACCAAACTACTTTATCTTTCATTAATCACCCTCTAGTTTTAACTTAAATTGAGTTTGCATTGCAAAACATGTATTAGTACACTTACAAAGTTTTTTACCACCCGATTTTCTGAAATCAATTATCAACATGTATGAACTTGCTCTTTCACAAGCAACTGAAAACTTCTTCACATGTGGAGGACCAACATGATCAAGTCTGGTCAGCCTTTTTAAAACCCTTCTCCATCACATGTACCATTACCGTCTTTATTTTCCATGTGTGAGCGGAGAAAAAAAAACCTCAAGAAAGTTTTCAAGAGAGATCACTCTTATTTTTGTCACAAAAAGCTGCCATACAACAGATACTGCAAGATGGTTTCATATTCTAGATCATCTCTTAATTTCAGGGTTAACAGATAAAATCATTTCCCGACCCATGAAGGAAGATTGTCAGATGCTTGTGGAAGACACAGGTTAGTTTATGGTTGATAACACAGGAATATTGCAAACAGCGGCACCCAACACAGATCAAATACTGTTTGGAAACACAATATAATTAAACAACAGACCACATACGTGGGAGAAATCACCACAACATCACCACAATATCTGGGAAAATCACCGTGATCATACGACTATCAATCATAAACGTGACTCTCGATTTCACAAAAATCTCCGCCATACAGATAATAAATAAGAAATATTCGCGACATTGAGACCCGAAAAAAGTTTAATAATGAAATAGAAAATTTAATATCCATACATTTTTAATAACTTTAATCTAATAAAGTAACCGAAAATTACAGCCAATCTGCACCAAACACATTTTTTACTATTTTTGCCTAAATTGCAAGATCTAACATTATAATAACAAAATCAGTACTTTAATCTGATCATTTTTTCTGAAAAAGATTTTCTAACAGTTCTTGAAGAATCTCAGGAGAGAACACCAGAAAATGAAATATTCATGGGAAAAGAACCGTAGTAAAATACTTTATTTCAGGATCATTTTTTATTCCGTGAAATCAATGATTGTCGCTTTGATGTTAAATGCTTCATTGTTAATGCTTTGATGCATCATCCCTCTTTAAGACATTTACAAATCAAAATGCCATACTGCAATAGCATTTGTCAGATAATCTTTGGAACAAGCAACTTGACACACCAGCCATCAAAGCAGACGGAACAAGATATTCTCTGTCATGTTAAAGATTCAATTGCTATTTTTGTTATTTTTTTGTCAAAATTGAATATTTCAAGATATATTCCAAGTTTGAAAGCTATCACCGTTCTGATAATTATGTTAGGTCATAGTGACCAAGAAATGTTGGTAATTGTAAGATTTGTTCCGTATTGTGAGGCAGCTAAGTTAGTGATTTAGCATTTATGGTCACTATGATCTTGACCTTTGATTTGCATATTATGACCTTGAACTCCTTTGACCAGTTTCAGGACCATTACTCTATAAGGCACACTGCTAGTTACCAATTGGTAATATTTTGATCTGCATATCAAAAACTGCTAATTTTAACCACCATTCTTCCGGCATTTCATCCAATACCCTCGTCTTTTCTATGTAACATATGAACCACCCCTCCCTTTGCTACATAATTTAACCCCTTATCCTTTAAAATCTGTGACATGTGAATCATCTGTCTCTTGTAGCTTACTTTGTATTCCTTTTACTCTGCACCACCCCTATATTTCATGCAGCCCTCGGAGGCATCTTACAAAGGTTCATACAATCTTTACAAACATAATAAATTATGCATCAAATATGGAGAAATAATGAAACGATCTTCGTCTGCCTCGTGTTAATAATAACAGTTTGATGACACATCAGCAATCACGCCATGCTTGCAGGAAACAAACAACATTTCCAATCAGATTCAATGTCTGTCTTTGTCATTCTGTGTCTCATACTGTCTCAATGTCTGTCTTTGTCATTCTGTGTCTCACACTGTCTCAATGTCTGTCTTTGTCATTCTGTGTCTCACACTGTCTCAATGTCTGTCTTTGTCATTCTGTGTCTCACACTGTCTCAATGTCTGTCTTTGTCATTCTGTGTCTCATACTGTCTCTCTGTCTATCTATCTCTCTGTCGGTCACTTCATCTCAAATGTTCTCTTCTTTCCAGCCTCCGTCTGTCTGTCTGTCTATCTATCTCTCTGTCGGTCACTTGATCTCAAATGTTCTGTTCTTTCCAGCCTCCGTCTGTCTGTCTATCTATCTCTCTGTCGGTCACTTCATCTCAAATGTTCTCTTCTTTCCAGCCACCGTCTGTCTGTCTGTCTCTCTGTCGGTCAAATGTTCTCTTCATTCTGGCCACCGTCTGTCTGTCTGTCTGTCTCTCTGTCGGTCAAATGTTCTCTTCTCTCCGGCCTCCGTCTGTCTGTCTATCTCTCTGTCGGTCAAATGTTCTCTTCTTTCCAGCCATCGTCTGTCTGTCTGTCTGTCTGTCTGTCTCTCTGTCGATCAAATGTTCTCTTCTTTCCAGCCTCCGTCTGTCTGTCTATCTATCTCTCTGTCGGTCACTTCATCTCAAATGTTCTCTTCTTTCCAGCCTCCGTCTGTCTGTCTATCTATCTCTATGTCGGTCACTTCATCTCAAATGTTCTCTTCTTTCCAGCCTCCGTCTGTCTGTCTATCTATCTCTATGTCGGTCACTTCATCTCAAATGTTCTCTCCTTTCCAGCCTCCGTCTGTCTGTCTATCTATCTATCTCTCTGTCGGTCACTTCATCTCAAATGTTCTCTTCTTTCCAGCCTCCGTCTGTCTGTCTATCTATCTCTATGTCGGTCACTTCATCTCAAATGTTCTCTCCTTTCCAGCCTCCGTCTGTCTGTCTATCTATCTCTCTGTCGGTCACTTCATCTCAAATGTTCTCTTCTTTCCAGCCTCTGTCTGTCTGTCTGTCTCTCTGTCGGTCAAATGTTCTCTTCTTTCCGGCCACCTTCTGTTTGTCTATCTCTCTGTCGGTCAAATGTTCTGTTCTTTCCAGCCACCGTCTGTCTGTCTATCTCTCTGTCCGTCAAATGTTCTCTTCTTTCCAGCCACCGTCTGTCTGTCTATCTCTCTGTCCGTCAAATGTTCTCTTCTTTCCGGCCACCGTCTGTCTGTCTATCTCTCTGTCCGTCAAATGTTCTCTTCTTTCCCGCCTCCGTCTGTCTGTCTATCTCGCTGTCGGTCAAATTTTCTCTTCTTTCTGGCCTCCATCTGTCTGTCTGTCTCTCTGTCAGTCAAATGTTCTCTTCTTTCCGGCATCCGTCTGTCTGTCTATCTCGCTGTCGGTCAAATGTTCTCTTCTTTCCGGCCTCCGTCTGTGTGTCTGTCTGTCTATCTCTCTGTCGGTCAAATGTTCTCTTCTTTCCGGCCTTCGTCTGTCTGTCTGTCTCGCTGTCGGTCAAATGTTCTGTTCTTTCCAGCCTCCCTCTGTCTGTCTATCTCTCTGTCGGTCAAATGTTCTCTTCTTTCTGGCCTCCGTCTGTCTGTCTATCTCGCTGTCGGTCAAATGTTCTCTTCTTTCCGGCCTCCGTCTGTCTGTCTATCTCTCTGTCGGTCAAATGTTCTCTTCTTTCCGGCCTCCGTCTGTCTGTCTATCTCGCTGTCGGTCAAATGTTCTCTTCTTTCCAGCCACCGTCTGTCTGTCTGTCTCTCTGTCGGTCAAATGTTCTCTTCTTTCCGGCCTTCGTCTGTCTGTCTATCTCTCTGTCGTTCAAATGTTCTCTTCTTTCCGGCCTTTGTCTGTCTGTCTATCTCTCTGTCGGTCAAATGTTCTCTTCTTTCCGGCCTTCGTCTGTCTGTCTCTCTCGCTGTCGGTCAAATGTTCTCTTCTTTCCAGCCTTCGTCTGTCTGTCTATCTCTCTGTGGGTCAAATGTTCTCTTCTTTCCGGCCACCTTCTGTTTGTCTATCTCTCTGTCGGTCAAATGTTCTGTTCTTTCCAGCCACCGTCTGTCTGTCTATCTCTCTGTCCATCAAATGTTCTCTTCTTTCCAGCAACCGTCTGTCTGTCGGTCAAATGTTCTCTTCTTTCCAGCCACCGTCTGTCTGTCTGTCTCTCTGTCGGTCAAATGTTCTGTTCTTTCCAGCCTCCGTCTGTCTGTCTATCTCTTTGTCCGTCAAATGTTCTCTTCTTTCCGGCCACCGTCTGTCTGTGTGTCTGTCTGTCTCTCTCTCTGTCAGTCAAATGTTCTCTTCTTTCCGGCCTCCGTCTGTCTGTCTATCTCGCTGTCGGTCAAATGTTCTCTTCTTTCTGGCCTCCATCTGTTTGTCTATCTCTCTGTCGGTCAAATGTTCTCTTCTTTCCAGCCACCGTCTGTCTGTCTATCTCTCTGTCGATCAAATGTTCTTTCCAGCCTCCGTCTGTCTGTCTATCTCTCTGTCGGTCAAATGTTCTGTTCTTTCCAGCCACCGTCTGTCTGTCTATCTTTCTGTCGATCAAATGTTCTCTTCTTTCCAGCTACCGTCTGTCTGTCGGTCCTGTCTGTCTGTCTGTCTCTCTGTCGGTCAAATGTTCTGTTCTTTCCAGCCTACGTCTGTCTGTCTATCTCTCTGTCGGTCAAATGTTCTCTTCTTTCCGGCCACCGTCTGTCTGTCTCTCTGTCGGTCAAATGTTCTCTTCTTTCCAGCCTCCGTCTGTCTGTCTATCTCTCTGTCGGTCAAATGTTCTCTTCTTTCCGGCCTCCGTCTGTCTGTCTATCTCTCTGTCGGTCAAATGTTCTCTTATTTCCGGCCTCCGTCTGTCTGTCTATCTCGCTGTCGGTCAAATTTTTTCTTCTTTCTGGCCTCCATCTGTCTTTCTGTCTCTCTGTCGGTCAAATGTTCTCTTCTTTCCGGCATCCGTCTGTCTGTCTATCTCGCTGTCGGTCAAATGTTCTCTTCTTTCTGGCCTCCGTCTGTGTGTCTGTCTGTCTATCTCTCTGTCGGTCAAATGTTCTCTTCTTTCCGGCCTCCGTCTGTCTGTCTATCTCTCTGTCGGTCAAATGTTCTCTTATTTCCGGCCTCCGTCTGTCTGTCTATCTCGCTGTCGGTCAAATTTTTTCTTCTTTCTGGCCTCCATCTGTCTGTCTGTCTCTCTGTCGGTCAAATGTTCTCTTCTTTTCGGCATCCGTCTGTCTGTCTATCTCGCTGTCGGTCAAATGTTCTCTTCTTTCTGGCCTCCGTCTGTGTGTCTGTCTGTCTATCTCTCTGTCGGTCAAATGTTCTCTTCTTTCCGGCCACCGTCTGTCTGTCTCTCTGTCGGTCAAATGTTCTCTTCTTTCCAGCCATCGTCTGTCTGTCTATCTCTCTGTCGGTCAAATGTTCTCTTCTTTCCGGCCTCCGTCTGTCTGTCTATCTCTCTGTCGGTCAAATGTTCTCTTATTTCCGGCCTCCGTCTGTCTGTCTATCTCGCTGTCGGTCAAATTTTTTCTTCTTTCTGGCCTCCATCTGTCTTTCTGTCTCTCTGTCGGTCAAATGTTCTCTTCTTTCCGGCATCCGTCTGTCTGTCTATCTCGCTGTCGGTCAAATGTTCTCTTCTTTCTGGCCTCCGTCTGTGTGTCTGTCTGTCTATCTCTCTGTCGGTCAAATGTTCTCTTCTTTCCGGCCTTCGTCTGTCTGTCTCTCTCGCTGTCGGTCAAATGTTTTCTTCTTTCCAGCCTTCATCTGTCTGTCTATCTCTCTGTCGGTCAAATGTTCTCTTCTTTCCAGCCTTCGTCTGTCTGTCTGTCTCTCCGTCGGTCAAATGTTCTCTTCTTTCCAGCCTTCGTCTGTCCGTCTGTCTCTGAATGTTTTCTTATGTCTATTTCTTTCTTGGTTTCTTGTCAGACTTTCTCTGTGTGTTTGTGTGTCTCTATTTCACAGCTGGTCAGCATCTCCCTCTGTCAGTCTATCTGTGTGTTTGCGGTCTCTATTTCACAGCTGGTCAGCCTCTCCCTCAGTCAGACTTTCTCTGTGTGTTTGTGTGTCTCTATTTCACAGCTGGTCAGCATCTCCCTCTGTCAGACTTTCTCAGTGTTTGTGTGTCTCTATTTCACAGCTGGTCAGCATCTCCCTCTGTCAGACTTTCTCTGTGTGTTTGTGTGTCTCTATTTCACAGCTGGTCAGCCTCTCCCTCTGTCAGACTTTCTCTGTGTGTTTGTGTGTCTCTATTTCACAGCTGGTCAGCCTCTCCCTCTGTCAGTCTTTCTCTGTGTGTTTGTGTGTCTCTATTTCACAGCTGGTCAGCCTCTCCCTCTGTCAGTCTTTCTCTGTGTGTGTTTGTGTGTCTCTATTTCACAGCTGGTCAGCCTCTCCCTCTGTCAGTCTTTCTCTGTGTGTTTGTGTGTCTCTATTTCACAGCTGGTCAGCCTCTCCCTCTGTCAGACTTTCTTTGTGTGTTTGTGTGTCTCTATTTCACAGCTGGTCAGCCTCTCCCTCTGTCAGTCTATCTGTGTGTGTTTGTGTGTCTCTTTCTTCTTCTTGTCGGTCTATCTCTTTACATCCATGCCTCCCTCAGCCTCTGTACATATTTGGCTGTCCCCCCTTCTCTGTCTCTGTCTCTCTATTTGTCTGCCTTTTTGCATGTTTGTCTCTCTGTCTATCTCTGTACGTGTCAGTCTCTCTCAGTCGGTCTCTCTGCCAGTTCCTCACACCAGTACAGGCCCCTATCTCTTGAAGTATCTCAAGTAGAAATATCATCATCTCAAATTGATATCTGCATTTGAGAAAAAATTTAAGTTCAAACTCATCTTATTTTACTGTAACAAACTCAGAACAGCGTTTTCTTTCTTGTGATTACAACTTTGAATCCAACGTCCCATGAAAAGTAACTCTTAAAACACAATTCATGGCAATATTTGAGATGAGATTGAACTCATATTGAGACGTTTCGGAGATCTGGGCCTGGTTCAATTGCTCATCATACAATGACATGCATAAAACCAGTGACAATTTGCTAGCAAAGCAGCTATTCTCTAGAGAAAGTCCCTTAAGTATACTTTGGTCTATAAATGGAAAATGACAAAGAGTCATAAGAGCTTTCTGCTAATCTAGTATAGTACTTTAGAGTGCATCCACATCATATCAAGCTTTGAAGCAGCACATAAAAGAAGTATATCACCAGTGCAGAATCCAATCCTGACAGTTTTAAACATTATCATAGTTTTAAATAAAAGTCTAAATGTAGCCCAGAGACTACAATGGCAGACCAGGTAATGAACAAATTACTTTGTAAAGCTCATTCAACTTTAACCCATATGAATACAGTCCTTTCAAAGTCAAATGGGAACTGTTGTAAATATACAGTAAAACTTCATTAAGTCTAGCATCGATATTACGAGCACCTGGCTTATTTCGAGCAAATTTCCCGGCAAATTTGCTTTATAAGGTTATATGTTTTTTTCGTATCATACTGTGATGTCGAGTTCCCGGTTTATTTCGATCATTTGGCTTGTTCCGATTAGTCCTCGAGATAACAAGGTTTTACTGTACTATCATCTGGCAGTTAAACTATGTCTATTAAGGTTTAACTGGGTATACCTGAGTTAATGGTATTCACCACTATTCTTTTGAACATGGTAGTTCCCTCATTAGTATTACTTATTGAATTGACTATAATATAATCCATTAAGGCTACAGTCAACAAAAATAAGACACAATGACAATTATTAAATCCATCAAATATCATTATTCTATCAAAGGGCATCAGGAGAGAATAGCTCATAAAAAATACATTTCTAATGTTAATTCAACACTTGGAAAAGCCGTTGTCAAGCGTATAATGTGTGCTCTCAGTCATGTCTGATAAATCTCATTGCAAGATCTATTTAAGAGCACAATCCGTACAATTATCTCACGATTTTGCGTAATAATGCATTGGTCCTTGAAAATCCTCTAATTTCTCGTCATATCAAGGATTTGTCTTAGAGCAAATGGTGTTATACATGTGACAAGCCCTCCGATATAGGTCAAAACACATCAAAGGATGATTCCAAGAAATGTTGACAATTGACATTTAAACCTTGAGGGCTCATCATGATTAAATTTTGTTAATCCATCTCTTTTGGTGTTGATAGGGGGAGCATAATTATTGTTTAATGACTTCACAGTGATCAATGCTGTTCTGTAACAATGTCATTTTATTATTCTTTTTTAAATGCCAAGCATAGCCATTATTTTCCAGTCAGCTTTCTGCTGAAATTTAAGCAGGCATATGTATGGGTGCCTCCACCCTGATTTGAACCAAGGAGCACAGATTAAGACGCCAAGCGCACTAACCACATAGCTACAATTAATGCAAACCCTCTTCCAATGAAATCAAACCATTGAGGCATTATATTATGGAACAATGCACTAAGTAATACAAAGTATTAATATGCAAGATAGAAGAATACTGTAAGTCATAAGACAGAGCAATGTACGAGACTTGAACTTTGGTGATTATGCTTGGTGCTCCCCTAGTGACCTATATTACGCTAAATTGTGTGAATTACAATGATGTTACATAATAAATAATACAATCGTACCAAATGAACATCAATAATGTATGGAATTATACAGAATCAGCACCATACAAACATGGTCAAAAGTTCAGCGTCTTCCTATATGCACCAAACTGCCAGACTTTTATAACAGCCAGACTACTATAACAATGTCACTGTCTCTGAAAATTTCCGAATATTCGGATCTATAATAAATTGCAGGTGCATATATTGACACATTGAAGTTTCTGAGAACACTATGTAGCATCAACAGTGTGATACCATGATCACTGAAGTAGCACCCATATCGCAGTCCTTGGTTTGAACAGAAGATGCTTTTTAAAGTGATTTTTCTACATTTCCATGAAACTTTAATTCTGTACCTCCAACCTTCGTTTTGTGGGGCAATAAATTTTTTCGGAGCTCAACAATGGATGTTAGAGTCAAATAAACACTAACATTTTGGCCTTACATAGAAAACAGGAAATGTTGGTTGAGCGGCAGATAAGGGGGTGGTATTCAATATTGATCTTTTTTAATTTGAGAATAAGGATAGCTAATCATATTGCCTGTTACTGACCAAAAGCTTAGTATCGTGTGATCTAATTGGTTGTCCTTCAAGTAAGATCAATATTGTATACCACCCTATATACTAGAACATCATGGTCCAAGCCAATGTGACTTTTGATCTAAAACACACCCCCCTGATATTTGGTCATCAGTCTTTCACTAGTGGATCATGATTAGCTATCGTTATTCTCCAATAAAGTAAGATCAATATTGTATACCACCCTATATACTAGAACATCACCCGTCCAAGCCAATGTGACAATTTGATCTAAAACACAACCCCCTGTTATTTGGTCATCAGTCTTTCACAAGTGGATCAGGTGGATAAAACGTCAATTATCTGCTAGGAACAATGTTCAGCATTGGTAAAACTCGTCCCAGCATCTGGTTATATTAGCCTACAATGGCAGTACATAACAATAATAGCTTCAAACTCAGACACTCCACAAACACATTATCAATCAATTAATTTCTACATAGACATTGTCTTTGTCTGTTTTTTTCTGTAAATGAATTGTTTATCTGTACAGTATTCCTAAATATACTTCAATCTATATTGTGCAGATCAGTGAAGAAAATAACAAAGATGGCCCTCTATGTGTCTTGAGTCATTCACCTGACCTTTTAGTGTTAAGACAAAAGATTTAAGGACATAAAAGGGAAGGCAGCACACAACTAATCCAGCCAAGCACAGAAAACAGTAACAACACATCATAACACAACTACACGAAACAATGCCCATACATAACCCAACAAAATAATTAAAAGCCCAAGTCCCCGTTACAAAAGAGAAGGATGACCTAGTTTCACAAGTCCAAACAATTTGCCTCTAGATAGTCATTCTGAGACAAAATTGTTGAAATTGGCCTAGACTTATATTTACATTGATTAGAATTAATAAATCGTCACTGTGACCAAGTTTAATATAGATAAGCCAAAACCTGTGGCTCTAATGTCTGCACATGGTTGCACATCTATGGTATAACCTAGTGACCTAGATTTTTGGTATTATGGTCAAAAAAGTGACCAGAAATTGACATTACGCCAGTTGTCAATCAAAACCCTTTAAATAAATTTTAACGGTCACAAATAATCACATGGTCCAATGGATTAAATTGAAAACTTTCGTGACGCTACCTTCGACAATCAATCAGGTGGAGGGATCTCAGCTCTTGGGTAATGTCAATTGTGGAGGATGAATGAAGACTTGCTGTGATAAACAATATGGAGGGGAGACAATCCAATTACAGAAATGAACTTATATCAAGGGAGACCATTCCTAAAAATTTACCCAAAAAAAGCATTACATGACAGATCATGCCAGGGTGTTTGGGGGGGGGGGGGGGGCGGCGGATGGTCATATTATGTATTAGGTAGCAATGAATAGATGGACATACCAAATGGCATGGTCTATAGATGGACATACCACATGGCATGGTCCATCGATGGACATACTACATGGCATGGTTTATCGATGGACATACCACATGGCATGGTCTATAGATGGACATACCACATGGCATGGTCCATCGATGGACATACCACATGGCATGGTCTAAACATGGACATACCGCACGGCATGGTCTATAGATGGACATACCACATGACATGGTCTATAGATGGACATACCACATGACATGGTCTATAGATGGACATACCACATGACATGGTATATAGATGGACATACCACATGACATGGTCTATAGATGGACATACCGCACGGCATGGTCTATAGATGGACATACCACATGACATGGTCTAAACATGGACACACCACATGGCATGGTCTATAGATGAACATACCACATGACATGGTCTTTACATGGACATACCACATGGCATGGTCTATCAATAATATAACCAAGAGAATTCAGAATAATCAAGTGTAATTACTGTAAAACTTTTAACCTAAAATGAACCTCATTAAGTTCTCATTAATTAATGATTCATTTCATTGCATTAGAAACCTCAATAACAATACAGCTTAGATAATATTGCAATAAAACTGTTTAATGTTTTATCAATAGAGATATAGCAACAGTAAGAACCATCTATCAATACAATAGCAAGTGCCCGAGGCTTAGCAGACCACTGCGCAGCTTACAGCTACTGAAGCGCTACCAATGTGGTCTAGCCAACTTGGCTTAAGTGCTGAAAAATGGTGTGCCATTTGCAGCACTTCTTGCTAGAAGTGTGTCATTGCATATACATAGTAAAGAGCATCCAAAAAGGCTTGGTAGCACCTTAGTTAGGCAACAGGCTCCAGCCATAAAAAAATATTGAGATGAGTCTATTTATACAGATGTAAAAATACTGAGACTAGTATATTTGTAAGATTTGCATCTACATTCAAACCAAAGCCCTAGGGCCAACCACAAAATCACAACCATAAAGACAGACAACGTCAATTAGCCCCAATATAATTAAATCTGGACACCCAACTTCAAAAGTAAGTGCGGGAGGTCAAGTTTGCGAGGTCAAGAGATGGGCAACAGATTCTCAATTAGCATTTAAACATGGGTCTCGCCTTTAGCAATGAGGTGTCCAGAGTTT